>OU342631.1:29755780-30955780 GCA_910589415.1 Malachius bipustulatus | reverse complement strand
TAATTACTGGGAGGGTAGTATAGCCAAGGAGGCGGGGGGCGCGTGCAGGATCCTGGGCAACTTTTCACAATATTACATAATCAGGGCCTTTCTAACCACAGAATTAATAGGGCTGTAGGCAAGGGGCGCAAGCCTTTTGGTGGCGGATGTTTTTATTGAAGTAGGTATAATATTTTTTGTGATTATTTATTAGTCATTTAGTTATTATAGTTTTCACATCTCAGTACCTACATGTTTAACTAAGTAGTGGGAAATTGCGTAACTTTTAACATTGAAAATAATTTCGCTTGCTGATGCGGATTTTCTTTGGAGCCGAACATACATAACTAGTGTTAAATTATTTAGAATTCATACTGCACTAACTTCGTAATCCATCAGTCGTCATTGGCTTATTCCCAGCGTTAGCTATCCTTTACGCATTTCATCTGAGAAAAGGGCACATTACTTTCAGTGGCCCATAGGCCCCAAATATCTTAGAACAGCTCTGGCCTGTACAGACTACCCGCGGAACGCCGAACCTGATTCATGTTCTTCTATAATAAAATTAGGTACCTAGAGTTTTATACTATTTTCCTTTTCTTGAAAAATTCGTGATACATATAATTACATATGCATGTCTTGGTTCGTGAATTGACGATATCGAACAACGAAGGCTTTGGCCATATTAAAACCAGATGGTGGCTCTAACCCAACTTCTATTCAACTGTATATATTATCCGGCGGACCTTTCCAATGCTTGAACGTAATGCGAAAATGTATAGCTAACAGTATAAATGCAGTTATTCCTTATAGTGTGATTAACATTTTCGCACTTGTTTTTTCAAAAATTTTCTCGGGGGAGAACCCCCCAACCCCCCTCATTCCTGGGGGATACTCCGTACCCCCCAGACCCCCTGGTTGGACTCTATAATGCTAGCATATCTTTGACACAATTCACTCACAAAAAGCGCAGCAGAATTTACCAAATGAAATACCTACCTACACATTTCTTTCTATTAATGTCTAATTTTACATACAAAAAATTGCTCTTTGCCATTCCTTAGATAGAGATTTTTCCATAAAAGGGGAGAGAGGGCGACAATTACTAAAATTCAACTAAAAAGGGGCGCTGTTATTTAATTAGCCTAGGGCGCTGCAAACCTCTAATCCGGCGCTGCTTGAACTTGAAAATGACGATTTTCACTTGTTTATAATTCAAAAACTTTTGAATTTAAACACCAACTGTAAAAGCCAATCTTATTTTCTCTTCTCAGGCAATCTAAAAATGCAATAACCTAGGAGCATTCCATTAAAAAAAAACATAACTTTGATATGCCACTGTCATATGGGACACTCTGTATGCTCCAAAATAATTTTAAATTATGGCCATTGTGATTCTGTGCTTGAATTTGCAAAATTCAAAATTTATCGTTTCGCCTACAGAGACCGCTTCGAATAAGCTGGGACACCATATTTATATCCTATATTCCTTTAAAATATTCCCTTTTAAATAATTAACCTATGATTATGATTAAATATAGCATAAATCTCCACCTTCACCTTTAACCGAATATCAGAAATAGCCATAAAAGCAATGTGTACAAAAAATTATTTACTTATTTCCAACAATAAAATAGATATGAGCAATCTCATGTGTAATATCTGATCCACGTGACGTCACAAGACCGGAACGCAGCCTGCGCGTCATCGTCTATCGGCATACCGTGTATATGTGTATCGTGCTTCAAATCAGTTCGGGTATACGTCATAGAGTGAATGGAGTGAACGGAATCCCGTTCGGCTATTGGTGCATGGAGTGAATAGAGTATAATATGTTGCTTAAAAATGTGTGCATGATCTCTCATCACATTTTCTTCACCACTATCAGAGGAATCTAAGCTATAAATATTTCCTGGGTAATTAAATTGAAGAGTGAATCCTATACTTACAAATAAACAATAAACTGAATAAACGATTGTTCTGCTGAGCATGTATAATTTAAATTTTAAGAAATCGTCATAACCTGGGAATTAGACGATTGGACAGTTGACACTACTGTTACTGTTGACAGACATCGAGCGTTCGGGTTAAAACTGTTTCAGTACACCGCAAAGCTCTCACTCTTTCTCTCTGTTCTAACTTCAGACCATCAGACCTAATACCCGAACGCACCTACTGTCGACACGCTAAAATAATCCTGCTTTAGGACGCCATTAGTGTGACGTCACTGGGCGGAGCTAGGTGTAAATGGTTCCAAATAAACAAACCATTCACGTGGCCATTGTTGTCAGTTTTAATTTAGTTTAAATTTGAAATTCACTTCGTGAAATTTGACTTATTTCGGTTGTTTTTAGGCATTGACCTGCGATCGCGCCTTCAATTGAATTGAACTAAATCATATTTTAGGTTCCCG
The DNA here is from genome assembly GCA_910589415.1 of Malachius bipustulatus. NCBI lineage: Eukaryota > Metazoa > Arthropoda > Insecta > Coleoptera > Melyridae > Malachius > Malachius bipustulatus. The sequence continues at coordinate 30,953,388 of OU342631.1, read as the reverse complement.
TTCGAGCTCGAGCCGTTTGTCGATAGTTTATTTTTATCGCTAAAGAATTCCCTTCTACTGTAATCAAAAGTTTACAGTGAAATTGGCAACCATGCAGCTGTCAAATTCTTTGTTTATTTGAAACCCTAGCCGTTTGTCCCGCCCACTGACGTCATACTGATGACGTCTATTTAATCACATAAATCATAAATCTATTTCTTTGAATTTGATTGAACCTATCTCTGTAGTTTTGAAGAAGTACCTATGGTAACTTTTAGTGTCAAGTGAACTCCACACCCCTGAAGAAACCCTAGGCTAGGAATGCATGGGATGTTCTTCTGGATGTTTACGGATCTATGATCTATGTTATGGATGAATCAACTTTCAAAATTTTTAACCAAATCTGGCAATCTCTGTCGCTCTCAAATCAAGATCTAATCCAGAGCATTCTAAATTTCTAAATTTTACGGAAGTTAGCGCTGTTTGCATGATCAAAAGTTTGAGGACTGCCGACAGTATAGACGAAACTAAATAAGTCATTGCACTATAATAATTATTTATTATACATACCACATACCTATACTTACTTCCCCCATTCACATTATGGAGACTGATACTTCTATAATAATAAGAAATGCTGTTAAAGATGATATGATTCAAGTACACGCCCTTATAAGGGTAAGTATAACTGGAGTGCTCCAGGGTTCAGTATGTTAACCTATATTTTTCACTTTATTTTATAAAACTGGTACAGGAATTAGCGGAATTTGAAAAAATGGAAAATCAAATGAAAATAAGTCCATCTGTTCTAGAAGAAGACGGTTTTGGCTCAAATCCTATTTTTAATTGTATTGTTGCTGAGGCAACGGAGGATAAAAAACTAATCGGTTATGCTTTATACTACACAGCTTATTCAACTTGGTTGGGTAAGTCTACTTTTCTTGAAGATCTCTATGTCCAACCAAGGCACAGGAATGGAGGGATAGGCAAGAAGTTATTCACTTCGGTAGCAAAAGTAGCCTACGAGCGCCCAGGTAAACGACTAGATTTTCACGTTCTCTCATGGAATCCTGCCTCGCACTTTTACAAGTCACTTGCCGCTAAAAATTTGAGCGAATTGGAAAAATGGGAACTTTACAGGTTAGATGAGGAAGGGTTAAGAAAATTGTTATTTACATAAGTAATAAAATTTTAGGTGAATATCTAGATGAGCGGCATGGGTATATGGCGATTTGGCTTATACTATCGGATAGCTCGTGTCTCTAGGAGTATCAAGGTACCATTGAATTTTTGCGCCGGCAAGTAATAGTCGAGATATAAGGCCTTAAAGTTTCATCCTTGCCCTAATACGTGTATTCTACATATGATTGCGCTCGCACAGGAAACGCTCGATCGTCGTGTTTCCGACGGATAAGCGAGCTGCCTGTTCGCGCGTATAATGTTCGAATACACGTATTAGGGCAAGGATGAAACTTTAAGGCCTTATATCTCGACTATTACTTGCCGGCGCAAAAATTCAATGGTACCTTGATACTCCTAGAGACACGAGCTATCCGATAGTATAAGCCATTTCGCCCTATACCCATGCCGCTCATCTAGATATTCACCAAATCTTTATATTATAACGAATAAAAAAATAAAACCTTTTGTCTTATTATTAGAGTAGTTTTTTAATTCCAACTACAGTTTTTTTGATTAATTGATTACTCAAACCGTGTTCAATCCTTTCGTGGTTGCTAAGCTCAGTCTTTTTGAAAAACACCGAAGGACATACTTGACACCTGAAATTAATCGATGCTGGTAAAAATGAAAAGTTTCATGTAATATTCTCTCACCTGTAGTGCCTCTTCTCTGTACTCGGTTCTATGCTGTGCAATTTTTCATGACTATGAAGATTATACTTTTCTGCAAACCTTCTCCCACATTTACTGCATGAATAATTCTTCTCTCCACTGTGAACTCGCTTGTGTCTGTTAAGGTGCGACGTTGAAAGCAAACGAACTCCACAAATCTCACATTCATAAGACTTCTCTCCGGTATGACTCAAGGTGTGACTCTTTAGGGAAGATTCGTGAGTGAACCGTTTACCACAAATATCACATTGATGTTTCATTTCTCCTGCAATTTAATAATTCAAACAGGCTGGCCTATTCTATACTTACACGGAGTGAAAGGAAGTTCAAAATTACTATCAATCAGGGTAGAGCAAAAAAAAATTACCTGTATGAATGGGTAAATGTCTAATAAGGCCAACTTTCTGTGTAAATGTTTTACCACAGAGTTTACAGACGATTGCCAAAGGTTTCCTTTTGTGTGAAGCTGAATGAATTTTCAAAGCTCTTTGCGTTTTAAAAATTTTATTGCAATCATCGCATTTAGACAATAAAATATTGTGACTTAATTCATGGAGTTGCAGGTAGGTCAGCTGGAGGAACGTTTGGCTGCAATATCTGCATTTATGATTTCCAAAAGTTTCGCTTTCATTTAAACCAGTTTCTATGACTTCTTTTTTGATTGTGACGGTTTCAAAAGAATTATATTCGTGTTCGTCAGGATCTCTTTTGATTTCATTGCCAATAACAACTGACTCAGTGACTGTACTTTCATTTGGATTTTCAGTTTCACTTTTACGTTCATCAGTTACTCTCTCGATTTCATTGTTAATAGCTGACTTATTCTGATTTTTAACTATTACAGTCCTGGTTACTTCAGTCTTGTCTCTGGGTTTTCTTTTTTGGTCGAAATTACAGGCACCAGACACTTTTAATACGGCTTTACTATTCTTAAAATAGCCAGTTAATCGTTGTATTATCTCTTTACTTCTGATTTTTATTCTTTCCAATTCGTTTAACAAATTGAAGCATTCCCTACAAATATAATAGTTTGTCGCAAGGAAAATTTCATCTATGGCCATTTCTAAGAACTCTAACAATTGTTGTTTCTTAATGGATGTTGAATGCTTTTCTAAATTGAAAGCTTCCTGAAGAATATTCCTACATAATGTACATTCGAGCTGATTCGTCATCTTTTAGAAAATTAGGTCTAAGTGAAGCTACAACTTTCAAAATTTCAAGCAAGTCCTCAATAAGAAATATTTCAAAATTGGTACATGTAATAGGTAGAACCTGCAGTACCACCAGGTCATTTTATTACTCTCTTTTCTCCTGTAGTAGTTATAAATTTCTTTTTTGAAATCAACGCGTTCAACGTCTTGTGCAATTCAATAACTTTAAGTCTCGTTTAGTAAAAAATATTCAAATTCTAATTATTTCAAATATTTCAGGAAAAATTTCAATTTCACAACAAAACTTTAAAAAACGTAACCTGTGTTTGTTACTTTTGTTTTTGTTTGACTTTTGACAGGGCTAATAATCAGATCTGACAATGACAACGGTAAAATTTTCACTAAGCATGTCAGCTTTCATTATAGTCAACTCTCACGATCACAGAACACCGGCATAATAAATCTGATCGACAGTAGATGCGTTCGGTTTATTACCTATAAATATTTTTGCTCAATAACATTAACAATAATAGACGCCGTCAGTGTGACGTCACTTGGCTGGGCAGCTGGGCTAAGCGTAAACGGTTCCAGATAAAGAAACCGTTCACGTCCCCATTGTTGTCAGTTGTCGTGATTTAGTTGAAGTTTTAAGCTCACGTGATCCTGAGTTTGACTTATTGAGGCTGTTTTCAGGCATAGGCCTGCGATCGCCATCAATAATTGAATTGAACCAAATCATATTTTAGGTTTCCGTGGTGTTCGAGCCGTCTGTCGGTAGTTTTAATTTTTATCACTAAAAATTCCGCATTTACTGTAAACAAAAGTTTACAGTGAAATTGGCAACTCTGCAACTGTCAAATGGTTGTTTATTTGGAACCGTAACCGGTTTCCTCGACCGTGGTCTTTCAGGAATTAAACAAAAACTAATTGGGGTGTTTTTTTATCTAATTGAGTTTTTACGACTTTTTACGAAGTGGATTGTTGCGGTACGTCGAATCACGAGTTATTATATATGCTTATTATACATTATTATTCCTGAATATTTCTTTAGATTTCAAATTTAAGAAACAAAATACCTACAAGATAATAATAAAAAATAATATAGCTATAAAATTTCTCGAGAGGTATTTCAGGCGGATATGGTTCCAAATCATAGTCATTAAATTAGTTTCCGATGAGCATTTCCCAGCTTTACAGCTGCAAAATATGTCCAAAACTCTTCGATTTACACCAAGCTGAATAAGAAACCCGAAAACATGAATAAATCATGGGAAAATAAGAGGTGAGAAAATGATAAGAAAGGTGATATTTTTTAACGGGAAATGATCACCTGAACAACATGACAATAATAAGTAGTTTAATTTTTAAGAGTGCTATGTGCACCAAGGAGTCTCTCTAAAAGAATTCCTTGAAGAAAAGTGTGCCACAAAAACGTATTATGTAAACATCGCTCATGTAAAAACTCATGAGATTTCGCCTTTTTCTAGACGATTTAGATCGAAAGCAGTCAACACCGACTGCTTGGAAATTACTTTTAATAATTGTAATCATAAATAAATGAAAAAAATTCTATAAATACATTGCCAAATAATAATTGAACCCTATGCTGCAACAACGTTGTAAGTGCCAAAAGTAAATTTTGCGGGAAGTCGAAATAAACATTTTTTTGTGAACCAATAGAATATATCAGCTTACAAACACTAATATATTAGTTAATTATATTCATTAATTAACATTAATATAATAATGTTTGTAAGCTGATATATTCTATTGGTTCACAAAAAAATGTTTATTTCGACTTCCCGCAAAATTTACTTTTGGCACTTACAACGTTGTTGCAGCATAGGGTTCAATTTTAAATAAGGTTTTATTTTATCGAAGCAAGCTGTCAATGATTAGGTAGCAAGATTATGCTGACCCACCGAATTTCGGAAAACATCCACGAGGTGGCGCGCGTTCCTTTAGCAGCCTAGGGAACCTGTATTACCGACACTAACAGTAAGCGTCAGTGTCGGTAATACAGGTTCCCTATAGCAGCCGATACTTTCGTAGCGTATAAACGGTCAGCGGTCACAGAAATCATAAATATAAAAAAACGGCCACAGAAATCTGCCTATTTACTCAACTGGTTCTTATAATAAAAAAATTATTGATATGTGTAGGAGTGTAGGCTATCACGGGCGGCTTCTATTGAAACACGAGGAATGGGAGCATCGCTTACGCACACGTAACCGCTGATGATGTCTACCGCGCAGCTGTAGTAGAAACATTGGGAGCAAATCTCCATGGATATCGGCACAACAGCCTGGAATCTACGATTTCAAAAACAAATATTGCTGAAAATGAGTGTCATGATTGAAATAACGGAAAAACTCAAACAATAATAATATCTCTATTATAATTATTATAATAATTATATGACGTCAGTTTGAACTAATTCAAGTTCATCTTTAATAGACGCCGTCAGTGATGACCAGTGGTCGGGGCAACCGGTTACGGTTCCAGATAGGCAAGCATTTGACAGTTGCAGGGTTGCCCATTTCACTGTAAGCTTTTCATTAGAGTAACGCCGCGTCCTAGCTGCATCCGGGGACTGCGTTGCGTGCGTTGCGTGCGTGCGTTGCGGGGAACGATTAAAATAAAACACATGCAAAGCAATGGGAGTGTCCTCAGTAGACGCGTTTGCCCGCAAAGTCGTACGATAAAACGACACCGCAACGCACGCATTGTTTTAAATTGAAATATTTAGTTTTTTCATCTGTCAAAATCTTGCGATTTTTGCGGCGGGCAGGAAATTTTTTAAATTTCGATTGCCTTCGTGCCAAAGCGAAACATTTTGTGCAATAAGACAAATCTATTTTACAAGAACAAGAGTCAAGGTACATTGGGAATGTGAAAATGTCTCGAATTTAGGCTTTTAAAGTAAGTATGAGGTCTATTAACTTCTAATTGTAGACCTTTTTATATTTAACCTACCTGCTATTTATCTATCTATCAAATCTATACCTATTTCTATAGATTACTTGCGTCTTATTGTTTCTTTCTCTTAAGTAACATGTTTCTTTCTGTGATTTTCAAGTCTTTCAAGCTCCAACAACCTACTGGTTTCCAAATTAAAACGTATTTAATCTGAAGCTGCACCAGAAATAGTTGGATTGGAAACCATTTTCTCGCCCGCACCGCACGCATTCAGTTAGAACACACTCAAAATTTCTCGTGCGAGTTTGCGTTGCGTGCGTTCCCCGCATCGCACGCAACGCATTACCCGGATGCAGCTAGGACACGGCGTAAGTGCGGAATTTTTATTGAAAAAAATTAAACTACCGACAGACGACTCGAGCTCCACGGAAACCTAAAATATGATTTGGTTCAATTCAATTGATGACGATCGCAGACCAATGCCTGAAAACAACATCAATAAGTCAAACTTCAGGACGACGTGAACTTAAAACTTCAACTAAATCACGACAAACAATGGCCACCTGCACAGTTTGTTTATTTGGAACCTTGTAAGCTTAGCCGAGCCAAGTGACGTCACACTGATGACGTCTATTGTTATTACACCCGTGAACAGGACTCGGTGGACTTCATCGATGACAGGCAGATAACACAATTAAAATTTGACATATAAAAGTAACGCCTCCGCCAATCAACGCCATCCACATGTTTCCCTGATTGGTTATTGGGACAACTTTGATTTGCTGCTGGGCTGATGTTGCGGATGTTAATTACCCGAATCAGCAGTATGAGATATTAAATTATCGATGTAAAAATGGAATACTATTTAAATTAATTATCGAACATCTGAAAAATGTCTACGAACAGACGTTGTACTTCTCTTTCGGTGAACGATTCAAACAATTAGTGCAGAAATCAGAAAAGTTCACTCCACCGTTCTCGGTACTTCTCAGTGACAACTGGTAACCAAACACTAAACCACTGGAACTGGAAAGCAACTGAAAATATTTCTATTATTACCTAGAATGTTTCTGTGATAGCAGTTATTAACCAAAATTAGTCAAAATGAACACTTACTCTGCGAAGTCTATACTTCTCTGGACCTTGGTGTCCGCCGCATTAGTGCTAGCAGGCAGAGACTTCTACAAAATTTTAGGCGTTGCTCGCAGTGCCACCTTGCACGAAGTGAAGAAAGCATATCGTAAGCTAGCCAAAGAACTCCACCCGGACAAGAACAAGGACGATCCGGAAGCCTCCCAGAAGTTCCAGGACCTCGGGGCCGCTTACGAGGTTCTCTCAGACGAGGAGAAACGCAAGAAGTATGACAGGTGCGGCGAAGACTGCCTGCAGAAGGACGGCATGATGGACGGAGGGATGGATCCCTTTGCGAGCTTTTTCGGCGACTTTGGGTTCCACTTCGGGGGCAACGAACAGCGCCACGAGACCCCCAAAGGAGCCGACCTTGTCATGGACGTTTATGTCACGCTGGAAGATCTGTATAGCGGCACGTTCATCGAGATTACCAGGAATAAACCCGTGATGAAGGCCGCGAAAGGGACACGGAAGTGTAACTGTCGGCAGGAGATGATTACAAGGAATTTAGGTCCCGGGAGGTAAGAGCTTGTAGAATTTGATATTAAATTTTCTCCAAAGATTTTTTAGGATGAATTTCTAAGATAAGTTAACACAGTTAACAGTTGTGCATCAAGGGTGGATTATACCTGCTGTTTACACCTCTAGCTTTAGTAATATCGGTTGGAACGTGTATAATTACATGGTTCTTTCAGAGAGATGCCTAACTTGAAAATCACCTGATATTTTCGGCACCAGTCCAATATTCTCCCCGAACTGAGCATATCTCTCCTTTGAAAAAACATGAAACTTTCAAAGGAGAGACGAGAGACGCCTAATCTGACAATCAGCAATCACCTGATGTTTTCGTCACCAATCTACTAATTCCTCCTAGTCAGGTCATTGCCAGGTTCGGCATCTATCCTTTTAAAAAACCATGCTACTTTTAAAGGAGAGATGCTTAACCTGACAATGGCCTGATGTTTTCACCACCAGTCTAATAATCCCCCCCCCCCCCCCAGCTAGTTCAGTTCTCTTCTTCGAAAAAGCCAGGTAACTTTTAAAGGAGAGACTCCTAACGTGACAATCAGCAATCACCTGATATTTTTGCCACCAGTCTAATATACCCCATATCTCTCCTTTTATAAAAACTATGTAACTTTCAAAGGAGAGACGCCTAACTTGACAAGCAGCAACCTTAAAAAAAAACATGTAACTCAAAGGAGAGATGCCTAACCTGACTATCAGCAATCACCTGACGTTTTCGCCACCAATTTAATAATCCCCCCCTCCCGGGTCAGGTCATTGCCAGTAATTCAGTCCATACTGGAATTAACCGATTAAAACCTTGGTTTAAACCAGGAGTGGCAAAAACTCTGCCAACCCCGATTGCCTGGTTAGGCATCTAAAAAAACCATGTAACTTTCAAATGAGCCATGCCTAGCCTGATGTTTTCGCCACTAATCTATTAATTCCGCCTCCGGGTCAGGTCATTGCCAGGTTAGGCATCCCTCCTTTGAAAAACGATGCAAGTTTTAAAGGAGAGGTGTACCTGACTTTCACCACCAGTCTAATAATACCCTCTGTCTCCTCCGGTTCAGGTCATTGTCAGGTTAGGCATCTCTCCTTTGAAAACCCCTTATAATTTTGTACATACTAAACACATGTTCCATCCGAAAATCGGTAGTAAAGCTGGAGGTGTACATAGTAGGGCTACCAGAAGACTATTTCAACGAGTATAAAGTAAACTTGTTATAAAAAATATCATAAAAAAGTTTGTTATCCTAGGCAGTTGCCCCCCATATTACTTCGGATAATCGAGACTACTGTACTCTTTTCATTTATTTGAGATCTCCAATCACTCTTTAATTCCACCTAGTACAACAAAGGTGGTAAATTAATATTATGATAAGAATAAGGTAATATCGTGTGATCACTGTGATCCACAAAATTTTTCATCAACTATTGCCTTGAATAAAATGAAGCATGTTGTAGCACCCCTTTTTGCGGACACCTACATTTGATTTTTCTTTTTGATTAATTCTCAGGGATGTTCTTTTGAGGATTACTTTGCATCAATTAAGGGAAGAGTTAATTAATAATACTTTACTATAATATTATATTATGACATAAAGAGAAGAGAATACAATTACAAATTTGTCACCAACAAATTACAACTTAAATTCTAGCATGAAATTAATAAAGCTCAATATGGTTAAACACTCATTGTACCATCCAGGGTTGGGGCTCTTGACTGCCACTTTTACTTTAATTATTAAAAGTAATATTCCTCGAACTGATGATTACTCGCTGTTTGGTAATTATTAATTGTTAAACTGAAGTATACGCTGCTTTCTAATTCCTTAAACTGAACGATGAATACTGTAGATTAGGCACAAAGTATACCTAATTATACTGCTTGGTACACTTATTAATTATTATCAAAATTAACACTTTTATATATTTATTCCGGCAACCTTTTTAAGTTGACCGGACCTTAACATCACAGATACACGCAGGAGACACCGATCTGCCTATCTTGCAGGAAAGGGTCTACACACCTTCGTCAAGCACCGCTAGTACCCGACTCCCTTCACAATAGTGGAAATTCGCACTTCCCTTACGCCATCCAGCTTCGTGGTGGTCCTTTCCTTAGTTTCACCCCCACCTCACTATAATTCTCTCTTAGTCTATAGGTACAATATCAGTGCCCAAATAATTGGCGTGCTTCAATGTCTGCCAGATAAAACACAAACAATTGATAGGTGTGTAAGTGAACTACTCCAATCAATGATCTACAAATCATAGAACAATAAACAAAAACATGACTACTTGCATAATGAACTTTGTAAGAGTAAAGAGTAAATAATAATAATAATAATAATAACAGCTTTATTGCCCAACAGTAAATACCATTTACAGTGCAATATAACAAAAAACAAATTCAAAAATTACATTATAAAGATTGAACAAAAAAAAAACCCTATACACAGAATACTCCCCCACATAATTAACAGAATACCAACCCCAAGAGATATTTTGCAAGATTCAAAAAAATATATACATAGAATAAATCAATTGAATTAAATATACAAAAATATATAAAAAATCTATAAAAAATTTCTATAAAATTTTTTTTCGGGCAGCGTTGACCAGGCACTCAAGACCAGAGAAGAAGATATCACACTCAAACTAACCTGGAACAGTAACGACATCTTCTGAGTACGTGTGGTGCTGAGTTTCTTACTAATTGCAATTTGGCATTGGTTGTATGTTGTATTTCAAGGAGGATGAACAACTCGAGCCATTGTAGGGTACCTGTATTACCGACACTGGCGCTTACTAGCCTTAGTGTCGGCAATACAGGTACCAATATAGTTATCAAATTAGAAATGCAACTTTTATTTTTTATGACTTTGAGTTGTGTTAGGGAAATTCTATATTATACTAGAGTAGCTCTAGCTAGAACAAAATTGAAAGCAGAATATTCTTTTTGAATACTGAGTAACGTGTCTTTCATTTTTTCCACGAGTTTTTCAACACCCTGTATAAAAATTAATATAATAAAAGACATGAAACCAATATTTTACACTTTAATTGATATTGTAAACTTTTTCTTATTTCATTTCAAGGAACTTATTTTTTTTGTAAACGTATTGTGTAGCAATTTACATATTATATAATATTAAATTGATTAAAGGTTCCAAATGATGCAGCAGACGGTCTGTGACGAGTGTCCGAACGTCAAATTGGTGAACGAGGAGCGGATACTGGAAATGGAAGTGGAACCCGGGATGATCGATGGACAGGAGACCCGCTTCACCGCCGAAGGTGAACCCCATCTGGACGGGGATCCCGGGGATCTTATACTGAAGATCAGAACGCAGCCGCATTCCGTTTTTGAGAGACGAGGCGACGATCTTTACACGAATATTACCATAAGCTTGCAGGTACGAAATTAACCTGTTAGCTGGGAACGTGTTGATTGAGATGCTACAACTTTTTTAATTATCTACAGTTTTCTATAAATTTTAACGGATTTTTTTTTATAAATTTCACTAGATTTTTGTACGATTATCTTACCAATAGATGGCAGCACTAATACTATTAGTAGCTTATTTACTTTAATACCAAATTTAAGCAAAGGAAAAAAAACAAGTTAAATGAGACCCGATTTGTAGCATCTCTGTGGAGATGTTCCCCTCCCTGCTTAAGGGGTTAATATTTTATTGATAGGTCCTCATGAATTTTACATTTATCATACCTATCCTATATGTACCATTGAATATTCTGTTTGTATTGGCTTTACTAATTTAAAACTGCTGCTTAAATATAATTTGGGGGGTACTTATTTTAGGATGCTTTAACCGGATTTACAATGGAATTGAAACATTTGGACGGCCACATGGTGTCGATTTCAAGGGATAAAGTGACTTGGCCGGGTGCTAAAATCCGTAAGAAAGGAGAAGGAATGCCGAATTACGATAATAATAATCTGCAAGGCACTCTTTACATAACTTTCGATGTTGAATTTCCCAAGCAAGAATTCACGGATGAGGAGAAGCAAGGTAAGCTGTGTGTGGTGTGTGGGGAATTTTATTAATTTTTATTTAGAGGTGATTTTAACGAGTGATTTTTTATTGTAGCAATTAAGAAAATTTTGAATCAGGGTTCAAATAATAAGGTCTACAATGGCTTGAGAGGATTCTAATATGGGTCTCTATTGTTGTAAATGAAGGAATAAAGACTTGAATCAAGTGTGCATCTGTAGTGAATATAAGCGGTTATTTATTTAATTTTAGTTGTGATCAAGGCACGACTGGATTGTGTTCTCTGTTTTCTGTACATGTACGACTTGCCCTTCGTGGAATTTCTTTTCCTGATAGTTTAATCTGATGTAACTGAATTTTGTAAATATATTGTATTTACACGTTGATTAAAATTACTGTCTCCTCATTATTTGTTGGAATGAAAAGTTAAGCACTTGTATTATTAGGCTTATAAGCATGCTGAATTTAGATAAGTGCTGTTCCATTGAAAGAGAGAGTCTGTGATAAAAATATTGCAGTGGGCGGATTGATTACAACTTTATCAAGTTACTATTATTCCTTCAGTTGTTACTGTTTCGGGACATAATCGAGAGGTAAGTTATTTTTAATTTTTATGTTTGTAGATGTGGCTTGAATTAAATTAAACCATCTGAAAAGTTGATTGAATTGAAAGGCTTTATGTAATGGGATGCTTTTAAAATTTTAATTTTGATGAATATAACAACATTGTGTTTGTTTTATATTTCAAGTTGATTTTGTGAGTTAAAAAAAAATTCCTTCTGTGAATAATTAAAATTTCACTCGCAATTTTTTAATGACATTACTTGATTTTGATAGCCAAATTTAGGTAGAAGGATGAAATAAAACTGCATTTAATTCATTAGTTATTTTCTTCAATATTTTTAAATTATTGTTTTTTACTTATAAAAGCTATAATTAGTTTAATTAAAAGGTTATACTAATTTATATCTCAAAATTAAAAAAGTTACAGTTAAGTGGGAAAATTCAAAGACTATTCCAATGATGCTCTTAGGTACATGACCTCTCTTGTTTTTGAGATTTATTAGACGGGGTTTGGTGGTAGTGGTGATGGTGATAGTTAAAAACATCAAGTTTGACATTGAAAGTTTGATGCATACATTAAAGGTGTCCCAAGATTTTTTACTTGATAGTAGCAGGGTTATAAGGGTGCCTCTTTTTTTATATGAACATTCTGTCTAAAACCAAGAAAATAAATTTTTTACATTATTTAATATTTGAGATTTAAATCGTGTTACTTTTTTTCAAAAATACTTGACAATGTTGATATTTTTAACAATAATTATTAAGAAATGATATTGGAACAAAATTAAGAAATCATCTAAAGGTATTCATCTAAATGCTGTATGAATGTGGAAGAACTCTAAGTTGTCAGTTTCTCTTGAAATGCAAGTGAAATTCAATAAATGAATTTCAGTTTATGAAAATAAGAACTACAGTCGTTGAATAAGTCACTTTTATTGAATAAACTGAATGTAAATTGATAAAAATTTCAAGTTAGTTACAGCTTGTAGCAAAGTTTATGGGAAAAATTGTGTTCTATTTTTACTACAATATTTTTTAAATCTTATTGAATATTTGAAAAATAATGAAAAATAACATTTTTAGAAATGTGTTGTTTTCTTATTTTTATTATCAACTGAAATTTAACAGTTCTTAATTGACAATATGACAAGTGAATGATATTTCAATAAAAATTCCAGGGTTGAGGATCAAGGCACTCATTTATGCAACACAATAGAATATTTTACATACTGGGTGGGCCATATAAAAGTTGCATTTTGAAAATTCAATAAAAACGAAACTAGTGAATATTTTTTCAAATTTCCGGTTTTACTAGAAAGATTGGACATTGAAATTTATGAATGAAACACAATTTCATTCAAATGGCTGCCAAGGCTGGCCCGACAGTACCCCATCCGATCAACCCAATTTTTCAATACATTTTAGATTGTTGGGGCTTCAATCTTGTGAATGGCAACTTCGATTTCATGTTTCAAAGCCTTAATCGTCTCTGGATGATTTGCGTAACATTTGTCCTTAACGGCTCCCCACAAAAAATAGTCCAACGGACTCAAATCGCAGCTCCGAGGTGGAAATGAGCATCATCTGAAAAGATGATTTTTCAGTAAAAATGCCCATCTTCGGCCAATTGATCTTCAGCCCATTGCGCGAACTGAAAACGCATCAGATGGTCATGAGGCTTCAGTTGTTGGACTAATTGAACCTTGTAAGCGTGCATACCGAGGTCTTAATGGAAAATTCGCCGCAGACAAGTTCGAGAAATGTTCATTTCTTGTGAACGATGACGAGTTGATGTTGATGGATGTTCGGCCACATTCTGTGCAACAGCAGCAATATTTTCGGGTGTACGCACTGAACAAGAGCGGGAACGAGTTGCTTTGGCAACCAACGAACCAGTTGCACGAGCTCGCTTCATGAAATTGTCCACAACGTGACGTGGAGGCACTCGATTTTTGCTCTTTTTTTTTTTGTAAATTTCTCAGTTTGGGTAGAAGACTCACCACTTTGGAAGTAAGTTTTCAATATATAGTAGGAATAACTTTAAAAAGTCAGATGTGACGTAACACTAACCGTCCGAATTAATATTTTTAATTTCACCAGAAAATGTCAAACAGTTAAATGTCAAGTTGTGAACGAGCGTAAATTATTGAAGGAATCATTCAAACAATGAATTGATTCGCTTACGTCAGTTTGAGAGCCACTGACAACTACAGAAAATTTATTCACGTAATGACACTTTGACGTATACTTATTTATGCGGGATGGAGTGTTTAGACAGTTGGACGGTTACTATAAAAACCATGTATATGAAACAAAATAAATCGAACTATCAAAAGGATGTGTATTCTTAATCGATACGTATGACTTTTTAGACTTTATTGGACTATATTCCAGTTTTCTTCAAGCATATAGAGCACCATTTCGTAAACTTCAGACTTTCAAGTTTCAACTAACAATCTGTCAAGTCGTAATGACATTTAACATTCATATTATACTTCAAATAACTAGTGGTTCAAAATGCAACCGCTAGATGGCCCACCCTATAGTATACAGTGTCCACCAAAATGTTCACATCATATGGGGATATTTTTTGGTTTTCCATTTTTATACTTTGTCATATAAATTTTGCGTTTGTGAAAAGATTAAATTTGAACACACCAAATCCATAGTGTGAATTTTAGTTCCAGAGAAAATATATAACTTTAATTTAAACTTCCAAATTACAAAAAAAGCATAAACTTTTGAAAATTAGAAGTTTTTTGTTGGAATTCGGGCAACATTTTCGTTAGATCTTCCCCAAATGTAATGTCAGTTATGAAAGAAGTTATTTTTTTTTAAATATGGCCAAAAAGTAGTAGCTTTTGTTGAAATATTAATTTTTGGCTCGTTTTTGTTTGTGTAATTTTAAATTTGAATATTTTAGAAAGTAATACATACCAGGAACGAAATATGCTTTTTAATAAAAAATTTCTTTTTCTAAAAAGTTTATTTATTTTAAGACAAATAAGCATAAATTCAAATTCAGTCTCAAACATCACATTTTGAGTTTTTTTCAAATTTTATATATTTTGATTTTATTTTCCACTACCCAGGATTATCCACACTTTGGAGTATCAAGTCTCTCTAATCTTAAACCCTACTTTGATTCACGTGGAAACCCCACTTAAAAACTCCCATTTTCATTCACATTTTTTTTTAAATTTTATGTGATAATTTTATTATCACATTATTTATGTGTCTCCCTCCTTAAGGTGCTTGCCATACCACCAAAGACTAGAAAAAAATCTAAACATTCATTGTGAATATTGCCTCTAATTAAATTTCAGAAGGGTTCGCTTCTTCCACATTCGATTAGTCACTAGTCTCGCGAAGTTGGCGTCAAAGGTTTGGCGCCGCGACGTCCGCCGGCTATCGAACTGTTTTCCCTAAAATTTCCCCGATTTCCCATCATTCAGTCTCCTCTCATCAAGATGTATAGAAAGCTGAGATTAAGAAGGCATCACTCATTCATATCCTCCCGTTTTTCACACATCAAACATTTACAGACTATTTAACAATGACTATTCCGATTTTTCATTACACAATCCTACAGGTGAGACATTAAAGCACATTTTACATTTCTCTTAAATCACATTACACCCCTGGGGGTGGGGGGGGGGGCTATTTATGATTATTTTTATTTCGAAAAGTAAAGAAGAATAATTGATAACTTGATTTTTTTTTTTTTTTTGTGGAATTGATTGGAAATTTCTCATGGAGTCTAGTTTTTTTTTTAAGAGATCTATTATGGTCTAGTTTAAAAATAGAAAAATGTACACCTTTTTATTACAGTCGAAATAGAAAGCAGAAAATGTCAAAATAAACATTTAGGTAACAAAATATTTTTATTGTCAAGTTTTAATATAATATAATATAATAATAAATATATTTGACATTATCTTTTTTCATTAATGATAGATATATTTGACATCTGTTCTTTCCGGTGCTAATGATTAAAAGTTCAAGTTGCACAATAATTAAATATTGCCCTAAACATTTGGGTGGCCGCATTTGTACATAAGTAGTTTGTCTTTAGTTTCATATAATTTTGGAAATTTTTATTTCTTGTGTCAATGACTGGTCAAAATAATATTTTAGAAACCAGAAAAAGGTCAGTTTATTTGGAAACTTTCAAGTCAATGTATTTTTTTAATAGATTTATGTTGAAAGTATAAATGAGTAAATTATATACAGAGTGTCTACTTAAGTTGGCGCCATGTGGAAAACTTTGTTGTTATAAGTTTTACAAAAAAAGAGTTATTCTTAATGAAAATCTCTGCTTACGAATGAGCGAGTAAACATTCGAAATATGATACTGTTTAATTAAGATAAGAGAAAACGTGTTTTACAATACAAACCATTTGCTTGTCCGTGTATGTCACAACAAATTATTGTAATTATTCTTTTTGCCAGGACTATTATTTAAGCTGACTTATACCAAATTAAAATACCTACTACTGTTATGTTACCTTTCATCAATCAAAATTTCAGCTGGTTGTATTATTGGAAATGGTGCAGATATTTCATCAATTTGAAAAATATTTCGAGTAATATTTTGACTTCATACTTTTGTTTTTAAGTTATTAAGAAAAACGGATTGAACCATAAACATTGACTTAAAAGTTTAAAAAAGTTAATCTTTTGTAATAATAATTACTGATTTATCTGTTTATGAATTGATATATTTGTAAAAAGTGATGGAATATCGAGACTTATTTTAACAAAATTATCCGGTAAAATGGAAGGGGTTAAATAATTTGGATTTTTTAAAAATTATTAAAATTATTTTTGATTTTGTTAAAGCATCAGTTATCAGTGAAAAATTGCGATATTATTTAAGGGTGTCCTATGGGTCTTATCTATAAAGGATTTTTGTGTATTTTAGGTAAAGCATAAAAATTCTTTTTAAAAAAGCAATCATTTTTAGTTTCTGTAACTTAGAAGTGAAGTCAATAACTATTTGTTAAACAAGACGTTTTATTGTTTCTTGCAAGAGGCCACTAGGTCTTTTTTCATTAGTGTAAGCCAATAGAAGGAGTAAGAAATATAAGGAGATGATGTATCCTTAGTTATCACAACAGACAACACTCACTGGACAAACCATAGTTGTTTTCTGGCATTTTTAACTGTCAAAGTTTAATGAATTTTTTAGACATCACCCTCTGTTGTAATCGCTTGTAATAATAATCTCTAATGACACTCTCTAATAACCACTTAATGAATGGGAAATCATAGTATAAATATAAATAAACAATTCACAAATTTCTGCACCATAATAATAAGATGAATAAACCTGAGATATTTTGCTGCTTAGGTAAGGTAGTTTATAGTTTAATATAGAAGTTTATTATAGAAAAATCCCATTTTCAGAACTCAAGTTGTTGGAAAGATGTAATTTTATGTAATAATAAAGTATCTTGTATATCTCTCGATTGAAAACATTTTGGGAAGGTACATTGATTTTGTCTGCCTAATCTAATCTATCTATTTAATTTAGTCCAAAAATATTCTCTAAGTGATTACGTATTTCCAGATAAAGGATAAAGTTTCGTGATACTATCAGTTTTAATAGCTACATTTTTAATAAAAGTAATACAAGGAACCAGTAAGCATTGGTGAAAAAATGGAAGATAGTGCCCTTATAAATAATTGTGACACGCCTGGTGTAAAAAAGTAAATAAAGTGAAAATACGCTATAAGGTGGCCCATCGAAAACGAAACAGGCCAATTTTGTTATCGGGGACACATTTGGGTTACAAATTTCACTAAGTATGGTCTAAGTGCATCCCCTTTTTTGTCATCATAGGGAACAGGGGTCAAGTGATATATCATTAAAAGGTATTTAAATCTAAATTAAATGATATAGGTTGATCGACAAAACAGGTTCGCTTTACAATTATTTATTTTTCAAAAACTTTGATTTAATTAACAGGATGAGAAGAAATTTCCCGAACTTTACGCTTGTCTAAAAAAGCATAAGACAGTGGCAAATTCTATAACCATTTATAAGCACATTTTTAAAGGAATTGAAGTGACATTTTTAGAACAGATTCTAAATACCTACCACTCAGATACTAATAACCTTAAAAACCTTCAAAACTTTCAGAAAACAAATAATTAAAATGGTGGAGATATTCAAAAAATTTTATATAATTCTCCAAAATTTCAAATTTTCGATATAAAAAAAACGCCCCTGTAGCTTTACCTTTCAAGCGTTGGACACATAATTTCAAACCCTTGTAAAATCCATGGAGGACCGGATTTTACAAAAGAATAGCTGTTTTTTTACAGGTGTTCCTTAAAATTTTTCAAAAACCCGTTCTTGTCGTTGATTACAAGTCATAGTTTTCAATCTAGAGAACTGAAATTTTTGTGGGAGTAAGAAATCTTCAAGGAGTGGTCTGGTATTGCATTTGATCAAAATCCGTCAAGGCGTTTCAAAATGCCGACCATTTGAACTTTTATTAAAACTGCTATTTTTTAACACCTGTATATGTATTTTTATGCGATTCAATTATGAATATTTTCGCCATTTTTTAAGTTTCCTTTCCGAAATTTTTCATGGTCACGTCACAGGTTCGTAATTGAAAATTTCATTTCAATTCGTTTGAAAACGTGTCATAAAATTAATATACAGGGTGTCAAAGATAAAAAAAATACAACAGTTTTTTGGTTATAACTCCTGTAAATTTAAACCGATTTTGATGAAACTTGGCATGAACACTAAGCAAATAAAGCTGTTTAATGTGGCTATTTCTGTTTTCGTAGACGTCTTCCAGTGGTGGAGAAATTCGAGGTTGGCGCCTTTTTTTCCTTCCTAAATTTTACACCACTGACTTTATTGTAAATAAAAAAAACACGTTATTCAATAACCCATGAATTTTCAAACAAAAAATTGTTCTTTAGTTTTGTTTGCACGCCGCAAATAAAGCTCTTTAATTTGGCTTCATTTTTAATAAATTTATTTAGTTTTTGAGATATTTTAAATTCTCTCAGGAAATGGACCAATTGCTCCAAAGTTACAAAATTATTGATTTATTGCAAAGTTATCTGACTAGAATTTTTATGCATAATAATTCTTAGGTATAGTAGGATTAACTTTAAAAAGTCAGATGTGACGTCACACTAACCGTCCGAATTAATATTTTTAATTTCACCAGAAAATGTCAAACAGTTAATTGTCAAGTTGTGAACGAGCGTAAATTATTGAAGAAATCATTCAAACAATGAATTGAAGCGCTTACGTCAGTTTGAGAGCCACTGACAACTACATAAAATTTATTCACGTAATGACATTCTATCCTCTGTGTTGTGCATTTAGTCTCATTCAAAACCAATGTTGACGTATACTTATTTATGCGGGATGGAGTGTTTAGACAAACTGGACGGTTACTATAAAAACCACGTATATGAAACAAAATAAATCGAACTATCAAAAGGATGTGTATTCTTAATCGATACGTATGACTTTTTAGACTTTATTGGACTATACAATGATTATAGTGACATTTCCTGAGGAGACTTAAAATATCTCAAAAACGTGCGGCGCATCAAAAAAACTAAAGACAACTTTTTTTTCAAAAATCCATGGGCTATTGAATAACGTTTTGTAATTGCAATAAAGTAGTTAGTGGCGTAAAAGATAGAGGGGTAAAGGGGGCTCCAACCTTGAATATGTATGCCACTGGAAGACGTCTCTAAAATCTGAAATAGCGAAATTAGAGATCTTAATTTGTTTGTTGTTCATGCCAAGTTTTATCAAAATCGGCCTATATCTCTGAAACACCCTGTATAATTCAGCAATTTTACCCCTTTTCCTAAGTACGGCACTTGGTACCTAGCTAATTTTAAAAATTAAATTTTTAACTATATTTTAACTTGAAATTCGAAAAAAGTACAGGGGCCTTTTGAAAAGCGAAAATTTAGAGAATTAAATATCATGTAAAAAAATTCAAATATCTCCGCCATTTTTCTTATTTGCTTCTTGAAATTTTTGAAAGTTATAGGTTATTAGTATAGTTGTTCAATTCAACTTTAAACAAAAATTTAATTTCAAAGTTGTCCTGCTTATACAGACAGAGGTTCAAAAAATAGCAATTTTTCCTATATTCAAATGGCCGCTATTTTAAACAGCTCGACCGATTTTGCTCAAGTGCAACCCAAACCACTTCTTGTGGATATTTTACTCCCACAAAAATTTCAGGCGCTTAGATTGAAAACTGCGAATTTTTTTTATTAAAAATACACTAATAATTCTTTAATCAAATTAACAGAATAAGAAGAACGTGTACCCCAAGTTGGAAAGTTGTGCAAAAAAATTCGCGTTTTAATCATTAGTTTACCATTAGTGCCGTAGGTAAAAGATTGGTCAAAATTACTAAATTTTTATATCCATTTCAGGGCCCATTTTCATTGTAATTATACTGAAATTTTCTCAGTAGAAAGCTATACTAATACGATATAACCATGAAAATTTTCCAAAACTCCCAAAAAAAATCAAAAATTGCAAAATAATCATAATAATCGAATCAACACATCAAAATACACCATTTATGTATGTAAATAACAAAGATTTTCAATATATTAGGCCTGTTCGTTTTAAATGGGCCACCTTATATTATAATCCATATTATGCAGATCTGTTTAATAATTTTTCCTTCTCTGTCAAGTCAAAGTCAAAATCTGCTATGTAGAAAATGAAAATTTTAGAGGAGGTTGTTTTTATTTCACATAGCAGAATTTTGTAGCATCTAATCACATAACTGATTTTTATAAGGCAAATATTACCTTTGCTTCAATGTATTCAATATACAGGGTGTCAATTTGAAAACTTACCACCCCTGAATTATCCCTTGAAAAATTTTCTTAAAGATCTCCCGAAACAGGTCATTTTTTAATTCAATTTATGTTCTATTGACGTAAAAAAAGTGTTCCTTGACTCAGTAATGACGACATTGTCTATTTTTTTTTTTAATGGAACACCTGTATATTAATACATTTTCAGATTGTCTGAGAAAATCCAGTAAGAATGGCTTTCACAGTATAGCGTATGAGTTATAAGCATTAATTATGAAGTGAAAATCGCAATTTTACATTTTCAAAACAGCTTGTCCTCGTTACTGAGTCAAGAAACATGGTGTATAAAAATTTTTTACGTCAATAGAACATTAAAATAAAAAAATTTACCTCTTTCGGGATTTCTTTGAGAAACATTTTTTTAAAGGGGTGGCGTGGCAAGTTTTCAAATTGCCACCCTGTATTGTATAATTTTACGGGAATCCAGGGCTTGATAAAATCAGCAAAACGAGAACAATAATTTACAAAAAACACTCGAAAATTATTTGACTTGGCAGCAACATTATGTAATTTATGAATGAAAAGTCAACCTTTTCGTACTCCCTTGATGAAAAAAAAATGAAAATAATAAAACAAAAAAAAATTAAATAATAATCTGATATAGGTAATAACAAAATTTAAATGAATTTCCCAAAATATGACCGGGTTACATTATGTTTTAGGCACTTATTGTAAAAAAATAGGAGTTGCAAAATTATGAAACTTTCATATTCGTGCCAAAACATCCCCTTTTCACACTAGTATATGTAGGTATCAGTTAATAGAGGGTGATTTTCAATAAGTTGAGGCAATCCTTAACATCCTGTAGAATTCATTAGGGCTAAGAAATTTTTAAAATCACTTACCTTAAAAATCGAAAAGAAAATAGATACAGCTTTTGGTAGCTATGAAAAGTCTTAATCCACTTTCTTGTTAAAATATGCATGCAGGTCTGATAGAAATCCAAAAATTAAGTCTAATAAAAAGATTTTTGTATCTACTTTTGTTTCAATAAGTTACACTCCTGTAAATTAATAAATTTTCCTATGCCTGGAGTTTTAATATTACCTTGCAGTTTGGTTCAAAAAAGAAAAATTATTTGAAAAAGTTGTTTGCCTTGATGAATTTCTATAGGGTGTTAAAATGAATGCCTCAACTTAAAAATCAATTATTAAAAGTAATAATAATTGAAATGGTATTCTTGTCAATGTCATATTATTTAATTAACTGTATTTTTTCTTCAAATTCATCCCTAAAATATTACTTGCACCATTATCTCTGAAACTATGGAAGAGGTACAGCTTCAAAGTTCTTACTGAAGTTGAGAAGTATTATGTGGATAAATTAATTTATAAAAAATAATTATTACTTATAATATTTCAGGAAATGGTTGGATGGAATGGAATTCCGGAATGCTTACAAATTCAAAGTCCCGGTGCCGGTGATAATCTTATTGCCATTTTGCGTTTGTGTAGCTTTGCTGTACATCGTGGACATATACGAGATCGACAGCTACTCTCTGCCGATGCAGATCCCTAGCGATGATTTCGAGGATGAACGATTATTAAACGGCTACTTAGTGAAAAACAAAGGCTGCAGGATTCCCGAAATGGACCCCTTTGATACCTCTGTCCGCAAATACATAGAAAAGCAGACACCACCTAATTGCAATAAAAATAAACCACCCTTAGTTGACTCGAATTTAACATCCCTGCAAGTCCTCAAATCTTCGTTCAGCGCATACAACATTACTGACGCAGAGAAACTGGAATGCTACTACAAGGAGTTCCACAGAACTGAACCAAAGGGTAGTGACAGTGACAGGTTTATCAAGTATTCAAACAAGAAAGTATATTTTGGTAACGAAATTAATGTAGATGATGAATTCGTTGCAGTGTTTTGTGAATACGAAAGTAAAGAGATTTACAAGGATTACTTTTCGTTTGTCCCCTTGAAAGGGAACGAAAACGAGATCAGGATCAGGGAGCAATATGACGAGTTACCGTTGAATATTTTAATAATCGGTTTGGATGCGCTTTCGAGGGTGAACTTCCATCGCCAGCTCCCTGATATTGCGAACTATCTGACGAATATCGGAGGAGTAGAAATGCTGGGTTATAACAAAGTAGCGGACAACACGTTCGTAAATCTGGTTCCAGTCCTAGCCGGAATCAGTGTGGAAGAATTGGAGAAGAAATGCTGGAAAGATAACGGACACTTCGACTCCTGCGAATTCATCTGGGACACGTACAAAAAGATGGGTTTCGTAACATCGTTCGGCGAAGACGCTGCTTGGATGGGTGTTTTTAATTACGTAAAAAAAGGTTTCAAAAAGCAACCTACCGACTACATGTGGGGCTCTTTTAATAGAGAAGCGGAGAACAAAATAGGGAACCAGAAAAAAATGAACCTGGTGCGATGTGTCGGGAGCAGGGAAACGTACAAAACTCTCCTGGACTACGTCCGGAGGTTTGTAATTACGATGAATGAAGCCCGGCGGAAATATTTCGCACTCTACTGGACTTGCGTCGGCCACGACGAGCTCAACACGCCTAGCATCGCTAACGAATCTCTCTTTAATTTATTGAAAGACTTCCACGAGAACGGTCGGATTAATAACACGGCTCTCATTTTTATGAGTGACCACGGGATAAGATGGGGTGGTATAAGGAACACGTACCAAGGCTTACTAGAGGAACGGTTGCCGTTCCTCTTCATGGTCCTTCCAGATTGGTTCAGAAGGAGATTCCCTGAAGCGATGAGGAATTTGAAAAAGAACAGACGCAGACTGACAACGCATTTCGACCTTCATGATACTTTGGTGCATTTATCTTATATCGATCAAGATGTCCCGGCTTCATCGATACGGTTAACCGAAAGAGGTGTTAGCTTGTTGACAGAAATAAGCCCGACACGAACTTGCGAAGATGCAGGTGTGGCAGCTCATTGGTGTACCTGTCAGCAGAGCATTGAAGTTAATAAAACGGATCAGGAAGTTGTGCGAGCGGCCCAGTTTGTGGTAAAGGATATTAATAAGCAGCTGGTCGGGTATGCACAGTGCGCACAGCTAGACTTAATGACCGTTTCGAGTGCAAGAATGATGGTCCATGAAGATAAAGACTTCAAAGAGAAAATTGGGAAAGGAATTGTTGACTATACTTTGGTCGTTGAAACCAGACCGGGGGGAGGGATGTTCGAATCGACCGTACGAAGAAGTGGTGGAGGCAAAGAATACCAGAAAATGGGGACAATTAGTCGACTGAACTTATATGGGAATCAAAGTAGGTGTATTATGGATTATCATCTGAAATTATATTGTTATTGTCAAAACTTTTTCTAGTCTAGTTCCGTGATCAAAAGTCGAGAATGAGAATTAAATATTTTACATGTAAAAATATAGTGAGCATCATAAAAAGAAATAGGAAATAGGCTATAAATAGACTGATACCGCGATACAGGAAGTCATAATAAAATATGATCATGACTCATGGTAGAGTTAGAGATTAGAGAAGATGAGAGCAGAAGATAAGATAATTTAGGGATGTCTACAAAATTAACATTACTGGCCGTTGCCAGTGCGTCGATAACTTCGCAGTTCGCACGCGCATTTCACGTTTTCATAGACTGACACTTTTTTTTTTCACATAGAGATGACCAAACCTTATTAAAAAAACAATACGAGTACGTAAATAACCACTAATTTACCTAGAGGATATTTTTCAAAGCAGAGATGCCAAACCTGGCAATGATCTGAACGGTCAGAACCTTATATTTCGGAAAAAGAAAAACAATAACTATTCAAATGAACCGCGCACAAACGCTTTTTGAAACCAGATATACCTAGTTTAATATACAGTGTGTGTCACAGGCATGGTACACCCCCTTTTTTTTCTTTATTTTTTGAGATAATTTTTCGAAATTTGGTACGTCGTATATTCTCGATAGAGCGCACTTTTTAGCAGAAAATTGAATTTTTTCCCACATCCGGTTTTTCCAGAAATGTAACCAACTTTTTATTTTTAAATGGGGCATATTATTATATTTTTAGATTCTATACATTTGTACGAATCCAACAATACCACATAAATACCACATCGTTTCAATCGAATTGAAAGTGAGGTACCTGTGCACATTTTCAGCTCCTGTATTTCGGTAAATTCAGTGAGTTTTTGTCTGAAGTAATTGTAGTGCTTTACATCATCTTGAGGCATATTTCTCAACCTGTGATCTGTATCATTTGTTTCTTCCACATATAAGTAAGTTTATCTATTGGGAATATATTAAATACCAGGTTATTAATACGACAGTCATTGTGAATTGCTGCCTATCTCGCTTGGAGACTTTTTGTGTGGTGCGATATCATTTCCTGATAGCCGTGAGGCCTGGCACTGTGGATTTGTTTATTTCTGTGCCTACATTACTTCTGCGAGTTCCAGGAGGCTGAGTACTGTGGATTTTACATATTTTGTGTGTCTACATTATTGCAGTGTTTGTTCTTCTGTTGGCGTCTAGTTAAAATGAACCAGTGTGTTAATTGCGGCCTTGTTGGGAAGCCTAGCAGTCTACAGTGTGATGTTTGTCAGGGATCCTTACATCACACTTGCGTGGGCCTTTCTGAGAGCGAGGTGAAGATGACTCGAGCGAAGTCAAAGTCTTTCAAAGTTGTGTGCAACTCCTGTAATGGCAATTTGTCAAGCTATAGGGACATGAAGGTTCTCATCAATAATTTGCAGCAGGAGTTCGCTGGTTCCTTGAGGAGGATCAAGGACGATTTTGATTCTCAACTGGCTGATATAAGATCTAGTATATCCCAGAGGAACTCCGAGATCTTTGAAGAGGTCACTCAAGAGGTATTTGAACGGCAAAAACGTGCTAATAACTTGATTGTCTTCAATTTACCTGAACTGCCAAGTTCTTTCTCCAGGGAACAGCGTATTAGAGATGAGAGGACGGAGATTATTAGTGTTTTGGGAGTTGTCGACCCCGAGAACGATTTTTCTGGTGTCACAGTGGAGAGATTGGGTCGATACAGCCCGCAGGAAGGTTCACGAGCCCGACCAGTGAGGATTAGACTAAGAGATGAAACTCATATTCTCGGCGTCATCCGCAATCGTCATAAATTAAGGAATCATGATAGATTCAGTTCTGTTATCATTACCACCGATAAAACACCCAAGCAACAGGAATCGTACAAGCGCTTGAAAGCCGAGATGATGGAGAGGACTGCCAACGGGGAGGAGGGACTGAGGATTCGGTATGTGAATGGTGTTCCTAAGATCCTTCATTTAAACTAAATACTTCACCCATTTTGCACTCTACAATTATACATCTTCTCTATCAGAATGTGCGGGGACTGCGATCCAAGACCGACACCTTTTATACAGGTGTCTCTATTTGTGATTGTGAAATTATAGCTCTCAGCGAAACCTGGTTATGTCCTGCAATAAGTAACTCAGAACTATTTGCTGACGGTTATACTGTATTTAGAAGAGATAGAGATTTCGCTCATGTGTCCTCATCTAGGGGGGGTGGCGTGCTACTGGCGGTTCGAGATCGCTTCAAATGTGTGCAAATTGATTTTAGTGATATTTATTCTGTCTTACCGTATATTGATATCGTCGGAGTTAAGATTTCAGCAGAAACTATTGGATCATTTTGTACCTTCGTAGTTTATATCCCGCCCTCAACATCTGTCCGTGATTATGAACTGTTCCTTGAGCTGCTTAATAATGTTGAGGCTGTTCATGGTAGCAGGGTCATTATTATCGGTGATTTCAATGTACCCAACCTAGCTACAGATTCAGGGAGCAGTATTACTCGTAATATAAATAATTTTAAAGAATTTAACAACTTCATGCAACACAACTGCATTCCTAATAAATTTGATCGCATCCTGGATCTGGTTTTTTCTAATATAAATTGTAGTGTGGAGAGATCACTTCAGCCTCTTGTGGACGAGGACGATCATCATCCAACTATTGAGATTGCGTTTGGGGTCGTTGGCGGGCATCAGACTAATTTTGTAACAAGTCAAAACACCCAGTCTAGTTTCAATTTTAAAAAAGCAAATTATCCCCTACTTTACAGTTTACTAGGTGAAGCTGATTGGGAGGATCTTCGAGGTGAGCACGATGTTAACAAGGCCTGTGCTATTTTCTATAACACTTTGTACAATATCTTTGAAATGTCAGTGCCAAAAACTAGGTCATATTCTAGACGGCGATTTCCTCCCTGGTTTGACCGCGAGGTCATTTCCTCTTTACGCTTGAAGCATGCGGCACTCAGGAAATATAGGAGGTATAAAGATCCTTACTTTTATCAATTGTTTAAGACCCATCGCACTATCAGCAAAAATTTAACCAGAAAAGCTTATGAGGCCTACTTAACAAACATCGAATCTCTCATTATTAGAGACCCTAAGAAGTTTTGGGAATTTACGCGAAACAAGAGAGGTAGCACCAGAATCCCTGGATTGATGAAGTTCAATGATCTGGAGCTCTCTACTCCCGACCTTATTGTGAATGGCTTTGCGGAGTACTTTGGTAGTGTGTACGTGAAAGCCGATCCTGTACGACATCGTGCACCTGTTTCTGACTGTCATCACTGGTGTAACTCTGTTAATGTAACTTTAATTTCTGACGATGAAATTTTCATGGCATTGAAAAAATCGAAGAATTCGTTCAGTATGGGTGTTGATAACATTCCAAGCTTTCTGCTAAAGGACTGTGCCCGCATTTTTGTGAAGCCACTGTCCATCCTCTTCAATTTAATTATTGGCAAATCCGTCTTTCCAGATATTTGGAAGGATGCTTTTATATGTCCCATCTTTAAAAAAGGCAGCACCGACGAGGTCACTAACTATAGACCCATATCATTGTTGTGTAATTTTTCAAAGGTTTTTGAGTCAATATTATATAAGCATATTTACCATGCCACAAAATCCCGTATAACACAGTTTCAGCATGGGTTCATGGAGAAACGTTCTACAGTGACCAACTTGGCAAGTTTTTCCCAGTATGTTTCTGAAGCTATTGACTCCCGTAGTCAAGTCGATGCTATATATCTCGACTTCCAAAAAGCTTTTGATCAGCTGGATCACTCTATATTGATGCTTAAGTTGTCTTCTTTCGGTTTCTCTAACTCATTGCAAACACTTATCCAGTCCTACCTAGCCAACAGGAAGCAGCGCGTCAGATATAAGTGTGCAATCTCGAAAGCCATTGAACCTGGATCTGGAGTTCCTCAGGGCTCGAATCTGGGACCCCTTCTATTTTTATTATATATAAATGATATAGTTGATGGGTTAGACTGTGAAAGTTTGCTGTTTGCCGACGACCTTAAGCTCTTCTCAACTATCAACTCTGTTGCAGATTGTGTTAGACTTCAGTGTAACTTAAATGTCATCGCTGAGTGGTGCAATAGAAATAAATTGTACTTGAACGTGTCTAAGTGTGCGGTTGTTAGCTATTCGAGACGTGAAAAAAATGTAATTTTTCAATATACAGTCTGTAACGGTGATATACAGCGTTTGGACGTAATTGGAGACTTGGGTGTCTTGTTTGACTCCAAGTTCTATTTTACCTCACATATAGATGCGATCGTTCCTCGAGCATTTAGAACTTACGGTTTCATTTACAGGAACTGCGGTGGTTTCTCTACTACACGCCCCCTATGTATTCTTTTTTATTCCTTAGTGAGGCCAATACTTGAATATTGTAGCGTTATTTGGTTTCCCATATATCAGGTTCACATCAGCCGTCTGGAATCTGTGCAGCGCTCTTTTTTGAAGTTTTTAAGTTTCCGTCTAGATGGCCAGTATCCTCCGAGAGGGTTTGACCATAATATTTTATTAACCAGATTTAACTTTACCTCTTTGCATGTCAGACGGGTTGCTGGGATGTTGCGATTCCTGTATGGTTTGCTTAACAATTTGAATGATTGCACTTACTTACTCAGTAAAATTGATTTTATGGTACCTCGTCTGAATTCGCGACAAACTCAACCATTTTACTGCATGAGTGGACGCACTAATATACTGGTAAGATCACCCATCTCTATGATGTGCCAGCTCTTCAACAGATTAGCTCACTCCTGTGACATTCATGCTGATAGCTTTTCACTAATATCGGAGTGTGTTGCGCAGGTATTCAATGGCGGCTGATGACTGACCCTATCTGATTGTAACCTCAATTTATATTGTATAAATGTTCTTTTTTTACATAATATGTAGGTATCTCATGTATTTAATTTTTCCTATAAATGGGTGAAGACCTGTTGGAAATTATTGATAATAAATAAATAAATAAATAAATAAATAAATACCATTTTAAATGTCAAATTTGTTTTTATTTAATTTTTTATTTCTCAATTATAGTGTGCCATGACTTCAGTTGTGTTCGTCACAGATGCAAAATGGAAACCAAAATGTCCCTTATTGGAAGTAGTAGTAGATGGTACCTCGGGTCCAATATGGTACCATTTGAAAAAAATTAATCCAACTCAAAAAATCATTCCGGTGCGCATAATTTATCCATAAATCACTTAATTAGACTTTGAACAAAAATACGATTTTTCTAGCATCATTAGATGATCCAATTGGAGTAAAACGAAATAGTCATGGCACACTATAATTGAGAAATAAAAAATTAAATAAAAACAAATTTCACATTTAAAATGGTACTTATGTGGTATTGTTGGATTCGTACAAATGTATAGAATCCAAAAATATAATAATATATAGGGTGTCCCATTTAAAAATAAAAAGTTGGTAACATTTCCGGAAAAACCGGATGTGGGAAAAAATTCAATTTTCTGCTAAAAAGTGCGCTCTATCGAGAATATACGACGTACAAATTTCGAAAAATTATCTCAAAAAATAAAGAAAAAAAAAGGGGGTGTACCATGCCTGTGACACACACTGTATAAGTGAATAGCCTATCGACATTCATTACAAAAGTCATGGAATACACTCAGCCTTTTTTTTTGTTGCTCACTCTTTATGTCATAGTATTGATTTGTGAAACCACTTTCTCATCTAACGAATGAGTACAAATGAACAGAGCGAACACGCAAGTAGTCAAACCATTGCAAACATCGCAAATGAACACAAACGAGCCGTAACATCCTGATAAACTTGAACGAAAGTACATGATCAAATTATTGCCTTTAAAATATCGACGAGTGAAAAATCGTTGCGCGTGATGCTTGTTTGTGTTCGTTCGTGCTTATTATAGCGTTCTTATAATATTCCTGTTGGTTTGTGTGCTCTTATGTTCTTTCGTTGGATAAAAACGCGGCTTATTAAGACTAAAAACCTACTACTGTATTTACTTTTTATATATCTGTGATTATACCAAAGGTTATTATAAATAAGTAGGTAGGTATGTATCGTGCGAGCAAATGAAAACTTAATTTAGGCAGCCTTTATTACATGGAAAAAATTAATGTCGAGATTGATTAATTGAGATTGGAACCTGTAATTAAAGCTGTACAATAAAATATTCTGATTGTTTACAGTTTTACAACTCAATCTCAGACATGTTTGTTCAAAGTCTACCTGAATTATGTTTTCATTTGCTCTCACCGTATATAAATAGGTAGATAAGTATCGCTGTGAATTAGATAAATTTAGTTATATCGAAGTGTCTGTTTCCCTGGAATTTAGTTTTATCTTTATCTTTATCTTATTTATTGGTAAAAGTAATTGAAATCAAATTATTAATTTTCTATTTTGAAGCTTTGCAAGGCTTCAAAAGCTTTACATACAACTTGTATGTAGAGGTATTATAGGTACCTATTTGAAAATTAGTTAAAGGCAAGCGGTGTCACAAAAACTGTAGGTACCTATATAAAATTATCTATAATTTAATAAATTTCAATTGCTACTATATTAGGTATAAGTAGTATAATATAAGTACCTAGTTTCTCATGCATTGAAATTTTTTAGCCCTACTGACCTTGTTATTTAAATTTTTGTCCTTAAATATTATAAATATCTTTCGGTTTCGACATTAATATTATTTCTATAATTATAAATGTACAAAATGATATTAATTGAAAATGTAAAATCAACCCAGTTTTTTAAATTATCAATTTATTAAAATTTGTGTTATTTTAAGCTATTGAGGCACTTTCTGTAATTATTTTCTATACTGTTCAATTTTGTTTGCATATATTTACCCTGCACTGAGAGAAATATTATTCTTGAAAGAACTAAAGGCTGA
The DNA here is from genome assembly GCA_910589415.1 of Malachius bipustulatus. Classification (NCBI taxonomy): domain Eukaryota; kingdom Metazoa; phylum Arthropoda; class Insecta; order Coleoptera; family Melyridae; genus Malachius; species Malachius bipustulatus. The sequence continues at coordinate 30,922,165 of OU342631.1, read as the reverse complement.
AGGTATTTCCTCCAGAGAATTTATTTAGTTATAAGAACAACTTTATCATTTACAGTACCAAATCTTAGTTGAATTCACTAAAATTGAGCAATTGATTGAATTAAATAATTTAATTGAAGCTCATTTTGTGTAACGAAGTATTTTTCATATTGGCATAATAATATTACTCATAGCTAACAATCTAAGAATCTGTACTGGAACATAATTTAATCCCAGCAAGTAAACATATAAAGTTATCTTGTTTAAAGAAATCAAAGATTCTTAGAAGTTAGAAATTTGTGAGACAAATACGTTTTTCTTGCCGGAGGTAGGAATAAATGTTTAACAGAATATTCCAAACATAGTTACGTGAAATATATCAGATTTTCATTATTCCAACTATGGTATGATTGTGTCAAGTAAAAATTTCTTGCGTCGTGCACTGAGAGGGTTCCATAATAGAACGTTTGTATTGAAGGAATTATACCAGAATTATGGCAATAAATATTTCTTTATTTACTGTAATAGATTCATCTAACTGTGCAACCTCAGATAAAAACACATCAGTCGCCATTATAGACGCCATCATGATGTAGCTGCGTTCGTCAAATGTGGTTGTTGCTAATAATTTATCTAAGTAAAGTTTTCTTGCTTATTTAATATAAATAAATAGTTCGGTTTTATTTTTGATATTCTTTTGCAGCTTTGTTTGTATAAATCTGACAAATCGTGAAGTTCAAATCACAGAAAGCCGTCATTACTGTTAGCTTGGTATAGGTACCTACCTACTTAAATGGATTTCAGACAAACCAAACCAATAAATGGTACAGTTTTGACTCGTCCCGGTCTACGCGTATATAACAATAATTAAAGGTAATTTATATATTTAACATTACTATGGACAAATGGATGATTAATATGGACAGCAAAATGTGCAGATACTTTTTATTGTTATATTGTTGATCGGGATGAGGAGAGCCGTGACGCTGCGCATTTTGTACCTTTATTGAGTGGAAATTTTTTATTTATTGCTTGGGATTTCGGTTATTGGTAATATTATTATTTCACCAAGAACCGAAGTCTCAACCAATAAATAAAAAATTTCAAAACGAAAAGTTCAATAAAATATTACCAAATTTTTAGGTTAGGTAGGTTAGATAAGGTAGGTAGGAAAAATCCAAACTAAGATTGGATTCGGAGAAGAGTTTCATTTAGTTGAGAGAACTCAAAGTAATATTGAGAGAACCTGATAATAGTTCTGCGCAGTTTTATTAAATTGACATAAGAAAGCTTAGTGTGATTCACTGAATTATTATTTAGTTCACAGCAGAAAGTTTTATTTGCAATCACTTTTATACAGTATCTTATGACAACTAATTCTTGGTTGGATATCTCAAATTCGGCAACTAAATAATTTAGTTGACGCAACTAAATATTTAGTTGCTCGTTATCAATTAAATAATTTAGTTGGCGGAAGTGCAAATTTACTTCCGCCAATGAAAAATTTTTCTCAGTGTGCAGACGCTTTAGATTGCATATTCAAACTCATCCAATGGGTTTCAAAAGTTAAAAGTACCCTATTAGTATTATGTAATCGTTGAAAATATTTTTATTTTGTTGTACCTACTCATCACATACACCCTTAGATTTTGTGGATGGAGTAAAAAGCATTTTTTCTACAACCGCAATAAAAAATCAAACTATATTTTCTTCAATTTCTAAAACAATCGTGGAAAGCTACAGGAAAAATATAAAAGTTCACTTCCTTTGAAAGATGGCTACTTTAATATTATACCGTGACTGAATGTTTAATATTGATCCAATCCTAATTAATGTCCGGATAATGTGTTCTCTTTCAACGCACAAAAAATTGCAGTATGAAAAATTGATGAAGATATTATAAGATTAATCCATCTGGGAGTTTTGTATTAAACTTTTGAAGAACAATAAAAGACTTGTAATACATGCGAAGTATCTTTATTTTAAGAACTTTCATTTTTTATACGTTTAGTTAGAGGCTGTTAAAATAAGTTTTAAGGTGCTAATTAGTTTGTTTATTTCTGATTATTATTATTAGGAACTTCAATAATACAAGAGATTTTAATTAATGATAATCTTTATTAATTAACGTGTCAGCCTTTAACCCGCTCTTTTTTTTTAATTCCCCTATAATAATAGAGAATTAATTGTGTTCCTCCATCTGCTTATAATGTCAACGGAATGCCATGTCTGGCAAAAGAGTTCAATAAAATTAGTAATCAGCGTCCGCCATAAGCCCGTATAACCCAGCTCTGGCTAGTGGCTCATCCGTCAGTTCCGCCAACTACATCGCATAGAACCAATATTGTTGCCCGATAGCATTCGTTCCTATAATGCTATCGGGAGTAGAAAAAGTATAGTACAATAACTCGAGTTGAAAGACAATTTCACATTTGCAGAAAGTGTCACTTTCAACTCTATTATTGTTGTAGGTTTACATAAGTATCATCAAGCGCTATCCATTTCACATTACCAAATTTTCCAAAACCCACTAGATCCCAGGTTTTCCATATTGTGAACTTTTGTCTATACTCCTACAAGTCACAATTCACTAAATATCACCACTGGCTACTATCTGTATACTTCAGACTCAGACTTCACTTCCAACATCCAAGTTACTATACTGACTATTAAAGCGCCGACAGCTCCGCCTTTATATCCCTGGCTGTGGAATGTAGAAATGTCAGATAGTTCACCAAACCATTTCTGGTATTTAATAGAACGCACACTATCCGCCAACGTGACTGGAACTGTCGCGGAAGTGTAATTTCCTTGAATGGGCTAAGTCATTATAAAAGAATGTAAACTAACAAATAAATGTGAAACTAGAATTTTTTTTCAAGAAACAAACTGATCATAGAATTTTTCGAGAGTGGTCTCGTTATAATATTTAAGAATTATATAATTTTAATCCAGCAATTTTCATCCGTCATTCCGTCTAATTAATTTTAAAAGCTTTTCCACCGCTATGTTTCACCAAATATAACTTTTTATTAGTGTCACCAAGTCATGCTTGGCAGCGCTGCGCTAAAGTTGTGTCGCACCACGACGCAATGCATTAGGTATTATATTTGTCCGGTCTGGTATGTATATTAATATTTTAGCTTATTTGCGGTTGTATCATGCATGATGCACGGGTATGAATGAGTACTGCTCTAATAACCTACGGAACTGGAAAAGACCCGTGCATTACTCTACGGCGCCAAAAACGTGTAAGGGTGGCAGGAACTATACTGCATCATCTCCGTCGCAGTCTGGATTTTGTATTATACGCTTAATCAAGGACGTTGCGTTTCTCAAAAAGTGTTTATTCTCTCATGCGCGATTCTCTCTCACTCGCTTCGCTAAAAGCTCTTATGCGATATAAAAAGATGGGGATACTGCACTTGCACTATTATGTGTTGCCTAAAAATATCTCATGGTACGTTATCTAATCATTGTGAGTCCTTTCCAGTAAAGGTTAGAGTTCGATGCTAGTGAGTGAGTACTGACACTGATGAGTAGTGATAATACTACTGATTAGTTGACACTTTTGACAGTAAGAATAATGTCATATACCAAGGCAGCAGTTCTGTCAATGTCGTATGTCATGTCCTGACTGTCCTAGAGGTCATGTCATTAATCCGTATTTATTTGATATTTGATAATAATTTATTGATTTGATTGATAATATTTTATTTTATTAACTAATTTTCATAAAATTCATATTATTAATTATTATTAGTGTAATTGAAATAAACTCCAAATATGCTGAAACTGGAATAGTGTGGATTTATTCCTACTTAATAAATTACACTAGAAAATCTTCAACTTTATTTATTACTGGTTGATTGTAGAGTAAAAGCAGAAAAATGATTTTTTACAATGTATCATTCATACTATGTTGACGATACCTGCATTTTTAGTTTATCTTGTAGTGTAATGGTAATTAATGGTAATGGATATAGAGATGTTGAAACTTTAACTAATTTCAAAGAGCACAGCTTGTTGTAGAAGGTACATTTTATGAATTACTATCTAATTATTAAAATGTCTGCAAGGAGAAAACAGGCTCAACTAACGAGCCCTGTTGCCAGTATCGCCACTCCTGGTCCCAGATCCCCGAGAAAGAAAACTATCGAGAAAACAAAAAATATCGATAAAACCCCTGAAGCTGCCAAGCCCGTTCTTATTAAAACCGGCAGAAAAATGAAAACTCCGCCAAAAACTAAAACCCCCAAGACGGGTCCAATTCAAGAAACAGCCGAGTTAGTTGAAGAGTTAACGATACCGGTCCCGGTACCGTCCACTTCAAAGACTCCAATACCGAAAAAAACGAAACCTAAACCGATACTTTTACCTACGAGGCCCCCCAGTGCCAGACGGAGGGAAAAACTTGAGAGACAGCTCGCCCAGATTCACGGAATGAATTTCCAAAAAATGGACAGCGATAACAATAGTTCGATTGATTCTGTTGAGAATTCTGAAGAGTCTTCTAGTTGCAAAAAGAATATTCTTGGGGATCCTGGGAAAATTCAAGAGATTCTTAATGATGGGACTATTTCAGATGCTGAAAGCACTAGCACTATTACTAATAACACTAATACTATTGCTTCGGATATTACTCGAGACTTTGAAGAGTTAGAGGTGGATGAAGGGGAGTCCTTCGATAATCAGGTGGTTGAGGAAGTTATAGAGGAGGTTCCAGATTGTCGATACGAAAACGAGATAACTATTGAGTGCATTACTGAAGAGATCCATCATGATATTGATAACGAACAAATAGTTATTGAAGAAGTAGTTGATAATCTAGACTCGAGTACTGAAATTGAAGAAACTCTCTTTGAAGGATCGTCTGATGTTGATGACATTATAGGAGTTAAAAGGCATGCAGATAACCACCAAAATATTACTAAAGAAGCTACTGTCAAGTCTCTTGATGAAGATACCAACATAGAGGACGTCACTGAAGAAATAATTAAAGAAAATGCTGATTACTCTGATGATATTATTGCAAATAAAGAGATTGAAGTCGTTACCGAAGTATCTTCTTTTGGTAAAAATGAAGAACTTGTGGAGGATGTGACTGAGGAGTATATGAAAGATACATCTGTTGAAGATATTGAAGAATCTGAAAATTGTAATACCGTTAAGGAAATTATAGCAGCTCGTGACGGTGACGATGACGAAGTAAAAAAAACCTCCATCGTACGAGATTATACTGAAAATACCAATAAGGAAATGATTGACCATTGCTATGGAAAACTGTCAAAACCTGACATGCCAACGGAAGAAATTAATAATGATGTTGTTGAAATAAAAACTGAAAAGGAATACATTTCTGATAAATTAATAGAAGACGTCACTGATGAAATCACGCAATGTACCATCAACGAAGATATTGTCGAAGTGATCGTAATAAATGAACCAGAACCGGAACCAAGTGAAAGTGACATTGTCATAGAAACCAAAACCGAAATAATCGAAAACACCACTGAAGAAGAGAACAACTCCAGTCTTGAAGAGAATATCGAACAGATCGCCAAAGAAATAAACAAAAGTGCCAGCATGGCCGAAGAGCACATGGAAGACGTAACCGAGGAAATAACGAAAAATTTAGAATCGATGGAAATGCCCAGCGAATTCGAAAGTCAAGTCCAGACAACAAAAAGCAAACCTGCCAAGAAAAAAACGACGAAACCGAAAACCGTCAAGACGTCTCAATCGAAGAAGAAGATGCGTCAGCAGAAGAGCATCGACCTGGAAGCGATCTTGGACGACGAGAGTATCGTTCGCAGGTCGTCCAGAATCAAGCGGATCAAGAGCCTCGCCAGCGCGAAATCTTCGCAGGGAAGAGGCCTCGCGAAATCGAAAAACGACGACGACCATCCGGAGAGCAGTACCGATCCTGAAAGTTCGAACGCGTCCGAAATGAACACTTCGAAAAGTAAATCGGTGAAGAGTTCACAAGACGAGGAAAAATTAAAAAAGCAGAAAAACAAAGAGGAGATCGAACTTAGAATGAAGCAGTTTGTACACTTGAAAGAAAACGTGTACAAAACGGACCGTCAGACTTGCAAGGAAGCTAAGAAAATGACGTGCGATTGTATTTTAACGGAAGAGGAAATATCACGGGGAGAATTTGGATGCGGAGAAGATTGCTTGAATAAACTCCTGCTCATTGAATGGTAAGGGTATTATAACTTTATTATTTAATTGAAGAGACGTCTGATATCCTTATAACTTTCTCATCTGAATTGATTTTAATTCAATATCAGAAGTCTTCCCTCTTCCTGTTGCTGCTGCAAGTTTCAACTAGAGTTGATTTGGTGTTTACTCTCTTCTTGTTCTTTCCTTCTTTTCTTAGTTCTCCATATTTTTGGAGAAATCCGAGCTGATTTGTCAAATGTCAAAGATGATGTTGCAGTCGCTGTCAGCTTCAAAATTTTGAGAGGCATAAGGGGGGGTCGTGTAAGACCTCATTTTAAAGCTGTTTCAATTATTCGCACAAAAATGATGTACCAAAAAAAAAAAAAATGATTAACCAAAACCAAACTCAAGAAAAACATATTTTTTTTAGCGGTAATTTATGTCCAATAAATGAGAGATGTACAAACAAGCGATTCCAGAAATCTCAATTCGCTCCTGTGGAAGTGTTCAGAACCGACAAGAAAGGTCTCGGCTTGAGAGCCGCAGCAAACATCGCCTAGTAAGTACCCGAAAATTATCCCGATCCCGTAAAATCCTCTCATCGTGCTCATCATCCTCGTGTATTTCAGTGGCGAATTTATCCTGGAATATGTCGGCGAAGTCTTGAATTCTGACGAGTTTGAGAAACGAGCCCAAGTGTACTCGCAAGATAAGAATCTGCATTACTATTTCATGTCCTTGAGAGCCGACGCCGTCATAGATGCCACACAGAAAGGTGTTTAACAGGTTCAGGTAAATCGATCAGTTCTCAAGAAAGATTATTTTCAGGCAACATCTCCAGATTCATAAATCATTCGTGCGATCCGAATGCCGAGACCCAGAAGTGGACGGTCAACGGGGAATTGAGAATCGGATTTTTCAGTACGAGGACTATTCTAGCCGGGGAAGAAGTAACTTTCGATTACAGATTTCAGAGATACGGGTAAGTGTGGGTTGTAGAATGTAGAGATGTAGAGAATAACTGCTTGACGGTTTTATTTTCATTCAGGAAGGAAGCTCAGAAATGCTATTGCGAATCGCCGTTGTGTCGCGGGTGGTTGGGAGAGGAGCCCGATGAAGACGAGGACGAGGACGAAGATGAGGACGAAGAAGAAGAAGTCGAGTTCGAGGAGCATCTCATCGGGCAGGAAGTCGCCAAGATCAACAAGTTAATATCGGAGGAGAAGCTTGAAGACGAGGTCAAGAAGGAAGGCCTCGAGACTCCCGTCTGTGAAAAGCTACCCATTGAGATCAGTTCGGAGAGTTGTGAAGTTACCCCTTCGCCGAAGAAAGAGAAGAAAGTTAAGATCGCCAAACGAAAGACGAAGAAGAAGAAGGATAAATTCGAAGACCTAGACGTAAGTACATTTAGTTATTTATTGAGTTGTTAGAAACTTTTAATTGTTTTCCAGCCACTGGACAGTGAAATAGACATGTTGATTACTACGGGGCTCAAAAATCAGGCTCACACCCTCAAACTCAGCAGATTGATAGTGCGAGCTAAAGAACCGGCGCAAAGAACTAAACTGTTGCGTGTTTTGAGAAAGGGTGAAGAACCCTGCAGGCGTTTGTTCTTAGATTATCACGGGCTTCGTTTGATACACGGTTATATGATTGATGCCCATTGTTTGGCCTCCAGAGACAAGAAATTCGATTCCATCAGGTAAGTTGTTGATAAAATCGAAGTATATCTTCAGTAACAAAATGATATATTTCAGATTGGAATTGCTGCAAACTTTGGCCATGCTTCCCATTCCGAATCGTACGATGCTGGAAGACAGTAAAGTGCTTCCCATGGTGGAGAAATGGTCCTCGGAAAACAAACCGACAATGTCGCCTAACGATTCTGAAAGCAACTCGCCCAACATTCACGTTGAGTCGTCCTCAAATGAAAACGAGGCCGTCGTTAAACCAGACTATAAGGTTAAAATCGAGCCTAACCTCGTTAAAGAAGCCACCGAAGAGACGGATCAAAGCACCATCCGACCGTCCGTGGGAATGCTGGCGAAAAACCTCCTTAAATCCAGTGGCGATTTCACTAGCAAGAGTGGGCAAGATTTGGCGGACGAAATTTCCAATAGTTTCGAATTGGAGGACGACGTTCCCGAAGTTAGCGCTAGCGCTGCCAACGTCGAGTTGTCTGACTTGACCGAGGAAATAATGCTTCTGGCCGTGAATCTGTTGGAAGTTTGGTCAAAATTGAAGGAATCTTTCAGGATCCCCAAGAAAGAGAGAATCGAGCAGATGAAGCTACACGAACAAGAGGCTAACCGTATTTTCTATGCTGCTCTAGGTGAGTAATAATATTTTATTAAACTTATTAATTATTAAACTGTCTCAAATTATTATTCCAGGTACAGAAAATGACGATAAGCGCAGAGACAGTAGATATCGCAACCAGAGATATCGATCGGTGGAAAAAATCGATTCCTCCAATAGAAAACTATCAAAACATGAGCTCACCCCATTACAAAACAACATGATGAGCAAGCATCAGCGTCGCAAGTTATTCGCCCTCCAGGTGGAAGCTCAAGAGGAGGAACGTCGGAAGAGCCAGCAGGAGCTCTGGCGACAACACGAGAAGCAGTGCATGATGCTGGGCACGGATCCTCGATTTACAGCTCCGTTCGACCCGTCCCGAGGTTTCCAGTACATCTGGAACCCCCAGATCGGGCAGTGGCAGGCTCTCCCGGTCCCACCGCAGAACAGGAGCGTGCTCTATCTCCCCAACACGTCTATCCCTCCCCCGCAAATCAACTCGCACGTCGGGTATCCGCAGACCGCACTGCCACCCCCGACCAGCTTACCTCCTCCACTGCCGGCCGCTCCCGCCGGTTATCATCAGTACAGTTCCCAGTTTCATCCGATGCTGCCGCAAATGCCGCTGCAGCAGAATCTGGCGGCGCAAACAACTCTGCCATTGCAACCGCCACAGACTTTGGTGGCACCACCACCAGTACCGCAACAGAGCTTAAATATACCGTTGCAGAACTATCAGCAGACATTGCAGACCGTTCAACAAGCTCTGCAGACGATCCAGAATTTGCCGGGTCAGCAAGTTCAACAAGTGCAGCCTCCGCTGCCGAAGGAAGACCTGGACGATCCCAGTAAGGTGAAGTTTATGGGGCCGATACCTCCGCCTGTAAAACTGCCACCTAAATGGAAGTGTGCCAAGGACAAGTACGGTAGACCGTATTATTACCACATTAAGATTAGAAAGAGTCAGTGGGAACCGCCGCCTTCGGAGGAGCCCGTCCAAGATGACGAGGAAGAAGATGAATTGGAAGAATGTAAGTTTCAAGCGATATCTGAACCTGAAATTAATTTACACCCTTTCATTTCTAAATAGTTTCAGATTCTTCATCTAGCACCGAAACGTCTTCCGATAGTTCCGACTCGAGTTCGGAAGCCTCGGATTCAGGAGACGAATTGGACGATTCGAAACTGCTGATGGAAGTCCGTAAACAAATGGAAGCTCAGGTGAAACTATCCTTCAGACCGTCAAAACCTCAAGAGATGGTTTCAGAATCGCCGAGCACGGCTTCTCCCATGGAGGAGGACAGGTCTAGCGAGAGAGTGGAGGAGGAGTTGGACGGTTCGCCTTCCTGGAAAACAAAAGTCGAAACGGGAGAATCGAGTATAGATCGACGCCTAAAAGAAATGTTTAATTTAGGAGACGATGAACCTCCACCGAAAAAGAGACGTGCCAACTTGGTCCATCAGATAATCATAAGCGTGAGTATTTTGTGATATTTTTGATTTTATTCTGAGGTTGTGTGTTACAGCCGAAGACCGACGAAGAGAAGCAGGAAATGAGAGCGGAAATGAGACTGTATAAGAAGAATAAACTGGAGCTGAAGCGACAGAAAGAAATGATAATAATGCAGGCCAAGAGACAAGCTAAAGAAAGAGCTGCCAGGGAAAAGGAGCTCAGAGAAGCCCAATCGAAGGCTTTAATAAAATCAAAAATGAAAGAAATGACGCACGATAATTCTGAGAAAGCCAGAAAAATTAAGGAGACCTTCCGAACGTCAATGGCAAACGTTGTTGTTGCTGTTTTGAATAATTATCGCAAGTCCGATTGCAGAGAAGGTAGAATTATAAATACGGATGACTTCAAACATCTCGCTAGAAAGGTAAATATTATTTTTGAGGTGTCTGCTTTATTTGTTAACTCGAATTATTTTTAGCTAACTCATTTTGTAATGTTAAAAGAAATGAAGCACATAGAGGCAATAGAAGAATTAGAATGTACAGACAATGTTAAAACGAAAGCGAGAGAGTATATTAAGAAGTACATGGCGAAGTTTGGTGAGACTTACCAAAAAAGAGAAGACGAACCTGATTTTTAATCATTTTTGTCTGTGATAAAATTACTGAATACCTGCAATTATTATTGGTCCAGATTTGCTGTTTATAATTTTTCCTCTATTTTATTTATTAACTATATTTATATGGTTGTAAGTAGTACTTCAAATATTTTAAGAAACTTTCGTAGAATGTTTTGTGAAGTAATTTGTTCTAAATGAAATGTTTAAATAAATTTATCATGACATATGTTATAACATAATTAAAACAACAAACTGATCCTGTGATTAATTTTTTATATCAGTGATTGGCTATGATGGTCCCTGACATCAATATACTAGATAGCCAGTAGTTGTCATCACAAAAAATAATAAAAAAACAATAGAATACTCCCATCAGTCCATAATTTATATCAACAACATGATTGTATGATCTCATTCGATATTTTTCAAAAGTGAGATGCCTCTCCTGGTAATTTACCAGTAGTAAGTTACCTGACCTGATAATTTAACAGGTTCGGTGTCTCACTTTTGAAAATATTATCTAATTAGATCATACATGGTAATGATCTGACCGATCAAGTTCAGTTTCCCTTTTGCTCACACTTTTTGAGCTTAATTTGTGAAGTGAATAGTTTCAATGTTGGGAATTCCATCTCGACATACCTTACAAAAGTCATGGCCTCCCCTAGTATGTTATTGTTGCTCACTCGTTATTTCTAACAAGTAATAAAAGAACGATATTTGAAATAGTAATGTCATATGGAGGCTAAAACTGCTAAAATCAGAGAAAAGAAGAATAAACACATACAAGGTCTTTTATTAAGGAAGGTAAGCGATCATATCTTGCAACTATTGGTCCTAAAATATCAAACAGGAGCGGGCGGTAGCTCAGCTGGTTAGAAGTGCAGACTATTGATCTATTGATGATGTCACCGCCTGGCTCAAATCCTAGTTTTCCCTAGGTATTGTGTTCGTCTATGTAACTATGTACATAATTTAAATTATTCTGTGGCTATAATGAGCTAAATCTCGAAGCCTAAATTACCAGAGTGGAGAGTGACTGTCTTATCTACATACCTAGTATAGTTAAGGTTGATTGATGTTCCCTCTTAAAAAAAAAAAAACTCAAAAACCATTAGACTCGCGTAGCCTAGTGGTTCAGTCCGCTGCCTACCGAGCCTAAGGTCGCGAGTTCGGAACTCACCAGGGCTCGTGTTATTTTTCGGATGCATTTTCGAATGTATGTGAAAAATAAAACAAGCGACCGAAGGTTTAAATTTAAAAATGGCATACTTGAGGCTGGGTGAATGAGTAATGCTCGAAATCCCGTGTTACCGGAGTGGAGCGACTTTGTCTTACCTACATAGTTAAGACCGATGCTCCCTCCTTGAAAAAAAAAAAAAAACTCAAAACCAATGAAAATATTTTCAAGATGGTCACAATTCCCCAAAAATACCGCAAGTTGACTTCATTATTTTATTGGGAACACCCTGCTGCATATTATTATATTTATTTTTTAAATTGCCCAAGGAAATCGAATACAGGTGGTTTTCACCATTAATTGGAATTTCGATTGAGTGTCCCTATTTTAACTTTTCATGTGTTATCTTACAGGGTAGGTACTTAAAATTTTTAATATATAGATGAGTGATGAAAAATCTGGTAATTTTCATTACCCTGTATAAAAATTTAAACCACATATTGGATACCACATAAATAAAATAAATAAATATCTTATGGCTGTGGTAAAGCCCAAGTGTCAGAAGTTTTCAAGTAGCCTCAAGGGCCTCTGACGTAACTCAACGACTGCTGTGAAGCAGCCGGGACCCCCTTTTTAACGTGATATTTTCATGATACCACATGAAAAGCCAAGATGTGGACATGTAAGCCAGTTTAAAATATCTTTTTTAACAATTTTGTTTTTGAAGTTCTAATAGTTCCCAAGATATGCGTATGACCGCTTACCTACCTTAATGAAAGACTCTGTATGTATTATAATAATAATTATTTATAATTTGACAATGTTCATTTTCCATCAAAAATTCACAGAAATAAAATTACTTTCCTGATGTTCTTTATTCTATGTACATCTAATGTAACGTACAGATGTCAGAGTTTTGTGAGTCAGTGAGAAGCTACGAAGAAGGTACGTCAAATGTTTTTAACCTCAAATAATTTCACATAAGAAAATGGAAAATAAAATATTAAAATAAAGTAAACAGATTTGAAAATTTTCTTATAATTTTTAATACACTTCTGCTTTTTTATTGAAAGTTTAATCAACTACAATGGCTCTAGTGTTATCTCAGATTTTCGTAAAAAATTCAGTTCGGCAGTTAGAAGAAAAATTCCTATGCTTGTCGTAAGTAGTTTATTTGTTATTTATTTTACTCCTGCCGAAGTTACTAATGAAAGTTATGTATTGCATTTTAGAATCTCCTCCATACAAACTCGTGAAAAACATAATATACCTAAATTGAGACACCCTACATGGTTGACGAAGAAACCAGTTGTAGTAAGTTGCTATAAAAATTCATTGCACAATGCACCCATACACATCTTCCCCTGTCCTGGATAAATGCTTCAAACGATCCTGCTTTTTCCATTTGCTGTCTGATTTGTATTGTAATGTAACCAAGCATCAAAAGCAAGGAAAGATCATGTTCAAGCTATTCACTTGCAGCTCAATCCAATCCAAACATTTCTCTACAGCGAATTTTCTACTTTTAGGTACATAACGACTACGTAACAGAAGAAAACAGAGAATTTATAAAAGAAGTCGTTCAAGATCGCTATACTCAAAATGCACAAACAGTCGAACTTGAAAGCAACACTGAATGGACTCCGAAAATGCAACGAACCGGAGTCATAGCTAAGAAGATCGGTGTGTATCCTCTATGGTTGAAGAACGGGAAGAAGATTTCTACTACATTACTGCAGGTAAACATAAATTAGAATTTATTAAACTTAAAATGACATAATAATGTTGTAGGTTCTGGACAATCATGTGATCAAATATCACTCCCCCGAAGACTACGATCCTCCTCGAAAGCGAGTAGAAAAGATTTATAACAAGAAAGGTTGTCTTATACTGGGAGCTGAAGGTGCTAGTCCCACTTCTTTTACCAAAGACTATTGCGGCCTGTTCAAAGAGTCTGGCGTCATTCCAAAGAGAATTCTTGCCAGATTTTTCGTCAGTCCTGACGCAGTCTTACCGCCAGGCTTTCTCATCACCGCCAGACATTTCCAAGTCGGTAATGTTGTTGACATCAGAGGAAAAACGTAAGTTATCTACCACCGAAATCGGCTGAAAGTACTTTGTTTACTGCCATTTCAGTATCGATCGTGGTTTTCAAGGCGTGATGAAACGTCACGGGTTTCACGGAATGGGCGCCTCACACGGAGTCACCAAAACCCATCGCAGAGGTGGCTGCATCGGGGGTGGTGGCGAGAAAGGGCGAGTATGGCCCGGCACCGCCATGCCCGGGCATATGGGTAATCGTTATCGAGTCGCTAAAGGACTTACTATTCTACGCATCAATACCAGGTAAATAAGAACAAAAAAAAAATTAACCTAACCTTTTTAATTATTATTGTTTCTTGTGCAGGTACAACGTATTATGGGTGTCCGGGCAGGCCATACCGGGTGAAACCAATTCAATTGTGTACGTGTATGACACAAAGTTACCATTGAGGAAACCGGCAGAGCCCGTCCCTTTCCCTTCTTTTACTGGAAAAGTGAATGAGGATGAACCCGAGGATCTTTACCATCCGGATCTGCATTGTTTTAACGAGTCGTCCATTGAGTTCAGAGAGAGCAGTTAAATATAAAGTTGTTTAGTTTTAGTTAATAAATGTTTTTATTGATATTTCACTGTTCTATCTGAATAATTTGATTAGCGACAAAATTTCTTACCAAACCTCTAATTTTCAAAAAATTTAATTTTTAATAAAAAAAAACAAAAATTATAGCTCTGGCTGGCTAGACGGATTATAGAGCACATAAAATATTAACTGGAGGATGAGTATGAGTTATAATTATTGAGCAAAAATGAATTATAACATATACAGGGTGTTGAAAAACTTGTGAATCAACAAAAAAATCAACTATACACCAGTTTGTTGTAGAATTTCAAAAATCAAAACAGTTTGTTTCTTAGATATCGCAATAATTTATTTTTAAAGTATGGCAACATTGCATTGAATTTTCAGGTAAGAGAATACAACAGTCTGCAATCTCTTTTTAATATTGAAATTCTGTGGTTGCAGTTTGCAGTCACACACAGTGTTGCCAACCTTATCGATTAATCGGTATATCTACCGATTTCTATCCTTATCTACCAATATTTTGTTTATACATAATAAATCTACGCCTGGCAATTTTGGGTGGGCTATTTGGTATTATGTGCTCATTACTATGCTTGTAAAGCTGGTGCATTCCACTGTATGCTGTATAGTGTGATGTGAGATCCAGTATTCATCGCCGGCGACAGTATACAACAACAAACAATATTTGATTTTATTTTTGGGTAATCTTCCACTAACATCGTGATAATCAGCGTTATATTGCGCATGCGTAACTATTTGCCTACCGTTTTTTTCAGTGAAATGTACCGACTAGCTATCACCGGGTGGGCAACACTGCAGTCATACCTATGATGATGCTGTAGTGCATGTCAAACTAATAAGTGAAATTGTGGTGACAAGACAATGTTAGAACTGTCATTCAAAAATCAAAACCAAAAACCACAGACAATGAGTGTAAAATCAACCAATAACTTGCTAGTGTCAATGTTGCCAGTTGTAATTTTTTTCTCACCTCTATTTTTAATGTGATTTGAAAATGGATTAAATTGTGTTTAAACACCATTTTAACACATAGCTGCTGAAACATTTGTGTTAAAAGGTCGTTGCATATTGAAATTTCGTAATAATTTTGTTTTTTGCATGGGAAGTTTGAATTTGGAGGGAAATTTTATATCTCTGAAACTAGAGTAACTAGAAACAAATTGAAAGCAGATGATATATTCTTTTTCTGAGTAATGTGTAATTCATGTTTTCCAACACCCTGTATAAAAAACTTGCTTTGATTACTTAAACAAACATTTACAAAATTGACACTGCAATCGGAACAGGATTATCCTAAGGCAATTATAGGCGTTTGCCAATGGGCCCGTTTGGGAGGCATGGGGGTGCCATCACCCTGTAAAGATTATTCGCAAATTCTTTAGCAGAGCAAAAAGCTGCTGAGTTTGAATAATTCTCATTTTGGAGCAATTTTTAATATTTTCGGCATTTTATTAATATGCTTCCTGAAATTTTTCATGGTCAAAGGTTATTGGTATAAATAGTTGTCTACTGTAAAAAAAAATCAGTTAAATTCCTTTGAAAATGTGCTATAAAATGAATATAGAAATTTAGCGATTTTACACCCTTTCCTATGTCTGCCACTGTCTAAGTAAAAAAAAATTATACTAGCGTTTGATGGGTTGCTTGGAAAACGTTCTTCAAACCCTGTTAATATAGTTTTGAAGTTCTTCCCCATCTTGCATATTCAGGGTTTAAAAAATGGCAATTTATTGTAATTTTTTCAAAAATCAAAAGGCAGGGGAGGGTTATTTCAACTTCTTGGAGATTGAGTCATTAAATTTATTTATACAGCTCCAACTGTAATGAACAATAAAAAATTAAAATCATTTGTGTGAAAGAGTGTGCAAAAAAAAAATGTAATCACAATTTAAGGATGGGTGATGTTTCAAATGTTCTCACTGACACAATGACTCTAAAAATTGATAACTAACATAATTATTTTTGTGCAGATAATTGAAATACCTTTAAAATGAGGTCCCATGCCATTTAACAAATTGAAGTTGACAGCGACTGCAACTTCATCTTTGTCATTTGACAAATCAGTTTTCACAAAAAGTAGTAAAATTCATGACATTTGAAAGAGCAAAGTTAGATTGATTTAATTGAAAAGTTGGTAGTGGTTGCTGTTCTGGAGTTACAAACAAAAAACAACAGGTGGTTCACAGCTTCTTCAGGGATTACTACTTTCTATTTTATTGTACCTACATCAAAGATGTTATTACATTAGAATGAAGTTAGAACAGCAAGTAGTAGCAAGGAGTAGGAGCCAACCATCAAAATAAAAATACGATCATAAAAAACTCCCAAAAAAAAATCTCAAGAGGCTTTAAAAATCAGTTTGGTCACTATAAGTTTAGCCGTTTTCAGTAGTAGGGTTATCTCTAAATTTTTCATACAAAGCATTGAATTATACACTGTGTCCCAAATTGTCTTTATCCATTCGTGTTATTTCAAAACAACACAAATGCAAAAACAATCTAAAAAAAACAGCATTGCTAAGAGTAAGAAGGAACACACAATGAATACAATTATTATTAATTGATGCGTTTTATAGCTAAAAAAGCACATGGTATGGGGAGGAATGAGGGTCTAATATGTTTTTAGATAAGTTCAAACTATTACCGAATTTTTTAAATTAAAATAAATTCCAATTTTTTGACATTAATAAAGACATTGTTGGAAATTTTCAATAATTTAAATATTTGGTATCATCAAGAGAGAAGAGAGATTGAGGATTAATAAAAAATAATAGGTATAGTTTACTTTCAAAAGTATAATCTTATTTTTTTTTAACAACTTTCTCAAGTACATACAAAAGAGGTTACATTTTTTTCGATTCATGAGATTAAAATGTTGATTGATGAGTGATTAATTACTATAAAAACTGTTATATACAGGAATAAAGATTTTAGGCAAAGTAAAAGTACTAGTCTAGTACCAGTACCATTAGAACACCATTGATAAATGAATAAATCCAGTAACGATTTAAACATGGCAGTGACATGATTTTGATCTCACAAACAGTTGCTTAAAAGACAAATAAATAACAAAGATTGACACAAAACATATTTTTTTTATAAAACCAAAATAATTATTGTCATGAAAATAAAAATAAATACTTCAACAGGCAAGATATAAAAGCTCATTCTACATCTACATCCGTACTTATATTAAAAGTAACAGTTTTTTGGCTTACTTTATTCATCAGAGCACTCTCAAAACATTGAAGACTTCGATTGACTTTAGCATACAACAAACTTAAATTATCTTCATTGTTTTGAGGTTGCAGTAAAGATAATTTGTGATAAATTTCATTCATTATTATCACTACATCGTTTTTGAACAGCTTTTTTACAATTCCACTTAACGGCGTCCAATTCAAATTAATAATATAATCGCCGATATTTTCTAATTCTTTCAACTCTGAGAGCGGCACTTTTACCTGCTTCTTCTCTACATTGTCTCTAATTATTATCGAATCTTTAATTAAAACACTTTCTAAACCGTTCCTCAAACACCAATTCTTGACATTATTGACTAGACACATCTCCTCGGATAAATCGTCAGATTCATTCTCACTAGTTAGAACGTTTTCCAACTCCTTTAAAAAGTTTGTCCTGTACGGAGAAACACTCACCTCCTTCTCCGCCGTCTTCAATATCCGGTCTCTCGATTGCAGTTCCTCTCTGAGTCGTTCAGTTTCAGCCGCTTCCCTCAACTGCAGCTTCCTTGTTTCCAGAAATTTCAAATGCCAGTTTTTCTCCGCTTCCTCCAACTTGTTTTGGGTCTGAGTGAGCTTTTTTTTTAAATCGTCCAATTCTTCTATGTTACTTGAATCACTCGACTGAGACAGAGACGAGCAGCACGATATGGAGTTCCTTTCGTAATCCTGCCGTAATGCCCGCAACCGCTCCACTTCCGACCGTAATTCCCTTATTAACCGGTCATGGGGATTCTCGTTGATTCGAGCCCGATTCACGATCGTTCTAGCCTGACAGGCGTATCGTAGCGTCGCTAGGGTTTCATCGATCTGAGAACTTGCCGGAGAAATGGTCGCTAGCATCGATGTTAATGAATTCCCACCAAGGCTTTCCTGTAATTAAACAAAACAAATTTTAATACAGACTGATCTTTACTGGTAATATTGCATCTAAAAAAAACATATACAGACTGGAAACGGAAACTGGGATTTAGCATGCAAATTACCTTCAGAAGCCATGTCAAGACCGAATCCCGATAAGGCACAAAACTCTTCTTCTGATCGGCCAGGGAAGAGATCACTTTTCCTAAAGTCAACAAAGATTTATTTATATAAACTCCCTGCTTAATTTTCTCCTCGCTGCTGTGAGAGTTTCCCAGACGTTCGCTGCCGGCCAAATCGACTAAACTGACTTTGCTTCTCCTGCTGCAGTCGCTCTCTTTACTGCCTTCCGAAAGACACATTTCTATTGAAAAGATACTGTGCGATCTCGACGATTGCTCGTTCATGCTGGTCGCCGCAGTAGCTCTGTTCTTATTGCCGATTACCAGCCAGTTACGAAGTTCTTTATAACCTTTAACTGGGTGGGAGCTCAGGTCTACAACATAAGGTCCCCAAACCGGATGCTCTCGTACTTTCAAAGCTGTCTTATTGGTCGTTTGAGTGGATAAGAGGTCATGGATTTTCTCATTGTATATTTCGAAGTAGCTCACTTCAATTGTGGCCGTGGCATCTGATTTCAAGCCAGATACTCTCTGGAACAGGTCTCTACAAAATCTCGGGATTATCCCGGAGAATTGTTCACTGTCAATGTCAGCGGTTTCAGAAGTACTTTTACCCATCATACTAAAGCTTTTCCCTGATCCGGTTTGGCCATAAGCGAACAAGCACGCGTTGTAACCCCGAAATGCGCTGTTCAGTAACGGTTTACCGATGGTCAAATATACATCTTCCTGGGTTGAGTAGATAGGATTTTCCTCATTGCAAGACCAAAATATGTGGTCATACTGGAATATATGATCTACACTCATGGAAGAATTGCCTATGATGTTAGAACGTAATATCAAATCCTGATGTCTCACTCTGACAACATCAGAGACTCCGACTGTGTCCAGTTCTTTGGAGTTCAAGGGTCTGATCCTTACCGCGACCGTTAAGTTACTGATCTCATCGAACTTCTCTTTACTGTTTCTTCCTTTCGAGTCTTCTCGGGGAGTCTCCATGGTCACTTTGCTGAAACATTCCGGGGTGATTGGAACAGGGGTTCTCATGGTTTGCTTCGGTGTTGCTGGGTTTCTCCTTGGTGTGGAGAAATTGACGTCTTTTTTGACCAAAGAATGGGATTTCGTGAGCAACATTTTTCTTGCCGAACATGAAGAATTAGGAGTTTTTGGCGTGTTGGAAGATGAAGCCATGGTGTAACAAATTCATTAGGTAAATCTACACAACAATTATTAATAATTTCCATGGAGTTCAATAGGTTTCTGTAGTTAGAACACTTTTCCACATGATCACAACATTTTGAGCTAAAAATTAGAGTTCGAAAGCAAAAAAAAGTTTATAAAATTTAAATTTTAAACAGGAAGGAGAGTAAGAAAAGTTTTATTTTATATTGGAATTGAATTGAATTGGATTGGAACAATCAACGGTAAAACAACGGTCGGAAACAATTTGTCAGTTGTCATTTTGATGTCTGACAACCAAGAAATTAATCATATTATTCTAATAACAGCACTACTCTTTATTTGAGTGAATACGATTGCGCAAACATTCCAAAAAAAAAGAGACGCAATAAATGACTTATTTACTTTACAGTGTTGGTTAGTGTTATTTATTATGAAGAGATAAAGACCTTATTATCCTGACAATGCTACCTAATATAGGTATACAGATAGTGATGAAATTGGCTTGAGAATCACGAAATACCCGCGTGTATCGGTTCTCGGTTCATAATATGTAAGTGATTTAACACGCATGGCATGTCAGTTTGTGCAACCGTACTGCTCACGCACTGCTCCCTCGTTAATATAATAAATTAAGGTAAGGGCACCGACGCACCGTTTCCTTCCAAAATCAAGAATAAACATCCAGATCCTTTTTTATAAAAATAAAGTTGATGATGGAAATTTCGTGGACACATTCTGGACTAATGTGTAATAAATAA
Source organism: Malachius bipustulatus (assembly GCA_910589415.1). Taxonomy (NCBI): domain Eukaryota; kingdom Metazoa; phylum Arthropoda; class Insecta; order Coleoptera; family Melyridae; genus Malachius; species Malachius bipustulatus. The sequence continues at coordinate 30,901,656 of OU342631.1, read as the reverse complement.
TTCGAAACTATCTATCTATCGGTGATAAATAATTTTTATTTCATTCAGTGTTTAGATCACTTCCGCTTCTGCTGTGCTGCAAGCAGCCGTACATGGTTTACATATTAAATAATAAAGTTTGTATCACCAATGACGTCATACTTGAATCAAGAAAACTGTATTCTTTTTTGAATCCAAGCGCCAAACATTTGCAATGGGAATCATGTGCATTTCAAAGACTTTTCAGGAATATTTTCGCTAAATTTAAAACTTTTTTCCAGCATTAAAAAAAAAACGATTTTTTAAATGGGGGGAAAGTGATACATAATTTGGAAGGCCTGCTTAAGGAGAATATTTCCTGCAAGTTTCGCTTGTATAGATATTCGTAAATTCATAAAAGCTGTGGCATATCGCAATTTTAGATTATTATTTGAAAAGCTTCAAATATTTTAATCAAAATTTGATCTAGTAGGCTTTGTAACTATTTAATAAAAAAAAATTAGACGATGAAGTGAGAGAATAGTAGTCTTTCTTTTCTTTAATACCTAAAGCACCTTATAATAGGGATGAAATTAGAGACTATTTTTTAATTTGTAAAGTTTTGGTAATATGGACATAAATCTGTAACGGCCAATATTATAAACGCTGGTTAAGTTAACTGACAGATTTCTGTGGTCGTTTCTGGAGAAGATATAGACTATAGGTCGAAATTATTGCAATTTAATTACTCTTGGCATAAAAGGGATTACAAAAATTTTAATAAAAGTTATTCGAGGTCAATATTAGCTTCAAAATCGGGCACAGAAATCTGCCAGTTAACTTAACTAGCGTTTATAATATTGGCCGTAAAAGTGTTAAATATATGAACTGTTTGTTTGCAATTTTATAGATTTAAAGTCTATTGCAGTTTTATAGTAAAAAAAAAGACATTAATAATAATATTTCCATGACGAACTTTTTAATCAGGTTAGCAAAATAGAAAATATTGAAAAAAAAAACAAACAGATAATAAAGCTTTATTACTACTTATAGAGCTGTGTATCTAGAAATGGTATAAAATTATTATTAATCAAAATAATCATCAATATCAATGTCAGGATTCAATATATCATCGCCATATGGAGACAAATCAAGCTGATTTAATATTAAATTTTCACACATTTCTTCCAAATCAGTTTCTCCAATCAACAATGCTCCCTGTAGCTTATTGTCTTGGAGAACAAATTTAACATATTCCTTTCCTTTCGTCATTCGAAGTAGGATCTCATAATCAGTCCCCAAACCTTGTCCGTTATACAGCCCCAGTAAAATAACTTTATAACCAAACAATTTAGTTGAATGGGCAAACAATTCAAAACAAAAATCCTGCAACACATCTTCGCCCTTCAGCTTCCCCGACATACATTTGGCGGCATAGCAGCCCATTTGTCTCGCCTGCGTCCACAATTTCATCTGGAACCAGTGTTTTGCTTTATCCCAGTTTGCCGAACATACATCACCGGCTGCGAAAATACCGGCAACGGAAGTTTCCATAAAACAGTCCACGCTGATACCTCCGTCTTCAGATAAATCGAACTGAACATCGGAAATAAATTGTAGCTTCGGTAAAACTCCTGTGGCGGAGATTATTAAATCACAAGTGATTGTTTCTGCGTTGGTTAAAGTAACTAATAACGTGCTGTTTTCTTGGGAAGATTTGAAGTTTTTTATTTCTGTTTCATAATGTACTTGGAGAGTGGTGGAGTTATTATTTCCTTTTATTAATAAATTTTTGTACCAATCAGGGCCTAAAGCGGCACCGGATTTCTTATCACTTTGCTCTTGGTATCGCATTCTTTTGCAGAGAGGAAGTTCAGGTTTTGTAGAATTTTCATTACTTGATTGAAGTTCAGTTTGAAAAAATTCTGCAGCTCCTGGATCGACGAAAGTTGCTGAGATGTGCTTGTCTTTGATGACCCAATGAACCTCAGTATTTTTCAACTTGTAAACTATTTCTGAAGCAATTCCGCCATTTCCAACAATAACTACCCTCTTTGATGAACTTAATCTCTTGATAAATTCTTCTACGGAATCAGTGTCTCTTATTCCTAACACTTGGGGGTGATTATCAGCATTTGGTATTAATTTTGGCTGAGCTCCAGTGCATATACATAAATATTTATATTCAACAGAAATTCCAGATGATGTTTTAATAATTTTATCTTCATTCCTAATCTCCGATAGTTGATCATGAATAATTTTGACGTTTGGGTACTTTTCGTTCAAAGCAGACGACTCCTTTTCTTCTACATCGAAATGACTTAAAGTACGAGTGATTGCATATAAATTGGTAACAGTTTTTATCAGAGATGATTCGCTTATTAATAAAATAGAGGCTTCAGGTTCAAGAAACGCCAGAGTTTCAGCACAACTCACTCCAGCTATCCCTCCACCCACAATAACAAAAGTGGCCTTCATTTTACAAGTTCCGGATAATACTCAGAGTAATCGTACTGGCGAAATGGCACGTCGTAAGTTATCAAACCCAAATCAATGGCTCTTTTGATAGCGACGATCAACTGCTCGTGTTTCTTCTGACAGAGCCCAGTTCTAGAATAACTCAACACACTGCCGGTGTGAGAACAAATAAATTGCTTGAGTAAATCGACGTTCTGCTCGTGCAGAACTAAATACTCGTCCCTGCAAATGGGACAGGGGTTTCCGGTGCTTATTACTCCCGCTCTGATGCAGGTTTTACGAGTTTTTCTCGGCGGACGTTGGCCTTTGAAGTTCCTCCTGTATTGGACCCACACAGGTTCTTCTGCGTAAGTTTGTTTATACGCAGCGCTGCTCAGGTACCTAATGCTAGTTTCTACCGGAACTTCCTGACTTCTGTCTTTCGTAATTTCACGAGTTTCAACCAAAGGTGGGTCCTGTTGCTGCTGTTGCGTTTGATTTGCGAATCTGGACGAAGATGCCGATAATGCCCTTAGAATCGACCCATTTTTCAGAAGACTACAGGATGTTCTCAAAGCAAGCATCGTTTTCTATTTTATGCATAAATTACGTTTAAATAATTGCTATTTTACGTTTTATTTTACAAATTCAAATGAGCTCAACACAAAACTCTTTCAACTTTGTTAGTCATAACCTCAATTTGTAAAGTAGGTGATAGCACAGTATAATATACTGTGGTATAATAGAGTCAGGTGATAGGGAGCATGGCAGCTGCCAAAAAAGTGACGTTGACGTTCTTAAAAAAAAATTGCTGGGGTGCGTTAATAAATTTCACTTTTTTTTCACATTTCGGAAAAACGGCAAGCAGAACCCATAGTAGCACATGAATTTGTCATTATTCATGAATTTGTCATTATTCATGAATTTGTCATTATTATAACAGATTTAATTATCATTTAATAAATTAACTAAGTAATAACGTCATAAAATGTATTTTATTGTCATTCAGCGGGTCTCTATATTTTGCCCTCACTAAAAATGGCGGCCGGTTGACTTTCAGCCTTCAAATATCAGCGATCACTGCGATCAGTTCGTCGTCTAGTCATGAAACTGTGAGCGAGCTGGAATTAGGGAACCTGTATTACCGACATTGACGCTTACAAGGGTAGCACATCCTCAATCTCGCAAAAAGTTGGGAAAAAGTTGGGTATGTGAAATTGAGCATCAAAAAGTCAGATTTTCTATAATCATATAACTGTCTAAAAATTCACATAATTTGTTATTAAGTCCGCGCGCGTATTTTAAAAAATTGGTAAACTTTTGCTGCGATAGAGGATGTTTTAAGCATAAAAAGGGAGATTTCTACTACTGTTTTTAATATACCCACTGAAAGAGGATACCCCGATTTCTATTCGTGTTATTATTTTGTTTCATTTTTCAAACTTCGCTTTTTTTCCACTTGATACCTACGCCTGTGACCAAATGTGCCAAAAATATGACATCCAGCTGTTCAAACACAACCGTGCGTTAAGTAAACGTCAACGAGTGAATGCGCTACCCTAGTAAGCGTTAGTGTCGGTAATACAGGTTCCCTATTATAGTCCCATGTAGCGCTCTCACGCCATGTCCTAGCTGCATCCGGGGACTGCGTTGCGTGCGATGCGGGGAACGCACGCAACGCAAAATCGCACGGGAAATTTTGAGTGTGTCCTAACTCCTAACTGAATGCGTGCGGTTCGTGCGAGAAAATGGTTTCCAATCCAACTATTTCTGGTGCAGCTTCAGATGAAATACGTTTTAATTTGGAAACCAGTAGGTTGTTGGAACTTGAAAGACTTAAAAATCACAGAAAGAAACATGTTACTTAAGAGAAAGAAATAATAAGACGCAAGTAATCTATAGAAATAGGTATAGATTTGATAGATAAATAAATAGAAGGTATAACTTTATTTTTTATTTAGATGGATTCCACCAAGTCAAAATTCTAGGGGAACGATTGGCAACAAGACTGATTAGGTTGGTTATAGTGATAGTTGTTACCAGAATAGTCACTAGAATAGTTCCTAAACTAATTCAGGTTATGTCTATTATAGAGATGTCATTTCATTTCAAAGTTCAAAAACCGATACCAGTATAAAGGCAATTTTTTCATAAAATTTTAGAGGCATTTATTAGTGTAAGCACCTATATTTACTTTTAAAAGTCTTATGTACATAAAATTATACCGTTCCCTCCTTAGTTTACCGTAAAAACATTGAAAATAGGAGATTTATTGACCAATAGGTACTTACATTATTCAATCATTTTTTAAACAATTATCTCTAGATATTTAAAGGAATCTGATTGCACTGTATTGTTATTTGATTTGGGAAAACATCTTTTAATAAGAATAATTATTGTTCATATAGCATTTGAGCATTCATTCTCTTCTTTCTTTTGAAATAAATTTACCTCTGCTTCATATTTCATTAATTTTGAATTTAATTTTAGTTTGTCAGTTTGACAGCTTCAACAAAGTCTTCAATGCGTTCCTTGGAGTTTTTGCTGTGACTAGAGTAGTGGCTGAGGAACTCGACTCAGTTTTCGCAAAAAAAGTCATTAGATAAAGTCATGCTAAACAACAGTTAAATTTATGCTCAAAAGATGAATAACTACTAGAAATGAACTATTTCCAAAGAAAATTGAGAAAAAATTTTTAAATTTCATTTTATAACAGTGCAACAAGGAAATATGTTCTGCAGGTGACGTCATAGCCTGTACCCGAGTCGGGGAGTGTTGCCGTAACTTTAGTCACAACGTAAATTTTTTGTCAAGGTTAAGGAAACAGGCAACCATCAGATAATATCAAAATTACTGTTTAGAGATTGTACAGGCTACCAACTTGACAGCTGTTTGACAAGTCCATCTAAATAAAAAATAAAGTATAGGTTAAATAAAAATAGGCCTACAATAATAGAAGTTAATAGACCTCATACTTACTTTAAAAATCTAAATTCTAGACATTTTCATATTCCCAGTGTACCTTGACTATTGTTCTTGTAAAATAGATTTCTCTTATTGCACAAAATGTTTCGCTTTGGCACGAAGGCAATCGAAATTCAAAAAAGTTCCTGCCCGCCGTAAAAATCGTAAGATTTTGACAGATGAAAAAACTAAATATTTTAATTTAAAACAATGCGTGCGTTGCGGTGTCGTTTTATCCAAAGAGAATTAACTAGAGAGGAGTGAATCTGTAGTAAAAAATTGGCAACAAAATAGCGCCCTCCTCCAACCTGGCAAGAACTAATCTTAGCCGGCACAAAAACCATGCATACTGTAAGCCAGTACACAAACCGGTTCTATATTTAGCCTTGACACAAATGTCAATTAAAAATAATTATTGTTTCATAAATCAATAAACAACAGACATTTTATTTAAACAGTTTAATAAATAAAAATTGGAATATTTTTTACATTCTAAGTAGGTAATCATAAAGTTATTTAGTTATTTTGTAGAGAACCTTAAACTAAAATTTACATTTACAATATAACAATAACTTAATATAATATCAGCAATGGTTAAGATAACGTAGCTTTACCTTTCATTACGTACTTTTCAACTTCATTGGTCCTCATCCTCATGCAGACGATCTGAATATTATGAACTGCAACTCGCTCTTCTCACGATTGATTTCCATACTCTTCACTCTTCCGTCTTCAGCTCTACCACCGTTCTTTTTCTGCTGGACTTTTGATTTATTAAAAACTTGAATTACCTACATTATAATTTTGGGTTTTTGACACGTAACATTTTACTTACGCTTAAGATTGATTATTTTAGCTTTTGATTGTTTCATATTTTTGTTCTTTATAGTAATTTATCCATGGTAACCATGAATGCCAGGAGTAGTTAGTTCCCGCCAGGTTGGAGGAGGGCGCTGTACTGTTGCCAGTTTATCCATTTACAATAATCCCTCTCTTAGTTCATGCTCCTTGGTTTTATCGTACGACTTTTGCGGGCAACGCGTCTACTGGGGTACGTTCATAATAAACGCCGTGTGCACACGGCGACGTCCTAAACCGTTCATAATAACATTGGTAAACAGTTACACCGTTCAGAATGAACGCCGTGTGATCGCACGGTAGACAACTTTTCATCCCAAGAAATTATATGGACGAAAAACGCCCGTCATGCGCAGTAGCAAAAACGAGCGGTTCGTGATTTATTAAATATGAAATTATGAAATATTATTAGGTTAGAAATTATTGGAGAATGGAGATGTTGAAATAGAATCTGATTCCAGTTCGATTTAATAATTATTGTTTGTTCCACCGTCCGTTTTTAGTTTTAATTAGGTATATTATTTGTTGACTGGATAGTTTTGTTAAAATACCTATAAACTTAAATAAATGGAAAACATAAAATATAAGCCTCTAATGAGTACAGAGTCGCATTCATCATCACTATCTTCGAAGTCATCATAAAAATCTGATATATTATAATTATTATTATAAACGAAGCTACAATTATTGCTACCTTTTTTAATATTCAGATCAATTTTCATTTCCTGACCGAAAGCTGTTATATATAAATTAAAATAAATTATAACATACATTCAAGGACGAACGGGAAATTACGACTCGCGTAATTGAAAAAGTATTTATTACTGATTTGTTAATGAAAAAAATTAGGTTATGTACAACTACTGTCGAAAACTTCTCTAAGAGCGTTCACTTCAAAACAAAACAACACACCAGGAACGCTCGGTAATTCGCCCGGTAGGTTGTTTATCATTCACACGGCGTTTATTATGAACGCACTCCAGAGGACACTCCCATTGCTTTGCATGTGTTTTATTTTAATCGTTCCCCGCAACGCACGCACGCAACGCAGTCCGCGGATGCAGCTAGGACGCGGCGTTAAAGTAATATTCCTAGGGAACCTGCATTACCGACACTAACGTCTACTAGGGTATAGCGCATTCACTCGTTGACTTTTACTTAACACGGTTAAGTAGGTTAAAACGTTAAGTATGTTAAATAAATAATAAGTAGGTACCTAACTGTCTCAGATTTAGGTACTCTATAATAAGAAAAAAGAATAAAAATTACTGAGTATTTTTAAAAAATGGTGTCGTATTTTTGTCTCCTAAAATATTTTAAGTTATACATTATATTTGTAATTAATAGGTATAAATTCTATCATTATTAGGTATCCTTATCAATCATTCACTGGTAGGTACGATATTTTTATTTTTTATTCCTATTTCCCAATAAAAAATTGTGTATTTTTTATAAAAAAATACATTAATAATGAATACATCATTAATAATAACGGATGAAGAGAAAGTCCGATTAATTATTATACATAGAATAAAGACAAGTTTCCTGAAAAAGATAAACAAATAGTTCATTCCTTACTCATTCTTATTATTAAGCCCAAAGTGATCAATAATAATAACAGTCAAATCACACCACGTGTTTCTCAACGTAGGTCAGTTCAGTTCATTTCAGTTTCAGCGTTACTTCTTCCAGTTCTGTTTCAGTGAAATGGAAAGGAAATGTGAAATCGGTCGCCGGTCGGTCGCTAGTCGGTACTAAATTAAGGTATGATAGTCTGTGGTACTAAACTAACAGTTCACGTTCACAGTTCAAAACGAACTATGAATTATGATGGCAGTGAATAGTTCGTTCAGTTCACTGTAGGTGAATAGTTCTTTTTAGTTCGTTCGTTCATGAACTACACATCACTATTATCTAGAGTACTTGGTCAATTGGTCATAGATCTATATGGCGCGCTTAACCTGCTAATATTCCTTATCTGTGACAAGTTTTTTATGATTATTTTCTAACCTAAAATATGATTTAATCCTAACTTCAGGAACACGTGAACTTAAAATTTCAACTAAATCACGATAACCGACAACAATGACCACGTGAACGGTTGGTTTATCTCCAACCATTTACACTTAGCCCCGCCCAGTGACGTCACACCGAATGTCCCGTGAGAATATGGATGGACAATTCCGGATGTTTTTTATTCTATGGCGAAATTTTCATTCTATGTTGTGAGACAGAAATAGAATTTTGTTGTTGACAGAGCCAGAGCCAGAAACCAGAACCGCAACGACAAGGTTTTGAGCGGGTAGTCGGGGAAGGAAAAGTTCCACTTCCGGCAGAACATTCGACGTGGATGTGTCGTTCGTCTGAAGATCTCGTGAAAATTGAGAGATTTTTGTAGTTTAAAGTATATTTAGTTTATAATAATTAGTAGCAGATACTTTTAAAGTTATTTAGATAATAATTATTATCAAAAATACATAAATTAGACTTTTCTTGCTGTAACAGACATAAATGGAGGTCAGGGCGTTGTCTGGCGCAATATGTTATAACAAAGGATTAACTATATCTGCTTGTCTGGTGTACATAAATGAGTAGTATTTTAAGATATAAAGGACAATTATTATTAGTTGGGTCGAATTTTACCCAGTGAAAATCATTTTGTATAGTGAAAATAGGATTTACATAAAAAAATCACAATGGTAAGCTTAGATTATTTTAGAACTGATCGATTATTTGAGTTAATATTATGTCGAAAAGAAAGCCTGAAATTATGGTAATCTGCTTATTAAACACAGAGTTTCGTATTAATGTTGCTTTTTACGAGCAATAATGAATGGATGATTCATTTTCAATATCCAAGAAATAATTAATTTACTAGTTTCAAAATGGCTACCCATGGTTCGCCGTCTACGATCATGAGGCTACGCGGCCTACGGACGAACACGTCACCGTCACGTCAATAAAAATAAAATATTGCAAACTTGCCGCGGGGCTTGGCGCAGTGTCGCGTGTCTACGTCGTAGTATACAGTAATTATTATTATGGTAATTACGTAAATCGTAGCTTGTTTCTAGGCAAGGCAGCCATATTGGTTATATAAGCTTAATCGGTAGTCGGTGCTGTTTTTCGCCTCAGTAAAATTTTAATTTTCAATTAATTCCTGAATTTCGCGTTATAAGTAGAAATGGGTCTACCCATTCTTCCGAATAGGCTTGAAGTTAAATTAATTCGAAGTAATGTATGCAAGAATTTATATTCGGAATCTTTGCAATTTCAGCCAAGAATAGACCCTCATAAGTTGCTGAACTGTCTCGCCGTGCTCCTCACTCCCGAAGGTGGCATATTATCAAAAATCGAAGTACCACGTTTAGTCAGGTAAGATTCTTTTCAGCCAGAAATTGGCTTTTTTTATTGATCTAATTTGGTTATGGTTAAATCATAATTGATTTTTTTTGACATTAATGACACATGTTGACCTTTGTCTTCTTTTTGTATTGTTATATTATTTCTGCCAATGACCTAATTATTATTAGTCATCCAGGTTTGCTTTGTTGCGTAATTGTTATAAATAACTTATGGTGATGGTGAATTGTTATTATTGTGTATGTTTTAATTAATGTCAAAGATTTTAAGAAACACAAAATGAGTATCTGAGAAATCTGAGAAATAGTTTCAATTAAAATAGGTACATTTTCTATAGAAATTTGGACTGTGGAGCGAAAAGCTAGAAAATTTATTGATACCTATTTTAGGAGAAATTTTTTAAATTATTGCAAAATGTTGCATAAAAATTCAATTGGGTACTGAGATTCCAATTTTTTTTATTTATTGCGTTATTTTTTTTTCAGTTTAATGACAAAGTTTTCTAAAAAGTTGGTAAGCAAATGTGTTTATATTTTAATATTAACAAACACAGAGACCGGCCTGTTGGAACTGTTCATGTCGGAAGGCGGGTGGACGTTGATCCAGACGTGGTTAGAGGACGCAATTAAAAACAGCAATGACGATTTAATTGTAGAGATTTTAAAATTGTTATTGATCACTCCGGCAGATACTGAACGTTTGAAGTCAAACGCTCTTCCCAGACTTGTCAAGACGCTTTCGAGGCGGGACGAGAATTCCAGTAAGTTTTTATTTCATTCACACGGCTCGCACGTCGTTCAAAACCCGGACTTTATCTCTTTTAAACCACGTAATTTTTCAGATGTAAAAGAGATCGCGACACTGGTGGTGCAGAAGTGGCTCGCCATTGTGAGAAATACCACTCAGGAAATATCTCAAAATAAAAATGAAACTTCCGGTTCGGCGGAAAATGTAATAGTGGCCACGATAGTTGAAGACGGGCAGAATAAGCCCGATGACGATATAGAAATAATAAGTGAGTCGAACAAAGAAAATGATGACGCAATAGATCCCGGATCGTTTTATAAAGTAACGGTCAGAGATGGGAAGCAAGTAATCAGTCGTTTGGTCTCTTCTGAAAATGAGGAAGGAGAGAAAGAAAAGCCCTCTGAAGAGAAGAAATCTGAATCTGAGAAACGAGACAAATCCGACAAAGACAAGAGCAGATCAAAAAGTAGCAGTTCGAAATCAAGCAGCAGTAAGAGTAGTAGTAGCAGCAGCAGCAAGGATAAATACAAATCCAGTAGTAGTTCAAAGAGCAGTAGTCGAGATAAGGACAAGGATCGGTCTAAAGACAAGGACAACAAGAGTCGAGATCGGGACAAAGACAAACATAGGAGTAATGGATCATTGAAAAGCAGCAGCTCTAGTTCTAGTAAGGGCAAGAAAGATTCTAATCGCAGTAGTAATAGTAGCAGTAGTAGCATTACCAGTACCAAAGATAAAGATTCAAAGAGTAAGCACTCTGATAAGGATTCCAAAAATAAACCCGAAAGAAGAGAGTCTAAAGAGAAGCAAGCTGAAAAAGACAAAGATACTCTTGCCAAGTTGAAGCCGATCAGTTTGGACAAATTGGGTAGAATTCCGAAGAAACCGAGCGAAGATAAAAAGGAACCTGAAGAAAAGAAAAAAGGCACGATTTCAATTGAAGTTAGGAAGAACGAAGACCGACCCAAGACGGTGAAAGTGTTCAACTCGAAAATGCGCTCGACTGGTCTCGAAGAAGAGGTGAAACCTCCGCCACCGCGATCTGCCACCAAGAAAGCAACTCCTACCTCCTCCTTTCCCGCTTTACCCCTGAAACGATCCTCTCCTCCCCACGACGTGCCCATTCCGGAGAAGAAAGTCAAGTTGGATGCTCTGGAGAAGCCGGTTCCCGAGAGACCTGGTGCCATCAAGCTCATACCTCCAAAACCCAAACGTAAGTGCCCCTTGATCGATTATTTATTAGAATTTTTTATTTTACAGATGCTGCTCGACAAAATAGAGACTACGAGAAGGGAGAAGAGTTTCCCGTGGGATATGAGTTTCTCAATGTTTACCGTTTCTTAATAATTTTCTGTTGCAGTTATCAAAGAATGTGCCTCGGGTGGTGACTCCCCGAGGGACGGTTTTTCTTTTATGAGTGTTTTTATATAACAGAGGTGTTGGTGAACCTTTAGGTGAAGTGATTTATTTAGATTATCATTGACTCTTCTAGGTACAGAGTGTGGTAAGTTGTAAGAGTTCTGGCTGTAATGATTTTTAATAATTGAATAAATAAGATGGAAAAACATATACATTGAGATTGTGGGATAGGTCCTTTCCTTCCTGAATATTGAGAAAAATAACATGCAGGTTCCTAATTAATTACAGTCAGATTAAAGAAGTAGTTGTGATTTATATCTTTAAAAAAATAAAATATGATAATAAATAGAACAGAGATAGTCAAAAATTGCACAGCTTGCTGATACTAGGGTTTCAAGGGTGTATGTTTTTTGTTCCGAAAAAATAAATCTCTGAAATTACAAGTGCGGTTACAGAGTCTCAAATGTGGGTGAAGGGAGATGATTTTCCTCCAAACTTTTGAGTATACATTTAAAGACTCGCCTTGGATTGAAATTTGGACAGGCTGAGTGAAACAAAAAAAAAAAAACATGTCTGAGATTGAGTCTGTAAGAACCCCACACACTAGCTACCACGCCTATTCCACAGAAAAAACTTTTGCATTTTTAAAACGGGAAATTTTGCCCACAATCAGTTAGGTTAATGCAAAATTTTGATCAAAGTTAATGACATTGGGCAGTATGATTTATTTCACTTTCCTTAAAAAATTCACTAAGCATCTGTCTTCAATATTAGGTATGTAAAAATAATCAATCACCAATGACATTCTCCAACTATTTAATGAATGGGAAATGATAGATTAAATAAAGACTGTCGTTCAGCCTTTAGAGATAAAGAAAAATAGAAAGGAAATCATAGCTATGGCCCATTGTAATTTACATTGAATTATGGAACGGGAAGTTTTCCTTGTGGGATAGGACCTTGGTCGCGGGCTTGTCGGGAACAACAGATCGCGCGGCCGACTTTGCCAGTGGCCGCCAAGTGCGCACAATTTTTAAATCACTCGAAATTTTTCATTTGACAGATTCAACCACAAATCTGTATTTTTTCAAAAACCTGCCCAAATTTCTTTTCTCACGATATAGGTACCTAACTGATTCCAATACTGGGGTAGGTAATTGATAAAATGATTTTCTGATATTTTTGAGGTTAGATTCGATCAAAATGATATTTTTGAGGTTAGATTTGATCAACAAAAAAATATCAGAAAAGCAAGCGAGAAGCACTGAAAAACGTCATGATTAATATTTTCAATATCAGACAATTACATGAATGAAAAGTCATCTTTATCTTTTTCCCTTTATACACCTACCTATCATTTTGGATTAAACTCGAATTTGTCCCCTAGAAAAATTTAGTTCATTATTACATACTAGAAAGCAGTTTTTCTAAGACCAAAAAATACGTTACCGTATAGAATTTCCGTTTTTACGCGTAATAATGATGTCGCAGCTGCGTAAAATGCCGCGGCCGGTGTAATGTTGAATTTCGCGTTTATTCAAAAAGTCGGCGACTTATCATAAATCACCCACCAAAAATTAATATTAAAATCACCAAAGAAAACCCCTCCGAACCACGTGTTTGAAATCCGTTCGTATAATAGTGCTTATACGTGTACGGTTCCCTTTAAATCGTCATCGCCAGTGGCGTAGCAGAGATTCGCTTAAACAACTTTGAAGAAACATCGAAGCAGCTTGTGAGTGAGTAATTTACAACATTTACCTTCTAGTGTAAGTTATTTTTAGGTGTCCGCTCCGCGAAGTTTCGAGCGTTTTTTAGGTGAAGTTGACAGCTGAAGCCTACCCAGTTTCCACGTGGAAGTCATGGAAAATCGCAAATATTTTGATTTATGTTATGTTGATGTTCTCTTTTCAGATTTGCCTTCAATTGCAAGAACAGAACGGGGCATCTTGAGGGAAAACTGGCACACTTTCCAGGATTGTCTTTCAATGTACCTAATGAGGTGGCCCTCAAGGTGCCTTGTTGCCTGGTTGAAATTATTTGATTGTGTACGGTAAAACAAAAGCCGAACTGTAAGGTAACGCTTGTTTTTTTTTCTCGAGATAATTAACAAATCATACGATAATTAAAAATAAGTACCTCAACAAAAAGTAACACATTTATGTAATAACTTCGAATTCTTTCTTAGGAAACTAATCATTTTTTTTTTTGTATAATTAAAGTAACATGAGAGTTATACTAGCTAATAATAGTAAAAGATTGTTAATAAAATTAAGTTTCCTTGGTTTGAAAAACGTGAAATGTGAAGAGCGTTTATATAATATATTTATTTAGATCTGACTGTAGGTACACGGCTTCGCCGAAATTTAAATCTCATAATATACAAATTTATGGAAGTTTTTGTATAAAGTTGTCTAAAAACATTAATTTTTTTCACAGCTAGTTATGCTATAGAGCGAATTGAAGGTGAGGATATTTGGGTTGTTTTTTTTTGTCAAATGAAACTGATCTGATTTAGAGCTACGTTTTCCCATTTTTATTGGAAAAAACGGGTCTTTTTGAGCTAGCAGGTAATAATAGGAGAGTAGAAGAGAAATTCAAAATAATTGATAATCGAAGATGAGTAAAAAAAAGAAAATTCTAAAAAAGTTGGGAGAAATGGCGACCGAATTTTAGCAGTCCTCTGATGATTGCGTCTTTCATACGCCCATCATAGACCAGTGGCGTAGTCAGTAGCGCTCCATAATAAATGGCCAATTTAAAATAATAGCTGCATCATACCGTAGAACGCCCCTTCTACGCTGGTAGAAGTTTCTACACTTGACAGCAGGTAACTGCCTAAAGGTTTTAATAATAATAATTACCTTACTGGGTGGCAGCTTTCATAACTGAAATCAGTGAAATCACAAGTGAATTCGATTTGTTCCGATAACGGTCCGTCAACAACAGCGGACTTGGCACGTCTACTTGTCACGCTTACGCACTCGTAACCGCTGGTGCTGGTGATGCCTGCGGAGTTGTGGACGGAACGTTCCAAGGACTACGGAAAAACAATCCGCAATCACGATGGCAATAGTAATTCATTGTCGACAAAATTAATTTTGAGGATTAGGTGCAACCGATCATGCGATTTGACTTTAGACAGGTATAGGTACCTAATAAGGGTTTGCTGCAATGTTTCTTATCAACCGAAAGAAATTATGAAGCGGGAAAACTAATATAAATTTTCCATATAAAGACGATTTTTTAGAAGTTGCCAAATTCAATTTTAGCAAGACGAAAACAATGATAATAGTATACCTAATGAAAAGAAAGTTTTCCATTTATCGATCGTAAATTTTTACAATATTAGGAAAATTTTTCTGTAAAATTTCCCAAATTATGAAAATTGATTATCTCTGAAAACTGCCAGATTGGTAACTTAGGGAACTTCGAAATATCTTCACCGCCTTGTGGCGTTATAGTGAGGATCACCTACAATGAGCCAGGAGGTCCTAAATACTAAAATTCCAGATAGGGGAATCAACCCCTGTAGTTTGTATTTTATTAATCTGCACCTCCCCTCTCCGAACGAGACGCATAGGCTTCTGAAATAGGGGAATAGTAATGTCGCTGGTAGGTGCGTTGTGTTATTCATGAAAAACAAAAGAAGGCTTGCCAAATCGTTCATTACCTACTAATAATTGGGTAGAGAACTAAGATCCCCGTTCATTGGTTCTGAAAATATTTGATACGATTTCGCCGTAGTTCATGACAGCTGACCTGACAGTTTTCCCAAATTATTCTGATTTCTGTCCAACTAAAGCTTGTTCGTAAGAATTTTAAAACCAAATTCCAGACTACTCGGTAAAGAGTATTCTTATTTGCTATTTCTAAGAATGTTTGACATTTTTTTCTTAAATAATCTTCCAGACATGCCGAATGTGTTAAATTTTCTGAATTAATATTGAAAACTTGCAGAGGTTTCCTGTAAAACTCCTGTAGAGGATGATTTTCGAAAATCGTTCAAAATTTCAATTTTTCCGTTCGGTATGAAAATTTGATCTATGAAGATTTTTTACTTTTTTTATTGGTACGTTGGATTAAATTTTGGGGAACATAAATAATCTTTTACGCAGATAATTCCAATTTTCTGCTCTGTAGGAAAAGGCGAAAATTATTTTTTAAATCTGTTATTCGAAAATTTATTAAGTTTCTGGATATTGATGTGCGCAGGGTTGCCAAGTTGGTAAATTTTTGTTTTGTATCAATTTTTCCCAAAATGATTAAAAGGAACCTGTTGCAGTCTTGCCAGATGAGTCAAATTTTCTGTTTCGTGGGAAAGGCTGAAGTGGTAATAATAATATTTTGTGGCATTCTAATCAGCTCATTATTTTGCAACGTAGCCAAATTAGTCAGTTTTTTTTTCTTTGTAAGGAAAAATTGAAATTAATTTTGAAAATAGGTTTATATCAAATTTCTGGTTTTTCGGTCTACGAAATTATTATTGAACATTTTTGAATTGTAGAGAAAAAACTGAAAAACGAAAAAAGTGTATAGGTGTATGTGTGTGACTTATAAAATTTCTTGACGTAGCGAAATGTGGCTTATTATTATTATCATCCTGAAGTCCACTTTCAACAAAAGACTATAATTACACAGAGCTCACTTTCTTTTATAGTGTTTTATAAACAGCAATAGAACATTTCACATTGTTGTTTCATCCGGTTTTTATTCAGTGCAATATTGTTACCTTAATTAATTCAAAATCCTTCATTAATGGGAATTCATGCTACTACCGTGAATCGAGTTTCTTTGAAAACGCGATTCCCCGTAGTTTCCATAGAAGCAGGGGAAAATAAATGTAAGAGGATGGAATAGGATAGGGAGGAAGAATAACTTTTCATCTTTATTAAGGAATTGATGGAAACGAATTTTGTTATACCTAAATCAAAAAGTAATTATTTTGTCACTGTCGGCCTATTTGGTATTCAAATTTGTGCAATATGGGACCATGATTTAATTTTTATGGAAATGTTTTTCAAATTAAAAAAAATATTGAAGTGGTTTTGGTGTAAATTTTTTCAATTAGCAAGGTTTTTGTTCGAAACAGAAATAAAATGTGTTTGTCATGATGACTCATGAATATAGAACAAGGTGTATTCGTGGCCTGATAAATCGTAACGATTAAATTTATCTTCGTAACTATGGTTTCACTCAGTGGCTTGCACAACTCTTTTTATTGTCTTTCATTGTATCAGTTTTATTGGATTGTAATTTGTAAAGCGGTTTTTTATAAATATAAATAGTTACGATTTATGATGACGCGATAAGTCCGTATTCATTTACAAATAATTAGTCATCATATCTCCATCTCATTCTAATGCATGTAAACTGTATATCGCCATTCCATTTATTTAATTATTTTTGAGATATTACAGGACAGGAACGTTTTTGTGAATACGGGGAATAATAGCAATGTTAATTGAAACGGCATAAAAACTAAAAACCGGCCAATAAAAATTTGTTGATGAAACATGGGCGGCGGTAAAGAAAAAAATTAATTTTTTTTTTATTCCGACGAATTTCAATTCGTAGGTACTTACTAATAACAATTTAAGTATATTTCTTACAGAAAAGCTTTATTTAATCATAATAATGGGAATTTTATGATTTTATGTTTTCAGTCTTTTCAAAATATTTCTCGATTATATTCGAAAGATGTGAGGAAGAGGGAATCTAGAAAATTTTTACCACCAAATACCAATTTATTATAGGTGCATATTCGGGAATAATTAACGAATAAAAGATCTTTAAAATGGAATATCTGCACCGCACTGACTGGTTTAGAAAACTTATATTTAATTTCGTGATTTGTTATCTTATCAAATTAAAAAAAATATATATTTACTACTTACAGTGGGCCCCAAATTTGGCTGTTGTAGCCAATCAAAAATGCGGTCGCCGCCCGTATTTCAATGATTCGATGAGACATCTCCCGTCAACCTTGAATAGTGACAAGTAGGCCTTTGAAATCATTAAATTTTTGCTGCTTCAACTGAGAGTGCAAAGAATAATATAATACTTGGTACAGCCGAAAATTTCATGAAAAATTATTTAGGACTTCTATAACTGGGTAACTAGAAACTAGCCTTAGGTTCATCTTTCAAACTTTCCGTGACGCGCATAAAAAGTATCAATTTACGTACTCCTTGCGTCAGATACGAATAAAATAAAAAAGTAAGTTTTGGTATGTTGAAAAAGTTTGCAGCTGATGGACGTTCGATATTTTACACAATGTTTTATTAAATTATGGATTGACACCTTAACGGTCAGAGTGGTCCCTTAGGGACCGCTGCTTAGTGAATTTTGTATTATTATTGTCCCTGGCCAATTGAACGATTATGTTGTATGTTTAATAGTATCGACCCAATGGAGAAAGTGATAGGTACATTCAGTTTGAGGTTTTTTTTCTAAATTTTTTAATATAAGGGGCTTGTAAAATACGTATAATTTTACGAAATGATGGCAGTTTCCTTCTTAAATTCCCCTATTAATTGATTTCATTGCATAACTATTATAGTACCACATGTTGCACTAAACGTAGAAAGCGACTAATAAGCATGAAAGCACGTTTTTAGGCATGCTTCGCGTGCCGAACGCGTTAGAAATGGATAAGGATCGCTTTAATTATGAATATAAATTTGTATGCTGCGGTCTCTAGAAACCGCTTTCAAAATTTTGTGGATAGGTACAAAAGTGGTCAAGATAATTTATTATTGTTTTTTTTTTTATAATTTTTTTGGTCCAGTACCACAGTAGACAAACATACCTATACCAAAATCCTTATAACCGTTAACTTATTTGATTGAGGTTTAATTTCTGTGGAAACGATCAACCGTCACCTAATTTATGAAAATTTGTTACTCTGTTAAGCTAATAAGAGTTTTCTTAACTATCGTTTTATGTAATTGAATTGTTCATCATAGTAACTGCAATACTAATGCGGGTAATTGTAATTTCATTAGCTGGATTTCCATTGGACGTAATTGGAAAACTCAGCCCAAGTAAGCATAATTATAGTTAATTAAAGCACACGGGACTAATTTAGTATCAAAGCTGGGCGATTTAATGTTATAGCTACTTATTTTACAGAAAAATTATATGATCCAGTCACCATTACATAAGAAAGTAATTCTTCAGAGTAGGCACTGCTAGAGAGTACGCATAATACCATAAAGAGGTCGAGTTTAAAAAAAGTGTTATCAGCTGCGTATCTTCGAAACGCCGATTAAATTAAACTGATGCAAGTAAATTTGGCTTAGACCCTTTTTAGTAAATAAAGGGGTTTCATTTTTATCCGCTCATAATTAAGGGGTAGCGATGACTTTTGACTTTAAATTGAATTATATCGATTTTCGAATGATTTTGAACCAGAATAAGATAATTAAGTGCTCGTTCTCATAAACGCGTATTTTTTGGTCGTAATATCACTTTTTTCAATCTAAGTGAGTTTCAGTGACTACATTTTTAATAATTTTTTGCAAGATTTGTGCCTTTTCTATAAAAGATTCTCAAAATAGGATTAATTTTTTATTTTTTAATTAAGTTGGAATGTGGAAAATGTACCAGAAATTGTTTTTCGCTAACAATTTAGAATATTCTGCTAATTTTAGCGGAATTAAAATTTTTTGTTGAACAATTGAAAATTTCAGAATCGTCTCATCCCTAAAAGTTACGAAAGTTTCTGATGGAGGTGCCCCCGCCTCTGATTAGGCATTGGCAAATTTGCAGATATGCTGCTGTAATACTTTAGAAAACCCGTATACAGGGTGGAAGAGTTTTTAATGTCCAATATAATGGGAATCTTGGTAATTTGCAATGTATTCATTATGTCTAAAAAAAAACTTAAAAAACTTCAAGTGAGTTTTTGGAACTTTTAGATTTGAGCTAGTGAAAATGAACTGACAATTTTTTTACTCTTCAAATTTCATATGGGCTACCTAAATAATTTTTGTAGATTTATGTGTAGTTTTCTGTATTACTTCTCTTTTGAGTTCAGAAAAGATTTCTTATAAATCACATTATAAGAAAACATTATAAATGTCAGTTTATAATTAGCCAGAAACCTAAATATTCCAAAAATTGCTCTAAAAGAGTCACTAAGTAAACAGGAATAAGTCATCGAATATTTTTCAAAATTTCATTTTTTAAGGAACGGTATTGATTTTTTTTAGATATTTAATGAACCTAAATGACTGAAGAAACATTTTCTTAATTTAACTAGGTACCTACTTTCTATCTTTCATGGTAATCGGGATACCCATAGTGGATATTGAAAAGTTCCACCCTGTATGTATACTGTAATTAAATTTTGGTACAAAAAATGGAAAGTCATTTTTACATCTTTCCGTAAGTTATAAAAACAATTAATGCTATTTTTCAACATTATTTCCTTACTTTACTTCATTTGCTCCAGTTACGTAGGTATAAAGTTGTCTCTTTTGAATTGATTTTACTCTTGAAACGACCTTTCATCTTGGGCAAAAATACGACCTAATTTTACGTACTGGTGAAATAAATCTGTTCTAGTTAATTATTGCATTATAAGGAGTAAAAATGATACATTTTTTGGCCATTACAGGTAAAACATATTACTTTTTCTTCAAACATCCGCACAAATTATTATACTTACTAGATTGATACTTCCGTTACCTAGGAAGTGTATAAAACACGCCATAGATAACAAAATATCGAAACAGTTTCCTAAGTCACATTTATTTACTCAATTATTAAATAATTGCAGATTTTCTAAAATTAAAGTTTAGGTAGTCCAATTTCATTCATTTTTTTGAGAATATGTAATAAAGCTGTAGTTGAGAACGTGGAAAAATATTTTTTCTGCATTGGTATTTATATTATCAAGAACATTTTTGGAGCAATACCCAAAGTTATGGAAAATTGAGAAAAAACGAGATGGCTAGCCTGAAAAACGATATAGCTGCGTAAAAACTCACTTGACCAACTTGATATTGCAATGCAACACTGCTACAAAAAGTGGTCGTAGAAAAAGTATAGTACATAAAAGTTAATAAGATTTTTTTAAGCGACAGAGAAAGTGGTCAAAGCAATATTGAGCAATAATTTTCTATTCATGTTGCTTCATTTTCGCAACTTGTTTCTTGAGCCATGGGTTTGTTGTTAATAAAGTACATAATAGGATGTTTATAATTTTTATTATTAAATTTATAACAGCAACAATAATAATAATACATAAAAACAAGACATACCACAGTGCAAAAAAATAATTAATACTTTTATAACAATTGTTTTGAAATTATATTTACGACATACAGGGTCAAATTCGAGCTGTCATTGGGATCTCGGAAACTAGAAGAGATACGGATTCGGTTAAATTTTGTAAAAGTTATTACTAAATTTAAAGCTCAATCTAAAAAAATTACGTAAAAAGTGAAATTTTAAATTTCCATCTAGTTTGCTTTGTGAAAAAATATCAAAAAACTGAAAGAACATTCTCACGGCTACTTTTTATTTTGCCATCAAAATATGTAATAAGTTTGGGTTACACACACACGTTTCGAATTTCCGCTGCCATCATCAACTTTATTTTCTTAAACACGGACCTGGAATTTTTTTTCTTGACTTTATGAGCAATTAATAAATTCGTGCCCTTAATTTATTCTATTCAGTTTTTTTCTTTTCTGACATTTGAAATTTCATTACATACATACTTGAAAAAAAAAACAAAAA
Source organism: Malachius bipustulatus (assembly GCA_910589415.1). Lineage (NCBI taxonomy): Eukaryota > Metazoa > Arthropoda > Insecta > Coleoptera > Melyridae > Malachius > Malachius bipustulatus. The sequence goes on along the minus strand of OU342631.1, from coordinate 30,880,200 downwards.
AAAATTAATACGCTTCTGGATTGAAAATACATACAACAAATTCATATTTTCATAACAACTATTATACTTTTGTAGAGATAGAGAAAGTAACTTATTTATTATAAACTTAATTCCAGAACCGTATTTTTATTTTTTATGACATTTCAAATGTCAGAAAAGAAAAAATAATGGAATAAATTTAGGATCATTGCCTTCCAAACTCAATAAAACATCCAGATCCGTATTTAAAAAAAATAGTTGACGATGGCAGCGAAAATTGGCCTTGAGAATTTGTTTTCAGTTGTTTTCACTTTTTTCAAAAACTATCGGAGATAATGAATTTTTTTTCTCAGAATTTTATTGAGCTTTAAATTTAGCAACTTTGACCCAATTTAACCGAGTCCGTCTCTCTTCTAGTTTCCGAGATGCTGGTAAACCCCAATGCTCAAATTTTACTCACTCGTGTCTAGTAGAGACAACATTAAAGTTTGCTACATCGATAATTATTATTAATGAAGTGGTTAAATAATAAAACAAGCAAAGAAAAAAATAATGAACCACGATTGAGAGGACCTATTACAACCTTACTTACTTAAACAGAGTGTTTGTTATCAGTAAAACTGAGGAAGCTGATTAAATTAGAAAAAAGTTGCTCAGAGGGCACGAACGAAAATTCGTATTTTTTTATAAATTACTCTCAACAAAATGTATTATTTTTACCCTTTTGAAAAGCCTGTCATATGTCAAAAATAATCATGGCACTCTGCTTTTTACGTAACGATATTTAACACTTTTTCACGTCATTCAGTAGAAAAAATCAAGGAGAACCAATAAATGATTTATTTTTTTCTTAGTGTCCTTTAAAATGCGCAGCAATTTTCTCTGATTTAACAAACTTCGTAACTCTCACCCTAGGGACGTAATCCAACTTTGCATAAAAGTGTTTTATTGTTTTGAACTTTTTTCTTTCAATTTTTATGTTACGAGAATATTTTCGTCCTAGCTGTTTTAGTCTAAAAATTGACTGTGGCGTAACTGAAAGAACGAGGTTGTGTGGGTCGAATGGAAATAAAGCTACCCTTCGAGGACTCCCAGCTGCAACTCCACTCCGCTTCGACCGCTACTACTTGTGAAACTTTTTTTATACACGTTAGGAAAAGCTCTACCCACAAAAGATTCCTATAAAACAATAAAAACACATGTAAAAAATACTGAATTTCTATTTTTACAAAAAAAAATGGAATTACAATAAAATAAATCAATCTCATTCATTATGCTACATATTTGCCTTGTGAAAGCTGTAATTTCAGCATAAATTAAAACCAAATGAAATACCTACCTATATAACATACCAGTAATACTAGACGCTAATGAATAATAATTATTACAACGTTATCGCTCGAGTTCTGCTGTCACTCAATAGGTACTTAATGAGTCGTATGTAATGCATTTAGGTAGGTACTCGGAAATAATATTTTATTGACGTTTTCGTCAGGGAATTTATAAATATTTTTAATGAAAAAAACTTACTTAGGCTCTTCGAAATTTCTTATTTAATAAAATAATAATAAGCTTAGAGGCTCTAAAAGACTTGACAACTCTTTATCTCTTCTATGTCAACCTGTTATCAGTAATACTTGGAAGAAGTATACTAATAACAGTAGCAATGTACACTATAACTGCGATACCTAATTAATATATTTTTTACAGCATTGAGAAACTCTTATCCCATTTTTTATGTAAAATCTTCTTATTTATTTATTGTAATCAACTCTTGTTTTTTATTCAGATTATTATATTAGTTTATTTGTTCCAGCAGCAGTGTTACTGGAGAGCCTTGGGTTCATGGATGCCCTGACTGCTTCAGCTACCGCTAAAAAGGAGCCGAAGAAGCGTAAACGTCGTCTCAGCGTCTCCAAGGATTCGCCCGGGTCTCCTCCACAATCCCCATCAAAAGATCAATCATCACCGACAGCCACGTCACCTCCGAGTATAAAGAACATCGCTCCGCCCAATTTCTACCAAGACACTCTCCAAACAAATGAAGACGAACCGGAGAAAGAAACGGAAAACGATAGCGACAAAGAGGAAAAGAAAGCAGAAGAGGAACCGGTCGCCAGTCCTAAGCCCGAAACAGAAGAAATGGAAAGTTCGCCGCAAGAACCGAAGAAAATGAAAAGTGATAGTGACGGTCTGAAAGGTGTTTTGGTGTACATAAAAAAGAAAGGTCCCAAGAAGACGCTTCGATGGAAAAGCGAGGAAGATCTGGTTGAAGTGCGTCACTTCGAACTCGACGAAACTGAGAGGGTTAATGTTAGTAAGACTTTCGGGGATATGGCCAAGAACGATATTATAAGCGAACGCGAAGCGCTGCAGATGGTCAGGAAATTACCGGCAGAAGATTTAATGGAAGCTCAGATTACATGGCGGGTGCCTCGCCCTATCGATCTCCCTAAACCACCAGCCCAGCCTGGTAGTAAAAGTCTGGAAAAAGACATTCAGTTCGCGCGAGAGAAGAACGTCCTTCAAGCGTTGTATTTCCATAAAAGATTGATCCCTGACACTCCCGCTGAGCCGATTCCCGAAAATTATCAAATTGTAGACCCTCTAGTAATTCCTTTGGATGATTCCGAAACTCAAGAAATCGACTTGAGGAACACCCCTTGGCCCGAACCCAAAACTGCACCTCCCGTTGAAGCTCCAGTCAATAATATACCTCCCATGTTCAGAAACGTACCTCAGCCGCCTTTCCAGAATTTCCCGCCGATGAATGCAGGCAACTTTCAAGGCATTCCTCCGAGATTCGGAGCTCCCAATCATCCGATGGCGGCACCTCAGATGCACGAGGGTGGACCTATGATCGATAATCCCCAGTTTATGAATCCAGGTGGATTTGCACCCCATAACATGATTAATCCCGCCTTGATCGCCCCGAACTTGATGCCGCCTGGTGACATGATGAATCAAGGTCCGATGGAGCCGATGTTCAATGATTTCAACGCCAACATGACGCAAGGACCCGGTCCCTCTGACGGCTTCGGAATGCCAATGATGGATCCGAACTTCACACCGATGCAGAACTTCCCTCCCAACGTTAATAATTACAACAATAACAACTTCAATATGAACAGGGGCGGCGGTAATCGAGGATTTAGAAGGGGAGGTAACTCGGGCGGCGGCCGGTGGGTGACCTTGAATAATGGCGGACCGGGGCAGGGATCGAATCAAGGCCCGGGGAGATGGAACAGGGGCGGACATAACAGAACAAACAGAGTGTGTAAAAATGTGAAAAATCACGGCTATTGTAGGAACATTGAAACGTGTCCTTTCATTCATCCGAATTAATAATAATCGCGGGTGAAAAGGTTGTTGACTTTTGATAATAATTTATTAATCACCAGTTTTAGTGGTGCAATAGCAATGTGATACTAATTTTACTGTTATTTTTAGACAATCGATGAGAATAGTTTATAAAGTTGTGAACTGACTGGGGGGTGAGACTGAATTATCCTGCGGTTAATTCTGTTGTATTTTTAATAAGGATGTTGTTGATATTTCAGAGTAATAATTAATAATTATGATGAACTTGACGCATATGGGGGAACATACCTACAAATGTAAATAAGTACGTTTAGTTTTCGACTCTTATATGGCTTAATTATTAGATCAACGTTTTGAGCGTGTACGTCACGGTACCTTTATTCGTACCCACGTTGTTGATGATTTCTGTGACGTGCACACCACTGACATTAGCAGTGTATTTCTTTTATTATTTTTCATACCTACGTTGAATTTGGATATTTATTTTCGTTTCTTTTTATAATAAAACGTTCATTTAATAAAATTCTTTCATTTAAAAAGTACCCTAAAAAAAGTACCTTAAAAAGTTTAGTCACCGTCTGGGTTCGCATCTCAGCTCGGCATGACTGTTTGTACTGGTTAATATAATCATTTAATATTTATACAGGGTGTTTTTTTTAAACTGTATAGATTGGATTAAAATAATTTTTCTTCAATAAATCAAAAATATACCTAAACAAGATACAAAAAAAGTTGATTTTTTTCAATTTATTATAATTAAAGCACCACAAAAACAAAGAAAATTGATGAAAAAATTAATAAGTGGCGTCGATACAGGGTACATAACCCCTTTTTCGCTCAACAACTTCTACGCCCATGGACTTACAAGACCTTACTTACCAGAGTTGGAATCCCTGGAGTTTTCTTACAAGAAAGTTACGTATGAATATTCGTATTTCCCATAGGTTTTATTTAAGTAAATTGAGTATAAATTTCATCACAACCATTAATTTAGGAATACAAAATCACAGATTTTTTTAAATTATAATTTTATATCCTAAGATTACAATTAATTAATATCGAAAAAAAGGAGCTTTTGCGGTCTGTTGAAGTTTAGACTCAATTTACTTTAAAACTATGGGGGTAAATCCATGGGCGTAGAAGTTGTTGCGCGAAAAAGGGTCATTTACTTTGTATCTACGCCACTGCATGATTCCTTTTTCCTCGTGCTTTTCTTCGTAATTAATTAACAAATAATATTGTTTAAGTAAATTCTCAGATTCAAATAATAATAGATTTAAGTAAATAAAGGTTAGCCTTAAAAACCCTTATTATACTTAGTCACCAATCACCTAGCGGCGGCTGTCGTAATGTTTCTTTCAATGTTTTTATATTTCCTTTATTTACTCCATAATATATTCCTGTTACATATTTAATTTTTTAAGGTAGGTAGGTACCTTATGCAGTGGCGGTCAATTGCAAATAGAGTGTAGATTCTAGGTCCCAGGACAAGGTCCGATTACTTGTTTTTTTTTGCAATCTTCGGTTAGACAAACATAATATTAATTATGGGCCGGCGAGCTGGAATATTTAATTTTTTCAAAGTCCGGTCAGTTTAAATGTTTTTTTTTTGCAATGTCCGGATAGACAAGTCCGGTTAGTTCAAAAATTCGATTTTTTCAAAGTCCAGTCAGCTCGATTTTTTTGTACGGTTCGGTTTGACAGGCTCAAAAAGAGAGCGAGCTCTTTTATTCATCATCATCAGTAAAACCTGATGGAATCAATCAGTTATGGGAAAGCATGGGATGATGGGTTATTATTATTTGGTCATCTCCGACATGGAACAATGTGATATGTGTCATCACCAAATTATAAAAGAACAAAAAATAAGTTCAATTAGGTACACTCAATCTTTATTTGCAAAAAAATATATTGTGTGGCACCGTTTGTAATCGGTGAATACAGGAACTCGCCCAAAAGCTCGATTTTTCTGACTTATCAAGCCTTGTCAAATCGGATCCTGAAAAGAAATTTAAACAGATAAAAAAAAAAAAATTCACTTCATTCACTTATTAATCTAAAAAGCCGCCACTGACCTTATGAAATTTTATAAAAATCAGCTCGACAGTTTTGCTTTAACGTAACGCAAAGTTTCCAAAGTTGATGGTACCAAACACAAAGTGGTACCATCAGTGATGAAAGCAACCAACAAGTTCCGTTTAGTGAACGTAGCATACAGGGTGCCCCAGAATGAAGGGGGGTTCTTCTAAGGTAGGATATTTACATGTTTGTAATTTGAACCAGGGACGTACGGTAGATAGAGCTCCAACTTTTTTACCCGCCAATTTTCACGCCACAGGATAAATTTTGGTTTTGACATTTTTCCAAAAGCTAGACATTCCTGTTACAAGAGTGGTTAAGGTTATACATATAAATTCCCAATAGTTTTTGAGATATGCACAATTAAATAGGTGAAACTTTATTTACAAATAAAAAAAAATAAAAAAATAATAGAACATAAGAAAGTTGAGCTCATAGCGCTAATTAGGTTTTTTTCGTGATCGGGGGTCTGGAGAAGAAGCCCCACGTCAAATCTGTAAATTTTTCCAAAAGTTGAAAAAGATTGACGAAAAACCCATAATTTTGTGTGATTCGTCTAAATCGTAATTAATCTCAAAAACTGTTGAGAATCTACACAGCAAACCTTATGTATCTACTTTTTGTACCAGAAAGGTCTAGATTTTGGGAAATTATGTCAAAATTTAAATTTTTGCAGCGGTGTAAAAATTGGGGGTAAACAAAAAAAAATCATAGAAAAATAGGCGTTTTAGAGTTATACAAAAAAAGTTTTTTTTTTAAATATAGAACACCCTAGAACTTCGTTAATACTCAGTTTAGAGGGTATAGGTTCATTAAGACTTTTTTGTCTTGAAATCAAGTATGTACCTAAATATTGTAGGTACCTTAAAAATTTGTCCCCTTTATTCTGGGACACCTGCCACTCTGTATAAGTAGGTATGCGATTGGCCTTTTAAAGTGAATTTTATCAGACGTCCAGTCCAATATTGTAATTTTGTAAACACACTTTAAATTCAGAAATCGTGTTTATTTTTCGATTAAAATAATATTACTCTTAGTCAAACTGCGGCAACTCTAGTCTGCTGCTAGAAAATAGTGTATTTTTTATTAAAAATAGACTAAAAATAGTAGGTAAAGATACTCGGTACATACATTATTCATCCAGGATTGCCTTGTGCTCGCAATTCGTAGCATGTCATGATTCCAGGATTTCCAGGCAAAGATCGTTAAAATAGCTATGGCGTAGAGACATCGTTGCGTTGCCACGTTGCGCTTTAATAGTTATGCGCAGGGAAAGGGGATCTCCCATTAAAAAAAAATAGACGATGTGGTCATTACTGAACCAGAATTCAAAATGTATCGATTTATCGAATTGTTGCGTTTCTTTTGTCCTACTGCGTGTATAAATTATAAATTACACGAGTATCGTCCAAGTTTAGATTGTTTCTCGTTTAATTAATTAAATTATCTGCATCCATTTTGCCCCGGTGCCAGTATGTACGTACATGTATATGTAAGTAGGTACCACACCGCACCACTAAATGATTTAATGTGTTTTGAAATAAGTATATTCGTACCTACTGTATATACATACAGTATATTATACAGTACGTGTGATAGGAAGGAAATTCGATTTTTTAAATTGAATTTATGTTCTATTGCCCTAACATTTTTTTTTACATGGTGCTCCTTGGTTCAATAAGGACGGCATTGTATATTTTTTTTGGTAAATATGTATATATGTACATCCACGTATCCTAGTTTCATCAATTTTTTCGGGACCGAGGAGCGAAATAGGGGTGCTGGGACTGCTGGGTGGGTAAGAAGCTAAAAACAGCCATTGCAAACTAATATTAAGGTCACAACTAAGGCCTATTTGACACTACGGTCGATTTGCTATTTTTTTCTTCACTTTCAGGGCAAGGAATATCTTCGAGATTAACAGTATAGCACGATTATCATTTTGAAATTTGTATTAATTTTGCATTTATATTCCAAAAATCATTGCATCAATCCCTGTGGACTGGACACGATATGTGAAAGCGGATATAGTGCCAGTAGTCCGCCTCTGTAAGCTTCGAAGCGCTTGGCATTGTCGTGAAGTGATTACATCCGTGATTCGCGGTATTTAATCGGCGCCTCTTGTCATGACCGCACTCTCTCCGCACCCTCAAAACCGATTTTTTGGGTCGTTTTTTTGCTTTCCCTTTCATTTGCAAAGCAAATTAATACCTTTCTGGTGTTACTATAGGTATGTTTTCCACCCCTATATAGGTGCCATAGTGAAACTGTAGAAGACGCGGATGTATACCTATAATGACCAAATCTTTTTTTTAATTATTTATTTTTTATAATTTATTATTTTTATAAACTTTTACTTATTGTTATTATTTTGTTGTGTTAATAATTAACTGTTGTAAAATAAATGATTTAGGTTTTTTAATTAATACTTAAATAAATAAATAAGCACGCCTCTGACTTGTCCTACAAACTCTTCACAGACGGTAGACGGTAGCGCCGGTGGCTTCTTGACTTGAGTCATCACAGAGTTGACCCCAGAGCTTGATGTTGGCGCTGGCGCTGGTGTTGGTGCTTGCCTTTCAGGCATATTGCATTGAGTTTAATGACGTAACAACCGGTACTTATTCTTATTATTGCAGATTTTATACATTAGGTAGGTAGTACAATAACTACGGTTAATATTAAAAGTCTGTGTTTATTCAGTAGGTAGGTATTAATAAATAATTAAATATTATTGACAAATCTCTAATATGTAGAGATTCCTTTTCTATTACATATACATATAGTAATAAAATAATATAATTAAAGCTGAAGCTATGGCAACATTGCGACATCTCAAGAACGAGTTGTGAGGTCTATTTACACACGACGGCACGGATACAAGACGACGTCGCGACGTGCGGATAGCTAAGTCCTGAGGATTTACATGTACACTTAATAACTAGCCCTGTAAAATTAAAAAAAAGCGAGGAAAAACTGAATTTTATGTGGGTGTTCGGTGGACGATGGTGAGTCTAAATCCAAAAAATATGGCCTCTTACCCCTTGTGGGAAAGTAGGTTTTAGGGGATGAATTTGTTTTTCGCATTTTAGGACGTCAATTATCTTTTTATCGAAAAAAGTGTAATAAACTTACTTTACGGAGAAAAATTCTGTACAACTTTTGCATATTTGCAATAGTGTTAATTAATTACCTGATAGTTGATTGAGGAAGATTCTCTACAAAGGACCCCGAAAAATCGTTACGGAAATTGGCTCCCGGTTAAATTTATTGTAACTTTATAAGGATCGGTAATACTCGATGAGTAAATCAAAAGTCTCCGTGGGCACAACTAAACTCGCCTCTGAAGTTGGATTTTTTTCTAATGACACCATTTTCGAGAAAAATAGGAAAAAGTTTTAATTTTGTTTTGCGATTTTCGTAATTGCAGTGACTTTGATAACAATTAAAAATTGCAACAAACAAAAGCGTCAAAAAATTAAAAAATATCTAAACTTTTTTTAAGTCACGGCCAAGGTATTACAAAAATTGAAAACATTTTCTTGAAATATGAAAAAATTGCCTAAATGCAAATTAGAGAATTTCCTTCTCCGTAGGTTTATACACTTTTTACGATAAAAAGTTAATTAACGTAAATTCCAAAAACAAATTCATCCCCTAAAACCAAAATAACGCACGGCTTTTCCACAGGGGGTGTAGAGGTCGCATTTTTGGACGAGGCTGACATAAGCTGGAGGATTCCACCCACGCAGCGATTGGCGGTCTGTTACTGAGGTAATTAACTCTGTAGGTTTATTTTATTATAATAATTATTGTAGGTACTAATTTACGTATTTTTTATTTTGCTTATTATTTTACAAAACTATATTAATAAGGTATTTGTGTAATTGCTATTATAGTATCTTATTGATACTGAATTTTCTGGTAGGTCTTCTTCAACGTTCAAAACGTGGTGTCGAGCAGATATATCCAGTCCACTCTTAAAGTGCTGGAAGCAGAGGTTGGAACTCTAGTGATTCGGTTTTTCGTCATTTTGCTTCTCTGTAAGTAGCTGCATTTCTAGCTCCTGTACAGCAGCAAAAATTTTCCCTTTTGCCAAATGAAGGTAATATGGTGGAAATGATTTCAAAGTTGCACCGATTCCCGATAAAAATGTGTCTACAGAATTCGTCTGCGATTGATTTTTTTCCAATAAATATTTCATCAGCATAGACGAAACGGTTGGCGTAGTTTTCTGGAGCAACCGGCGTTTTTTCACTGGCGGGATTGGTGTATGGTGACGAGAGTGCTGCTGATGTGTAGTTGAGGGTAAGGTGTTTTGAATTTCATTATCAATGATAAGTATTTCAGGAATTTCTTCTGTGTTTAATGGATCTTCTGCTTCTTCATGCCTGTCATTTTCATAGTCTGCGTCATCTTCTTCGGCATCTTCGATGTCTGGAGGTTGTACCACGTTATTGGTGATGGTTTCGCGCTCATTAAAGTAGGTCTTCAAGAAACTCATCTGTTCTTCATACTTGTACTTTCGTAACCTTTTTGCTGCTTGTCCTGATACTGAGTTGCGCTTTTTAAGTACCTTGCGAAACTGATCGCGCATATTAACCCATCGGTGCTTACATGCAAGGCCTAAAAAAAAATAAAAAAATTGTGAGATACATTACAATTTCCAATACAACATTTTCCTTTTTTTTAGGTATTGGCAAAGTTTCTTTTTTAATAATAACTTTCGTTCTATTCTGGCAAGTCACTCGCGTAGATAAAATTTTATATGCAATATATGCAATAAAGTGCCTTTTTCTCACTTCTGGGATTGACGCACTCGCCTGCGGCTCGTGCGGTCAAACTTCCCATGAAATCGTGAAAAAAAGTACCACTTTATGCACTTGTTGCATAAATAACTACTATGTGTCATAAATATGACAATCATAGAAATGCCCTTTTTTCTCTAAACCGGCTCACGTTAGCAATTATTATAATCTAATGCCCGTATTCACAAACGATAATTTCCTAAATAATTACGTAATTATTTAAATGAGTGAGATGGAGATATGCAGTTTTTTTGCAATAGAGTGAGATGGGTATAATTGATTACGTAATTATTTAGGAAATTATCGTTTGTGAATACGGGCATAAGGGTATAATTCTAATAATCTATTTTGTGTAGAAAATATTGGCGGTTAAAAATGCGCTTTTAAAAGAGATCAATTTACCCAGTGTCGTAGACATTAGGGGCAAAAGACCACGCAACCCTAAAATCGCTACGCCACTGCATATAGAAAAGAAATTGGTCATTATTTACATCCGCGGCTCCTACAGTTTCACTATGGCACCTATACAGGGTGTTCTACAAGCTCTATGACAAACTTTGACAGATGGTAGGTTGCTCGATTTTAAACATATTTTTTTTAATAAACATGGGTCCGATTCGTTTTTGTTTAGAAGTTACAAGCATTTAAAAAATCGTAATTTTTCAAGTTCAAGGCCCTGTAAAAGGAAAACGGTTCAAGATAGAGAAAAACGGCTTACATGTCCCTATTTTAACATTTCATGTACTATCCAATGATGTAGATGAAATGTTTATACAGGGTGATAAAAAATTTGAAAAAATCTGAGATTTCTCCACATTTAAAAAAATCAAAGAAAGTACAAATGTTTCTATACCATAGGATAGTCCATAAAAAGTTAAAATAGGGACATGTAAGCCGTTTTTCTCTATCTTGAAGCGTTTTCCTTTTACAGGGCCTTGAACTTGAAAAATTACGATTTTTTAAATGCTTATAACTTCTAAACAAAAACGAATCGGACCCATGTTTATTAAAAAAAATATGTTTAAAATCAAGCAACCTACCATCTGTCAAAGTTTGTCATAGAGCTTGTAGAACACCCTGTATAGGGGTGGAGGACATTCCTATAGTAACACCAGGAAGATATTAATTTGCTGGGCAAATGAAAGATAAGCGAACAAAACGGCATCAAAAGAAGGTCTTCCTGAGTGCGGGCCTGTTTAGAACAGCGAATATCATAATAAACATGCAAGGTCAGAGTGTCGAGAGGACGGCGGAAACTCGTAAACAACACCAGAGCCGGTCTGGTAACAGACGCAACATACACGGCATGCAAACGTAGTCGGAATATAATAGCGAGCGATGTCGCGTATTTTTGGAGTATAAATGCAAAATAAATGCAAATTTGAAAATAAAAATCGTGCTACCGTTATTCTCGAAGATATTCCTTGCCCTGAAAGTGAAAAAAAAAATAGAAATTCGACCGTAGTGCCAAAGAGGCCTTAGTGGTGACCTTGATATTAGTTTGCCCTGACTGTTTTTAGCTTCTTACCCACCCAGCACCCCTATTTCGCTCCTCGGTCCCGAAAAAATTGATGAAACGTAGGAGCCGCGGATGTATACAATTACCAAGAAATTTAAGTAGCGCTAAAAAAGTTTCTCAAACGGTTGTGAATTCCCGCTTTAAAGAAAATATTAAAAACTAAAAGGTTTATACCTGGTAAACTCATGGTTTGACCAATAGTTGCCCATATTATATCTTTGTGACTGTTGTCATTGTACCGGGGATGAGACAGATCATACAATTCTGGGTAATTTTGCACCAATTCAATTAGAACCTCGTTGTCCATTTTTGTGACGATTGGAAACACTGTAAACAGTAAACTCAAAACACGTTTTTACGTCGTCTAGTCGCCGTGCCGTGATCTTCCCGTGCCTGCAGTTTACGCTCTACTGCTGATGCTGACGAGCTGACGTGACGGAGCGGAGCGGAAACGAGCAAGAGACGGCACGGGAATTATTAAACGAAAATATGGTGGGAGACTTTTCCGTTATTACAGCCGTCCCATAGCCGTCCGGACTCCGGATCGTTGTCGCGTCCTGACCCTCCCCCCTCCCGCACGTAGATGCATTCAAAATCCATTCATAATGTAAATACACGTCCGCGTTGAACACCTGGCCCGTGTTCGCGGCGTTAAATGTAAATAGACCTTTATTATTATTATTACATTTTTTTATATGGACGGGAAATGGAAATTGGGACAGGTAATCAACGCATGTGCGTAGTGCGTTGAGAAAGAGATATTTGGCTAATGCATAATATTAGGTAATTAAATATTAATTTTTAATTTAAATCTAATATCCATCACTACATCTCTGCTTATTTATATGGTTATGACGCAAAACAGAATCCTTGATCTTTTCTAGCTTCTACCTAACAATTAAAAATTTTCTTGAAACTTTGCTTTAATAATAATTATTAATTAATTAATTATTAGTGTGTTAGCAGCGGCACGATGCACATCGTTGCCGGACTGCGATATAGTCGTATAGTATGAACAAACCGAATAATTTAAATGTAAAAGGATAAAAATATTACTGAAATGAGTAGCAAGTGTAGTGTGTGTACAAAGGAGGTTGAAAGTGGAGAGCAAGGTTGGAATTGTGGATTATGTAGAAAACCAGTACACAAAGTGTGTATGAATATTTCAGACAATGAATGCAAGGTACTGAAGAAAAGTACTGCACTTTGGTTTATTTGTCAACCCTGTAGAAATGATTATAAAATTTACAAACAAAGGATTTTAGAAGGCGGATTGGACATGATAGTTCAATTCATTTACAAAATGGATGCAAAAATGCAAGAACAGGCGGCAGAACAAAAGGTATTAGCAAATAATATAGATAAGATAGTAAAAAAGTTGGAAGATAAAAAGGAGAACATATCATATAAGGATGCAATTAAGGAAACAATCACACCTGTGATTATTAAACCTAAAAATGAGATAAAGAAAAATGAAGTTAAAAAGGAACATGAAAAAATTGAAAAGGAATTGAGGGATACTGTTGATCCTGTCTCCAACAAAGTGAAAAGCATAAAGAAAACAAAAGGTGGTGCTATTATAGTAAATTGTGAAACAAAACAGGATGGCGAAAATCTCAAAGCAGAAGTTAGTAAGAAGATGACAGATTATAAAGCAGATATGATTGAGAAGGTAAAAAGAAGAATAAAAATATGTGGACTGAGTGAAGTAAATGAAGACGAAGAAATAATCAGTCAAATTAAACAACAGAACAACTATGTGAATCAAATAAAGATAGTTAAATTGTTAGAAACAAAGAAAAAGAGATACTGGGACTTGATTGCAGAAGTGGATGAGTCATCGTTCAAGCAGATAATGGAGATGCAAAAAATTAACATTGGTTGGGATCGCTGTTATGTTTACGAGCACGTATATATAAAGCGATGCTTCAATTGTGGGGGATACAATCATAAAAAAGAAGAATGTAAAAATAGATTGGCGTGTTTTAGATGCAGCGGAGAACATTTATCAAAAGACTGCGAAAAAAAGAAGAAATGTATCAATTGTGTTGAGGTGAATAGAAAATTAAATTTGAATATGGATGTAAGTCATGATGTTTTTGATGTAAATTGGTGTATACAAGAAGAAAATAGAACAGAAAAAGAAGAAAATGGTGAATATTTGGTAGAAATCAATGGACAAGTGAAAGTAGGACACTATCAGATTGTTGCATTGTTGATAAACATTACACATAAGTATAGGTATGAAATGGATATTGTAAACAACAATAACGATAATAAAATTACTGACCACGCGATCTTAGACATAAACATAGGGATTGAGAATAAAAATAAAACATGATAGGTAGTGCAAAATAAGCAAAAAGAAATAATTAGCTAGTATAGGAAAAAAATGTATACGAAAGTAGGTTTATTTAATGTAGATTTAATTAAGTATTATATTATAGTATTATAGTTATAAAGAATGTAATATTCTTCAAAAATAAACATTATTATTATTATTAATCGACTGCGTGCTAGGACCATTTGAATGATAGGAGCAGGGAGAACAGAGGAAAAAAAAAGTTCAAAGTAATTCAAAGTAATTCAAAGTCCTTTATTATCCTTTATTACCCTCTATGAATGAATTATTAAGAAATAATTAATTATTTATTGACATCACAATAAATCAACATCAATCGTTCGGTCTCAGCCGCGGGCCTTCGTTTGAGTTCGGTCCGTTCCAAAGTCGAGCTCCTTCAAAGAAAAAGAAACGAAGGACGCAACGCATACACCACGTAGTATAATACCAGCAATGTTGCCAATGTGCTTGTGCTTTCTTGGAACTCTTGGAAATATCTGAACATAAATTCTTAAGGTTTTCGATTCAATCAGATGTTTTGTTTTATTTAATTGTTGCTAATTATGTTAGTTTCAAAAATCCCCCGGTAAATTAAAAACGGCAAATATTTTCTTTATTAGCTTTAAAGTTTGAAAATTGCGATATTCACTTGTTTATAACTCATAGCCTAATTCAATATAAACTGCAACTTAAGCACCCTTGTTATTACATTTTCTCAGACAATTGACAATCAGAAAATGCAATAATATATGGAGTGTCCCGCAGTTCAAAAAAAAAAAAAAAAATGGCACTTACTTTCGCTATTTTTAAATGTGTCGCCATCTTGGTAATATTTAATTTTGACTCGTTATTATAAATGTACTCGTATGTTACCGAAGTTCCAAATTTCAGATTCCTAGATCAACTGGAAGTCGAACTTTTTCTGATGGGCGCTATAAAAGAATCACCCTGTATAGCCTCACTCAAGATGCAAGTATGAAGTTATTAAATTATTAATGAATTGTTATTAATTGTTATTAATTGTTAAGTTATTAATGGCGCAAACTAGGTATGTGTAAGAAATATATAAAAAAAATTTGATAACTTATTGGCATAAAAAAACGTTGCTGGTGAGACTTCATTTTTCCAGGGAAGATGCGCGTGGACATAACGGTCGATATATTATGTGAAAATGAAAGCGACATGACGTCATCATTTTGAGAAAAATAGATATTAAAAATCGCAAAAAGTTCATTTTTTCATGAACGGTTCAAGGGGTAAAAACCGATTTTTTCTCGAAATGATGACGTCAATCCACTTTAATTTTCACATAATTTTGTCGATCGTCATGTCGATGCGCATCTTCCCTGAAAAATTTAAGACAATCGGGAAAATCCATAGTCTAAGGGAAAATCGGTCCCACCAGCAACGCGACTTTTCTACGACAATATGAGATTGGAGTTTTAATTTTTTTTGTGTAATTTTCCGGAAAATGATGCATCGCTTCAAGGACCCTCTCTCATATAAAAAATCGAAAATCGGTTCTTACCCCTTTATTATGAACCGTTCACGCAAAAACAGAAATTTTCCGTTAATTAATTTTTTCTCAAAATGATGACGTCATGTCAGCTTCATTTTCACATATGTCGACCTTTATGGCCTTTCGCATGTTCATCCATTCTATTATATACATGGCGATTCGCAAAAAAAATTAAGTAAATCGGGAAAACCAGTCCCACCAGCAATGCTTTTTTTCATTGCTATCCATTTTTTCTGATATACATATTGTTTATATATTTTTTGCGTCACGTCAATTCATTAATAACACATACATACTTGCGTCTTGAGACTTTAATATTTATACCTAAGTATTTCCGTAATATATGTGGCGAAAATTCAAAAATACATGAGACCTGAAGAGAAGCAAGGCCGAACGTGTGTGGAGCACTGCGGTAAATTTGTTCATGGAAATTAATTAAAATATTAAATTTGACATTTCATGCTGACATTTAATTGATAAAGAAGTAGGTTGCGATCGCCGTTAATGAGGGTCTTGGCCACATCAGTTCGAATACCATGGTACCACACGGACCCTCCCTCAGCTGCTCCCGAATTATTGGCGGTTTTCAATTTATTATGATTACTTTCAATTTTGATCTATACTTGTATAATGGTGGACTATTCGAAGAATATACATAATAATAATTATTATTGTAGGAATTTATATAAAAAAAAACAAGTAGAGACGCCATTAAGCAATTGACGATGCCCTAGATTTTTTTCCTTATACGTCTCAGCTGGCAAATGAAGCTGCTCTAGCGCCTTTAATTTGCCAAAGTTTCAAAAAGTTTTTTCTAATCTAATGCTCTAATCTAATCTGCCTCTAATCTAATAATTATCACCTTTGAAAACTTATAAATATTGGAAATAATAAAAAAATAAAAAATATATTACATAATTTTATAAATTCGGGAAACGCTAAAATGGTAATCTGGAAAACTGGAATTTGGTACAAGCCAAACGAGATAAAAATTAAAAAAAAATTTATGTAATTTGACTGATTAATTATTTATTGCTCTTGCATCTCTGATATCATAAACGACAGAGAGCAAATACGCCTGTTTGAAAAGTATCTCGTTTGACTAATTAGTCTAATTATAAAATCTCAATATGGAAACGTTGTTGCAGCATTCAACGGCCTGATTTTAATTGCTAAACAAATAAATAATAATATGCTATTTGGTAAATGACGTCATATTTTCATTACAGACACAGACTTTGAACCATAAAAATTAACACGTCTGGCGTCGGGAATATGGTTGTAGTCATAAGAAACAAACCTCAAATTAAAATTTACGGCAATATAAAAAATAAGTTACAGAGACTGCAGATCTTGTTTTTGTTTAGATTATACCTATATCTAATCAGAATTATGTGAGATCAACAACAACTACACCACAGCTGCAGCTGACCTCCCAGCCTGCCGCAGACCGCAGGTATGTCGATGATGAGGTTTATCGGGGAACCACCTACCATGTCAAAGTGTCACAGGTGGCGGATAAGAAGGGATTCAGCGGGGAACCACCGACCAAGTGGCGTTGACATGTTGAATTAGGACCAGGACCAGGACAGTACAGTGTGCAACGAAAATACATCACGCGGTGTTATATTATTAGTTCACGGTGTCTCTATCAGCTTATTCTATTACAATTAAAATAATTATGAAATTAAAGTTCATTGAAGTTGACACCCCCCAAATGCGAATTTTTATAAAATGCACACACGGCATTCGTTTGTCCGCGTTTGTCCAAGCAAAATTTTAGGAACAACTCACAGATTTACCCACCCTTCAAAAAAGTTACCGATGCCAAACTTTTTAATTTGCTGTAACTTTTTTTGAAGGGTGGACAAACGAAAATTTTGGTTGGACAAACTGTGGACAAACGAATGCCGTGCGCATTTTATAAAATGCCGTGCGCACTTGTGGTGTCAACTGTCAACTACACTGAGCATGAACATTCACCTCCTTTTTATTATTGTATATTTAATTATATATTTAATTATACCTCCTACCTACATTAGTGTAGCGTGTAGCTGCAGCATAGGGAGGTACCTACTATAAGGGTGATTCAGGTTTTATCTTGTTAACTCCAAGGAACGATAGAGAATCGAAAAATAATATGAGTTTGCTTTATGAAGTATATTCGGGTAATGTTTTATGCTTTGTTAAGAAAATACGATATTGTTAAAGTTTTAAGAAAAAATTCGTATTTTTGAAATATAAAAAAATTGGCTAATTGAAATAATTTGAAATTTTGAACAGTAGTTGTGCTAATTGAAGTACATGATTTGATACTTCCGATGAAGAATTCTTCAATCCAGTGGCGGAGATCTTGGCTTGTTCTTACCTTTTTTAATAAATAATTTGCATGCCACTGACTTTAATGCAAATTTGTTATTTATGGTAGGTAGATACCTCATATGTTCTTTAGAGAAGAAAAATCATTGTACGTTTTTGTCGTAGGAGGCACTGTTTCAAAGATACTTCACAATGTAGGAACCCATACGGGGTAAAATATCAATGCTATATTGAGTTTTTCCAGAAATTTTCATTCATTCATTTTCGTGATCGTTATAGTCTAATAAAGTCTAAAAAGTCATACGTATCGATTAAGAATACACATCGTTTTGATAGTTCGATTTATTTTGTTTCATATACGTGGTTTTTATAGTAACCGTCCAGTTTGTCTAAACACTCCATCCCGCATAAATAAGTATACGTCAACATTGGTTTTGAATGAGAATTAAATGCACAACACAAAGGATATAATGTCATTACGTGAATAAATTTTATGTAGTTGTCAGTGGCTCTCAAACTGACGTAAGCGCTTCAATTCATTGTTTGAATATGATTTCTTCAATAATTTACGTTCGTTCACAGCTTGACAATTAACTGTTTGACATTTTCTGGTGAAATTAAAAATATTAATTCGGACGGTTAGTGTGACGTCACATCTGACTTTTTAAAGTTAATCCTACTATATTATATTGAACCGTATTGAATTACAAAATGCTTGCATGCATGAGTGCCCACATTGTAAAATATCTTGAAAACAGTGGGTCCTACAACAAAAACGTAAGATGACTTTTCTCCTCTAAACAAAACAAGGTATCTACCATTAATAACCAATTTGCATTAAAGTCAGTGGCGTAGACATTATTTAAAAAAAAAGGTAACAATACACCCAGATCTCTGCCACTGGAGTGAAGAATTTTTCATTGGAATAAGTATCAAATCATGTATAGTTCAATTAGCACAACTACTGTTCAAAATTTCAAATTATTTCAATCAGCAAAAATATATTTCAAAAATACCTACGAATTTTTTCTTAAAACTTTAACACCCTGTATTTTCTTAACGAAACATTTCCCGAATATAGTTTATAAAGCAAACTCATATTATTTTTCGATTCTCTATCGTTCCCTGGAGTTAACAAGATAAAACCTGAATCACCCTGTATAATTATTGTTATTGTTTAGTAAAGAACAATAATAATTAGGTACCTATAATTATGACTATTGAATTTATACAGGAACTGTATACCTATATGAATATTAGCTTTGCCAACAGGAAAATTTATGATGTCAATAAAATAATTTTTGCAAGAAATAATGTTTCAGATTAGGATTTGTCCCTATTTTACTTCAATGAAATATGTATTGAAATTTGAATTCTGAATTAAATCAATAACTAAAATGCCAGCTGCTAGGCTAGCAATATGTTGCGTAGACAACGCGGTCAACTTGACAACATCGCCTGTATTTCTTTCTTTGTCTGGCCCTGGCCTTTTCGCTGTTTTATTTTCTCTCCGCCGCAGTGGAGTTGACTTTTATTCGCAAACGTGCAGTGCTTACGTTGCCGTCGCGTTTATAATAAGTAATCTGGCAAATTTGTCATTTATAATAATTATAAATTATTATTAATTGTATTGATTATAATACTATTAAATAGTTATTGAATAAAATTATAAATTAAACTAAATTATGAATTAAAATTATCAATTGGTTGCCTTTTTGACTTTAGATTAATTAGGGTACCTACATTACCGACACTGACGCTTAGAAAGCGTTAGTGTCGGTAATACAGGTACCCTAAGAGTAATCAATTGCAACTGATGTAAATTATCCGTAAAATTAAATTAAGCATATTTTGACCACCTGTATCTTGAAAACGATACGTCTGGGCATATAAGTTTGTAGGAAAAAAATCTTTTTTTTCTGCGACGGGCTAAAGGTTTGACCTTTTTTCCCCGTTGACAGGTAGAAAAATGCTTCATTATATGAGCTGCATCTTATCGGGAAAAAAATGAATTAGCAGGGAAAAAAATGAGTACTTTTTTCCCCGAAATGGAGGCTTAGGTATAGCTACTATCAACACTCAGATATCATTAAATTTATATCAAATAAAAGGAAAGTTACCTTATTATCCAAATGGCAATTATTAAGGGAATTTTCATAATAACACTATCCATATTATTAAATTCACTCATCGAAAACTAACAAGAATCTTTGCAAAACTGTCTTCAATTTTAATTACATTAATACCTATGACGTTTATGTAATTAAATCGTTTCGTTACCCAGGCAACGTCAATTACGATGAAAGACAGTTTGAAAATCCAAGTTTAACATAAATCATTTTTCCGACGTAATTTTCAGTTATTCTATTTTTCGACATTCTAACACTGATATTTCTTCTTGCAGAAAAAAATTGTATATTACACACAAGAAAAAAGTGCGATGTTAGCTCTCGATGTGTTTAATCTATCACTTTTTTCTCTTGTATAATAAATAACTATATTTATACACCGTTCACTTATTATAAAAGAATTGGGTTATGGTGTAGGGTGATAGAAATCACTGGGTATAACCGCTGTCAATCATTGGCTGGAGTTTGGTTATGTCTCTTTTTTATGAGGTTGAAGTTTTATGGCAAGGAACAGGACATAGTTGCCAGATGGATTTTTGATATTTTTGGTATTCTTCTTATTATATTTATATTTACATCTTTGCGGGCTTTTTATTTTGAATCATTTAGGCCCGTATTCATCAATAAATATAACCCCTGGGGTTATATTTTGAAACATGTCATTGGTTCAAAATTCGTAGCGTTCGTAGGGATTGAGCATTAGACCAATCAGCTGTCAGAAAATTCAAAATTTAACCCCAGGATTATATTTTGAAGTTTGATGAATACGGACATTAGTCACATATTGCAATCTTTAACTAGAACGCAATGTCGCTGGATCTAAGATCTTAAAATCTTAAGCTTTTCATAAGAGTTTGAGAAAAAGGTTTTCATGTAATTTTGCCAAGTTAGGAAAATACACAAATGTACTTTTTGAATATAAAATAAAAAACTTGAATCAATTATATTAATTTACTTTTAATAAATACATACATAGCAGGTAATTAAAATATATCGGTGCGTTTATTAAAATATTAAAATATAGGTACGTAAGTGAAAAATATTTTTCGTCAATTCGTCGGTTCTTCGGTATCGTAGTACTGTGTCAGAAACCAGCCATGCGAAAATTCTAGACTTGAGAATGTTTTACACAAGATACTTTTCAGTTTTCGCTTCTGGCCCAAAATTATCCCCCATTATCAATAACAGCTACTGCATCCTGCTTAGAATCAGAATCATCTTCAGCGCTCTGATTTTAATAAGATTTTCACCATGTCCATTTGTTTCGTCCAGTCCTCCGAAATAAGTTTTTCACAATGATTATATTAATTTTGTCATATATCAGGTGTACTTACATTTTGAAAGCTCTTCAAGACATACATTCTTTACTTTATCCTTAGAGGGAAGCTGCTAATTTACGTGCTTGTATAATGAAGTTTACAATACCCCCATGTCATCGATTGGGTTGTATTGGAAATAGATTATTGCAAATCTTTCGGAAGCACAATATTTTCATAATTAGTGCCTGTTTTAGGCGGGCTGCCCAAATGTGTAATTTCACATTTGACCTGTCTAATAATACTTGCTAATGCACGGTCTGACTACTATCAGGGACCGCATTACTAGCAATTTAGCAGATACACATATTTTACTTAATACTTACATCCCAAATATATTTTACCTTCAGAGAATGACTTAAATGTTTGCTCAAGTTTGGACTTTCTGGATCTTAATCATTGAAATGCTTTCCTAATGTGGATTTATCCATCTAAAGATATTATTTTCGTCATTTTGCTCTTTCGAAATTTAAAATGTCAAAAATTTAATAATTTTATTTGTCAGTTTGAAAAAAATTGATCAGAGTAAAAAATTACCTATCCTAGATACCCCTTCTTCTAAAACTTCAATTAGACAACAAGGCTGTTAATCAGCTGAGACAATTTGAGTGATTTGACAAATGTCAGTGTTTACTTAACCTTTAATATCTCGATCAGCTGATATTGTCAATCGAGATCTAGGGAGTTTTCATTTTTGCAAACCTAAAAACAAAAGTTCATGGCCACCTAGTTCTTTTTTAATATGTGAACGGTGTATATGTAGAATCATTTTATGTAACCTTTTTTAGATATGTATATATCGAGCGAGTCATTAAATAGTCACCGGGAATGTCTCAGAAACTAAACGTCAAACAGCCTCAGGCAAAAATTTTCTTTGAGGAAAATGGCCCAAAAAAATCCTTGGAAAATAGTTTTGAGTTACTAAAATGACCGCTATGGGGCGTAATAGCTATGATCAAATAACAAATTGGAACTTTCTCAATATTTTTCAAAATTAGAGTATATATTCAAAATATCATGAGTGTAATCATTCAAGAACCTCGATTTTTTTTTCTCGCAGTTCTTATAACCCATAAATAAACTGATGGGGGAACGTCAAAACTTTGTTTATTAAAATGTCGATTATTCCAGTTAACCTCAACGGAATCTAACAAGATTAGTCTCGTTACAAAAAGTTATCTTTCCTCTGTTGACTGAATTTTACGAATTTTCATTTTCTTTCCACCGCAAGCGCTAGAGGGCGTTATGTGATATGTTAGCATAATGTCGCGATTTTGTTAAAAAAAAAATAAATAAATAGAATGGTAGGTATATTTCCAGCTACGGTTTTCAACGACACCATAAGAATGTGTAATTCTCTTTCTTTACTGTGGAAAAATAAATATACCATTCTATTTAATTTTTTTTTTAGAAAAATCGCAATATTTCCTTACATGTCAGATCATCAGATAACGCCCTCCAATGGTTGCGGTGGTAATAAAATGTAAAATTCGTAAGAATGCAAATAAAAAAAGCTTTGACGTTCCCCTACCACTTTATTTATGTAGTTATAATAAACTACAAGATAAAAAATCGAGTTTATTTAAAAATTACATCCATTATATTTTGAATATACTCTAATTTTGAAAAATGATTGGAAAATTCAAAAATTTTTATTTGATCATGGCTGTTATGCCCGCCCTAGCGGTCTTTTTAGAAGCTTAAAACTATTTTCCAACGATTTTTTGGGGCCACTCCGGCCACTTAGGTACCTTATTTTTTTTGTTTGAGGCTGTACGACGCTTAGTTCCTGAGATATTCCCGATGATCAATGACCATTACTAATTACTCACCCAGTACATGATATTTCCGGGCATCCGGTACAATTCCATTCCAGTACAATAATTAGAGGCTGTGAATGAAGCTTTATTCATTCCTAAAAAGGTAAAGGTAGTGTTCTGGCATACGTCAATCGTATTTATGTTACAGGTAGTACAAAATTTGATGGCGGAGAATTCCAAGAAGGCATTCTAAAGCAGGCTACTGAGATCTGTATGCTCATATTATAGCAAATCGGATTATCTGACCGTGTCCTTTCCAAGAATTCTCCGTCTTCATATTCTGTACGAGCAGTAACTGTTATCAGTGTTATTATTTGTGATAGCTGTCATTAGTGACATTAAAAAAATTTACTTATAAAGAAACCGTAAACATGAATTGGTAAAATGACGATAATTGAATTGGAAAGTAACCCGTTTTGAAAAAACGTGAACACCAAAACCGGTGCTACAAATTTTCGAGATAACCTGAACTTTTCATTCGCATTGTTTGTTTTGCATGGAGCTTTACTGTAAGTAGTAGTCTCTTATAATTTCGCCAGTTCAACGGCAGCTTAGACACTCCCATCGTTGAACCCGACAATACGGTGTTGCCGTACTCACTCTGGTTCCGTCTCTGTCATTTACGTTTACGTTCAATAACAATTGAAAATAAAACACTACGGCAGCCCTGATGAGTGGTAGAGAGAGTGGAGCTGCTCTTGTCTCACTCTCACCAATGCTACACCAACACCAAATTATGAGTGACAGTGTGACAGAACAGAGTGAGTAAGCGCAATAATGTGAATGTGCAATGTGCGATTACGATTATTGCCAATATGATCAGGTTTAGGTAGAAGTTGGGTGGTAGGGCTGGTCTGTGGTCTGGTGCTGTTAGGAATTTGATGGTAACTCTATTCACTACTTATTGGTGTTATGTTCGATTCGGTCGTGTGATAATGTGGATGCGGAAGAATATCAACATTTCAATAAGAATCCTTTCCAGTTCTCTGTTTTACCGCGGCAGTTGGATCTCCTCAAACTCAAAGTGCCCATGTCTGTTCGCTCACCTTATTGCGAGTCCCTCTTGAAAACGTGTTCGATCACTTCGTCACATTCTAAAATGAAATGCTCCAGCTCTCAGTTGAAGTTCAGGTGACATTATTAGAGATGTATCTGTTTTATTTTCAAATCATTTCATCATTCCACAGGTGATTTAGTTTTTGTATTTTATAAAAATATCAACCAGTGACAGTGATTTTGTTTGGCACTTGAATAGAACCAAAATTTTACCAGGTACTCTCTATTTTTATTTTATTTGTAAAACCATATTTTCATCGTCTTGAAATTTTAACCAGTCCACAAATCAAATCAAACAGAATCAAAATGCAGCGTTGGTTTTTCATGGAAGACCCCAACAACGACACCCTCCGACATGCGAGAGGAGACGAGAGCACGATAAGCGTATCGAAGGCATCCTCAAGAATTTACCCGCCGAAGAAGTGGCTCTTTCGGGTCCGAGTATCCGATTTGGCCAATGACGAAGTCGTCTGTGTCACCGGGAACATCCCCGAGCTGGGCTGTTGGGCCCCCGAGAAGTGTCTCACCCTCGATCAGGAAAGCGAAGACGTCTGGTCCAAGACAATCGAAATACCGGACCGGGAAGTGGTTCAGTTCCGGTACTGCGTTTGCATTGTAATAGAGAGCGGTCTACAAGTAATCGTGCGTAGCTGGGAGACCCACCTCAAGCCGCGAATTATCGACAATTACGACACTTCACCAACCTACGAGAACGAGCCGCATCAATACGGTGACTTCGATAACAATACCCGGATCGATCGGGGGTGGTTGAATAAAGAGACCGTCGTGCAATTGAAACTCTGCAATAATCCGTTGACATTATGGAAACCAAAATATAGCAACAGAGCCGTTTACGTTAAAGTAACACCTGTCAATATTCTCAGACATAGTAACAGTTTCCCGAAGACCATGGCGGAAGCGTTGGACGAATCGTTGAGCGCCGACACTCAAGACACCGTCGAATCATCCAAGCACGCTTACACCGAAGTCGCTAGCTTGAACGACGAAGATCCATCTTTCGCCGCCCAACCGCAGTTCGGGAAAGAGTATAAGAAAGACGACATGCTCATCTTTCAAGCGACGGTCTTATTCCCGGCAAACATAGCCTTCCTTTTCGATTTATACATTTACAGTTCGAGAGCCGAAGAGGGGGATCCCCCGTTCCACGCGGGGTTCAGTTATCTCTTGCCCAGTGTCCTGCAGCAGTCAGAGGGAAGTGTCGTGTTACCGGTTACCAGTACAAAGCATCGTCCGTTGGGAGAGATCCGAGTGGAGTATATAATAATCAGGCCGATGCCGAATTTCAGTTGTGATATGAGTGTTTCGTACGCGAAGCACTGGAAAAAAACCAGGGCCGGTTTGGACGTGGGGCACAGGGGCTCCGGGTCCAGCTTCAAGACGCAGAACTGTGCCGAGGTGAGGGAGAACACGATCGCTAGTCTGAAGAACGCGATCGATCACGGGGCCGATTACGTCGAGTTTGACGTGCAGCTGAGCAAGGATCTGGTGCCGATCATCTACCACGACTTCCACGTCTGCATTTCCATGAAGAAGAAGAAAGATTTGGACGAGGTTGATTTGCTGGAGTTGCCGGTGAAAGAGCTGACGTTTGATCAACTGCAGTTGCTGAAGGTGAGGGGTTATTTTGTTTTGTCTAAGTCAAACCATAAGTATCGGTGTGTAAATCATTATTGAAAATCTCTAGGTGCCTCAACCTCAGAGCGAAACTATTGATTTTACAGCAGACTGAATTATTTTGGTATTGGACAGAGCTCCGATAAACTTTTTTATTAGTTGGGAGGTCAGTCCTGTTTTCAAAAGCTATATGAGTGTTTAATTTCGCACTGAGCAAAAAAAATAATGAAAAACAAAACAGTTGATAGACCTTCTGAATAAATGCAGTTTCGATGCAATGAGGAATGTTATTTTGAGCAATACTAGAAAAATCCACCAGTAGGACGTTGCTGTTGGTGGATATCAGCAATTTGGTTGATTAAGGCTTTCCTTGTAAATGCAAATAATTTAATTTTTAAAATGCTGTCTTGTTTGTTGTGTCACTCTGCTCATCTAGAGATGCAGGGCGTCGACTTTCCAAAGATCCAGAACTTGAGAAGAAGTGTTTTTTTTTGCAATAAAAGAGTAAATTCAGATTTTGTGAGTTTTGAGTCATGTGTATTGAACACATGACATTTTGAATATAATTATAATATAACCTCAAATATAGCTGATCTCCAACCTTAGCAGCGCTGCCTACCAAAAATACAGTGAACAGTGAGGACCTTTATAGCCCCCCCCCCTGACCTTAAATTTTAATAAGAATGAGATAAAAGAGATGTGGTAAAAAATGAATTTTACTACTTTTTGATTTCGTTTTTGACATAAAACTGATGTGTCAAATGACTCAAATGTCAAAGATGACGTTGCAGTCGCTGTCAACTTCAAATTTTTGAGGGAATGAGGGGATTGTGTGGGACGTAAGTTTAAAGGTACATATCTCAATTATCGGTAAAAAAATTATGTTAGTTATTTTTTGATAATCTTTTTTTCTACAACGTTTATAGTCCCCCCCCCCCCTCCTAACCTCTTAAAGTTCTGGGCTGGCTAGTCGAAATTGAAAACTAACTTAATTTTTGTGCGGATAACTGAAATACCTTTAAAATAAGGATTGCACAATCCCCCATGCCCCTCAAAATTTTGAAGTTGACAGCTAGCGACTGCAACGTCATCTTTGACATTTGACACGTCAGTTTTATGTCAAAAGGTAGTAAAATTCATGACAGTTGAAAAGGGGAAGGGCACTACTATAATAATAAACGTCCTCACCTCACTGACACAAATGCTGTCAAAATTGGCAACCGTCATAATTTTTGTGCGGATAATTGAAATATGTACCTTTAAAATGAGGTCTCACATTCATAACCCCCATGCCTCTCACAATTTTGAAGTTGATAGAGACTGCAACTTCATCTTTTTTTTTGCCAAGTTAGTTTCGTCGAAAAGTAGTAACATTCATGGCATTGAATTTAGTTGTTGCACGAAAGTTCGATCTCATTCAGTTAAAAATTTAGAGTCAGAGGGGGACTTTAAAACGTCGTCATTATGTTACATAAATAATTGAACATCATCATCATTAATAAAAATTAAAAGTGATGTAATGGAGTGATTCTTGTCAAGTGGTTGAATTGGTGTATTTGGTAAAAAAAATCCAGGACAGGTTAAGTCAGGTGTTTGCGGGCCTAGTGTTAATATTTTTATGGGTCGCGCACTTATTAAAATCGAATTAAAGTCTTATGAAATTCTTTATTCTCTAACATCTAACACACTTATAACAGTAACCTCCAAATCCAAAATAATCAGCTGTTTCTCTTATTTATTTACGCACAGATATTACACCACTTGTCTATACTTCACTCTGTTTTATACTTTACTATTCATAATTCACTGTTACTAAATACATTTTACTACTGGCTACTCTTACTCTGTGATACTTCAGCTCTCATTCACATTCAAGAAACGGCTAACTCCGTCTCCAGCCACAGCGGTTCTTATAAAATATAATTCTCCAAGGCGCCGTCAAAGCCTCTGGACAGTTTCTAGACACACTCACAACGGCGCGACTTGAATATACGTAGAATGCGGAACCATTATGGTATTTAGTAGAACTAGTTACTCCTGTTATGTCACTGGAATTGTCGCGAATGTGACATTTCCATTAATGGTTGAGTGATCATTGAGAATGTAACCAAACAAGAAATATGAAACTAGAATTTTTCGCGAGTGAATGTTTTGCTATGATATGTTTAGGAGGTCTCTTGATTTGCAAGTTCATGAGGTTAAGGGGGAGCCGTTATTGGAGCAAGCGAAAAAGTTTTCTGTTACGCCTCTATACCATATTTTACAGCATCCGCAAAATTGAATTGCTGTTATACAGGGTGATTCAAAATTCAGTGCAAAGATTTTAAAGGCGTATTTACCAGCCAAAAATAAGAAATTTTTTTCATAAAATCGTATGTCCTAACTTGCTTCGTTTTTCTAGATACAGGGTGTAAAATTTTGAAAAAAAAATCAATTTTTTATTCATTACTGAAAAACCTTTTAGCCGATTTAAATAAAATTTTATAGGCTCATTTGTTGTCATAAGGGCCTTCCTTTGATGGGAATAACATGAATTGATTAATTCCAGTGGCGTCTCAGGGGGCTACCTGAATTAAATTAAATGAATCTCAATAATCGATGTGAATTTATTACTTGTTTTAATAGGGCCTGGCACAGATTTTGATTTTTTTCTTGGAAACAAAGCTAGATACGAATACGAGTAAAGCTCGGGAGGCAAGAAAGTTACATTATTGACCGCTTAATCTAAAAAAAAATATAAATTGTCAAAAGAGCAGTGGCGTACCATAATTTTACCTATTAGTTTCAAGTAGGTGAGACTAATAGACGCCACTGGAATTAATAAATAAATTAATGTTATTCCCATCAAAGATCAAAGGAAGCTCTTTATAACGACAAATAAGCCTACCAAATTATATTTAAGTCGGTTGAAAGGTTTTTGAGTAATTAATAAAAAATCGATTTTTTTTCAAAATTGTACACCCTGTATCTAGAAAACGAAGCAAGTTAGGACATACGATTATATGAAAAAAAAATCTTATTTTTGGCTGGTAAATACGCCCTTAAAATCTTTGCACTGAATTTTGAATCACCCTGTATAATTAGCTGTTTTTTGCATGCAATTAGGTGGAATTAAAAATTTGTAGCGCTTTTTTTTTGCAAAAAAATCTGCTAACTTGACGTCAAGTTAGCGATAGAGAGACAACATTTCCAAAAATGGCACTATCAAAAAATGACCAGGGGGTACCGCGCTTTTTTTTTCGAAAAAACTAATTTCAATTTCACTGACTTATGCCCGTATTCACAAACGATAATTTCCTAAATAATTACGTAATCAATTATCCCCATCTCATTCTATTCCAAAAATACTGCATATCTCCATCTCACTCATTTAATTAATTACGTAATTATTTAGGAAATTATCGTTTGTGAATACGGGCATTAGTGTCAACTTAGTGAGACATGTGTTTTTTGTTTAATTTTTTAATGAAAAATGGAGCGGCAAACTTTTAGTTTCCATAACAAATTGGCGGAAAATTAACCTCGTGATCATCTTTTGATAATGCCATTCTTAATTTTTTAGAAATGTGGTCTCTCTAACTTGACATGAAGTTAGCAAAAATGTTTTTTTTTTCACAAAAAGAAAGCTCACAAGCTTTTTAATTCCACAACAATAGCCTGCTAGTGAAATTTTGCCATATCGGGGATTCTGGGAGCTAAAATACCGTGTTTTTTTCTTGCACCTGGTGGGGTTCCCCTGGTAGAGGAGAGGCCCATTTCTGCTCAATAAATCTCTCGGAAAATCCAAGCTTGAAAGAAAAACCTTTGTTGTGTGGACATGTCAGATTTTGCAGTTGTAAGAAACAAAAAGACTCCAATTAATGCTGAAAAATGTTTTTTCGAGTTTCTTTTCAATTTTTTTTTTCATCTTAGATAGATATGAGTTGAGTAATTTTCAATGACCTTCACACGGTTGTGTATTTAGCCAGCTGCAATTTTTTCTTGATTATTTCTAAACTCTTTAGATAGATAATATTTTATGAATATGGTTTTCCCATTCGTTCCCATAGTGTTTTTGTAAGATTTATAGCCAATCATAATAATTGCGAAATTTTATATAAAATTAAAATTACGACCTGCCACGGTTTCGCAAAACTACAAGCATTTTTGTCGTGCCTCGTGAATTTCCTTATTATGTTGTTGTGTGAAGCTTAATGGTATCAACTGTCCATTTTCTAGTTTTCTAGTCAGTCAGCCTTAGTCACTTTTACAATAATCATTATTATTATTATCAGTAAAGTGATTATTTCACCAACTGTTATGTACCTATAACATTTTTGTCGTGGTAAACAGTACGTCCTACCTAACCAGCATTTTCATTAGGTTCAATTATCACCAATAATGAATTATTATTGAATTTTCTAGTTGTTTTTTTCCCCTCAAATAAAGGAAAAAGTGGCATCATTCTTGTTGAATAATCCTAAATTTTCCACGAAAAATTAAAAGTTGGTATTAGAGTGTATAGTAGAACAATATTTTAATTATTTTTTGTTATTTTCGTTTTGTGATATAAAAACCTGAAGAATTTTTAGCAAAAAAATAATTTGACTGATTACTTTTAAACACGAGTCATATTTGGAGCAAATTACAAGTAGGTATTCCAGTTTTGTTTAGTTTCAATTGAGTTCAAAAGTTAATTAAATTGATTAGCGTTGTTAGCAATTATTATTGTATTATTGTTCATCATAGTCATAGATAATTAATTTTAAAAAATTTAGTCTTATCAAATTATAACAATAATGAGTGGGAAACTTCTTAAATATTGTACCTACTCCATGTCATGTGTACCTACCATAAAAAATGTTAGTTAGTTTAATAATAATAATCGCCATACCTATCAAATTGATTTTTCAAATTGATTTATTGTTGCTAAGGATCTAAGTAAGGAGTTACCTACCTTATAACTTTATTACTGAAATTTTATTACTTATACTAACTTATATGTATGCTAATTAAATCGTCCAATGTCTATGCTTATAAATCAATTTAGAAGTGAGAAGTTTCAAATTACTTTCCTTAATTTAATTGCAATTTACTGCTGAGAATACATCCAATTACCTATTATTATTATTAATAATTTTTACTCACTGAGCCTTTTTTTACTGAATAACATTTAATATGTAGCAGCTAGCAGCATATCAGTCTAGAGGTCACATTTTTCACCTTTAAATTAAGTGCCGGTAGCAGCAACTAGTAAAAACAAACCTGCCACCAGTATTGTATGAGTCAGGTTTTTAAAATTTTAAGCAGAGTGTATGTAAAATGTAAATGTTTGTAAAATTTTCCTTGGGATAATAATTCTTGATTTTGGAAAATGAAGGAACTTATAACCATAAATTTGTAACGAGAAATAAATTCCCAGAGATATCTGATTCAAGATGAGAGACATGATTTGAGGGTAGAATGAGAATGAATACTACCCTGAGAAATTTTACAGTGGGTTCATTAAAAAAATTATTAACTCTGTGCTATTGGACGGCATCTTGTTTTTTTTTTTTTGTTTAAGGAGGCTGAGTTGGTTTAAAAAATACAACTCAAAACCAGATTCATACTTTACTATAAACATAGGATGAAGAATTTACAAAATTCAAATTATCAAATTTCAAGGGGTAGAAACAGCCCCTCAAATATTTTTTATTCTCCAAAACTGTTTTCTATTTTGAAAAAAGACGGAAATAATATGTAATTTTTTTCACTTTTTATCCAGAGAGCAATTTTTTATACTTACAGGTGTCTCATAATATGTGGGCAATCTCCGGATTTGGGTAAATTTGGTAAACGTAAATAAAAAAAATAGCTATAAGATTTATTCCTACAAGGCACCCCTGCAAAGATGTTATTTTACCAGTTATACCACTTAAAGTCAAGGGTTGAAAATCAATTTTTTGCAACAATTTTCTTCATTAGTTATACAGGGTGTTCCAGTTTGTATGTTCATAGCTCCGGCAGAGGGTAGAACACGTAGAAATAATTGTATTTTCTTCTATAAATTCTTGCTCTAAAACATTTTATTTTCGAGATACAGGATGCTAAACTTGGAAGGAAAAAAGCAATTTTATTAGATATCTTCTAAACTATTGAAGATATTTTTCTCAATTTTGGAATAGGTTTATGTACTTACATTAATAGAGGGGTAAAATTTTGAAGTACAAAAAACTTCTCAGGCGAAACCAGTGGCGTAGTTATAGGAGTTCTTTTTTCTTTCCTAAGTCCCAAAAGTCGCTTACGCCACTGGAGAAAATCAACTTTTTAAAACTTTTTTGGAATTTTATGTTATTTTCTGAAAAAATATACTCATAAGTAAAGGTTTCTAGGAGGCTTAGTTTTTAAGATATTTTGATTTATTTTATGAAAAATAATATCAATATTCACAATAAATCTCGCAATAAATGCTCAAAATATTTCCATTTAAAAAAAAATATTTCCGGTTTTCCTAAAGAAATTAAAAAAAAATTCAAAATAAGTTTACAGTGGTTTTTATACTTCAATACTGTCTCATATCAACTGTCGACTCTTACAGACGCAAAATAGTGATATCTAAGAACACTTCTGTCTTGAAGTTTTGCAGTTTTATGATGTAATCTCTTTTTAAAAAATCAAAATATCTCAAAAACTAAGCCTCCTAGAGACCTTTATCAAGAGCATCTTTTTTTCAGATAATAGTATAAAATTTCAAAATATGTTTAAAAAAATTGATTTTCTCCAGTGGCGTAGAAGTTTTGGGGCTTGAAAGAAAAGAGATCCTCCATAACTACGCCACTGGTTTTGCCTAAAAAATTTTTTTGTACTTAAAAATTTTACCCCTCTATTAATATTAACCTCTAGGTACCAAAATTGAGAAAAATATTGTTACGGATCTCACAATAATAAAATCGCCTCCACTAAAGTCTGCCAATTCCTTTATTGACTAACACAATTAGATACAACTTGTAACCTCTAAATCTAAATAATCAATAAACACAGTTCTCTTGTCTCCACTCAAAGATTACACACCACTTGTCTATTCTACACAATCTGCTATGTAACACTACTGGCTCCCTTACTATACTTCAGCTTTCACTTTCACGTCCAAGATACTACTGCCACTAAAGCGCCAACCGGTTCTGTATTTATAGTACTGGCCGTAGATTCTGGTAAATGTCAGATCGTTCGAGAGACCACTAGTATTTAATAGATCGCACAATTATCCGTCGATGTGTCATTGTCATTTCTGACAGGCGTCGAACTGTCGTGGATCCGTCGTTGTCTTACAACCATTATGAAAAAATGTAAACAAACAATATGATGAAACTGGAATGTTGAAGAAACAACTAATAGAATTTTTCGAGAGTGGTCTCGTTATAATATCTTCAATATTGAGAAAAACGAAATTTAAAGCGGGAGCCTCATTATTTTTCCACTGTGCTGCAGATTTTCAACCATAGTTTTTAGTGGAATCTCATTGTTTGTTCTGCGTATGGTTTGATATATTGATACTTCATGTTACAAGCTGACAGATGTTCCTAAAATGTCAATTTAATGAAACTCATCGTTTTTCACTGGACTCTTCATAGGAAAGTTGTATAGGAACTTTCCTGCTCCTGCATAGGAATTCTACTGTGTTGCATAGGAAAGGTAACATAGGGATAACACGACAGTAAAAAGTAACCAGGATCGAAGCCACTTTGGTTCTAAAGCTGATAGTTTCCCAGTAAACTGTATAGTTTCCTAATATTCTTTACACGTATTCCCTATGTTCCCTTCTCTATGCACCACAGCATCGAATCTATATTAAATGCATATCTGCATCTGCATATTCAGCGTTTATGTAATTCATTTTCAAATCAGTTGGAATTACATCTGCATGAACATACTATTTGACTCTAATTAATTAAGTTATTGTTTTGTTTCATGTTTCCTACTTAATTTACAAAAATCAAAGATCAGCCACCTTATTCAAATTTACTTACAATAATTTAGAAAGTTCCTTCGCTGCATCACCTGATCGGTAAGATTAGCTTACCGATAAGAATCGGTAAGAACCGATAACGGTTCGCTCTATCAAAATAAATCACAATAATGATACATTTTTCATGTAAAAAATAAGAAACTAAAATAAAATTAACATAAAAATTTGTAAAATTATTATTATTATTTTTTCTTTGAAGTGAAAGGGGATTGTGCCACTCCCAGGTCTGTGTATGTGCTACAAGAGATTAAAAAACATTATTCTAAACAATTTAAAATATTGACAACAAAATTAGCCAACTGATGAAAAAGTTATTGCAAAAAATAGTGACTGAGCGTTTGACTTCAAATCAGAAGTTCGTGTGTTCGAGTTTCACTCTGGGAGTCACTTTTTTTAAGGTCCCTTTACCTTAATTTACGACTAATTCTACATTAGATAATGCAAAGCAAAAGCAAGAAAATATTTAATTTCAAATTTCAAAGTAAAAAATATCCAATTTATTATCTGAATTTATGACAAATCCTGTTTGTGTTTTTGAACGCAGTTTCAAGAAACGGCAACACAGTCACAGTAGGTAATAATCAGTATGTATCTAGTTCTAGTACAATAATAATTAATAATTATATTTGAATTATCGTAATTATAATTGTTTTCAAATTCAAGTACCAATAAAATTTTATCAGTAATTCCCCATTATTGTGTTATCTGATACACTTGACGCACTGTTTTCATTTAATAAAAGCCCAATTTGCAATAATTTATCCCTTATCACCTTTGGTAAGGTTTATGTCGTAATCAGTTTTGGGTTGTAGTCATTGGATTAAAAATAGGTCCATGTTATATCTGCCAAAGTGTATGTTATAATAGTTTCTATTAAGTTTTAAACTTGTCCTTGTAACCTTTTAGGTGGACTTTGGTCCCCTATTACTGTGGGGGACCCCATTAGAATGAAAGTTCTGCAGTAACAGGATGTAAAATTTATTTATTACTAATCAGGAAATAATTATCACTGTTATCATCACCAGCTGATGTCTCAGCTTAGACATAATAATTTAATTAGAATTTATTGATGCCATCAAGAGACAAAGAGGATTGAAATTGAGAAATAATTTTTGATTTTTGTTTGCGAATAGGTCAGTCAGTGATGATGATGCTTGTCATTGCAAGTTGTTGATGTTTTTATTCTGTAGTCATTATTTTTTAATCATACCTTTGGAATGCATTACATTACAAATTGAACATAATTTAATCAAGGCTTATTTTTAAAAACATGTTGTAAAACAATGATAGTGCGCTATGTATCAAGTTTGTATTTACCTTTCTGTGTTTGTATTGTTTATTGTTTGTTAATAATGACTGAATGCAGTTTATAAATGCAATGCATTATTAAACTCGTAAAATCATTATTGAGCTCCTAGTCGCTTGATAATGGGAGTAATAGTAAACTAGTTCCTACTTCGAGGTCACAAACCTGTTGATTGATTAGTATTTTTTTCTCCAGGTATTTCTTATTACATTACCTATAAAAAATGATATTATAGAGTTGAGTAATCCAGTCTGAGCTGTTTGTAGCTGTAATAGATATTCTGTTGTATGGCTGTAATGATATCTATTTTTTTTTTTTTTTTTAATAAATTGGAGTAAAGTAAATTACAAAAAATAGATGATAATAGGTGTCTATTTCAATTTATATGATTTACACTGCACCTTGTTTCTGGAATAGTACCTACCACCATGGTACCATACCGAATAATATAATTTGGGCATACTGACATCTTATGCCAGTCCGAAATATGACATCTGGCACATCAGGGACACGAAAAAATTCAGGAATCGTTTTTAACGAATGACTAAACTTTTGTTTATATTTACAGGTGTATCACTTGACAGAAGCGAAGAATAAAAATCCCAGATTCTTCGATGAAGATTTGGAAGACCATCAACCGTTTCCTACATTAAAACAGGTAACGTATTGAGTAAAAAATAAATAAATAAAGCAGCAGCCTCTTTTTTAAA
Organism: Malachius bipustulatus; assembly: GCA_910589415.1. Taxonomy (NCBI): domain Eukaryota; kingdom Metazoa; phylum Arthropoda; class Insecta; order Coleoptera; family Melyridae; genus Malachius; species Malachius bipustulatus. Next base: position 30,844,356 of record OU342631.1, on the reverse strand, counting down.
GTAATTAAGTGACTGGCAGATAATCATGAAAATCAAAAATCATCAAAATATTGGTCTTCTGATATTCCTGGAAATAATTTCTACTCTCTCTTAAAATGTATGTAACTTAAAATCAATTAACAAATTAGCTAATTACTTTCCTGTAATCCGGCATCTGTAAAATTGATGTTTTTTCTGTAAAACTGGTGTTCTGAAAAGACTATAATATGTGGTAGGTACTTTTACTGACTTTTTTGACAAATTTCAGTCTGGCCTTCTTAAAATAGAACACCCCTGAGACCTGAGAGAATAGTTATTTATGATTCAATTTTTTATTTTCAAAATAACAAGGGCAAAAACTGAATATTAGAACAAGGCCATACATTTTGAGCCATAAAACCAAGCCCTACTATGACAGTTTCTTATTAAGGTCGAAAATTAATTGTCCGCCAAAAAGTTTGTACCAAATGGGAATTTTTTTTAGTTTTCATCTTTTTTGAATTTTTTGGTCAAAGTTTGTGCTTTTTAAAAGATATAATTTGAGCACACTCGATCCATGGTGTGAATTTTCCAGCAAAAACATTGAACTAGAGTTGGGAGAACCTAATTAGGTAGCAGTGACAGTTCCTATGTCCCCGTTACTTGGGATATCCATGTGCGAGAAACACTGTTTACAACTATTTACAGTTAGTAACCGTGAGAGCGGATCACAATCATAGAAAGTCGAATAGACTAGTCTACTAATAACTCTACTATGCCATATTAAAAGAAAATTCAGTTATGACATACGGTTCGATCTCCAAAGCCAACTGGGATGTGTTAATTATTGAACACCCCCCTATATAATCAAGTATTGATTATTTATTATTATTATTATTTTTATGTAAAGGATAGAAAAACTTTTATAATTATCTCCACAAAAGACATAACTGTCACCTCGAATTCTGCAGGTGCTGGAAACCCTCAACCCGCACGTAGGTTTCAACATCGAGATAAAGTGGACCATGCAGATGCTGGACGGCAGCTACGAGCTCTACCATCCGACCGACCTCAACCTCTACCTGGACACGATCCTGGAGGCCGTTCTTCGTCACGGCGGCGAGCGACGCATCGTCTTCTCCTGCTTCAATCCGGACATCTGTCAGGTGATCCGTCTGAAGCAGAACAAGTACCCGGTGATGTTCCTGACGGTGGGCGAGAGCAGCACCTATCCCCGTTACTTCGATCCAAGGTGCTGGTCGATTCCGGCGGCCAGCAACTTTGCCCAGATGACCGAAATATTGGGGATCAATGTTCACACCGAGGATCTTTTGAGGGATCCCAGTTTGGTGAGAGATATGTCCCTCTGTTTCCTGTTTATTTATCATTTTACAACTTTTATTATTTAAATTTTTATATTATTATTTTTATTTTTCAAGTATTTTCATTATAATCAATTTTTGAAATTATTAGAAAAGTGACTCAAATAATAATGGAAAATTCGATACCAGTGGAATTTTGGAAAGTACATAATATAAGAGATACAAGTTGGTGGCAACTAGATAGAAATGAAGAACTAAAATCTACTTAATGTTTCTGTAAAACTCAGAAACTGAAGATAATTTTGTCAACAAGTGTGTGAAATCCCCCCACCCAAATGCGAATTTAGCAATTTTTAGGTCCATAAGGAGTGTCCACTAAAAAGTTTTTTTCTCCAGGCAGCATTCAAAAGATAGGAGGAAAAAACATATTTAGTAAAAAAAAATGAATTCAACAATTATTCCAAATTGCTAAAACTTGCAAAACCCCACAAATTTTGACCATTGATTCCTTTTTGATGGACAAACGAATGCACGATTTTTTTTCCAAAATTCGCATTTGGAGGGGTGTTACATTTTCAAAGGATAAATTTGGGATGCTGGTCAAAAAAATTGAACAGAAGTTGATTTTTTTTTTGTTGGTGGATAATGGAAAAAAGAATGCGATAGAAAAAAGCATAATTCACATTTGTATGTGTGCGGAGGTAGGGAGGGGGGAAAGGGGGGACAGTTCACAGAGCGCGTGAGCTTGACAGCCATATGGGGATGGGATTTGAAGCGGCGCCAGGTGAATATGCAACCCCTGCAAAACGAGTTTGAACTCACCATGAATGGTGACATTCAGTTGGCCCATTGCAATTTTTTCTTGTTCATTCTAATATTGAGTGGCATCAATTTTGAACAATATTTCTAACAGGTTTTGTGACTCTGTAGCTCCTCAGCCTCCTTATTCGTCTGACTTGAGTCTTTGTGACTTTCTCCTCTTCCCGAGATTGAAAATTCATCCCAAGTGACGTCATTTTGGGACACTCGAAAAAAATAAAAAAAGGTTGTGACTGACCAGCTGAAGGTTATTCCAGTATCAGCGTTTCCAGCACTGTCCTGAGGGTTGGGAAAACTGCTCCAGGAAGGCTTTCCAAGGAAGTTTTTATTTATGTATACATATGAAAAAATTGAAGATGAGAAGATGTCTATTAGAAAGAAAAGGTGTCAGTGCACTGTCTAAATCTAATTTTAGATTTAGAGACATAAAATCTCTCACCCTGTATTATGTGTATAGCTAATAATGCCATATTTTTTTTGCAAGTAAATAGTAAATGATGTTTGCTTAAATTGTGAATAATGTTAAGTTTAGTGTTTTTACAAGAGATTAAGATAAGACTATGACATGTAAACAGATGATATTTGTGTACTGTTATAATCAAACTGTTTTTAAATTATGGAAACAATAAAATTTTCCAGTAAATATCTATCAGTGTAATTAATTATGCTTTAATGCATAATTCATTCACTGGAAATTTTAAATGCCAAACTCCAAACTGGTTTTTATTTGATCGTCTTGCTAATTGCAGGAGACTGAGAAAATATTTTTTTAAGGTTACCGATTTGCTTGGATTTTTATTTTTTTTTTGGTTTCATTTGGGTTCCTTTGCATATTAAAAATTGTCTGTTGAAATTTGGCCAACTATTTGACTATAATTACTCAATTAATAATCCACAAAAGATGCCTCTGTCATACTGTGTTATTTTTAGTTTAAGTTATTGTGGTTTATTTTTGTTTTGTTAGGAGTTCGGAACTAGCTTAAATAAGGTTTATTTTTGTCAACCTGGGATATAAAAGTAACATTACCTTCACATTGGAAGAACATGGGATTTATTTTTGTCACAATAATAACTTTGTTCGTGTATTTTTCCTCTTGTTGAATTTTTTAAGACAAAGTAGAGCTAATAGTATTAGCTAATAGCTAATAGTTGATGCAACAAAGGTATATTTTTTTCAGGTAAATATTCTCAAAATTACATCAGACGGTTGATGTAATAGAGGAGATATTAAATTGTTTGAGGTGATGGATATTACTAGAAAATAAACAAAGATGTAGTTACAAAGAATGGAAGAATATACTCCATCTTGTCTAATTTACAATCTAGCTTTTTCGAAAAATTTTCGCAAGACTTGAGAAATATAACCCGCACCATCTGGTTAATTTTTGGGTTTACTGAACCAATTGGGCTCAAGTGCGACTTTTTGAACTGTCATCTCATCAGTTTTCAACCAATGAGATATTCGTGATTAGATTACCAATACTTGTGAATATGGCCAATATCTTCAATAGGAACTCTTGGCATGAAGTTTATTATAAATTATAGAAAAAAACCCTTTTCTCTTTTTATATAGGGTGTTTCTGTGCTATTGGGCCAAATTTAAAGGAGTAGGTCCTCTCGTAAATATATAAGTTGAAAAAATAAATTTCAGCTCAAAATGACGGTTCGTTTAAAAGATACAGGGTGTCAAAATTAAAAAAATATAATGTTTTTGGTTATTATACTCGTGTAAATTTGAACCCATTTTTGATGACATTGGCATGAACAATAAACCAAAGATTTTTAATTTGGTTATTTCAGGTTTTGTAGTTGCCTTCCAGTGGCATAGATATTCAGGGTTGGCGCCCTTTTTTCTTCTGTATCTTTTACGCCACTGACTTTATTGCAAATACAAAAACGTTATTCAATAGCCCACATATTTTACGTAAAACAAAAAAGTATTTCTTAATTTTTTTCATAGGGCTGAGATGTTTGAAGTTTCAAGACAAAGCGACTTTAAAATTTATTATGAAACCGACTCTTTTTTATTTATTTATTTAATAATTCCTCAAAAATCCTAACACCTCAGCACCTCACACAGGACCACTAAAAAGACCACTTACACAATAGTACAATGTCCAAATACACAGAATCACAGAATCTAACAAACACCAGTAAAACTAAAAGTAACTAAATTAAATCAACTAAACCCAACATAAAATTTCTCCATATTTGCTACATTTGCTACCCTGCAAGACTCAAAGTAGGGCTTCCCGAGCCCTACTGCCAATAGATTTCTATCCCTCATCCTGATAATTGTAAAGTAACAATGATCTTTATGTGACCTAGTAAATGAATTGTCATGTAGCCTTAAGGAAAGTAACCAAGTTAATGTTGATTTCTCTCCCAGATTCAGCTGCCGAAACGCTCCAACCTGATCATCTTCTGCTGGGGCGACGCAAACGCCGATCCGGCCACCATCCGCTTCCTCAAGGGCCTCGGCCTGCACGGCGTCATCTACGACAAGATCTACCAGTACTCGAGCAAGGAGGTCAAGGAGTCCATATTCATGGTGGAGGCTCGCGAGTCCCAGAAGGAGCTCATCCGTCTGGTCGCGGCCGCCTCCTCCGAGGCCCCGCCCTCCACCCAGGGGCCCTCGCAGGTGGTGGTCAAGGATCGGGCCCTCGAGCTCGACAAGGCCAAGCTGGTCGTCGGGGACCACATGTCGACCGCGTCGTCCCTGGAGAGCTTGAGGAGCGCCGTCAACGAGAACGGCTCCGTGAATTAGGAGCTCTCTCTTGCTCTCTGTTTCCGGTCCGCTCCTCTGTTCGAGTTAGTGGAGCGACGTTTTAGTGTAATTAATTAGGTGCCCCAGGTTTACAAGTCGGGAGATTTGGTGTCAAAAATAAAACTGAATGGAGTCATATTTTCTCTTTAAGTGGTTTTAAAGTGTTTTTGATTTTTTCAAAATTTGATTCTTCATTTTATAGTCTCGCAGTTATGGATAATTTTCAACCTGTAATATTTCTGATTCTTTTCTTTTTTTCTTTAAGAGGTGACTATATGTATTTGTGTTCAACAAGTCAAGAGTTGTTTGAACCCATCCTGTAGTCAGTGCGGGATTTAGGTTTTGGGGGTTTGTTTCAAATGTTTTTAGGAAGCATCTGATTTGTAAGTTCATGGAGGTGAATGAAGATGAAGGGGGGGGCACCCTGGAAACGGCTCTGCAAACGAATTTTTCCCCTATTTCAAGGCCACTTTCACATTTTACAGCATATTATGTTCATGTTTCTGGGAAAATAATACCTCTTTCTGTTTTTTTATTCTTTTTTTTTCTTGCATCCTGTGTCCCCCCCCCCCCCCAGATTTTTGTATTAATTATTTATTATAATGTTATTTGAAACATTCTCTCACTGTGTACCCAATTTCTCACAGGATCTGATGTACGTAGAATGCAACTCGCGATCTTGAACTCCACTCCTGATTTTTCCTATTGACATATTCTTCACATCACTGAAAGATTCTTCACCATTCTTCCTCTGAAGCAGTGGAAATTATTAATTAATAAGTTTCATGAAAAAAAACTTACCATTTTATTACGAAAACTGTATTACCTATTTTTTTTTTGTCTTACTTGATATGAATTTTATTCTTGTGACACCTTTACCAATGAAATATTATGTTTGGTAATTATCTTATAGAGAAAATATGCTTTAATTAATAATGATAATAATGTCTGATTCAATATTGCTGTACAGGCTGACATCAAAATCGAATTTGCAAGATTTTCATTGATTGAAGGGTGACATGTAATAAGATAAGTCTTAGATTCGGTATTGATTGTCGCCTGTCAAAATGTTCCTAGGAATCAGTTGAGTTTATTTTTTCAAATATCCTCGATTATTGAATCTGAGGTGCTCTAGTCTTAATTATTTCTATATTGAGGTTCTTACTCTCACAAATTAATGGTGTAAAGCTTAAGCACTCGTGGATTTATTAAAACAACACCACCATCAATGAATGATTTTTTTGCTGGTACCTTTTTTTTTTTTTAGGTTGGTGTGGATAATTTATTACACACCAATACTTGATCTAAATACAATTATTATTCAAGAGTAAATTCCTAAATGTTTTTCTTACAATAATAAAATTTTAAGGCTAGGGTAACTTGACATTTGACATATTTTAAGGAGACAAGAGTGAAGTATTGAAGGATTATTTTACCCTAGAAAGAGATGGAAGCATCAAGTATTATTAGTATTTCGTGCCGCTTGGAGGCGTGAAATAAAAATGGGGTGCTCACATTTTTTAGCTTAATTATGATGAACAGGGTTTTAAGTTTTATGTAATTTTTATTCATTATGCTTGAAAGATTGAAATATATTATGTTATGCCAGACCATTGAAGACGATTATAAATAGTAAGATGAACATTGATAAATGGTTCAGTGTCATTAGTTTAATAATTTTATTTCAGTCCTTGTTTAATTATTATTAATTAAATACATTTTCAGCTGTATACTTTTTACCCATTTTTAATGAAATATATGTAAAATTGAAAGAATGGTGCTAGAAATGTCAGATTTACTTGCCTCTTTCATCTTGTTTGGTGCCTATTCGTGACCTATTTTAATTATTACTAAGGGATGCATAGTTTGACAAAAAATATTAGAGCAAAGTAAAAATTTCAAACTAATTCAAGTCTAATTTTATAATTTTTTAGTGTTGTCAACAGAGCAATATGTTTGTAGAGGCTGTCCATACCAATCATATTTATCATACAAGGGAATTCCTATATAATTTACGTAAGATTAATCCCTCCAACCACAACAGTGATAAATTTAATAACCTTGATAAATTGGAGTAACTCCCTTAGTTTAACAGCAATAGTAAAATACTATACTTTATCTAAGACTATATTTGAATAAAGAAATTATATTTATTCACTTTTGAATAAAATGAAGTAAAAATGGAGTGCAATTTTTGAGAAAAGATGTGATTCATCTTGAGTGAATATTTTGGTTATTGATGAAAATTAAGACCAAGAATACTTTATAGTCAGTCCAAGCATTTTTATTAAATGACAATTTTATGACAGTCAGTGCAACAGGAATGTATGTCATTACTTAGCTAAAATATTAGACTACCTACCTGCAGTTCCACCAGGGCAGAGAAATGTTCCTATCAATAAAAGTGTATAGTAATAATTATTCTGTTGTTATATTAATTTGATGAGCAGATATATTGATTTTCATCTGTTGGGTTAAGAATATGACAATTTGATATTGACATATTCCTTAGTGTATGTGTTATGTGACAAAGTGATGGGGAATAGTAAATCATGACATGGCTGCATTCCTTTAAATGACAAGAAGTGTAATTTATGCTGAGTTGGCTGCAAAAATGAGTTGCAAAAAGCACTTTTTGTACTTGTAAAACTTGATGTAATTTTGAAAAAAAGAAAGAGTTGATTATTATGTTTTAAAAATAGTTCGATAAGAGTGTTTTGATGTTTCAATATTGTAATTTTCAAAGTAGTACGCTCATTTTGTAGCTTTTTCTACATGGGTGAATGTACTTGAAATTTAAAAAATGTGATAAATAAATAAAATCTTCCATCTTTCATAAAATAATTATCTTTCAGTTTGGTTTTCAATTTAAAGTACAGTATAGAGCAAAAAGTGTAACGATTTTTTTCATACTGTGTCACTTGTGTGAGTAGAAAAATTATCGTTCTAGGTAATTGAATATATGGATAGAAACACCTCTAGTGATAGATTTTGGGGATGTTAACATATTTTTATCATCGCAATGTTATTTGACATAGCATAGTTTGCAAGGATCACAAAAAATTATATTTTCCATTAAAATACTGATTTATATTCAATGGCATAAATATAGTATTATAAACCAAATATTTTATTTATTTTTGTATATTATATTAACAAATATTGCAGAAATCGTGAGTGAAGTCGTCCATCGATGGGACTTTTATGAATAAGTATATTTAAATTTTTCAGTATTAGAGTACCTAATTGTTCCTTTTTAATAATTTATTTATTTTCTCTTGCAAGCTAAGTATATTTAGATTTTTGCTTCTCGATCATCGATATATATTATACATTTTTAGTACCATCATCGGCAAGTCTCCACGATATTAAATGGGCTGTTCGTTCACAGGAACCAAAGAAGACTGAAAACCAGTGTCTGGAATACTGAAAATAGGAAATTTTTGTTGAAGATAAAGACATTTTACTGGATTTTGTTCTGTTTTTGAGTGATATTTACATATTATAAAAATGTTATATTTATATTTTTAAATACTATGATAAAAGTTATTATTGTTATCATTGTGTTTTATTTTCCTTAGTATGCGTAAAATCCATAATACATTGACACCTTTTACATGTCAGCAGAACTCTGATTCAAATCAAAGGATATTTTCAAAATAAACTGATGTCTGTTGCTTATTTTATTAATGTTTGACTAACCTTGGTGTAGAATAATAGCACTTTCTTTAGCAGTACCTTAACTTACAAGGAATGTGTAGGTATAACAATTAATTGTCCTTCCTAAAATTAACAGATTCTACTTAAAGAGAGTATGCTTACTATAAAAAAATATTTGTACATCCCTTTTTTGGAGTCAATGTTTTTTTTTTAAATTTCTAAGAAGATGCACAGATAATTTTGATTGGAATACAAAATGTTGGCGAAAAAACAGTAAGGGGTTTACTATGCAATATGTCCGGAACAGTTTTATGTTTATGCTGAGTCCAAGACTAGAAAATTTTAATTTAAAAAATAATGGGGGCTCAGGCATAGAATAGACACCAGTAAGAGATTTTACATAATGTTCATTATTTGTTTAATTAATTAGAAGAAAAACATTGAATTTGATAAAAACAAAATTTATGACAATACAAAAGCAAGATCAAAATAGATCTTTTACGGAAATATCATTTTTTTGGTTTATATTTCTCACAAATTTCACCCTATCCCCATAGGGCCGAAAAATGCCTTTGAGCATTTTCACATAGTCCGGTTGTCGAAAACCAAAATGAAAATGCTCTTAAGGATATAAGTGACCTATCCATGGCATTTTTTATGAAGAGTGAGAAGTGAGCGAAAAAAAGACTGACCATAGGACAGAACTTATGTAAAATATCTCGATATGCAACTTCTAACATTGTAACTAATCAGATCACAAATATGACTAAAAAAAAAATGACTATAGGTATATATCTGGAATCAAAAAGTGTTTCGCGACAGGGCTCATTTGAAGCTAAAAAAAGTTATGGATTATTTTATATTGTTCTTCTCGAAGGAAGATCTGTATATTTGAGAAATATTCTCATTTAAGTAGTCTAAGCGCATGTGCGTGCAGAATTTTAGCTTCAAATAAGCTATAGTGCCGCGAGACGCCTGACAACTGACAGGAACACAACCTTCATTTAAATTTCAGATTGTCATCCTTAGATCAGGTAAACTCTCAGGACGGATAATGCCATGCTAAGCAGTGGAGCAAACTGCCACCAAAGTTCTCGCGCCAGTGGCGTAACATATAGGTGTATGAAATACAGGACAGCAAGTAATTTTAATAATTGAGACCGATATTTGTAAACTGCATTTATTGATTAAAATCCGGACTGAAAACAATAAGGCTGCTTATGTGTAAAACAAAGTTATTCGCATAAAAAGGTGAAAAAAAGGTCGATCTACGCGCTATGGTGCAGAAGCTACGTCAACGTGATAACATGCGATTCACAATATTTTTTATTTATAAGATTAACAATCTGAAACTAAATTTAACATGAACACATCACTGAAAATGTTCAGTTCTTATTATTATGATATTAATCGAGCGTAATCATTGAATTATCAATAATTTCGTAACTGAGTCTAAAAGACCAATTGTTCAAAACGTAACACAATAATTTAGCAAATAAACACAATATATTAAAAAAAAAACGCGCCAAATAAAAAACGGTGGCACCGCAGTGTGGCCACCGCGCTATCGCAATGTCAGTTCCTGTGCGTGCTTGCCACTCTCCGCACTGTGCCTATACTCAAGACTCAAGAGTGAAAAAAATGCTTGAAATGGAAATTGTAAATAAATTTATGCTCTACTTATTAGTTTCAATAACCATATTAAACGGCGTATACAGGGTGTCCCAATTCAGCGCCGGATTAGAGATTTGCAGCGCCCTAGGCTAATTAAATAACAGCGCCCCTTTTTAGTTGAATTTTAGTAATTGTCGCCCTCTCTCCCCTCTTATGGAAAAATCTCTATCTAAGGAATGGCAAAGAGCAATTTTTTGTATGTAAAGTTAGACATTAATAGAAAGAAATGTGTACGTATTTCATAAGGTAAATTCTGCTGCGCTTTTTGTGAGTGAATTATGTCAAAGATATGCTAGCATTATAGAGTCCAACCGGGGGATACGGAGTATTCCCCAGGAATGAGGGGGGTTCGGGGGTTCCCCCCCCGAGAAAATTTTTGAAAAAACAAGTGCGAAAATGTTAATCACACTATAAGGAATAACTGCATTAGCTATACATTTTCGAATTACGTTCAAGCATTGTAAAGATCCGCCGGATAATATATAGAGTTGAATAGAAGTTGGGTTAGAGCCACCATCTGGTTTTAATATGGCAAAAGCCTTCGTTGTTCGATATCGTCAATTCAAGAACCAAGACATGCATAATTATGTATCACGAATTTTTCAAGAAAAGGAAAATAGTATAGAACTCTAGGTACTCACTTTTATTATAGAAGAACATGAATCAGGCTCGGCGTTCCGCGGGTAGTCTGTACAGGCCAGAGCCGTTCTAAGATATTTGGGACCTATGGGCCACTGAAAGTAATGCGCCCTTTTCTCAGATGAAATGCGTAAAGGATAGCTAACGCTGGGAATAAGCCAATGACGACTGATGGATTACAAATAAGTTAGTGCAGTATGAATTCTAAATAATTTAACACTAGTTATGTATGTCCGGCTCCAAAGAAAATGCGCAGCAAGCGAAATTATTTTCAATGTTAAAAGTTACGCAATTTCCCACTACTTAGTTAAACTACTGAGATGTGAAAACTATAATAACTAAATGACTAATAAATAATCACAAAAAATATTACACTTCAATAAAAACATCCGCCACCAAAAGGCTTGCGCCCCTTGCCTACAGCCCTATCAATTCTGTAGTTAGAAAGGCCCTGATTATGTAATATTGTGAAAAGTTTTCCAGGATCCTGCACGCGCCCCCCGCCTCCTTGGCTATACTATCCACCCAGTAATTAATTTTATCATGATATTTTGATAATTTTTGTTATTGTTATGAATTAAGATGTTTTTTTCTCCCGCCCGCCGCCCCTATGAACTTGTCGCCTGCGTGCGGGCAGTAGGTAGGTATTATATTATCCTAACTCGGAAATGTATATTTCATTATTTTTAGTACCTAAGTGTTTATGCATTTACACATTTACAAATTTTAAGGGCGCCTCCGGCGCCCCACCAAGCTTTGCGCCCCTAGGCTACAGCCTAGGTAGCCTTGTGGGTAATCCGGCGCTGTGTCCCATAATATGTGGGCAATCTCCCGGATTTGGGTATATTTCGTAAAAATAAATGAAAAAATAGCCATAAAATTAATTCCTCAGAGACACCCCTACAAAGATATGTGTTGAAGTTGAGGGTTGAAAATCAATTTTTTGCAATAACTTTTTTATTTCTTGACCGATTTTGATAATTTTTGGTTTTATTTTGTATTATTTTGGACTGTTTAGAATAGTGTTTCATAATCTTTGGTAGCGCATACATAGACCTCGGGATGGGATAACCCCCTCATTCACTTGAAAGAAAACAATAAAAATAATAATTTTACAGCTTTTTAAGGTTAATTTTCTTTTTATTTGACATTTTTTACATAAAAAATGTATCCTTATTTATTTCGATAGAGCGAACCGTTATCGAGATAAACGTCCTTCTAATAGGTGATGCGTCGCAGGAACTTCTCAAATTTCAAGTAAATTTTAACAAGATGGCTGACCTTTGACAGTAAATTGAGCAGGAAACAAAACAATAACTTAATTAAATACACGTCAAATAGTGTCAAAGATTTTATTTCATGCAGATTCAATTCTAACTGATTTAAAAATGAGTTACAAAAACGCTAAATACGCAGAAAATCAGTTAGAATTGAATCTGCATGAAATGAAATCTTCTGACACTGACGTGTATTTAATTAAGTTATTGTTTTGTTTCCTGCTCAATTTACTGTCATAGGTCAGCCATCTTGTTAAAATTTACTTGAAATTTAGAAAGTTCCTGCGACGCATCACCTATTAGAAGGACGTTTATCTCGATAACGGTTCGCTCTATCGAAATAAATAAACAGACATTTTTTATGTAAAAAATGTCAAATAAAAAGAAAATTAACCTTAAAAAACTGTAAAATTATTATTTTTATTGTTTTATTTCAAGTGAATGAGGGGGTTATGCCATCCCGAGGTCTATGTATGTGCTACCAAAGATTAAGAAACACTATTCTAAACAGTTCAAAATAATACAAAATAACACCAAAAATTATCAAAATCGGTCAAGAAATAAAAAAGTTATTGCAAAAAATTGATTTTCAACCCTAAACTTCAACAGCTAATATCTTTGTAGGGGTGTCTCTGAGGAATTAATTTTATAGCTATTTTTTCATTTATTTTTACGAAATTTACCCAAATCCGGGAGATTGCCCACATATTATGGGACACCCTGTATATTTCCTATAGAAAACGATACAATTGCGAAGAATCTAATTCCGTGACGTTTGATCTTCAAAATTTTCTGACGCGGACACGAGATTATAGGAGATTTTTCTCTCAGAGTCTTTAGAATGCCTAAGCAAATATTTACACCAATTTTACAGCTTCGCATTTCTTATTTTGCCTAATTTGCCTGGACTATTAAAAGATGAATGAATGGTGTTGCGCATTTTACTATGGTGTCACCATCTTAACTACGTCATGTGGAGAGTGTCCCCGTTATTTACAATATTAAAATGAGAGACACAGAGAGAGAGATCTAAAGTAATTAATTAAATAAATAAAGAAAGAAATAACTAAAGTTTATTGGATGTGTTACTTATTTTATTTTGTCAGAAAATTCCAACCAATACGACTTGTCGTTCCTTCTAAAGTATATTATGACACGTCCTTCAACTTTTAAATTAATAATAGGCCAGTAGAATGGTATTTTGAGTTTGCGTTATCATGCACAAATTTTGTACTATACGAAATTCGATAGAGGATCATTAAGAAATGTTAAATCCAAATTTGCAGCACCGTGTGATTTTTTTTTACCTAGTTATGGAGAAAAACGTTTTTTATTTTATTTTCACGAATATCTCGACTTATATCAATCGCACATAAGTAAATGACATATCGTTCTCTTCGTTATAGAGTTATATACATTTTTTATACAAATATTATTTTTGTTACACTGATAATAAAAATAATATTGAGGTTTAAAGTTAAAAATTTGTCTTTTGAATAAGGTTTTTTGCAAATTACTTATTTTTTCTGCATTTTACCGCTGGAAAGCCCAAGTAGTTTTTTGAAGAACAGTCAATTACCTGTGCAGTGGTAGGTCAATCTTGAAAATCCAATAGTCCAGTCTCCGGCAATCTATGCGCAAACATGTGCATGTCGGTGATGTACAATTTTGAATTGACGAATACATTCGTCAACGACTCGAAAACTCGCATGAAAAATTGAGCATTTGTTTTATTTTCCATTCAATGTGCAACATTTCTACGTTTATTGTTCATAAATATTCAATATTTTAAATTGCAAAACACACAAGTTAATAATCTTTATTTTGAATATTTTCTTTATTGCATGCTTAGTTGCTAAATTTGAAGTAAAAAACATATGAGTGTATTTTTTTTTTAAGAAAAATCAAGTAATAATCAGTTAAACAAAGTGCAATTATTATTAGTATGTTTTTGTTAAATCAAGGCAATACTGTGCTTTTACAAGAGTCGAGATTATAATTTTATTTTTTTCTAGCACGTTTCGATGGGCCAGGTTCTTCTCATTTTCTTTGCTTACTATTCAACAATAAATTTTGTCTGAATTCTTAGCTCGGCTATAATAGCGAGGCAGGGGAACCGTGGTTAGCAAATACATGTCTTCATCATCGCTGCTGTCGTCAGTGATTTCCGCGACATTTAAACAACTTTGACCTGAGCAGTTCTTGCAACCTGCAGAGCATTTCAGTCCTGCTTTTCTGCAGCCACATGCTGCCCCGAAATCTTTTGTGCATGCACACGAAATAACCTTGAGATGTGAAGATGGAATTATTGGATCTTTAGTGCTCATTACGGGTTCTAATCCACATTTATGTCTCTTCCAGCCCCAGGTTTCCGCTTCCAAGATATTGCCAAGCCATGTTTGGATTTGGTAACAAGTTCGAAATGAATGCTGCTGATCAGCTCACTCTGATGGTGGTAGAGAAGTAAGATTCGATTTTGTCTTTTGTCCCATGCGGGAGAAAAAGTTGAAAGGAAATTCGTCGTAGGATTTTTCGTTGTTTCCGCCTTAGAGAGCGATAAAGACTTCTTTTCCTCGATAAAGACTTACTTTCCTGTTGACGCAATCAGTTCGTGGTTCGGCTTTTTTGATTTAAAATATTTCAACATTTGTTGCAGATGATTTTTTCTGGTTGAAGAGTAGAACTCAGTTTTTTCTGACCCTTTTCCAAGTTTTTTGAGAAAAACATTGGTGACGTGTTTTCCGAGTTATAACAAAGTGTCCAGGTATGAGTGTAAGAGCTACACGTGGCGACCTTCCTTAGACTATTTTGAGTAAAAAATCTTAATACAATAATGCTCTAAACGTCTTCACGGTGCCACAGGAGGTCATCAAAGTTAGAAATTCTGGGTCACAAATATGCATATTATTGAACTTCTATTTCCTTTTGCAGTTACGGTTAACATTTTCAAAGACTTTTGCAAAGTCTTATTTCATTTAATTTTCGTAACAGTGCAATTATTAACTTTTTTAACATTTCCTAAATTTTTTTTTTTTGAAATTTAAAAAAAGTTAATAATTGCACTGTCACGAAAATTAAATGAAATAAGACTTTGCAAAAGTCTTTGAAAATGTTAACCGTAACTGCAAAAGGAAACAGAAGTTCAATAATATGCATATTTGTGACCCAGAATTTCTAACTTTGATGACCTCGTGTGGCACCGTGAAGAGGTTTAGAGCATTATTGTATTAAGATTTTTTACTCAAAATAGTCCAAGGAAGGTCGCCACGTGTAGCTCTTACACTCATACCTGGACACCCTGTATAAATTGACCGTTGAATTAGTCACGACGACTAGAAGTTTTCACGCAGCTAAGAACGCACGTGATAGCATCAGGACAGATGTTACATATTAAACATTAAACATACACTGACAGATCTCAATATCTCACACAAAACCCACTTTCATGAATAAAATAGATACACACTACAATAATTCCACTCACAAAAGATTAAAAAATCAACGAAAAAAAAAACGGATAAAATACCAATTATCGACATGCACAATTTCGCAGGTGGATTACCAGAGACTCGTTTATCGGATTTTCATGATTGACCAATCAACGTAACGGAAATTGACTGTTCTTCAAAAAACTATTAGGGCTTTCCAGCGTTAAAATGCAAAAAAATAAGTAATTTGCAAAAAACCTTATTCGAAAGACAATTTTCTAACTTTAAACCTCAATATTGTTTTTAATATCAGTGTAACAAAAATAATATTTGTATAAAAAATGTAGGTAATTCTATAACGAAGAGAATGATATGTCATTTGCTTATTGGCGATAGATAAGAACAGAGATATTCGTAAAAATATAAAAAAAAAGTTTTTTTGCATAACTTGGTAAAAAAAAATCACATGGTGCTGCAAATTTGGATTTAACATCTCTTTAAGGTCCTCTATCGAATTTTGTATAGTATAGAATTTGTGCATGGTAACGCAAACTGAGGACATTTTTGAGGACGATTCTACTGGCCTATAAGGACGCTATTTTTTATTTACAGCGATAAGCTATAAAATGGCATTCCGCAGAGGGCTGCCAGGAGAGTTAAATTTCACGCATGTTTCTACATATGTGGATTGAATCTTTTATGAGTCTTCGGGTCACTTACAAAAAAGGGATCCCTTCTAAATATCCCCTTCATTCAATATGAACCTGATTCGATCGCATTTTTCACTTGCGTAACATAAAACCTAACCTTTTAAAACCGATAAGATAGGTACTCTTACAGTATATAAAATATGCTATGACATCTTTTGTATTATTATAAAATATTTTCCGTGTCTTCCAATTACCTAGCTATATCTTTAATTATGCCTGTCTTTAGATAAATGGTAATTTCAATTAAGTATTAAAAGCCTAACATAAAACCAGACGATTTCTGCGACCGCATATGCACACCACACCTGGGTGTTGCTGTAAAAATGAACTGAAAGTTTCACAAAATGCTCACAAACGGCTATTTAGGCTGGCCATACATTTCCAGTTTCAAAATTTTACAAAATTTAATGGTAAAATACCTCATCATGATGAGGTCATCATGATACGACTCACGAATGTCCCCAAGACTACCGGGCCCCTGGGGCAATTGACCCATCCCCATCGGTAGTTACGCCACTGCCACTGGCATTTATAAACTTTTTTCAGCGTTTTATTGACAACTATCCATTCCAGCACCTATTACTAGGCAACACGCGATACTACATCACTGCTACACTGGTAACATATAATAATATAAAGTTAATATATTATTATTGAATTTCTGTCTTAATTTATTGGGAATTAGGTTCTTTGCTTTGATGAAAGTATTATTTTTTTTAAAGATTTTTATAAAACGAGAAACGATTCGGGGCAGATTTCTAACCAACCGTTAATATATTATTTTGTTTTAGGTTTTATTGGCAAGGTAATTAAGACCTCGAAATAGTCCCTGCTTCGAGAAGTCAAGAGTCAAGAGTGCTAGCTCGTGTTTAGGTATCAAAATTTATTATAAATATAATCATGGTTATTTATATTTATATCATCACCTTAGGCCAATTAGGGTACCTGTATTACCGACACTAACGCTTACTACAGTGTCGGTAATGCAGGTTCCCTACGGCTAATTATTAATTTGCGCTCTCGATTTGTCTCGATTGTCAGTGATATACCTATTATTGTATACCTTACCTATATTATTAAAAAACGGCAAGATTTCAGTAGATTTTGTTGCAAAAGTGTAAAATTTTCCGGACCAACCGGGGCGGGGGGGACAGGTCTGGGGGGTTATGGAATATCTCCCAGTATTCCCAGTAACAAGGAAGATAATATATCTCCCCCGGAAATTTTTTAGAATTATTAGCTAAAAAAGTGATGGAAAGATCACAAATACGCTAGTACTTTTTATTCTGTAAATAAGTGATGGTGCTTGGGCAAGTTCAGCGCCCCCTCAGTCCCTGCGTCCTAGGTTCTAGTCTAATTAGCCTATGGGTAAATCAGGCCCTGTTTGTGCTAACAAATTTTTCTATCCCACTTCTGTTCCAAATTGCGTAGTAGGTAATAAAAAAATGTATAGTACCTACTTATGTTTCTTTATTGTTAACTTGGTTGCTTATTCTTAAAAAAATTAATGTGATTAGTGTAAATAAAGTTTCTACCTATCTAAGAATTTATGAATTAATGTTATTTTATCGGTGCGTATTTTATATAAATTGTTGTGGAATTTACGATTCACGGCTGATTGATTGCTGTAGAACTTTAGGGCCATAATTCGCGATAGAATGTAATTCTGGCGTAAAATTGGCGGCCTTTCGTGGCACGCACGTGCAAACTCCGAAGGGATTGAGCGAAACCGCGCAACTGGAAATTATATTAAAGTGCTGTTCTCTCTACAACTACGTGTTATATTCGAATCATCTCCCGCTGGCTTTACACAAAACAAAGTTACATTTCGTCGGCACAAATTAAATTTTAACAGGGACGTAATTGAACGCTGAATGGGGCTTTATACGTTCCCTGCATTCCCACTTATTCCAGACTTAATACACTAACCGCAATTCGCAAATGAATAGGCTCTTCCCTTTGCCTGCCTGCCTGCCTCCGGGCCGTGACAACCTATTCCCACGTAAAACTCTACCTCGCATCCTAAGCAATTATTTATTTCTCTTAATCATTTCTCATTTCTTTTGAATGTAGAAGTGTGTCACACTTGATCTCAATTAGACAAAAAAGTGTTTTTTTTTTTAATTAATTTCTACTTTACGCGCGTTGTCTTGATAACCTAGATCTGAAAAAATCATCACTGATTTACAAATAAGTGTACTCACCCAGAGGAATCTGCAGAAAAAAGAGGCTTGCATAATTATTTGCGTTACTTACAGGTACTAAATCTATCTTGGGACAGATGGAACAAACTGTCGTTGAATCTCTGTCAAAGTTGAATAAAACCCTTTGAAAGAAGAGCTGGAAGCCACACGTTCTGTTTATAAGGACTTGAAAGCCACAATTTGTTTTTTAACATGAAGAGCTTTACAATAACTATTGCCAATTCACTGAAAAAGTAGTTGTAACGTAAGCTACAACCCTTTGGTGAGGATTTGAAGTTCTTCATGACTGATGGAAGCTCTGCAAAAGGGCTTGAAGTCCTTGACAAAAGCTTGAAACCAATTGAAAGAGCTTGAAGTCCTTTAAAAAATTACAATAAGCTTTAAAGAAGTTATTTGGCTGTCGCAAAAATAGAAATAAATAAATAAAAAAAAACTTCAATGAAGGCCATGCTGTTTTAAAGAGTAGGGAAAGTATAGTCGCTAACAACTTTACACCAAACGAACTGAACATAATTGAAATTCTAAGCCATAACCTCTTGAGCTCACTATTATCATCTTTTGGAGAGATTGCGATTCGACTTATTCGAAAGAGCTTTACAAGTCTATGGTCGCCTGGAGAGCCGTTCAGTGTTTCCTTCAGCACGTACCATAGAGCTTTGAAAGCCCTCAAAAGGAATTGTAGATCTTTTTTGAAATCTTAATTTCAAGCTCTTTTATGCAGGAATTCAAATCTCAAGCCACAAGCTCTCGTTTTAAAAAGGGATTCAACCATGGAATTAAAACTCCTAAAAGATCTTGAAGCCCGTTTGGACAGAGGAGAAAAAGGAGAAAAGTATCAGAGCTGCTGGCTAAGGCTTCAGGGCTTGAGGATTCAAAAAGGGCTTCAAGCCATGGCATTAAAAGTCTTAAAAGAGTTTGAAGACCTTTTTCGATGCCACAAGCCCTGAAGCCTTCGCCAGCTCTAATCTCTTAGTTTCCTTTCTGTCTCTGAAAATCCCTTTTTCTAGAATGTGAATAACTGACCAACGTTCAAGGCCTTGCCTTGAACTTATCTTTCGAAGGTAAAACCTCTCTTTCGTTTCTTATAATGAAGATTAGTTTCTCTTAAGCTGTGGGATTTTTGTTAGTTTTTTGACAAATTTCGTTTTCCAGTCACTTTAAAGGATCTCTTCATTCCGGGTTTCCTGAAGGATCGCTGTACCTAGAATTAGTTCCGCTATAGCCTGAAAAGAGGTCTTGAAGAGAGCTATACTCGAATTTGATCAAGGTGTTTTGTATAAATTGTATAGCAATGCTTTCAACACAGAAACTATTGCATGGTAAATGCTGGGCCTAGAATCTTAATACAGACTCCGGGAAAAAGACCTCCCAATTTTGAAAGGATACTGGTTGCGTTGGGATGACAGCAGAGAGGTGAGGGGGAGGGGTTTTCTTGACAGTGGCGCGTTTGCCTTTTTCACTGTTCACCTTGGTTTGGGTGGAAGAGCATCGATCCTTCATTGTTGAGGAATTCCTAAAAATACGATTTTCTCGGAAAAATGTTCCGTAGGACTATCTTTGCCAAGGTGTAACATCATCTCTGAACCTTTGGGTACCTTGAGTGCAATAAAATTTTGTTGCTTATAAAATTTTTGTTATTTTGTTAACCATTTCCTCAGTCACCGTTTCTCACAGGGTCGTCAGTAGAGCAGTCCGCTGGAACAGAAAAACTTGCTTCCGTGTTCGTCATGGTTGAGTTCGTATCAGAAAGTTGAGGAAACAGTCAGTCAAAAATGTCTGCTGCTGATCAGAGATCATCTCACTGCTTGTAGACGGTGCATGGGCGGAAGATCACTCTTTATTGAAGATGGGAAAATGGTCAAGTTTGCTGATCAATCAAGATACACTTTCCATCGTTCAGACGAAGAATTTCTGGTTTGGAGTTTGGAGGCACTTAAGTTAATTTAAGATTTAAGATGAAAAGATGGAGGAACAAATTGATTTCAGTGGAGGGACTGTGACTTTTAAAACCAAATGATTCGGTATACTGATGATCAGAAGATGTGTAGATACATGATACTTTTGATTTAGAGCGAGAATAAATTGATCAATGTTGGCCGCTATTGAATTTCTTGTATAAGTACCCCGTTTATTGTGATCTTGATGTTGGACTAAAGTTTATTTTCGTTGATGATGAATGACCGGCTACTGTAAACACAACCTTAACTGTACATATGACCCCGTTTTTGTTACAGAACACCCCCTCCCCCTTCCCCCAATTCCCCTGATTGTAATCCTATAAAAGCATAGCCTGATGAGTATGAGGAACTATATCGACTTCAAAAATGGAGCAATTAAAAACATTGGTTCTCCAAGAGTGGGGGAGGTTTCTCCAAGGTTTTATAAGCAACCTGATCAAAAGTGCGAGAGGTGGGTCAACGAAATATTGATCGAATAATTTGAAAGCAAGCAAGAAATTTCCAAATTCCCAAACGAAATTATTTTTTCTTTGGCGTTTTGGTGTTTCCATTAGCTCAGTAGTTTCAAAATTACCTTGGACATTCTCGAAATAACTGAAAAAAATTATGTTCAATCAATGAATCTGAATGCCAGCAAGCACTGCCTCTACTCGTCTACGAGATAATATCATTTTTTGGAGCTTTTGAGACGATCGAGCAACAGTAATAAAATCTATGATGGGAAAAGTTGACAACAATATGGCAATTTAGTGCAGCAGATTGCGATTGGTGGATTTTGAAACCACTCTGGCTTCTTTAACCTTTTTTGCCTTAGTCGCAAAAGAGCTCCTCGTTCTTACCCTTTGCGAGAGCCGAGATCGGCTCAGCTTGTTTTATGTTATAATTTTGCCCATGTTCTTATAAAATTTCAAGGGTCAGAAAAAAAGGGTCACCGTTGGCAGAGTCTGAACCAAAGAATTCAAAATATTGAAAAAATGTGACCTGAAAATTTCGTGACCTTGCTGATAAGGGAATCACGCTATAGTCAGATTATTTTGCATCAACCTTTTTATAATCACCCTGTAAATTGTATCATAACACAAGGTTTATCAGGTGAAAAAATAACTTATTTTTTTTTAATTTTGAAAATTTGACGAAAAATTAACGTATAGGTAGGCTACTGTACATTATTTTACTATTTCTTCGAATCTCTTTTCAACTAAGTATAGTTTCTCACTTTCTCCTCCAAGAACACGGTTAGACCGGCACTAAATCATCTATATAACGGAAAGAAGGATCAGGGCCTGACACAATTTTCCTGGAATAGCCCTTAAATAATTAAGGTATAAGGCATATAAGGTAAAAGCAGGTAAGCTACCTTCTTAAAAGTTTTTCGAGTTGTGGTAAAAGCAGTTGTCTTTATTAGACATTCTCGAACACTTTGTACGTCGTCTGTCTCGAGTTATGACCGCGTCCACCCTCGATATGACACTGAGCCACGTGGCCAGGTATTGATCGACGCCGTGCGGCGTCGCGACGCGTCCCCTCCTCGGATGTCCGCGATATGGATATATCATAAGCATAACGCTGAGACGGCGGCTATTGGTCGGGTGGTGACCAATCGACGCCAGGTTATTATATCATAACGCCGGTTATGATTGGCGGGGAGAGGCGTCGCGACGGCGAGAGGCATGGCCGATGCTTGAATATGAGTTATGAATCTGAAGATTATGCCGATTCTTAATTTTTAGTTGTTTAAAAATATGCAGGTTGAGTTCTTAATGAACCATAAAAGTATTTTTTTGACAAAAAATAAGTGCAAAAAAAAGAGTCCATAACTGAGATTGAAAAGTGCTCATGCTCGCAATCGTAAGATTTACATTCACGGCGAAAAACACTAGAAAGCCGATCTAATCAAATCTTAAAGCCTAAAATGATTTAATTTTAATCCCAGTCGTTAAAGTCAAACATAATTAAGCAGCGTAGCCGTTGGAAAACTCGAAGACAAACAATCACGTAATTAATACGTCGACTTATTAATCCCGGAATAAGAGCGAGATGAAAATCGAAATTCGCTTAACCGGAATATCGCGCTCGAGTCTCCTCTTCCGTGGAAAATCCAACTTTAATTTAATATCGCGCCTGTGATGATGATGATTCATGGAAATCTCAAGGCTGTTCGAAAGAGAAAGAGAGACAAACTCAGAGGGATGTGCAGAGAGGAAAAGGAAACTATAGTACACAGTATACCAGAGTAGAAGGGAGAGTGCGAGAGAGAAAGAGACAACATCGTGTTTGTGTCACAATTATTAAGATTTCGTTTTGACTGCAATGTTTACCTGTCTGGGGTTCCCCCTTTTCTGTTGGGAATTATTACCGCTTTAAAGTGGTTCAGGCTCAAATGAATTTGCTTTATGAGGGTTCTCGCTTATATTAAATTGTTCAAATTAAATCCCATAATTATTATTTTCCTTGCATTCTATGAAATTCTACCCTCAAGACGTCAAGACTCGAGTCTAAGAAGATGTTTCTCATTTTCGGTGAATTTTAGGTCGCGTGTTTCTCATTATTATATACAAGATGTTTCTAAGTTAGAGCACCATAAGTTGAAGGACGTGTAGATAAAGCTAAAATATTAACAACAGTAAATTTTTTTTTCGAAATTGTTTTTTATTAAGCGCGATACAGGGTGTTCAAGTGTCGCGATTTATACGAAACAGGTTTTTATTGTATCTTTCTACAGAGCGGAGTCGGACCAATAATAATAAATTTTTGTATACAGGTTTACTATTTAATAAAATGTAATATTTGGAAAAATTCTGGGTAAAACCAAAGCACCCAGTGGCGTAGAATACGGGGTCAGAGGACACCTTTTGTCTCGTCAAAAAATTCTGAATTGTTTTTTTTTTATTTTTTTGTAGTTTTTTCGGAAGCCAGAGAAACTTGTTATAAATAAGCCATTTGAATAAAATTTATATAGGGCACCGTTTTCAATAAAAATTCAAATGTAGGTATATCGTTTTTAATTTTTAATTTTTTTTTATTTACGAGATACAGGGTATATTTTAATAAAAAAGTTGAAAAACATGTTTTGTAAATGACACTTACACACCTAAACTTAATCAAACCACCCCCGGCATTTCTACCCTTATTCCCTTGAGGTTTTAAGTACATAATCATATAATAATTTATATTATGTACATTAATATACAATAACTAATTGTACAATGATTAAGGGTTGCAATAATCCAGTGTTCTTGTAGTCATACAAATGACCAGCTTTTTACAGAAAGAACAGGGGGTATAGTTTAGTTGGGTGTTTCAAAACATCTATTGGGAGATGAATGGCACAATTCCCTGGCTCGTATTCTTAGAAAAACAGTTCCTTAAACATATCAGAATATTTTTTCAGTTATTGTCGATATCTCAAAAATCTTTTGAGATTATTACTTCTAGGGTAGGTTCAAAGCCCTTGTACTGAAGCTTGCGCTTATTGTACCCCTTTGGATAATTATCTCATCGGTCCCATCTCCCGAAAGTATTTCAGTATGAGTCCAATGGGTGCTTGTTAGGTGGTATGGGTTTCCTCCCCCTCCCCGCATCTCCTGTAATCCGGGATATTTTTCACTCCTATTATTGAGAGGTGTAATTTAGTGGGCAGTGTCCTGTTAGAAGTCCAATTGCCCATCTCAGCTGGTGCTTACTCAGCTTTTTCAGTTACATCTTCTCTGCTCCCTCTTCCCTTTCCCCACCTAGTCGCTTGAACAGCTCCCCAGTTAGGCCTAGGCAAGGTCTGCATTGAAGTTGCTCATTTACATCTTCTCTGCTCCCTCTGCCCTTTACCCACCTAGTCGCTTGAACAGCACCCCAGTTAGGCCTAGGTAAGGTCTGCATTGAAGTTGCACTATTTTCTCCCTTAGGTTTTTTTCCCATGAGGAAAATTAGTTATTGGCCTTTTGTGTCAGGTTTTCTGTCCAAAATGATCCACGTTTTATTAGTGGGCAGTGTCCTGTTAGAAGTCCAACTGCCCATCTCAGCTGGTGCTTACTCAGCTTTTTCAGTTACATCTTCTCTGCTCCCTCTTCCCTTTCCCCACCTAGTCGCTTGAACAGCTCCCCAGTTAGGCATAGGCAAGGTCTGCATTGAAGTTGCTCATTTACATCTTCTCTGCTCCCTCTGCCCTTTACCCACCTAGTCGCTTGAACAGCACCCCAGTTAGGCCTAGGTAAGGTCTGCATTGAAGTTGCACTATTTTCTCCCTTAGGTTTTTTTCCCATGAGGAAAATTAGTTATTGGCCTTTTGTGTCAGGTTTTCTGTCCAAAATGATCCACGTTTTATTAGTGGGCAGTGTCCTGTTAGAAGTCCAACTGCCCATCTCAGCTGGTGCTTACTCAGCTTTTTCAGTTACATCTTCTCTGCTCCCTCTTCCCTTTCCCCACCTAGTCGCTTGAACAGCTCCCCAGTTAGGCCTAGGCAAGGTCTGCATTGAAGTTGCTCATTTACATCTTCTCTGCTCCCTCTGCCCTTTACCCACCTAGTCGCTTGAACAGCACCCCAGTTAGGCCTAGGTAAGGTCTGCATTGAAGTTGCACTATTTTCTCCCTTAGGTTTTTTTCCCATGAGGAAAATTAGTTATTGGCCTTTTGTGTCAGGTTTTCTGTCCAAAATGATCCACGTTTTATTAGTGGGCAGTGTCCTGTTAGAAGTCCAACTGCCCATCTCAGCTGGTGCTTACTCAGCTTTTTCAGTTACATCTTCTCTGCTCCCTCTTCCCTTTCCCCACCTAGTCGCTTGAACAGCTCCCCAGTTAGGCCTAGGCAAGGTCTGCATTGAAGTTGCTCATTTACATCTTCTCTGCTCCCTCTGCCCTTTACCCACCTAGTCGCTTGAACAGCACCCCAGTTAGGCCTAGGTAAGGTCTGCATTGAAGTTGCACTATTTTCTCCCTTAGGTTTTTTTCCCATGAGGAAAATTAGTTATTGGCCTTTTGTGTCAGGTTTTCTGTCCAAAATGATCCACGTTTTATTAGTGGGCAGTGTCCTGTTAGAAGTCCAACTGCCCATCTCAGCTGGTGCTTACTCAGCTTTTTCAGTTACATCTTCTCTGCTCCCTCTTCCCTTTCCCCACCTAGTCGCTTGAACAGCTCCCCAGTTAGGCCTAGGCAAGGTCTGCATTGAAGTTGCTCATTTACATCTTCTCTGCTCCCTCTGCCCTTTACCCACCTAGTCGCTTGAACAGCACCCCAGTTAGGCCTAGGTAAGGTCTGCATTGAAGTTGCACTATTTTCTCCCTTAGGTTTTTTTCCCATGAGGAAAATTAGTTATTGGCCTTTTGTGTCAGGTTTTCTGTCCAAAATGATCCACGTTTTATTAGTGGGCAGTGTCCTGTTAGAAGTCCAACTGCCCATCTCAGCCGGTGTTTACTCAGCTTTTTCAGTTACATCTTCTCTGCTCCCTCTGCCCTTTTCCCACCTAGTCGCTTGAACAGCATCCCAGTTAGGCCTAGGCAAGGTCTGCATTGAAGTTGCTCAGTTACATCTTCTCTGCTCCCTCTGCCCTTTACCCACCTAGTCGCTTGAACAGCACCCCAGTTAGGCCTAGGTAAGGTCTGCATTGAAGTTGCTTTATTTTCTCCCTTAGGTTTTTTCCCATGAGGAAAATTAGTTGTTGGCCTTTTGTGTCAGGTTTTCTGTCCAAAAGGATCCACGTTTCATTAGTGGGTAGTGTTCTGTTAGAAGTCCAACTGCCCATCTCAGCCGGTGTTTACTCAGCTTTTTCAGTTACATCTTCTCTGCTCCCTCTGCCCTTTACCCACCTAGTCGCTTGAACAGCACCCCATTTAGGTTTAGGTAAGGTCTGCATTGAAGTTGCTCTATTTTCTCCCTTAGGTTTTTTCCCATGAGGAAAATTAGTTGTTGGCCTTTTGTGTCAGGTTTTCTGTCCAAAAGGATCCACGTTTCATTAGTGGGCAGTGTTCTGTTAGAAGTCCAACTGCCCGTCTCAGCCGGTGTTTACTCAGCTTTTTCAGTTACATCTTCTCTGCTCCCTCTGCCCTTTACCCACCTAGTCGCTTGAACAGCACCCCAGTTAGGTTTAGGTAAGGTCTGCATTGAATTAGGTGTGTCTTGGTCCATATGGCCCACGAGTAGTGGAGCTATTAAAGAAATACCATACGCAGAGCTCCATACGTATGGTAGGCATTTATTTTCGAAGGGGCGCCACTTCCTCGAGGTTGAATCCAGAAGGGATTGATCTACTATTCAGCCACGCATCCTTTTAGCCTGGGTTCCCGCCGTAGGATTTAGGTTTTTAAAGGTTGTCTCCTTTTGGTCCAGGCGTTAAAGCCTAGACCCCCGTATTCCTCTGTTCGCGAAATATAACCTCGACAACAGAGTTTTACGGTCTTTCGGAGAGTCCACGTTCGGACGTTCTCCGGCATCGTTATAACCCCTGTGCAGACCTTTCGTCACGACACGACAACTAGGTTGGGGGTATCTTTTGAGATACAGAACCCCATCTTCAGTAGGTAGTAGGTGCACATCTTATCATTGGTTTTATTTACTTTTTGAGTGCTAGCTAATTTTGTTTTTCATATGACAGTGGCGGAGATTTAGAGTTGAGTGAGATTCTTTGACCATAGTTTCTAGGACACTGCATGGGAAAATTAGCATTTTGAAAACTAATTTTAAACCATCAATGTTTTCTAGAGTGTTTTCTAAATTAAGGTACTCCTTGTCAAAAGCTCTAATGTGAACTTTTTTCGAGAAAAACGACATTTTAGATGAAAAAAAAGTTATTTTACAAAACTACAGGGTGTCTGCTTAAGGCTGGTCACCGCCTATATCTCGGAAACTAATGAGCCTACAACCTCAAAATAAAAAATTTCCAGACATAAGTGATAAAGAGAAATTCAATGAAAATATTTTCAAGATGGCCGCACTTCCGGAAATACCGGAAGTTGATACCTACTTCGTTATTTTAACGGAAACACCCTGTAAAACTTTATATTTTTTAAATGTCTTAAGAAATCGAATACCGGTGGTTTTCACCATTGGAATTTAGATTGAGCGGCTTATGAGTTATAAACAAGTGAAAATCGAAAATTTTCAACTTAAAAGCAGTCTAGAACTAGAACGGCTCAAGATATCTAAAAACGGTTTACATGTCCCTGTCTTAACTTTTCACATAGTATCCTACTATTTGGTTTAAATTTTAATACAGGGTGATGAAAAATCGGATAATTTTCATCACCCTGTATTAAAATTTACTCCACATACTGGGATAAAACGTGAAAAGTTAGGATAGGGACATGTAAACCGTTTTTGGATATCTTGAGCCGTTCTAGTTCTAGACTGCTTTGAAGTTGAAAATTTTCGATTTTCACTTGTTTAAAACTCATAAACCGCTCAATCTAAATTCCAATGGTGAAAACCACCTGTATTCGATTTTTTCAGACATTTAAAAAATATAATAATATACAGGGTGTTCCTGTTAAAATAACGAAGCAGGTGTCAACTTCCGGTATTTCCGGAAGTGCGGCCATCTTGAAAATATTTTCATTGAATTTCTCGTGATCACTTAAGTCTGGAAATTTTTTATTTTGAGGTTCTAGGCCCATTAGTTTCCGAGATATAGCCGGTGGCCAGCCTTAAGCAGACACCCTGTATAGGCAGAAAACATAATAACCACCAGCTTCGTATTTTTCGTGGTTTTTCATCATTGAGTAGGTACTGTTTTTCTCGACCATAGTTCTTTTTGATTGTTGTTGATCTTAGAGCTTTTGACAAGGAGTATGAAAAAGTCTCATGAAACTCGTAAATCTGCGACACTATCTCATGAAAAAAATTGATTAAGCCTCAGAAATTAAGCTAATATTGGCGTCAAGACGCGTAGGTACAAATATTCAATTCTGTATTTCAAAAGGTGAATATATCGCCAAAAACTGTTTCTTAATGCGACCCTGTATCAAGATATACGTTGGCGGACCCATGCTAATTAATACCTATAGGAACTTTTTTTTTTAAATGACTCCAGGACATTGCACCTTCGATTTTCCGAAACACCCTGTATAGATATTTTTTATAAACACTAGTTTTACTAGTCAACAATAACTACTCTTCTACATATTTATTGATTATGAATAAAACACTAATGTTTTATAAAATTCTACTGTATATTGATCGATGATAGATACGTTACACGTGTTTCGCTACTTTTCATGTAGCATATTTTTTATATACTTTTATATACTTTTCTATCATCGATCAATATATGTACAGTAGAATTTTATAAAACATTAGTGTTTTATTCATAATCAATAAATATGCAGAGATTCTACGAAGTAAGGGTTGAAAACATAAATTTTATAAAATACTCTTCTACAGTTTTTTTATGCATTAAAGTATATAGAAAAATTTATTTTGAAATGGCAATATCGTACATTTTCTTACATTTTTGAAAAATCACAACTTATCAAAAGTGTAAATCCACTCTGCAGCTCTGAAATAAAACTTATTTTGATTTGTGAAATGAGCAGAAAGTACCTACACATGCAACCATTTTAGGGATTTTTATTACCAACTTTGAGAAAATAATCGCAATCATATTTTATGCATGAGCATCAGTGTTTTGGCAGCTAATTAGATGATTTACTTCAATACTTGTACCAATTTTAATTGATATTTCTTATAAATAAAATAAAGCAAATCGATTAAATTTGAAAATTTTCGTAATTGCCACTTTCCCATTACACCCCAGCAACAACATTTATTCACACCATCAGTATTTGAAGTATAAATTAACTGATAGTCGATACGGAAGGTCCCTCCTTTTGAGGGACGGCCGTTCAATTCCTGCAGGGAGTCTGGTAGGATATTTATCCAGAATCTGCAATGCATTTGCGTCGTGTCCGGTGTTATTTCTTGTCCAGTGTAAACTGGCGTCTCCCGGGACGTCACAAAGGCCCGGAATGGACCGCTTTAGATGCGCCGTCCACTCAAAGGACGCCTGAGATGGACTCCGGATCCGTTGTTGATATTGCATCTCTCATTCTTTATTATGCAATAGAAACGGACCGGACTCTATCAACCGAAATCCAGGACCGGACTATCTACGAGCTTATATGTTTTAGGGATCTTTCATGTTTTTTTATATAGAAACATCGTCTATTAATTATGAGACTGATGTTTCAAAAGCGGACGTTAATTAAATTTTTTTGGTCTAGAACGCTATAAAAATACATAAGTGCCCTTTCTAAGGTTTGATTTATTGATTTTGTAATAAATTTTGAGCATATTTCTGCATTTGTCATACCTCCTGCATCCATTTGACATGATCATGCACCAAGCTGAGCTGGGGGTTTTGGGGAGGAGAACTCTTCTGGCGTTATCCCGTTATTCCCTTATTTGACTCAATACAGATTCAGGTTGTTTTCTCTTCAGGGATGGTGATTATAATTATTTAGAAATCTGAGTTCTTGTATTTTCTCTAAAAATTTGTGTCAGGTTACCATCAAGATGACAAGTGACAAGATGAAGAAAAAATCTAACATTTTCTTACATAATAGAAAAATCCATAAGTTTTGGAAGCAAAATAATGAGAGAGGCTTATATGCTGTATCCAGTCGTGGGAGACTTCATGTCGATGATGATCAAAATCTTTATCAAAGCTCTACGCTCATAGAAAAAAAATTTTAATCATTGAAACTGGAAAGAGTCGAAAATCGACAAGAGTCCTCATCCAGTATAGAATTTCTCTAAGAAATTCACATAAGAACCTATATAATAACATTTCGAGTAGAGACAGTACCGCCCTGTGCAATGTCCGGCCGTTAGGGGGTTGAGAGGCGGCCGGCCACCCTCGCCGTCCCCGGATGCGTGTGTGCACTGCCAAGTGTTTGCCCGAAGATGCTTCTCTGTGCGGGTTATTGATTTCCAGACGATGCCGGCCAGTTCTCAGGACTCGCGATGAACCATAATATCCAACCCGTTACCCGGTTATGCGTTAATCAGCAGCCTCCCTGTCTCTCAGTTGTGAAGTAATATGACGTTCCAGACGCTGTCCCCGTTCCCGTTATCGATAACCCTTTCCCACCGCTAGTCCGGTACAATAACGCGACATCGACTGTCCACAATTGAAATCTCTCACTCCCCCCCTCCTCCTTCCCGAATCCTGCAGGAGAGATACGGGAAAGCGCAATTAAGTTCAATTATGGAATTTAGCTGATGGCATGCGCTCTCGGTGCATGGTTACGTGATCTTGTGGGTTTTTATTATTGCGATCTTAATCGGTTCTGATATAGGAAATGTAATTAGGTAAATCTTGAATATTGGATAAATTAAGCAGCTAGGGGGCGGTTGTCCCGTGCCACCGGCCCTCTCTTATCGTACCTGAAAGTCGGCAGACCGTAAGGCGCCGCCACTTGATCTGCATGCCGCCCCGACTTAGGGGTTGCCGGCTCTGCTTCCGGACGTCGTTAGAACTCAACTAGACCCACATTCGGGGTGAAGCAAGTAGATTAGGGGTTAATAGGTTAAGGGGTAACGATACGGTCTTTAGAAAATCGATTTTTATTTTCTCTTAAGTGGTTTTTCAGGTTTAATCGTGCGAGTTTACACGTTTTAAGATATTCCAGAAATTCAAAAATTTAAGTTATGAGAAATCTAATAATTTTCTGTCTTTGAGATTCAACGGAGATAAAATTGTTTTGAGTGAAGACAAATTTTTTAATTTTTTTTGATGAATAGAAAATAAATATTTTTTCCATACGGTGGCAACTTTTTGCTGGTTACCGTGTCTGAGTGTAACCTAATCTTTATATCACAGCATGACAGCATCTCTTTTTACAGCCGGTAAGTCATTTTAATCTTCGCACCCGGATATCTCTGTTGGTATAAGCTAGATACAAAAAAAAAGTGCAGACAAAAGTTGTTCAAGACAACGGAGGTCATGTGACTGTACTAATGACTTTGACTTTTGGGACCAATTTCAAGGCCATTCGGAGGTTATTTTTTTAATAGAACACTCTGTATATTATTGTTTTTCATATTTCCTGAGAAAATCCAATAAGTATAGTTTTTAAAACTGCTCTCTATAAATCGAGTAGCTTATGGAGTTATAAACAACTGAAAATTGCAGTTTTTCGTTTTGACGGCCCCAAATATCAGAAAACGGCTTATAACTCAAATATAACCTACCTACTCATTTTAGACCGCAGCTGTAAAAACCATTCTTATTGGATTTTCTCCGGAAATATGAAAAAAACAAAAATATACAGGTTGTCCTATTTAAACAACAACCTTCAGCTTCAAATGACCATGAATTGGGAATTGGTCCATAAGGTCAAAGTCATTATAGTACACTCTTTTATACAACTTTTGTCTGCATGAGGAATTTTTTGTACTTATCTGGTTTACCAACACATCCAGGTGAGAAGATTAAAATGACTCACCCTGTATGTTTGGTCCAGGAGAGAGCTCCTCTTTGGTCACGTGAGTGTTAAGTACGGTACATTTGGTGGCCCCAATTCCCAATGTGTAGAGGAACATCAGGACATTCTATCACCTCCAGAAGAGGTCTCTGCCTGAAAGGAGGCTGAGTTGGGAGTTCGTTGAGTAGGCTTGAAGATGATGTTTATTACCCATAACCTGCAACAGTTTACCGATTCGGTCGGTTAACGTTTCGGAAGTAGGGGAGAAACGCAGTTACCATATTCTTGGTGACTGTTGCTGGTGGTCCTAATGATGAGCAAAAACAAGACCAAGACAAAGACCATAATATACTTGGTCTGTCTGTCTGTCTTGTCTGTCAAGTCTTAATGCTAAAAAAATATTTAATTGGTGTTAAAATTTTTTAGAGTCTCATAATTTTGACCAAACGTTATGGGGAGGAAGATTTTTTTTTAAACTGCTGACCCCCTCTTATTAAAAATACTAAAAATAGAGAAGTAGGTAAGCGTTTTTAAGTCAGCAAGGGTCTCATAGTTCGTTTTTCTCTTGGTCAAGTCTCGCAAATATGGTCTTAGTCTTGGTATTATGTAGTTTTCTGCAAGGCCGAGGACAAGACTCCTGAATCATAATCGATTCTACTCATCATCAAGTGCGGTCTCAACCATCAAGAATCCAAGTCTTGGTAGAATGAACGTCGGAGCAATTCTTCAAAGACCAGGATTAAACAACCAAAACAATTTCAATTATCCAGAAGATATTTGTCAAAAGCTTTTGAAAGACGAATTTTGTATCAGGTGTACTATATAAAACATTTAGTGGGAGGCATGTGTTTTTTAGAGCTTTTGGTGCCAAAATCAGGAATTATCGAACCAAAAATTAATTTCTTACAATTTCGGACAGAAAAAATTAGTTTAAATGAACATTACCGTTTCAGTTAACTTCAATTAACGAGATTGGTACCTATACCTACCTAATGAAAAATGAATTCCGTCCGATTATTATTATAGTTACCAGCACGCCGCTGATCTTAAAAAAAAATCACCTGGACGCCTCTGTCCGGTAAGGGTCAGCATCCCTCTGGCCGTCTTGGCGGCGGCGCGCGTCTCTCCGATATTAATATCGAGAAGCGGAGGCGGCGACTGCCCCCGGCTGGCCAATAGCGGCTTCGCCTGTTATGGGGATGAGTTATGACGGAGTTATGGATCTAATATGCGAGGGAAGAGGCCATTGGCTGCGGCGGCGGCGGAACTGGGGGTGGAAGCTCGGCGAGAAGGGGCTAGATAAGAGCAAGGGTATAAGGATCGCGATAGATGAAATGTGCGGTTGGGAACTGTATTATTACCGGGGACATAAGGGGTTGAATTTTTTTCATGATCTCGTTTAAAATCCTTTAAGTTTTGTAATTAGAATTATTTTAATTAAGGTGGCAGAGATTATGTGAAGTTTCAACTTTGACTTCCTCTTTGGAAACTCAGTTCTTTCAAAATAATATAAAAAAGCAATTTTGGATGAGAGTTTAATCAATAAGTCTTCAGCGCAGCGTAATTTGATGAGGGGTTTGACACTTACCCCCCCCCCCCCCCCCCCCCTCATATTTGACAATCTCTAGAGCGAGACCGGGAAATCCTTTGATCTTCTAATTTGGCTAGTAAAGTAATTTTAACGTAATAAAAATGGTAGAAGGAGGTAGCTTTGTAGGTACAGTTTTTGTCGATTTCCAAATTTTCAAAAATATTGTCGCTGGTTGACTTTTGGCACCCTTTATATTTGTATATAAAAAGCATTAATTTTTTAAAAGATAGGTACATAAGTACGTTGTACAGGAAAAATTAAAAAAGCTACAAATTTTGTCATAACCCCCCGTTTTTGTCGTGGAAAAAAACCGTTACGACCCCAAATGTGAAATTTTCGAAACTTTTTAGAATAATTTACAACTTTTTAGAATAATTTGTAACTTTTGAACAGTAAGAAATTTCAAAAAATGTTCTTTACAAAAGTTGTTGAATACATCCTCGTTAACGATTTTTGTAATAATCATTTTTTCGTGCAAGCATTATTTACCGAGAGATACATGATTTCATCCCTTAATTCAAGATGGCGGCCCCCCCCTTGTGAAATTCGGAAGGGGGGACTTGGCTGGCGTTTTCTAGTGGCACCCCCTACTTACTATTAATTTTTTAATTTTTTAATTGGCTGAGCAATGAATCAATATAAGATCTATACATATAGCTTTACGAGAAGAGTGAAAAAATCACACTGTAAAATTCTTATGTGGAATTTCAGCAAGGCGTGGATTATTCCAAGAGTTCCTGTAGTGCTTTTCTCCAGGATCCTTTTGCCATTCTTCATACCGTCCTATTTACCTTTCCCCGGCTACACGGGCTCGAGCCTCCGGCCAAACGAACTAAGAACAAAGTTTCAGGGATTTGAGCAGCGGCGAGCTCTCGGCCGGCGGTGCAGTATTGACCAACCCCACAGCCCCCTGTGCGCCGCCCCCTCCCGCCGCTCTCTCACCCTAAGCCAAGACGCCCGGCAAGACAACAAAGCATAACAAACTCAACTTGCCTCTGAACTTTAATTCACAACAATGTCCTTTCTATTTACTTATTCCTGACTGGAAAACATGCATCTATAAGTTGTCTGGATATATAAGAGATATCTATATACTTACATACATAAAGGATTTTGTAGGTAAATATGTATCTACCTATGTATGATACCTAGTGTTTTGAAAATGATAATGCCGCAGTTATTTTTCTATGAAAATCGCTTTGACAGATCGATCCTGTTTTTCAAAATACCATCTTCTGACGTATAATCCAAACGTATACTATATTATGACGTCATTGATTTTTGACCAATGACGTCAACAATAAAAACCAAAGGACGTCATTGAGTTTTGTACAATGACGTCATTATTATAAAAAAAAGTACTTCAGTCCATTTTCAAAGTTTTTTGTAAAAATTGGACAAGAAGGTCATGCTATAAGTACATCATTTCAAAGGCCCTTCTGAAGTAAGGAGTTGTTATTAAGATCAGATGATGACGGTCATTTGTCAAAAACCAATGACGTCATAATTTATGATACCCGTCAGAATAACTTTTAAAAGGAAACGAATTCTATTAATTCTGTAAGTTATTCTTTAGAGATAGTAAAAGTCTAAAAAAGTATTTAATTTTTCTACAATAAGTGTACAAAGCAAAGCACGTTGAAAGTGTTGAAGAAATTCTGGATGCACCACTGTTGTCTCGAGTCGGGCCTGTCCAAGTAATAGAGAAACGAGACTATTATCAGATCCCTTTGCTGCCAGACGTAAAAAAATCAAAGAGATATATTTACAGAAGGAAATCGAAAACCCATCTACACTCATTTCGATGATGTGGAAGTAAAAACGTTAGGAAGTTTTAGATTGAGAAAGTTCTGCGTCCCTTATGACGGGACGGGATAGTGGTGTTTTCGGAGGCACGCAACCAGGGAACACCTGTGCGACCGCACAAAGGCAGGCCCTTTGAAGGTAAATTACTCCTGTCAGCAACATCCCGGCCTCCCGAACATGACTACGCGGTATAATAAATAGATGGCGTTCGAAACCAAACCTGTCACTAACAGCCGATTCAAAACTCACCGCAATTATTGCGTTAGTCTTGTTCTCCAATGCTCTGGCCCTACGGGCTTCGGGCATGTCTCTTCCTAAATGGCCGGAGGTTAACCGGGGAAAAATTGCCTTGTCGATCGATTCTGGAAACTTTTTTTAATCAGAGAATAGAAGGAATAATTTTAACGGTTATAGATTTAAACACTAAATAAACTATATCTTGCCATAAAATAATTGTAGAAATCTAAATCCTGAAATTTAGCATCTTCAGGAGGAATATTGTTATTATTTTTACAGCCCACTATGCCAAATTGCTAACTTATTTTTAGTTATGCCAGACTGATGAGCTGAAATTACACCGAAACGTCTCATCATATTTTGAATCCTAGCAGGTGTTTAGAGATGCACAGGAAAGTTCTCATTGTGTAGAAGGTGGGAGTTGAACGGGGTTGCAGGATGTTTACCCCTTACACGAAGCGGAGATGTGTGCCTGCGGGCAGCGATGGACGCCCATCAAAGTTTGATAAGTTTCCGCTAGCCTGGACGCAGGTCATTTTTCTCTCGTTTCCAATCTAGCGGACTGGGTCCGTTGTTTCTTTGTTTCGGACAGAATTAGATGCCTACGCGCCGGTCCATCAAGGAGCATCCGACGTGTCCCTGTCAGGGAGGCGATCTCCCATGCAAGTCGCATACCAACGCACAGTTGCCAAGACTGTGCAGCTATAAATTTATTTAACTTGAAAAATATAAATTTCGATTTATTGTAAAAATGAAAGATATACTCGTATGAATATAAAAGTATCTACTCAAACATGTCCAGTTAAGTCACTCTTATCTTTTTGTTTACTTAATTCCATCTAAATTGGATGATGCTTTAGCTGTCAGCTCATCGCTCTCAAAGTCGTGGTTGATCACGCTGTATGAGTGGCAGTTGTAAAATGTAACCTTCCAGTGTTACAGCTGAAATTAAAATGTGTCTGTTATCGACAATGAATTTCTTCTCGAAGCTTAACATTATCAGAATTCGAACGATTGTATCTAATCTACAGGAGTAGTCGTACGCTGAAAGAATCCAGAGTCTAGAAAAATGAGCCATAGTGCTGTCCTGTCCTTCCAGTCCATGCAAGGGGTTCGACACATGAACACCATAATATCCATTAAAAAAAATATATAAAGGTCTGTTCCTACGTTGTGATTTATTTTAATTGATGGACCATCCTACAAATACAGCAAGGCTATAGCCTTGCTCGTTTAAACATTCTCAAGAAATTCCAAATTTATGATGATCTGGCCCTACGTTGTGATTTATTTTAACTGGCAGACCATCCTACACGTACAGCCTTCATCGTTCAAAAATTCTTCTTTTTTCAGTTGAGCAGGATATAAAATCAAAGTCCTCCAACCAACAATCATGGGAAACGGAAAACGAACTGTCATCTGCATATTCAATCTGACATGATAACTTCACTCCCACTCCCGACATAGCTTTCACAGTTTGTTGCAACTCAAATAAAAGTAAGACGAGATGTGTAACCTCCATCAGGTGATTTCTCCAGAACATAATATGAGTTATTAGTTTATCACACACAATATTGACATTCAGAAACTAAATAAAGACAACTATCCTAAAACAGAAACTATCGCACCCCCCTTTCCCTTCTATCTCCACCTAGATCTTCTCAAGTGGAGCCCGGCAACGTCGCCGTCACCGCGGAGTATCTATGGTCGATCCCGGAATCGAATCCGGGAACCAGGAGCGGGTTTAAATATTATATAGACAAAATCAAACGGCAAATAAAGCAAGCCCGAGCTCGCTCTCTCCTTCCTAATGGCCGGATCCCGGAAATTGTGCGCCCATATATCTCCCTGCCAGATTTATGAAAGTGCTTTCCTTCCGAGCGCCAGGGGGGCGGCGGCGGGAACGAAAGGGCGGCATGGGGGGGGGGGGGCGAGGGAAGATGTATATACAATAGCCGAGTCCCGGAGCTTCACCTGGACCCGCTCAGAACCGCCTTGTTTTCTTCCTTTTATGGAGGTTGTATTTATGACGCTTTTAGGGTTTAGGGTTACCTACGAGAGAGTCAGAGGTGAAAAATATTATTCTTCCGCCGGTATATATGTAAGAGATGGAACAATAATTCGTGAGCAGTATAGATTCGAGTCTTTAAAAATTTATTAGTAGTTTCAGTAAAAAAAGTAGGAAATCTAACTAGAGCTTTTAATTCAATTCTGAAGATCATCAGGATTTGACATAGTGGAAATGATGCATCTCCAGCAGTTTTCAGAAACAGTTCTGCAAGTGAGTAGGTACTGGAATAGAAGAGAAGGGGAACAGTACAATTATATGGGACAGAATTTAAGCTTAAGCTCAATGATCAAATGGTCAAGAGGGACTAACAATCTCGACGATCAATCTTCGCCTCTGATAGAAAGAAGTACGGACTGAAGGAATATTTACCCCAATAGTTCCAGACAAGTAGAGGTGAAATCTGCTGAAGGTGAACTAAAGGTGAAAAAGCATGAGAACTTTTTTTTTAAAGAAATATAATTTATCTCGAAGAAGTGAGATAGATTTAAGAAAGGTTTTTAAAACAACAGTTTTTATTCTTTTAGTCTTTAGATGGAAACGTCAATATTTGTGTTTGTTGAGAGAGTATACTAGCACCAGCACCAGCACCAGCGGCATTGTCTGAAAGAATTATAATTTGAATGTGGCAAGGGAGTTGAATCGGAGTCCTGGACGCCCGTTTCATGTATAATTTAACAGGACATCTTAAGATATAAAATGCGAAGGCAAAGTAGAAAGGCATCTCGATCATTATATAGGGTAAATAGAGAAAGAGTCCCTCAGATTTCACCACAAATTAACTTCTGATACTGTCCTCGGCGGGGATATAAAAAGGCCGGTAATTTCGACATCCGCCGGTTCTGGAAGAGGGAATACATTTAAATGGTAATGTGGAGATATTTCCAATGAGTGCCCGCCCCTTCAAGAGAATTAAAACTTTGTAACATTAAAATCCGTCATTTCCATGAATGATTGAGACGGAGAGGGACAGCGACACAAAGGAAATCGTGGAAATAATTCCGTTTTTAGGACCGGCAGATTGCTTGTGATTTTGCATTTCGCTCGGGGAAAATTAATTTCAGAATTGGAAATGTAATCAACAGAGATGAGATGTAAATATTTTAATTCCGAGATCCGAGATGGAATGGAGGAAAACGGGTCGACAGGGCTTTTTGCATCACCGGATTACAATGAAATGAATTCGTAATTTAATAAAGCTATGACTAATATTAGCCACTTTCTTTATCGCAGAAAATTAGGTCTTTCTCAACAGACGACCCTTTAGACGATTTCTTTTTATAAGTTATGTTAAGGGGTGCCTTTCTTTTTTATTGTTATAATTTCACGAGCTCACATTCACATGAGAATAATCTCAGAGCATAATTATAAGTTACTGATGCATTACCATGAATAAAATTTTAAAAAGAGTAGTTTTAGGATGACGCTTTGGTTTTTTTGGGGTTTGAATCAGGATATGGGTTCGACAGCTATTTAATCAGGAACGGACGACCAATTCTGATTTTATGTCAGCTTTCAATTACAGTCAGCGTAACAAAAGTTTATTTTATTCGTCATGTGTTTTCGGAACGGATTTATACAAATGATTTATAGTAATAATTAATTCCTTAATGATTTTACGCGAGAATCTTCTGAAATCCGGGTAGATTTATCCTTGTTTATTAGTGTTTTTAACTCACTAAAGAATGTTAAATGATGCGACCATGTAGGTTAAAAATGTTCAATAACAATCACAATATATTTATGAAAAAAATATCGCAGTGCAAATTCTAATTTTTAAAATTTTGTGTTTTATTTTGTATTGTGTGTTTATAATGTTATACTTTTTATCTATCTATCTATCTGTAACATTAATTATACAATATTTCAGCTTTCTTGAGATTTGGGCTCTAATGATATTCCTAAAATATGCTTAAAATATCGGCTGTTCCTTATTTCAGGGCTCATTATGATGGGTATTTTGTAACGCTAAGAGACACAGAGTTGATTAAATTAGAGAAAATATGCCCTATTTTGTGAGCATTTCGAATCTGTATACAATACAAGATATCTATACTGTTTCTGGATTCTGAAAAAATTTAAAAACTGCAGTTGCTTTTTTCTCAATAACTCCTTTATTATTTGATACAATTTCAATTTGAAAGTTGTTGATTGGCATTTTTTGACATTTTGTCACTTGATTGTTTTTACGCCTACTAATGTCAAAGATACTCTCTTGTTTTCCTTATGTACGTCGTATTAGATTTTTTTTTCTCTGAATAAGTATACAGAAAATTATTTTGTGTAGGTACACCTTAGACTATATTAATAAATATGGACCAAGACATAAACACTGAAAAAGTGTTCCGACATCCCTCTCTCTCCAAACAAGACTGTTCAAAACAATGAATGCCAGATCAATAATGAAACTGGCACTTACAATGAAAGAGCGCAACCTCTCCAGTGTTATTGGTGGGCAATAAACATCGATGGATCCCTTATACCCGTTTTACTTTGCTACATCTGGCAACATGAATGTTTACATCCTGTCAGATCGTTTGTTTACATAAAACCATAATAAGAGTTCGTGTTTTTCAAACAGTTGTAAGTTCCTTGTTATTTATATTTTCAGCTCTAGCTTTCACTCGTTTTAAGCTTTAATAATTAATTTTTCAATTAAGTTAAAAAAAGTGTCGAAAACGTGTTCTGTTTTTGAGAAAACTTCGAAAGAAGGTAAGTCTATCAGTTTCCTACGTAAGCAACGCAAAGCCATCAATCAAAACAAAGCACAGGGTCATTGGCGTAGCGTACGTAAGTGTTTTATCTTTTAATTTGTGAAAACAATGATTGTTTGACAGTTTTTTTCATTTTCGAAAGCATATTGAATACCTACTGAATACTTTGAAAAATGCAACTTGGAAAAATTATTCCATTTAAATAAATAAAAAATACTGACTTTTTGAAAGTATATTACCTACCTATTATTATTGTCAACCTCTAATTTAAGATAATCAGAATATGGAGAGGGGGAATAATATTCAAACAATATCCTCAAAGAATATGAAATAGAAGACTTTGACCCGGTTGCACGAACGTTAAAAAAATTTCAGATTATTACTAATTTTAAGTTGCAAATTTTTAAAATGTGGTGAACTTTTTCCATGATCTTTCATTTTTTATCGGAAATTAATTCTTCTAAAATTGAGACGAATTCGCTCCCAGCAATATCAGAACAAAACTTTAGTAATACAGGGCATTTTAAAATTAGTGATTAGGTATCTGACATATTTTCAATTAGGTTCGTTTAATTTATTTTTAGAATAAAATTAACTAAATATGTAAGAAATTGAAAAAATATTTTAGGTACCTACTGATGTATATGGCTTTCCGACTTTCCTATCGATTTTTTATTTGCTAAATTGTTATTACCTTTTTGTACCTTTTATTTTGTATAGGTAGGTATAAGTATATATTTTCTTAATTTAATATCTATAAGTATTCCCATAATTTATGTTTTTTGTAACAAAAACTGCAAATAAAATAATAATATTATGAATATTATGATCATTATTATAATTTATGTAATTATTAAATTTCCTATAACTGAACTCGAGCGCGCCACTGCCGTTGCGTTCTGTTTGTTTACGTTTTACGTCGTTCCCCTTACCCCGCCAGTAGCAGCATATGAGTGCGAGAGAGAATATCAACAAACCAAAACTGAGTTCAAGCTAAGATAGGGAAGGCGCGGTCCATATTTATTAATATAGTCTAAGAGGTACACCGATAATCATTTTTTGTTTTTGTCAAATAATATGTTGGGTGTTATTAAACATTATTGGCAGCCAAAACGTCAGATACAAGTGACAGTCTTCGTTTTTACCAAAAAAAAGATAATTAGGTGTACCGTCGTGGTACACAGAATACTGTATTTTTTTACTGTACTAGAAGACTGTAGAAGACTGTGCTTACAGCTGTACTTTTTCAAAGAAAAATCCAATCTGGCGTCCATAAAGAAAACAAAAGTTATCTTCAAAACTAGTAGATGTAAAAACAATCAAGTGACACCTATAAATGCAGAATTCCAAGCATTGTCAATACATCAACTTGTATTCAACAAAAACTTGACATCAACAAAAATTGTGACTCAAACTCCTGCAGGTTTTTATAATGTTGTTGATGAGTCCATAATAAAGACGAAACAAGGATGTCCATGTCTACGGATTTTTTTCACATGCCATAGAAAAGACTTGAATGTGTTATGAGCTAAAAACAGGAAATTATTTATTTTATAATTTAATTATTTAGATTCATTGAGTCTGAGCCATCTTATTACAGTTCTGTTAGATCATATTTTGAAATGACAGTCTAAAATTTATTAAATCTGTTTTATCTTCAAAACAGTGTTATATTTTCTAACAAACTTAAAAATAATTTGGTGTTTCTCGCTAGATGTCGCGATGAGCTACAAGTCACTGAGTAGCGTCTAAGAACCGTGACTTAAGTATATTCCCAATGATTGAATACTCTCTTTTCAAACTTCTCCTCTTCTTAGTCACCTTAGACTAAGTACTCTTCCCCTCAAACTTCTCTTCTTATTTTTCATATTTTTTTCCTTTTTCTCTCGTCTTCTTTTCCCAATCATATTCTTATATTTTTTCCCAATCTTATTTTTCTTTTCTCCATTTCCCTACAATATTTCAGTAGCATCTAGAGCTGAAGAGGACATGTTAGTCCTATAGCAGCCCGCGATAGGGACATAGGTGTTTTAAGAAAAAAATATAAAAGCCAAACAGAAAACAATAAACGATTTTTGAATTGAATTGAGAAAGATGAACGGTGAATGCTTTGAAGTTGAATAGATTTACGTTGTGGGCTAATACAGGGTGTTATTGGATAATAGGTGTTACAAATTTAAAGCACAAATATAGAAAATGCAAAAATAGGCGAAAATTTTCCTATTATATTTGAATATCTAAAAATTCGCTGATCAGAATATCTCCATATCTTTGACAGTTGCTGTACTAATTATCGAAGTACTTACATGATTTATTTGATACTCCCAATAAAAAATTCTTCAATCCAGTAGCGGAGACCTGAACGTGCGTTGTTACCTTTTTTATTGAATAATTTCTACGCCACTGACTAATGCAAATTTGTTATTTTTTTGTAGATACTCCGTTTTGTTTGGAGGAGAAAATCATCTCATGTTTTTGTTGTACGACGCACTGTTTTCAAAATATTCCACAATGTAGGAACCCATAAAAGCTTTTGCTAGTGCATCACGCTCAAATTACGATTACAAAAATGTTTAATTTCTGGAAAAAAAAACCCTGATTTTTATGATTTTTTACCTCGTACGGGTTTTTACGTTGTGAAGTATCTCGGAAACAGTAAACCTTCGACAAAAACGTACGATAACTTTTCTTATCTTAAAAACAACATAAGGTATGTACCAAAAATAACAAGACAAGAGATGAATAATTGCAAAAGTAATATGCCATTCATTAATGCCGCGCTGTGAGTTAGCAGTGGAAATTGTAGACAAGTGTTTTGTCGTAATTAGGACTCTTCAGTACAATGTATCTTACTAACATACACCACAATGTCGATCACTAAAACTAGTAAGACGATTGATGAACAAGAATAAGAAATAAGAATAAAAGAAAATTACGGTAGGTTCGGCTTGCGCCATAGGATACACTCCAGGCAGAAGGTCTCAACTACTTCTATACACACCATGGGGCAGTGCACTAAGTTGTTGGCATACGCCTTTGCTGCCTGGAGTGCCTCCTATGGGGCGCAAGCCGAACCCACCGTGCAATTTTTTAAATTTATTTATTTTAATTCTTATCTCTTATTCTTTTTCATCAATCGTCTCATTAGTTTTAGTGATCGAAATTTTGCTGTGTGATAGTAAGATACATTGCACTGAAGAGTCCCAATTAGGACGAAACACGTGTTTGCAATTTCCACCTCTAACTCATTCATCTCTTGTCTAACAACAGTCAGTAGGTCTCAACTACCTACTTCTTATGCACACCGGGGGGCATTTTATATCTTTTATTTTATTTTTTATTTTTATTTTATTTTCTATTCTCATTTCTTATTCTTTTTCAAAAATAACAAATTTGGATTAAAGTCAGAGGCGTAGAAATGATAAAAAAGGTAATGCACAGATCCCCGTCCCTGAATTGGAGAATTTTTCATTGGAAGTATCAAATCACGTTCTTAAATTATTAGTACAGCAACTGTCAAAAATATGGAGTTATTCTGATCAGCCAATTTTTAGATATTAAAAAAAAAATTCAAAGAACTTCAACACCCTTTATCTCGAAACGAAAGCTCCAACGATCCATGTCTACAAGAAATTTTTCTCCTATTTTTGCAATTCCTTAATGCTCTTAAAGTTTGTAAACTGTATTTATTAACACCTTGTATAATGTTGATATACAGAAATTCGTTTATGAATAATTTTTATCACTGTCGTCTCTATTGTGACTACTGCTGGTAATTTGGTGGTAAATTTTTATAAAATAGATCTGCCTTTTTTTTTAATCACATTTGTGCGAGAAAAGTAGATCTCTTATATAACGATATTTCCATTAACTTTCTGGAACGGAAGTGTGTATGTGGGAGGATTTCAGAATTCCTTTTCGTTCTCTAAATTCCCCCAAGCAATCACCGATACCATCCCTTCTCCTGGATGATTATAAGACATATTACAGTGATCTGTGGGTCTGAGGAATGATGGAAACGTTTCGATAAGCGATGATTTTCCACCCGGATGGCCGCACCTGATGCCGGAGAGATCCAGGCCGCCCGAGGCTGAGGCCGCAGCCTTATTTCACACAACACTGACCGCCTTCTGGACTCCCAACACACTCCTCTATTGCATTCCTCTGAAGCATCGATTCTGTGTTTGATCTTCCTGCTTTTGTTTGATGTCATGTCACTACCGTTATTGCACCTTTATTATTACAGTAGGTACTGCAGATAACTTAGGTACCTATGAGATAAGTGAATGGGCAAAATATAGAAAGATTCAACCCATTTTTTTATGAATAAGTTTTAAGATGATAATATTGTAATAAATTACCTTTAATAATTGCCAGGTATATGTAAAAAATCGAAGCTACTTAAAGTTTCTGTGACTACTTCATGCACGAAACGCCACCTACAAACTTGTTTTGTTTCAGATCTACGACTTTCCCAT
This sequence comes from Malachius bipustulatus, assembly GCA_910589415.1. Classification (NCBI taxonomy): domain Eukaryota; kingdom Metazoa; phylum Arthropoda; class Insecta; order Coleoptera; family Melyridae; genus Malachius; species Malachius bipustulatus. The sequence continues at coordinate 30,799,639 of OU342631.1, read as the reverse complement.
CAGCAGGTTCGTTCCGTTCTGGATTCCATTTTTCACGAATCACCTCTAGAGAAAAATGGTTCCTGCTGTAGTAATCTGGCAAGGCCGGGCATTGCGTTTACAGTTGTTTACGTCCAATTCCGCAAGGCACTAGGAATAATTAAAAGGGAACGAAGGGCCGATAACAGTTCGCTGTTTCATCTCCTCCGGTTTCTCTCCTCGGCATCAATCTTATTTATGTGGCAACAAATGTAGAGAACGGCTGTCGAACCGCTCTCTCGTTCTGCGCACCTGAAGGTAATATGCCTCCTTTTCCTTCCACTACAATATAGCTTATAAATAGGCCAGGGTCTACCAGGAAAATACAGACATTGCTCAATATATTGTTTTTGTTTTCATACAAGTGCCAGTAGTTTGGAGCTAAGGCTCACTTTGTAAACATTGCGCTTTACTTTACCGAGCTTTTCCAATATAACTCACAGGTCTTCCTACGTTTCCTCTGTTTATTGTTTATTGACGCTAGTTGATAAGATTTTTTTAATTCAAACTTTTATTCAAATGAAAGAAGTACAGAACAATAACTTGTTCTTTTGTAATCTAAAAAAAAACAAAAACTAGAAAAATAATTAAACAACGTTGAAATGAAGAAAAGAGCAAAGGAAGACGATAATAAAATGAATGAAAATGATAAAACAAAGCGAAATAAAATAACAAGTATAGGAAACTAGTCAAAACTAACAATTAAAAAAAAACGAGAGAAATTGAGAATGAGGAAAGAGACGAGACGAACCTTCTTGACGAGGTCGGATTAGAAAAAAATGGGAAGCATATTTTGGACGAAACGAAACGACACGAGACGAGATGAAGACTACTCAAGTACCAGACGAGATAAAATAATGAGATAATGTGAGATGGGATCAAATAAGACAAGAAGGTACATGATACTTAAATGACGAAATTAATAATAAAAAAATGGAGAATACACAAGGAAGAACAAATAGACGAAACTTGAATACTTGAAAAGTGGCAGGACGCTACTTGATAATATTTAACGAGACGAAACTAGACGATATAAGACTAGACGACACCATACAAGGCTAGACGAGACGAAGCGGTCTTTCTTAGGAGGATTACTTTACAAAAAATTTCGGATTTGTTCAAGACGACAAGAGTCCACATAGACGCAGTTAGGCGGAAACAAAAGAGACGTGAGTGACGAGAAGAAACGATATGAGAGGAGAAGAATTGAACCTAAGAAGATGAGATGGAAAAGATGAGCCGAGAAAAGAGATGAAAAAGAGAGAAGAGAAAAAATAACTAAAAGTGAGAACGACGAGAAGGACATATCGAGACGAGGCGAAACGAGACAAGGGGCAATCTGAGACACTAGACGAGACGAATGAAACAAGATGAGAAATGAGATGAGGCAAACAAGACGAGGCGATTATTAGAAGGATTTTGAAAAAATCACAAGGGACTCACACTAGCAAAAATAAGAGAAAGGGAGAACGAGGAGGAGATCATATCGAGAAGAGGAGTGACGAGACGAGGGAAAATCTGAGATACTAGACGAGACGAAATGAAACAAGATAAGAAGAGAGATGAGGCAAACAAAACGAAGTGATTATTGGAAGAATTTTGGAAAAATCAGAAGGATCCCACACTAGCAAAAAAACCTTCTTGCGCATCAATCGCAGAAATAGTGTATTTTTATGCGATTCAATAATAAATATTTTCTTCCTATTTTTTTTTATAATGAATTTAATGAAAAATAATCCGATTTTTTTTTGGGAAAACTCCACCTACCTACAAAAAAAAAGAATGATCCTCTCGTGGATGCGAACCCGCTCCAACAGTTAGCTAGTCAAGGATGTAACAAACTGAGCCACACGGTGCGTTTCGAATTTGTAGTGATGATGGGGTTGATATATGTAGTACGTCAGGTACCTACCTACATCTACTCATTTTATTTTTTAAACTGGTCATATCTTAGTTATTAAAAAACCAATTTGAATACTTTTTTCACCTGCATGTAGGTGATTTAATTGTCGTTGCGATTGCTCTTCTAATTTTCAGAACCATTCATAATTGAATGTGAAAAAAAATAAAAAAGAAATTGCGAACCATTTCATCGATTTAATAATTTTATATAAGTGTAAGCTAATTTTGCACAAGCGAAAAACTTTTTTATCTTTCGTTTAAAGTGCTACATTACTCGAGGCGAATTGAAGCTAAGACATCAAATTATATGTTAAAGCAAAAAAAAATGGAAAATTTCGGTTCAACTTCTTCAAAAATGGACTCATAAACGGTTATAGAATTGACACATTTTCACCCTTTTTCCTACCCACGACACTAGCTTATTAATGGAAAATATGCTAATTTTATTGCATTAACTCAAATTTCCAATAATTTTCTTCAAATCCTGTTAATTTGATTTCAAAGTTTTTTTGCCATCTTGCTCATACAATGGTTCAAAAAATTGTCAATTTTCCGTTAATGTTCAAAAAATTCAAATGGCCGCCATTTTGAAACGGCTCGGCCGATTTGGCTCAAGTGCAATACCAGACCACTCCTTGTGGACATCTTACTCTCACAAAAGTTTCAGCCCCCTAGATTGAAAACTGCGGCCAGAAACCGTGCCTCAAGGACCGCATTTGGGGAACTTTGAAAGGACACCCTGTAGAAGTAACGTGACTTTTGGATTTTTTTTCAACGAAAATCTAAAGTCATTCCCAAGCTTTACAAGAATCCAAAATTTCGTTCACTAATCTTGAAAGATAAAGCTACAGGAGCGTTTTTAAAATCGAAAAATCGTGATTTTGGAGAAATAAATAAATATATATATAAATATATATATAAATATATATATATATATCGTGGGCAGGTGAATTTTGGAAAACCACTTTTTCGTGATCTGGGGGTCATGATCGGTGGACATTTGATGAGTTTGGGTGATTTTCGAAAAGTGATGTCGTCCTCAATAGTGTATTTTTTTGTTAAAAAATACACTAATAAGAGAAAGGGAGAACGAGGAGAAGGCCCTATCGAGAAAAGGAGAGACGAGACGAAGTAAAATCTGAGACATTAGACGAAATGAAATAAAACAAGATAAGGAGAGAGATGAGGCAAACAAGACGTGATTATTAGAAGAATTTTGGAAAAATCAGAAGGGAGGATGAAATTGAGACTAGAAATGGCGAATAAAAGTGACAGATAAGACGAAAATAATCAGTTTGACGCGACGATAACTCGGTATTTTTCTTGGAATAGATGATTCGAGACACAACGAGAACAATGGAACATAGAGTGAGATAGCAGTAGACTCGAACTCTCTCGAAGCGAGAAGAGTTGGCTGAAAGAATCGCTTTGAAACCATATAGCGCTCTGGGTACTTATCTAGAATGATCTACAAGCTGCTCTCTTGTGAAGGGTTGTTATAAATACACCAACCTACTTGTGGAAGAGAGAAGTTTTGAAGTAACTTCATAGGAAGCAGATGGGAGGTAAAAGACTTCAAATACAGAATCATCAAATATCCAAAGAGACTGAGGATATCAAATAGGAACTCCACAGAGCCTACGAAGTTTATGGTCCAGATGCACAGATCTAATTTTCACACCCGTAGCTTCGTAAGAAGCGTACGATATACAATTATTCAATATAAAATAGTGCTTAAGTAATTAATACGTTTTTATATTATTATATGAATTAGATAAATAGAAATTATACTTTTGAAAATAAATATTAGTACTTAGTTTTTTTTAAATAAATAGTAGTGTTTATTTAAATTAAAGAATTTACTTTATAGATTCGACTGCCTAATTTATTTTTCGACTTCTCATTATTTGACAATTTTATGAAGCAGAATCGTTTAGGATGTTATTGGTCTCGTCTTTTGAGGCGTTTCTTGAAAAAATTATCTACTCTTGTACATAAAAAATTTGTTGTAAGTCTCCAAACCCTTCAGCATTCAATATTCTCAAGGGGGTGTGAATGAATAAAATTAAAGAATATGGGAAATGTTTTTAAAATAACAAGTACCTAGTGGAAATTCTGGAGTCATGTAGACGTGCCTAATTTTTGCTAGTGAGATCGAAACGCATCTCAGGAGGGCCGGAGAATCTCATGCGCGCTTCATTTGTTTCTAGTGTTGTCATAATGACTCGTGTAGACCACTAAGGCTAAATAAGATTGCGGTCCCTTCGATTATCGATCCTTTCAACGACTTTTCCTTCAGGTTCTTATAAGTTTCGTCCCTTGCCGTCACCTTGCCGGAGTTCCCTGGCCTCGGGGGGACGAAATCAAACTTGTAAATCACTCTTGTTCTTGTAAAGGACAGAAATTTAAAAAGAGAAATATAAATTTCATGACGCGGAAGAGAGGCGGGATATAATTTAAAAAATAATTAGAATTTCTTGTTCCCTGTCCGTGAAGGGAAGAATCTACCCGATTCAGTCTGGCTGTATAATAAATTGTCTCGAATTTAAAGCCCAAACGATATAAATAATTCCCGCAGGCGAGGCCTTGCCTTCTCCCGAGCTATCCCGCTTGTATTTCCGGGATTCATAATTTTCTCATTTCGTGGCGTTTGTCACAAGTGACATGGAAGTGTCTGCAAAACGGCTCGAGAAGGGAAGGACTATGGCATCAACGAGTGACAGCAACAACCAGTGGCGCAGTTACATCAACTTACAACCTCCTCGGAACATTGATAACATCCCCTAAAATAGATCATAAAAAGGTCACATTTCATTCAGTAATCCTACTTCTTATATGAATAAGTTAGAGTATCTGATTTTCGTAGCGCATCCAAGAAGTGGGTTGAGTTATTCCACCCCCTTACGCCGTCACTGAGCATCCCATTCATCAAGTCTCATCCTCCGCTATCGATGATGGAAGCGAAGCTCTACAACAGCCTGATAAGGGTTGCAAAAACGTCCCTTTCCCTTCATAAGAACGCCTGGGATCTTGGAGATGCGCATCCATAACTATCCTCATCTATCTTCCAACAGGGGCTTCATTTGTCAGGTATCTAATGCTACTGAATAGAAGTAAACGCTCTCATCCCCTATTGCTGGGTATGATGGAAAATCAACTGCATGATGGGAGAAGCAGAGGAACGAAAATTTGTGTAAATTATTCCTCTCGTTATGAATATTGCAAGATGATTCACCGGAGAAAATTAAAAGTGGCAATAACTGGGAGTCGTGAAAGACATAAACCATTCGGAACGAATTCCTAAATTAGTCGAGAGCTAACCGAACGCATGATGAATAATCTATATCTTCTACATCTGTTCGGGCTGACAAAAGGCATAAGAATTAACACAGCTATACGTCCCTTCATTTGAAGAATTACGCGGTCCGGGTAAATTTTCCCTCACGTAGTCCAGGATATGAAACCTGAAATAGGGAGCGGGATAATGATACTTTTGACGTGGAATACAATTATTAGATTGGAGGAGAAATTGGTATTGCCGTCCAAAGCTCGAATCATATGTATGGATTTCATTTCATTCAGATTTTTCTTTACGGAACAAAATATTATAAAAAAAGTAGACTGCTTTTTCTAATGTAAGACCCCTACCCCTTTGAAAAAGTTTTAGTTGTAAGGTAAGGTATTTGAATTCAAAACGTACCTAGACAGGTATCAATGTAATTACACTGTGCAATACGATCCGGTTTCATTAATTAATTAGTTAACTTCATCTCTGAATCTTCTTCTTCCCAGAAAAATCACGCGCAGCGGTGAGTCATGACCTCATTTGAATGTCGTCTATCTCGCCTTAATGATTTGCTGTGTGTAGTTATTGGAAACATTCAGTAGACATTCTACTCGACCCTGGAAAATAAGATGAGCCGGGTCTGATTTTACGTGCTGATGATTGTTAAAAATAGCGAAACAAATCCTGCTACAATTCTGAATTATGATTTTTTTCATACTTGACTTTTATTAGAAAAACAAGTTAAGAATTAAATCTTTCCGAAGAAAATATATTGCACCTTTGTGTCCTGTTCCATCTAAATAATCTTTTTCAATATTCACAGAAGCGTGCACATGAGAGCCCATGGGAGTTTCGTCTCCCTCGGAAACGACTCTCTGCCCTTAACGTTGTTCCAATGTGAAAAGTACTGGATGTTGACGGTGACCAGCGGTCAGCTCCAGACTCCCCCTAACAGTTATGGCTTAATCTCTCGGCTTACACACTAATAACATACGCGAATTGAACACGGGATCCGTCATTTGCCGTTTCCCCGGTTCCAGGAGGTTGTTATTCTAGCCGAAGCTCGCTTCGCAGTTATAAATTATGGCAATGAACGTCCCCGCCAGAGTGGAATGACTAATATAAATTAATGGGGTTATTACTGTCGCAATTAGATAGGTTCCTATTGGACCTTTGTAATTACACTCTGCTGATGACGTGCGAGTCTACAGGAATAGCTTGCTGATGGTTCGAGGATCGTTGCGCTGGATACGATTATTGAGAGATGTTGTGTTTGTGACTATTCTATTCAATGTAACTTTATAATGGGTTGCTGTTTTTTTGCAGTTTTTACAGTTTTTTTCAGGATATTTCAGGAACAGTCACATAATATATCTTGTATTGCTTGACGGATTCGAGATGGTCAGAAAATGGAGCATTTTTTCGCTAATTTTTACCCTGTACCTCTTAGCGTTTAGGAGATACCCATGGTGAGCTCTGGAATAAGGAACACGCTGTACATGGCGTTTAAAAAAATTCCAATAGACCCGATTATGGAAACGTTCTATGTCTTCAAAGTTTTAGAAAAAAAAATTGACTTCATAACAAGGAAAATGAAACAGGCAACCCCCTATGATGTACCCATGAACGCATATAGACTCGACAGTCTCTGGCCTAAAAATCATTATAGGTAGAGCTTTTTTTACCACAAATATTGGCAACTCTTGGATCATTTCCAGGAATAAAAAAAAATGGAAAAATGGAGCTGTTGGTGCTGCTCGAGACTGTAGACCATCCGTATTCGTTTGCCATTTCTCTAGAGCATATGAGACACATATCTTGAGTTATAAGATGACCGAAAGGGTTACAAACTATAGTGATGGCAATATGAGCTTTTAACAAAACCACAGATTAAACCGTGAAGCTCTCTGCAACTCTTTTCACTTAAGATCAAATATCTGAATCAATATTTGATGAAATCAGTTACGCCATGAAATGTAGAGATACATTGCGCGGATTTACCTGATTCTTATGAGCCCTGATGCTATGTTAAGTTATTATTTGGCAGAAACCGGTCAAAGAGCTTGCACCAATCTTGGTAACACAGTTGCTGCTTGTCCTCTTCCCGGAATGTGCGATGATGTTCTGAAGGAGTATTTGTCCTTCTACATTTGTCCTTTTACAATTGTCTTAGTATTGCAACACTTGTTCCTTCAGAGCAGTTTGAAGCATCACAAGAGATTGTTCAAGTAAATTCATGTTAATTTTAACAAATTATTATTTTTGCTCGCATTTCACCCATACATAATGATAATCATACCTGGAGGGAGCAAGAAAATTAGGTATGTTTGACCATATTTTCTTATACACATACCTGTTTACTTTATGAAGTCGAAATTCTCGTCGACATAACCATAATTCCCCCCCTCCCAGTTTGTATTTTTTTTGGCCAGGAGGTACATTTTAAGACTTCACGTTTTTGAGGAATAAAACGTGAACAAGCTCCAGAATTATATTAAAAAAAGCTAATAACGTATGATCACGTCATTAAATACCAAAATATTATGTGGATGATTGTGAATTCACTCTAGTCTACGGTTACGGCTCTGCCTCTTTATATGCTTTGTATTGCAAGTAACTTTGAAGATTTGCAAACGAATGGTTATAAGAAATTTTCTGTTTATCAAACCATTATATTTTTTACTACTTCTTGAAGGGCTGCTAGAAATTTTCCGATCAAATAATCTTTCTTTTTCTAATCCAATAAAACATTTTTACCAGAACCACATTATTAAGCTCTCCCCAAACCGGAGTTTTATCGGGTTCATGTTCCCTTATCATAAAAAGGAGATTTAATTCCGACTTTTTCCCCATGTGTAAATTTCGTCCTTCTTCCTCGTCCTTATACTGAAGATGACGCGTCCTCTCTTATAGAGCATCCTCGGCTAGGCTGCGGGCGAGCGGCTATCGATTGCGCCGCAGCTCATCACTCATAGCGGCCGGCGCTGGCCACTGCCGGTCATCGCGGGGGCGGCGGGGACCGTCCGCCTCCCCCCGCGCCGTTCCCCGCGCCGCCTCCCTGATCAATACGCCGCCCGAGTGCCAACAAAGCAACTATAACGCCGCTGCCCGACTATTGTTCATCAGGAGATAAAATGAGAAAATGGATTTGGTCTCTCTCCTCCCTCCTGCCATGGCCGAGATGGGCTTCTAGGAGGGCGGTGTTGCACGATCTGGCCATTGTTCCCTACTTGGAGAAGTCCATCGAACTATCATTCTTGCATGATTAGATTTTTTACAGGATATAAAAATTTTAAGTTTGTTTAATTGTTAAAAATTGTCCAGAAAATTAAAACAAATTACAAATTACTGTTTTCGAAATAAGGTAAAAAAATATAAGGTATTATGAAGGCTCAATTATAAAATTATCACAGTGATCGAATAGATTTTTTTTCAAGTGAGGCAAATATTTGCAGTATTAAGCGAAATATTTAATGTGACATCAATTCAATCAAAATTATACCATAAGCTCAAACTATATTATCATTGGAGTCTTTAAAATGGTCTTAGAGTTCGGAACACATAAAATTGGGAATGAGACGTGCAGGATCGGGTGGAGATGTTTCTGAAAGGACAACGAATAAGAGGGTTAGTCATGAATCATCTCACTTAGGTACTGAGGTTCCTGGACTTGACTCTACTGACCGGGTGTGGGGCTATAGCGAAAACTCGTTACTGCTGCGCATCCTGCCTCATTCCCATTTTTTTATGTCCCGGACCCGAGCTCAAATATCATGAAAATGTTGACAATATAAGCTCTTATGCTAACGGTGTAAAGTCGACACTATACACTTCATATATAGATATCAAAATTGTCATAATTAGTCAATTTGATAAATGGATCTGGCAACAAAGTAACTTGCCGCAGCACTCTCGGCAACAGTGTATCTGTATGTGTTCTCGTTTCGCAGTTTTATGCCTTCTTCTCGTCCGCGCTCGAGTCCTCCAAGTGCCATAAAAACTAATGGAAACATGGCCTGTGATTAAGGAGAGGATAATTCTCATTAACAAATGCCGTAAAACATGCTAACTTTGTACAGTCCGCAGCACGGCTGGAGCAGAGGAGAGCAGGGAGGGAATAAACCAGGCTTGTATAACTAGTCGGAGGCCAGACGTTAACGACCTTAATACAAAGGGCAACATTAGGTATAGGTCGCTATTTTGTACCTTTACCTTCCGCCTTGCTTCTTCATCAGCATCTATATTGCCCGAAAGATAATAGCCTAATCCGGGAGGTTTTTGATACAATGTGGCAACATTTAGGGAAATGTAATAAAAAAGAGTTATTTTAATGATTTAATATGACCAAGAGCTTCAAAACGTAGAATAGGTACTTAGAAAATGTATTTTCTCAGTAGAAATTCTTCATAAATTTTATCCAAACAGTAACATCCAATTAGGTGATGAAAGTGCAATGGTCACGCGTGTTACTTTTCAGGAGACCGGGGCTCGAATCTCGCTCAAGGGTGTCACTTTTTTAATTCTAAGGTTGCTTCCTTTCTTAGGATTCATTACGTATTTTGAAAAAATCTAGAATTATTGTTGCTTTGCCGTTTTTTTTTTTAATTTGTCTAGGCCTGCGGGATCAATAATTTTTTTGTGTATGGATTACCTACATGATGGCTGAACTAAAATTAAACCAGTGTGAATTTGGCAGTTGATTTCATTAAAATACAGAGTAAAAAAATTCAATTAGGAGATAACTTACTAATAAATGTCCTGTCTATTTATGGGCATGCGCACAAGAGTATGCTCATGGGGGATGGAAAAAATTCCGGTAAAATTTGTAAAACGTCTGTTTTAAAACCAGGAAGCACCCAGAAAGTTATGTTTAGGTGCCCTAAGGCCCTTTTCGAAAAATTTTTACTGTTAGCTCTTTAATAATAGAGCGGGAGGAAAAATTCTTACACCCCAAATTTCCACTATAATATTACTATGCAGCTTATCCCAGCCATGGCAACGTTATTAAGGAATACTACTTATAGGTACTTTATTGGCTGAATATTGTGCGTGAAATTTTCATTTGTATTTATCAGATGCCAGGACACATAAAACGCGTATAACCTTAATAAGATCAACGTTAAATTAAACGGCTATTTTAATAAAATGACGCTGCGTTTTCGTCCACGCAAATGACGCTGGAAGCATTCTTCTTCGGTAGTTCGGTTCCTGCTGGATAGAATTCTGTATGAGATTAGTTTTGGCACGTCAATCTACAATTCTGGTCTCGTTTGCTGTTTATGAGTCTGTAACAAATCGCCGTAACTCGGCCAAAGATCGATCCTTCATTAAGATTGATAGTTGAGTTGCTCGTTCATTGTCTATTTAACCCTGCCTGATGACGTTGGCCAGTCCACCGTGTTATTCCTTCTAAGAGAAGAATATCTACTATTACATGTAGGGTTTTAGGGGGTTGATTGAAAGCATTGCCGGCGGGTTGCTTGAAGTCTTGGAACATTAAACGCTTATATTCGTGTTATTTTTTTGTTTGTTTTTTTTTTGTAGAGGATTGAAAAGAAAAATGAGTAGAATTACCACATTTAAATTTTTAATCAAGTCCGCATGGCAGTAGAAACAGGGACATGTGAGAGGATCAAATATCAACATTTCTGGTACTTTAAAACGCAGGCAAAGTGGAAAATAAAAAAATCTACTTTTTTAATTTCTCCTGCAATTCCAAAAATTGTCTATCCAATTTTCAACTACTATATAATGATTTTTAAGAATAGAAATAAAATTTGCCATATTGACAATTTATATTGACTAAACGTTCACCATATTTTGGTAGTTTTACAGTTTTTAGGAAAATATAAAAACTAGCATAAACTTGAAAAACTTGGCAAATTTCAACATGCTTGTAATTTTGTAAATATTAACAAATTTTCCTACAATAAAGTTCTTGCATGGTACGTTGAACGAAAAGATTAGTTATTATGCAATAAGTGCATAAAGTGGTTCTTTTTTCCAGGACTGGGATGTTTGGCCGCACGAGCCGCAGGCGAGTTCGTCAATCACAGAAGTGAAAAAGACACTTTATGCATATGTTGCATACAAAATTTTATCTACAAGTGACCTAAATAAGAACGAAAAGTTATTAAAATAAAAAAAAAACACTTTTAATATATTCATATAAGTGTTAGTGTTTATGTGAAGCTAATCATAAATTTTATGAACTGAGAAACGTGTAAAAAGTTATTTTTATGAATCACTGTTAGATAAAATCCGATTATTTTCATCACCCTGTATAAAAATTATATTTATACAGTTGACCCTACTACTTGACAAGATAAGATAGGGACATGTAAGCCGTTTTTCAATATTTGCAGCTGTTTTCGATGTAGACCGCTTTCAAAATGAAAAATTCCGATTTTCACTATACTTGTTTTGAACTCTCATTTTGAATTATTGGAACTGAATAAAAACGATCCTAATCATATTTTCTTGGACAACTTGAGAATGAAATAATATATAGGGTGTCCTATTTAAAAACACAAAGTGAGGTTAGATTTCAGCTCATTAAGGTAGTAAAAAAAATAAATTCTTGGTGCCAAAATGTAGATCACAAAAAGCTCAATTGACGTGTTTTTTTTTCAAATACTTTTCTCTGATTTTCTAGAGAAATAGTTCAAGTTAAAAGTCCCCACCCTGTATTAGGTACTACTAAAAATGACAAAAATGAAAGTATTTTATGTCCCCTTCAAAAATATTTGGATTTTCTTCCTAGTCTGCTTGGTGGACGAGCATTTCAAGAAAAATTTCAAACATACGAAAATTCGTGCACGTTGAAAATTTAAACATCCAAGTTTTTCGGAAAAAACTGCCAATTAGATAAGTATCCACAATGAAATCGTCTTCTGTGATGACGTAGCCTTTATCACTGGTCGTGCGCTAGAACAACCCTGATCTAAGGAAATTGATTTTGGATATTTTCGCCATTTTGAAAATTGGCTCTCTGAAATTTTTCATGGCTATATTAGGGTAGTTGTTTACTGTAAAAATTTCAGTTCAATTATTTCGCTCAGAAGCAGGCGCTTTCAAATGAGCTTTAAAAAATTGGTTGAACGTAAAGGTAAAGGTATGGAGGGAACCGGTTACACACTCCAAGCGATAAGACAAGACCTTCAAAGCTCTTTTTAGTCCCGCGTCAATGTATACGTAAAACAGGCAATAGTTGGAAGTCCCCAGAATAAGCACCGATTTTGATGATTCTGGCGTTCCTGAAGTATGTTGAAAAAACTGAAAAATTGAGATTTCTATTTTTGCCATATCTTTATTTTTATTGAAAATAACTTAATATTTATTGTCGGCTACGTAAATAATCAAAAGCTGTCCATTTAAAGTTACAAAATTTTTCTAAGCCGCCAAAATTTTCCTAAAAAATTTGTAAGCTGACTGAATCCCAGAGTTTCTTCAAAGTCAAGTTTTGGTTCTTCTAAAGGCCCCGTCATATTGTTTTTTCACGTCATTCGGTATTAAGAAAAGTAATTAATATCAAATGTATGACATAAAAAACAATATGGCAGCCATTAGAAAAACAAAAGTTGACTATGGAAACTCTGTGATCTATTATAGTCGGCTTAGAAAATTTGTGTAGTATCAAGTGGATAGCTTTTGATGACTTATGTAAACCAAAAAAAAATTTCAAATTATTTTCAATAATAGAAAAGATATGCCAAAAATAAGAAATCCAAATTTTTCAGTTTGAGAAACTTATTACTCTTATGGTGAGTCAGTTGAAAGTGACCACCCTGTATATATTGTCGTCCCCTCTCCAAGAGGTTTCTTTGAAACAACCCCTCTCCAAGAGGTTTCTTTGAAACATCTTGGAGAGGAAACATCAGATTTGAAATAATATAAAAAGATAAATTTTTTAAAACCAGAATCATCAAAATCGGTGCTGTTTCTGAGGACTTTCCCAGTAAAAAGCTTTATTGATTGCGACTATTTTGCCAATCCCACTGGCCACCAAAATAAATATTGATCGCATGTTATATTTTTCAAAAACATACGAAAACATACGAAAAAAAAATGGAACAGCGTAGTCGATCACCATGGGGAGTCTCGAAGGGTTGCGCTTGATATTTCTAGAGCTTTCGACCATACTGGCATGATGGATTGTTGGCAAAACTATCCTGGCAAATCTCCTGTAAGGAGATCGCTTCTTAGATGTGGCAGTCGATGGAGCTCTTTGTGAGACCTTTTCCATCAATGCCGGTGTGCCGCAGGAATCCATTTTATATCCGACTCTCTTTATAATATTTATCAACGATTTGCTTGAAACAAAGCACTTTGATTAAGGACCAGTTTTACCGAGAAAGTGGCCACTCTTGACTTGAACAGACTAACAGACACCCCCTATAAAGTGACTTAAATTAAATCTCTCCCTAGAAATGATAACTCTATTAAAAAAAAAAACAGTAAAATCACCGGGTTTTCTTACAGGAATCAAATTATATTGTAACAAATTATCAATGTTAGTCGTACTATTACAGGAAGGTCTATATCAAAAAAAATGCATATAGAGACTATTACGTTACAAAAATAAAACTAGAATATACGCATGAATTAACGTCAGAAATTGCTTCTTTTAAATGAAATGGGATTTATATTTATACAGCATGTAATCAAAAAGTAATTTAGTTTCCAAAAACATTAATTTCAAATTTAAATTTTCCGGCGAGTAAATATTTTAGTTGGTCGGCTCTATTTGGGTGTCAGAAAGAAAACAGAGGCCCATTTTACGAGAAATAATCTCTAAAGTCAACAAATGCATTGTTACAGGCGGACTATCCGCATAAAGAGGTGCAGATGTTCACACGGATGGATTAAAATAGAAATTAAAATCCATAGTCCGGCCAGAATGTATCAGCGAGGGCCCCTTTCAGATGGCTGAGTTCACATATGTGGAACAGAGCGATAATTACGTAGGTACAGATCGATAATAATGTTTAGTCTAGACAATCGACGTTCTAGATTATGACTTGATCCAGTTCTTATAGTGATTAGTGACAATGTTTCTTTTCAAACTACATTTATAAGGCAACAGCTTGATGTAAAATAAAGTTAATAATCCGCATGCAAGCATTTCTCTGCATAAAAAAAGAAAATAGTTTTCCATTAAAACCAAGCCTAAAATTTTAATAAAAATTGTATATTTTCATCAAATCATTTAGATCACCACGTGTAAGCAACGCAATGGTTAGGAGCATTGACTAAGAGCCAGGAAGTCCGGAGTTCGGTCTTATCAGTTGCTTAACGTGATCTCTTTTCACGCAAGTTGGAGTTCTACGATAAGGGGTAGTTTGTTTGTGAGGCTGATGTTATCGTGAAAAAATGTTCAAAATTTCAACGACCTTTAAAATGATATTACGCCTAAATTATAAAAAATAAGATAGATTTCTCCTTAAGCAATTCTGAAGAATAAAGTTACGTAAGAAAAACCATATACTATCGTTTTCATAGTAGCGTATTATACAAAGTGATTCTTTCCTATTGCGAAAAATTTCAGGGAGCGAAAAACTTAAGAGGGTTTTACATAATAGAAACTTAGTTCCAAAAACGTCTCCAGTACCCCTCTAAAGAGGTAGGATAAAAAAATGAGGTTTTTATTTCATTTTTCAGATGTCTTCAGATCTGAAAAACATGAAAGAACATAATTTTCCATATAACTTTACCTTACCAAAGTCTTTCCAACACTAATAAGTATTCTGCATCTCTCACCCTATGAAGGGGTTGAAAATTGCAACCCTAAATGAATTTTCCATTGTATATTTTTTTGAAGTTTCAAAATTGCAATTTAAAAAATCTTCTGCACAGATTGATGTGTGAGGGTGAGATGGGGTCGATATGATAATCGTAAGCTGCTTATTGAAAGAAACTCTTTTCTTTTGGTGAGTTGATAGAGTATATATAGGATCTGGAGCAATAGCCAACCATGTTGAAGGTCTGGTTGTGGTGTCTGAAAAAGTCGCCATCGCAGTGTGCTGGTTTGACCTGATCACTTCGTTCTGAGTTATTTACAAGAATGGTAAAAGTCTTTTCGAAGCGTCTTCTCATAAAAATACGTGAGTACACAGACAGATAGACATGGATGTCGAAAAACTTTCCAACTGTTATTATGGCAAACGGGAGCGGTTCGTTTGCTGATCTTTAATGTGTGTTGGTTGAGCGACGGCTGAGACAGCCGACGGTTGAGCTGAGGAGGATGGATGAAAAAATCGCCTCGAAGTCGTATCGGGCAACCATACACCAATTCCGCAGAGCTGGTCTTGAAGTATTCCTTTACTGTTGATTGAAGTACCGGAAGAACTACAGGCAGGTGTTCTCTCCAGGAACTCTGAAATTCTAGTAACCGCAGCAAGTCAGAGCGGCCTTTAGGGTCCAATCCCAGTTTTCGACACGTTTGTTGCTCTATATCGGTCATATGCAGTGGTATGTTGCAACTTTGCGCCCATGAGCCCAGTGAGAGCCGTAAACAGGTTGAAGAGGAAATTTCTGCCTTGATCCGTGATAATTACGGTACGCCGAATTGGGAAATTTAGTTTTGCCAGAAAACTTGAGCAGCTTTGTCAGGTAATTGATCTGCGAGCGGGGACGCTTCAGGCCAACGGGTGAAGTGGTCGATGCAGGTTAGCAGGTGCTTGAAATCATGCGAAGATGGTAGGGGGCCGAGGATGTCTAGATGTAAGCAGGCGAAATGATTGTTGAGGCCAGGAAATTGCTTGAGCGGCGTCCGTTCATGTTTGAGAATCTTCCAGCATTGCCACTAGAAGAGTGCGTACGCCTGAGCCTAAACGTGGGTCAGAGGTCCTCGAATTCGATCGGCGGAAAAGGGAATTCGACATGTAACGTCGTAACTAAGCGATTTCAGCGGTGAGCGAAGCTAGCTGCAGGAGAGCAATCTGTGCAGAAGATGATGCGGCTATGTGTGGAGATCTCAGCAATTTAGTCTGCCACGTCTGCAAGCTGTGTAGTCGTCATGCAGGTTCGATGTAGCTTGTAAAATCGCCTGGTATGCACAGGGAGCCGCTGCAACCATAATAATTTGACTACTACTGGAGTCGTGCTCTCTCAAGGCGGTCATCTCTCGGAAAAGTTGGGACGATTTTTATCCCCAAGTTCTAAACCGTCTTGAAGCTTAAGGAGACGCTGCTCGACGAAATCTGCGCAGCGAGTTTTCAATGCGTTTTTAAGGAAGTTCTAGTTTCCCGAGGGATTAGTCTAGTCTTCAATACATCTGCTACAGTTTTCACAGCTTCTTTGTCGAGGACATCATATACAGAGGATACCAAATGAAGAAATTAGGTCTGTCTTTCTTTTTCTGTGGTAAGTCGATCTGACTTTCTATTTGCATGAACCAAAGGTCAATTTCAGTAGACCAAAGTGATGGTGCTTTGAAAGCAATCGTGTTGATTTTGTGGTTGTTAGTTTGAGCGAGGTTGTGTCTTAAACTTCTAATGAGGCAATTTTACGTATATGGAAAATTTTATTCTTTCAAGTTTCTTAAAATTTTACAGATTTTAATCGATATTAACAGATTTACTAGCAATATCTAAAATTTTCCTTAAAATTCCCATACCTATACGTATCGGCGATACGGTCCCAGGTTAGCCGGCGTAAAAATAAAAGGAAAAACCGTTCGAGATAAAGAAATAGAAACACCGAAACGTAATATTTCCCATAGAAGTAATCCAGGCGGAATCGGTTCCATTTCCCGGCAACCTGCCTAGATGGTAATAATCAGGGGCGGCTCAGGGAAGGCAGAGGCGTCATGATCGATGCCACGGCGGCATTTGCATGAAGAGGGCAGGCCGATCGCTCGATCCCATCTCGATAAATCCCTGCGACTTTATTAGATATCTCCTAATTTATGGCCCACTGTCTCGGCAGCTACAAATACCAGCGCCGTGTCAGACATCCGAGGGGGGCGGAAGGGGACCTTGGAGGGGTAACAGATCCCTCATGATGATCAGGGGCGCACTGATAACTCAGATCGGTTGGAGGAATCTTGTTGGAGTAATATTAATTCACTGCTTAAATTTACACATATTCAGGACTACTTGTACCTACTGAAATAATCACCGCTACTGAGGGTTCCTTCCTCGAAGAAATCTTGAAAAATATCCCTAACGAGTCACGTAAAATTTCTTAAATGTATTACGCCTATTTTTGAACTATTTTTAATAACTACCAATCACAGGAACCTCTGAAACCTTTACCAAATAGAGACTATATTAGGGATACTTATCAGGATCTAAGAGGGGAAAATGAAATCTACAATATCATACAAAGAGGAAAACAGAAGAATAAACCAAGAGTCTAATAATTTTACCCCATTTCTTAGTTTTCAGAACCTCCATCAACTCCATAACTTCCATAACGTATAAGGACTTCCAGTTTGTGTATCATCTGTGCTGTATCAACTTGCAATATGCTCTCACCACTTCTTGATTGCAGAAGATTAAAGATAGATGATTATATCTTGGAAGAGATCGTTCTTAATGACTTTTACTGCTACTTCACAGCTCTCTTCCTCCTAGAACTGGTCCTGGCAATCTTCCAACGTGTGTCTTCAGACAAAGCGAATCTCTCACTTCTGATATACTCTTTCATCTCCAGGATCTCAGAGACATGAATCCATTTACCATTTTTTCTCGTTGAAGAATTCTCCTCTCACAACTCAATTCATATTTCAAGTTAAATTATTTTTTGATTTAAATATCTTGAATTTAAATACATATATCCTTACCTACAACAATCATCAAATTAAATGAAGCTTTTGGATACGTCCCTGCAAGCAGCGAGAGCACCACTTCAACTCATTCCTGAAGAATGTCCTGCCAGGACTACTTGCACGACTTGCATCAATTTTATTAATAAAGATTCATTGCCTGCAGACTTGAGATTAATGTCTATCCTGGTAGATGTCGTTCTCCGTCTCTCTCCAAGAGCGTCGTTGTTGCAGCAGCTAATCGTTTCATAGAGCGTTCCTTAATTCCCTAACAGTTCCCTGAACCCCCGGGAATAGCGGGACACTGATGCCAGGGCCATTCACTTTGATTAAACATAACTTATTATACCGATTCTTACCTCTTAATTGATGTCCCCGCTCGGTATATTGCTAATTCCACTGCTGCCCACTGCATAGAAATTACATAGCTCGGGAAAATACTTAAGTCGTCTTTTATTTATTTATTAGTTATAATACTTAATTGGAGATTTTTGCTTTGTTGAGGGCGTTTTCGCTGCTTAAGTTTTTCGAGAAGGGAAAATCTAGGAAGTCAGAATTTTATTAAAAGGGGATCATTACTAATGTAAATTTTTATTTTTTTAAACTTTATTATGAACCAATTATGAAACACGAGTCTTCTATAAATGTCCAAATTACACAATGATAAAATTTTGGTATGTAAAAACAGAAAAAATCATATGCTCCTGCTCCAATTAAAACAGGGTCTTAAATTTATTATTTTCAACGACGGAAAGAGGGAGGAAAGTTGCGTCTAAAATTCTAAAATTCTAAGACTAAAATTCTCATCATCGATTTGCTTTTAGAATTAGTTATTACAGAAATCGGGGAAGAAATTTTTTTGATACAAAAATCGTTCTAATGAAGAAAATCTCCTGGAAAAATCTAGAAACAGGATCTCAAGGATCTAGAAATATGATTATAAGGATCTTAACCTATTTCTAATTTTAAAAAGTATCCTCACACTTTTATAAATATCAAAATTAATATCTTAAAAATTTGTTGGATATTTTTTTAAGTGGGGGAATACTTTGACTCACTCTTTAGATTTTTCTTTATAAACCTTACACCATGCTTAAAAATAACGGGGTCCTATATAATTATGATAATAATAATGAATTCTAGAAAGGAACCCGCATAAGCTTCTATTTTCTTCTATTTTTGTACATAAACCTGCTTTTAGTAGTATAAGGTACCTATCTACCTCGTGGCAGTATTATATCACAGCTTCTAACACCCCAAAAGGAGTATGAGCAAATAGGAACGAAAAAATAAATAACATCCAAAAGCGACGCAAGAAGAGGTGAATCACGGCTTCAGCGCGTTGACAGCGTGTCTAAACCACTTCGTTGAACTGAATGGCGGGCTGTTTCACACATTACTAGTCGATCACAAGGACGAATGAACTCATCATAGTCATTTTTTCATCATCACCGTGTTGGTGTTTTAAAAAATTTACTGTAACGGATTTTTAATCATAAATTCCATACTCTGTCAAAAACTACATATGCACGCAGAAAAATGTTGTATTTGCTCCAATGGTTGCTTAACTACAATTTTTTTAAGATACAAGCAAGTAACAATAAAAACTAACTCTACATCGCATTAGTTACTGGTCAAATTGAGACAACTTATGTCCAAACGTAAGTATCTGCTTGTCAGTTTGATCGTTTAATATCGTTTAATGACGTCAGTCACTGCGAAACATAAAAAAGGGCTTTCACTACAAAAAGTCAAGGAGAGTTCTAATTTGGTAAATTCGTACCTTCGGTTTGGTGTCCTCATTAATATTCCAAGTTTGCGAACTGAGCGACCGCCGCTCACACCGCCATATTGGAAAAATTTCGATTAAAAGAGTTTTTCGAGAATATCATCTCTCTAGATTAAAAATAGCAATTAAAAAAATTATAGAGTATGAAATTTCCTGCTACTTTTGCAGAAAATACTTTTCCGATCAGAGGAATAATTCACGAGTTACAGAATCAAGGACTCGGCCTACTGCTGGAGTAGTCACATGAAAAAAAAAGCAAAAAATGTATAAATTTTGAAATTATTGTAGAAAAGTTGCAGGAAATTTTATGCTCTATAATTTTTGTAATAATTATTTTTAACGTAGGTGGCCCTGGAGAGAAGATATTCTCGGAAAACTCATTTTCGGTTTTTGCCGCCAGTTTTACAATATTATGATCTTAAGGTCGTCAACTCGGAAAATTAATTAGGAAACCGAATTTTACCTCTCCTTGACCTTTTGTGAATAACCTACCCATTGCCTGGACTAAAAACCATGGAACGAAATTACAACGTTGAGATTGACATGATAAATGGTTCTGGAAGAGTTTGAACTTTGAGCTTGGCAGAACCAGAAATCTTCGTTCTCTGCATTCGGTAACCTATTTTATTCTCCCTTTAATAAGGGTAAGTCGGCCACAATATGCAATATTGAGCGCACCAGAAAACCCACATTGGATGCGAGTCGTGACGAGTCAGCATCCTTGATCTATTAACTCCTGGTGTGGAATTGTGGGATGTAGTTATTGGTCCATATTTTTTGATGGCCCTCTGAATGGACAAATTTACCATAATTTTTCGACCAATCGGTTTCCCCGGGAATTCAGCCAGAAGTAGTTTGGTTTCCGCAAAACGGTGCGCCGCCACACTTTGCTCGACGAGTCAGAGACACTCTTCATGAGATGTTTGGAGATAGATGAATTGGTTGTGGATGCCCTGTATACTTGGCCTGCCAGGTCTTTTGATTCAACCCCCTTAAATTTTTCTTGTTTATTTGGAGTCATAAAAGAATTACTGTCACGGCTCCAACTAGAGTGTAAAATATGAAATACACGACTCGCCAAGCATGTGCATTAGTAACACTAGAAATCTTAAATCGCTTTTGCGAATCTACTTTTAAAAAAGAAAAAAGTGTAGATGTCGTTGGGGGTGATTTTCATCATCTATTAGGACAACCGTCCCTAAGTTATTTAAGTATGTAAGCCAGTTTTCATTTTTACCTGCTTACCTTAAAAACATTTTAGCTAGGCGACCATTAGAGCAAATAATTTTTTTTGCGTACGTACTGAGAATTAAATTTTTGATTTAAAGGGTCTTCCCTTTATCTTCCCTTAATCTTCCGATTTGACATTCGAAATAATTTCCATCTGTCATTTAGAAATTGGTAGTTCTCCACGTCCAAGGAAAAAAATGAGAGTATAGTTTCTTAGATATTGCATTTGTAACAATTTAAAATCCTCACCCTGGATATGCAAACCTAGGTGGTGGAAAATATCTGGACCGTGAGTCTAGAATTATGTTACGGTGAATTTGTTTATTCGTAGAATTCTTAGAATAAATAAATGATTCATCACTTTAAACTGCCACGTTACCGCGCACGGTTCCATAAATCTGCGATGACTCAGCGTTGGTATAAGTATTAACTAAGTTGTCATTGTCAAACAGTATTGTCATTGTCATACTTCCACACATTATATAGACTCGAAAATGTTGTGAAATACTATAAATATGCTCCTGGAAAGACCTGCCAAATAATACACAGTTTAAATTTACAAATTAGAAACGCAGAATTTCACGTTTTCAACACCGCAAACACGTTTGAAGAAAAGCCAATTTCCCGATTGAAAGTTTTTCTTCTTGAACCATAAATTATAATTTATTTTAAGTAACAAACATTATGTAAATTAGAACAACATGAACCGTCTATTAGTCACAGAATATCCATGAATATTGTATTCATACGTTTGCCTTTTCGATGAAATGAGCTTGATCACATTTATCATTCATACAACCTGTCCAAGATGTCAGTTATTTTTCCCTTTTTATGTCCAACAAATGAAGGGAGAAATACGAAGCTTTCAATAATAGATGGCGTTATCGTCGTAACCCTTCAGCAAGTACAATTTCTGACTATGAAATGAATAACTCGTTCGATTCCGCTGTCAACTGAAGACAACACGCGAGCTGATAAATTAAATGTCATTAGAGTGACCTGTGGCCTGCTGAAATGTTTCTTTAAGGTTGTTATTTGGGGGGAAATATAAAAGGTAATGCTGTAGTTTCTTATATAAATAAGAATAGTTATTTGTTATTGGATTTTTTATAAATTTTTTTATTTTGTCTCTAGGTAATAGTCGAAAAAAATATTTAGTCTAATTAGGCTTGACATCATCTCTTCGACGACTATCTATCGAATAGGACACAAATACATTGGGGCGTTGAGTGGTGTCCCCTAGGGGCCCAGGGATCTATGTTGGGGCCAATTATTTCATCATTTTTATAAATGACGTTACGAAGCTTTTTTATGTGACTGCTTGCTGTAGGTATGCGGATGATCTGCAAGTAAGTTGTTTCTTAAGGTAGATTCTATAAAGGACTACCAGAAACAGTCGATCTTGGGTTACTTCAGAAATGGTGACACCTCAAAATTCTCAGTGATTAAATACACCGGAAGTAAATCTTCCCTGAATATTAGCGCCCTGGAATTCATTCAGAGAGAGTTTCTGAAGTTTCTCAGTTTCCGCATAGATCACTACTGTCCTTTTCGTGGATCGCCTGTTATTATTATTTATTATTTTTTCGGCTGAATTAAAAAAATGGTATGGTTTGCCTTTATAAATTAAATAAAAAGATCAGAAATTGCGAACTCTTTCCCCTATATGCGAGTATTCTGGATTATAGGAAAAAGATCTATTAGAAGCAATAGGCACGTCATGATTGTGTATATTTGAACTGCCTACGAGTATATCCTCGACCCCCGCCCCTCCTATATCTGATAGCCCCTACCTGTTTCCATCCCTCTCCTCCCTCATTCTCCTATTCCAGCTCTCCTCTATCCGCTATATTTGTTTCCTTTATCTCATTTCGCGAACGCTCAATTGTTCTGGCTGTCAATATCCGCTCCAGAACACTCCCGGAGATCTGCCCGGCTCTTATCTCTGCTAAAATTCAATTTCTGTTATTCGACCACGCGCTCCAACTACTAATACGTATCATCTCCGCAGATTAACTCCTGGGAAAGGTTCCGTTCCGTTGAAAATTCTCCCTACGTGCTCCACTGGATGGACAAAAAGGAACAAAAGCAAGAAATACGTGATCACTGGCTTTTATTAAGCGTATGTTGAAGATAATCTCATATGGGTGTTTCTCCTTTTATGACTGGAACTGCTTTCCAAGCTTCAGATTATTATTTGTTCCTTTGGGTGTCTGTCTGTGTCTATCGACAGATCTATTGTAGGTTTATTTGGTAACTCTTTTAGAGATTTAGGATTTGAATAAATTGCTTCTTTTAATAATTGAACTCACTGCTTGCGCTAAGAGTACTTTTATCAATATTTTCAAATAATTTTACCTTGTACTGTAATAAAAACTCATCAGATTTTCTTGACTATCTGAAGTCTAAGCGCAAATATGTCAATATACTTTTCCTAGCGCTGGCTTTTCTATAGTTTGCTTATATGTATAAGAATTTTTCAGATGCCTCTATTAAGACTCGTTCATTCCATGCTAACGCGCAGATGCTCAAAAAATGTTAACGTACGTCTTCTGAAGCTCAGTTAACAGATTATAGAATGAGATGTCGAGTGGAAAGAGGACAGAAGATGCAAACCTTTTTTTTATTTATTTTTTAAAATTATATAATTATGTAGCCGGTTCAACAAATATACAGGATGTTTCTTTAATATTGCGAAAAAATTTAAAAAGGGAGGGATTCTTTGATCAAAAATAAACAAAAAAATTCCCATTAACCCGTATCATTGCACCGTTTTTGAGATACAGGGTGTCAAAAAAAGATGACCAGGTTTTTAAAGATATCTCGGGAACGGTTTGAGATACAGAGCTCAGCTTTTGTGCATGTCTTATCATTGAGATAAACTGTTTTTTTAATGCTACTTTAAAAAATTTTCATTGGCCTGGCGAGGAGATTTTAGGGTTGCGCGAGGTTTTTTCCCCTAATATATCTACGACAAAGGAGCAAATTGACATTTAAAAGCCCATTTTAAACCACGCCACTATTTTAGAAGCAAATCTTCTGTACATGAAAGAAGTCTGAATTATTAAGGTGGTGCGAGGTGTAACGAGCTGATTCTGATATGGATGAGCTATTGCGGCTTGACGTGTATTTCTGTCCGACCTCGTTCTAGGTGGGATCAAGCGGGCCACCTGTATAACAGTTTTATCCACACGATCGTATACCACGTGAAAAATTAAGATAGGGACATGTACCTAAACCGTTTTCCGATATTTGGAGCGCTTTTCATTGGGAACTGCTTTGAAGATTGAAAATGACGATTTTCACTTGTTTATACAACTCATAAAACTCATAAGCTACTCAATTCTTACTGAATTTTTTAAAACAACCTAAAAATATAATAATATACAGGGTGTCCTATCTAAATCTGCTCTAAATTTGA
Source organism: Malachius bipustulatus (assembly GCA_910589415.1). Lineage (NCBI taxonomy): Eukaryota > Metazoa > Arthropoda > Insecta > Coleoptera > Melyridae > Malachius > Malachius bipustulatus. The sequence continues at coordinate 30,775,224 of OU342631.1, read as the reverse complement.
CAAAAACATTAAAATTCTAAAAGGCCATTAGCGTACTTTTTTATGTTTTTTAAAAACTGTATTCGTTGAGGTGCTCCCCGGGACGCCATGGACTTTATAATTTTAATCTAGTTTGAGCTAAGTTAGCCCCTCACTACTACAGCAAATGGAAGTGCCAAATTTAAACAATATTGGGTGAAGTATACATAAGTAGGTACCTATTTAAAATGTTTTCAATAAGGTAATTTTTTAATAAAAGTTTATCACCCTGTATCTTGGGAGATATGCATTTCCGGACCTCTATTTATACAAACTCTTCTACTTTTAATACTATCGCTCTACTAATACCCCCTACTTTACTATTCGCCTCTTAAATATTTACCTTTCCTTCTGAAGCACCCTGTATAGAATGGTTATAAAAATGCTGAAAGAAACATGGAGTTATGCAAGGTTCAGTGTTCTTACAAATTCTTCGTTTAGACTTATTTGAACAAGTTTTTTGCAAAATAATTCCCATGCGGAAGAGCTCTAAGACCAGTAGGTATACACTGCGTGCTAATTTTCGAGAATTGGCAGGGTCGCTATGTGATAAACTTGCATACTTCGCGATATGCTAAGCTAGGAAGGGTGAAAGGTACTGGTCAATGTCATGTTTATTGACCGAATTAACGCGTCAGAGCAGTCACCTTTTTTGCTGACAATAACATTCCTTTTAAATATTAGATATATAATGAACTGAGAAATAGAATTATTTAATTTAAACAAGTTTTTTATTTTATTTTATTTTTATCACCCCTTAGTAAATCCTCGGTGGCAATGATAGGGAATTAACGTGAATTGAAATTTACGACCTAATTTTTCTGCCGATCTGAAATTAGATTACGTGTATTAAGTTGAATTTGTCGATTTCCTCAATATTCAAGGTATAATAAAATGAGAGGGATTTTTATGGGAGTGAGATTTATCTCGCCGGCGTGGAATCGATGGGGGTGTTTTCTATGATATCCGGGCAATCGCGGTGCGGCATATAAATGGATTTATTATAAGATTATAAGGAGCAGGTTGGCCGTGGAAAGAGCCAAGATGGCTGCAAAGTTGCGATTGGTCGCCGCCGGGGCCCCTGTCCGAGCAAAGTGAAAAATATGATCGGAGGCGGCGGTGTAAAGCTGCCTAGAAGCGACGTTAATAATGACAGATGCTTCAGGCATGGTCGACTCATATAAAAGGGGAAGAGATAAATAAATATAATATCTTCATCTAAATACTTTACGACATAATATCTGGCTATAATTTTTACCTATACATATATACAGGGTGATGATTCAAAAAGTTTTTTTGTCAAAACTTCAATCTTCCAAACTAATAAGAGCTCTTCTTATTAAGAGGAATGATATTTTGAGACTTCGTAATTTAAACTCATAAAAGTCACTTTTTCTTAAAACATTTCAAGAATTTTTTACATATAATAAATTCTCTCCCGCATCAGCTTCTGATCAGTTTCTCCTTCTCCGCACCGGCTTCAGGAGTCTCGAATAGCGCAGAGGTGGCATAATTATCTCTAATCGTTGTAAGGATCACAGAGCATCGATCTGTTCAGCGTTATTACTTCCCATCCATATTCATGACTCGATAGGCTGATTGGCAGTGTGACCGCGCCTTTACACGGCCATTACCATGTCAAAGATCGACTTGCTCATATCATAGAGAGGCTGCTGATGGACGAAGACAAGCCAAGATCGCTATCGCTGGCTACCGGGGAGACGCGGAATAAGCAAGGAGGCTTGTACCTAAGTAGAAGAGCGCGGAATAATCATGGTGGTGGGTTGGCTTGGCGAAGAATAATTATTGTAAGGCTATAAGCGCGGAAAGGACATGAATGGAGGCTTGTTAGGTGTTGAAATGGTTGTAGGAGTTGGAGAAGGATCGTTTTTGTGGGGAATTGCTTGTTTGGATTGAGATTTAAATGAAGGCAGTGACTAAATAGCCGCTGCAGGCTTACTTGGATGGAACCCGTATCAGAAAATTGTAGAAAATTGTGATAAAATGGTAATTTTACCATCTTTGTGACCATAAATTCTTGAAGTAACTTTTAAAAGAAACATGATGGTGGTGCTAGAACTGGACAATCCCATTCTTTAATAGACTGATGTCGATGTGTAGCAATAGCTGGATGTAGAGACACCATCCTAAGACACTTTCTTTTTTATTGTAAATTAACACTAAATTTAGGTAATAAAAGGGAAAAGAAAGGATTTAAGGAATACATTGGTTCTGCATAATTTTAACATAAGCTCTTATTTTTCCGATGATGATTTGGTAAAGCTAAGTTCACTGTTATTCGTTTAGTGGGGAAAAATAATTTGTCGGCATCAGATGAATCAGTGAATTCTGTGAATCAATCTGATAGGTTGAAGGAGACGTAATGACTTAAGATGACTTATTCTAATTCTTGGAAAGAGGCGCTGGACTGTCTGAGCTTACAGGTGGTTACTAGAAACCACTCGACAGAGCTGACTATTTTTCGGGAAGATGATTCCTCTTAAGATCTTCATAGGTAGGTATGTGTCATAATTTTTAATTTATGAAAAAATCACAAAAATTTGATCAAAAAACCGAAGTCTCCAAATTAACCGAAACATGAATCAACGCTCTTGATAAAAATAAAGTGCTGATTGGTAAAAAATAAGATTAAAAAATTCCTTAATTATTAAAAAATTATGCTGAAAAAATCGCACAAAGTTTGTACTTCTATGGTTTTATCGGGTTCAAGTTTGATTGGCGTGGTAGTTTTCCGCTGTGCTTCTTTAATTTTTATGGGTATATAATTCTGGTCTAAAGTTGTATGACCAAAGCTCTAGCTTTCATCTCAAAAAATGAAATTCCTTGGAAATAATCGATACCTCTGTTTAGTAGCTCCTGTGGTTCACTTATGCAGGAGTATAGACATGTTTCTAATTATTATAGAAACCATCATCAGAGCTTTTAAAAAATGTTGTCTTAAAGTTTTTACCTATTCCCGAGTGGGTTGTTCTGGAGTTTGGTCTTCATGAGGTTTTGCTTCAGCCTTATATCAAGGAAATTGAAAATCGTTAAATCTGGTCATATATTTGTAAAAAAAGAACTTCAGCACTGCGGTAAGAAAATGTGCTAGAGGTACTCTTAAGAAGTGAATTTTATCAAACACTACAGCATGCCCCGAGTTTGCGCGTTACTGATAACCCCCTGTATAAATAGGAAATTTTTTTGACAATTTTTACCAGAAATGATTGGTTTATAGTGAAACTAGAAACATTTTTCGCTCCTGCAGGTCTCTCTCTTAGGTTTTTAATTACGAAATTTTTGACTACTGCAGAACTTATGAAGGACTTTGAATTTTCGTTTAAATATCTCCGAAAGTAGGTAGCTTACATATTTCGCAGAAAACTATTGGCACTGGGGAGCTTCGTGCTCTTAATTATGCGCATCTTTTGTGGAATTACCCATTTGTGGACAGCCACTCGGGTAGGTCAACCTTCGGATCTCTGAGTAGGGAGACCTTTGACTTCTGATGGGGCTATACATTTCTAACGGAAACTGCTGAGACCTTCAAATAAAGATACTCTCTTTCCATATAATAGAGCAGGAGTGAGAATTTCATGGGAGTAAGATGTCTACAAGCAGTGGTCAAGTATTGCGTTTGAGCAGAATCGATCAAGTCATTTCTTGTGACTTCCATTTGAATTTTCGAAAAAATTGCTATTTTTTGAACCCCTGTACAAGTAAGAGGGAAAATATAATTTAATAAAAATAAAAGGAATTGAAATATAATACAAAATATTAAAATGCCTTCGTTGCCATGGAAACAAATAATAAAAATGATACTTTTATTGGGGAAAAAATTCAAAATTTTATTCTTGTTTTTTTTTCGAAAAAAAATAAGAAAAAAATGGTTATTAATTTTTTTAAAGGAGAGTAAACTTACAAAAAAAATCAATATGACAGTTTAAGGTTTCCTTGATTTTTCATAATAATTAATGACACGAAAAAACAATGTAGTGGTCATAAGAAAAAAACCTTCTTGCGCATCAATCGCAGAAATAGTGTATTTTTATGCGATTCAATTATGAATATTTTCACCGCTTTTTAAATTATTGGCTTTCTGAAATTTTCCACAGTCATGTCATGTTAGCGTAGTGCTTTAATGTGAAAAATTTTCTGTGATAATTTCATTTCATTTCGTTTCAACACGTGCCTTAGATCGGATTTTTAAATTTAAAAATCAAAAAAATTGGCAAAATTTTACAATTTTGTCCCTTTTCCTATGCCCGCCACTGGCTAACTTTACTTGAAAAATACTATTTTTTACACTACCTTTAATAAATTCGGAAAAAACTGAAAGGAGAGTTTTGAAAACCGAAAGTTTGAAATTTTAGAGGAATAAACATCATTTAAAAATATTCGAATATATCTCCGCCATTTTTATATTTGCTTCTTGAAATTTTTGAAGGTTAAATGCTATTAGTATAGTTGTCTACTATTATCAAAATTTCCGTTCTATTCCTTCAAAAATAAGCTCATGAATGTTTATAGAAATGTAGACATTTTTACCCTTTTCCTACCCACGCCTCTGGCTTATTAATAGAAATGATGCAAATTGTATTGCATTAGCTCAAATTTCAAATAAGTTTATTCCAATCTTGTTAATTTTGTTTAAAAGTTTTTGATCTTGCCTATTTAGGGGTTCAAAATCTAGCCATTTTCCAAAAATTGAAAAGGCCGCCATTTTGGAATGTCTTTACCTATTTTACTCAAATACAGTACCAGACGACTACTTGAGGGTATCTTACTACCAAAAAAATTTCAGCGCTCTAGATTGAAAACTTCGACCAGAAACCGTGCCTCACGGACGGTTTTTTTTCTGAAATTCGGAGGGACATCCTGTAGAAGTAACACAACTCTAGGAAAATGTTTTTTACGAAAATCAAACGTCAGCCCTAAGGTTTATAAGAGTAAAAAATTTCGTTCATTAATCTTGAAAGATGAAGCTACAGGAGCGTTTTTAAAAATTTAGAGAAATTAATTTAAAAAAAACATCATGTAAAAAAAAATCGAATATCTCCGCCATTTTTCTTATTTACTTTTTGAAATTCTCAAGGGTTGAAGTCTATTAGTATAGTTGTCTACTGTAAAAATTTCAGTTTAATTACTTCAAAAATGTGCTCATAAATTGTTGGAGAAATTTAGCCATTTTTACCCTTTTCCTACCCACGCCACTGGCTTATTAATAGGAAAAATGCAAATTTTGTTGCATGAAATTAAATTTCAAGTCATTTACTTCCAATATTGTGAATTTGATATAAAACTCTTTTTCTATCTAGCTTATACAGGGGTTCAAAAAATAGTCCTTTTTCCAAAAATTAAAATGGCCGCCATTTTGAAACGGCTCGGCCGATTTTGCTCAAGTACAATACCAGACCAGTTTTTATAGATATCTTACTCCCACAAAAATTTCAGCCTCCTAGATTCAAAACTGCGACCTGAAATGAGATGACAAAAACCGGATACCTGGAATTTTGAAGGGACACCCTGTAGAAGTGATGGGACTTTTGGAAAGTTTTTCAACGAAAATCCAACGTCATTCTCAAATTTTACAAGGACCCAAAATTTCGTTCACTAATCTTAAAAGATAAAGCCACAGGAGCGTTTTTAAAATCGAAATTTCGCGATTTTGGAGAAATATATATATATATAAATATATATATATATACACATTAAGCTTATTTCACGAAGCCCGGTACGTTGCACAGGTAACCGGAGTCCCGCCCTTAATAATAGACTTGATGGTGTGTATTATAACTGAAAGTGAAGAGAAACATCATATTAATCGAAGCAACCTGCGAGGGGTAAACATTTCACAACATACAAATCTGGTTATATCCTTAAGAATTTTAGAATCCCTGAACGTTCTTATGTCAATACATAGCCCACTGCACTAAAAGTATATACCCATCCGATTACCGGAAACCCTGCTTTGTTGCCACTTCTCAGGGCCTCGGATAAGCAGTATTAGCACAGAAAATGTCTATTCTGTGGATATACAGTACAGAACATCTAAGTGTCCCCGGATCCGGATAGACGAATTGTCTCTTTGTACAGGCTGGTTCGTCCTAGCGCAATTATTATCATCCTTACGCTAATGGATACTTACTTACTACTAAAAAAAAACCATTGTAGAAACTATTAATGTTTGAATAGTATTAAAGGTATATTGCATTCATTAATTTCATTTTATTTCCGTTCATTAAGCTTTTACTTAAAAAAAGTTGCACCCAGAGTCCGGGTCACATGACATCTTTTGTCTCGTACAAAAAGGTAAACTATTTTTATTACATTTTCGGTATGCCATTATAAATTGTACTGCAAAAAAGACATATATAGGTACCTACTTATACAATTTCGATAGGATTTTTCGATAAAAATTCAAATGTAGCGTTTTTAACTTTTTTAATAGTTAAATATTAAATTTTTATTTAATAGGCTAATAAGATAACTACCATAAATTGTATAAGCCATAAATACAATACGACCTTTCAGAAAAGTCGGTCGTTGTTTAATTTTATGATACAGGCTGAGGTAAAAAAACTGAATGAAACGGTAAGAGTCATATCTCTTACCGTTTCATGCAGTTTTTTTTCGGTTTTTTCAGTTTTTTTCATGCAGTCGGTTAAATAATTATAAAAAAGTTGCGCTGTTTTGAGACGAGTATTTGGCAATTTTTTTTCTCAATAATCCCAGAATTTCCTGAAATATCCTGATCAAACTTGAAGCATGCAGATTTATTATTTTAGCCATATCTTCTTTATTATTGAAAAAAGATTTATTATTTTTTGTATGATGAGCTACTCAAATAATGAGCTACTCATTTGACGTTTCAAAAATTTCCAAAGCCGACTAGATCTTGGGATTTTCGAAGTCAACTTTTGTTTTTCTTATGGCCACAAAAGTTAATTGCACCTTTAAATAAATAATTGTTTTTGCTCTGATTTTTTCATATTATAATTAGCAAAAAAATTTGTATCCGATAACCCTCGAACTTTGATAAATGCTCAAAAATTTTATAACAACTTTCTCAAGCTTGTTGCTTGGCAACAGACCGACGCCTAAATTATCAATGTCCTTGGGTTATTACTACTGTTAAACGTAAGTGTAAGTTCTATTTACTTTCATAAGTCTAATAATCTTAGGTCCGGTTGCACAAACGTTAAAGATCTGCCAGATATTTACTGATTTTAAAATGCCCTGTATTATCAAAATGTTGGTCAGGTCAGGAAATAAATTCTACTCCCCTTTAGAAGAGTTAAATCACGGGTAAATAACAATAAAAGATCATTCAAAATATTCACCCATACTTTCAAAATTTGCAATTTAAAATGAGTAATAATCTGACAAATCTTTAATTAACTTTTGTGCAACTAGCCCTTAAACTATATAAAGATAAAGATTTTTTATTTCTCGATACTTATTTTCGGGCTGCATGTGTGTTTTAGTTTTATGAAATATTACTAACCGGTTAACCGACGATTAACTGGTTATCCTCTTCATCAGTAAAAAATAAAAAGCTATCGGTAATAAAAATTTAATAGATAAAATTATTTTATTCAATTAAAATTAGCACAAAATTATGTACCTACTTCTAATGCCAAATTAACAAACATATTTGAAGTAGTTATGTTCAAGTTCAACTGTTTGCTAATTTTTTATACTGTTTACTAATTTTAAATAACAAATACTTTGTATTATAAAAATAAAACAAAAGCAGTTCATTAAAATGAAAGGAACCAGAATAAGTGCCCTATCATAATCTGCCTTATAAATCAAGATTTATTGATATGCAACATGCAGGAGCAGGATGATGTCACATTACTCACATTACGCTACAAAAAGTCATAAACAGCTTCCAGAAACCTGTTTTCTAAATAATAAAAACAAAAACTAAGGAAGTAGGTACTTCATTCAAACTCAAACAAACCGGAAAAAATAATCCGACGACCGCATCTGATGGCCACCGTCAAAAAGTGAAGAAATTATTGAGAAAATGTTTCAAATTCCTCTCTGAAGTGTAAATAAATATACCAGACAGTGAGTCTTGTAATATTAAGATACCTACTTAGGTATATACTGTACACATATTTGAATTTTAAGCAATCCCTTATTATCCCTTACAATCCCAATTATTATTTTTTGCAGTCAATAAAAAGCTGCATTATCTGATTTATGATCCATTACTCTGTGAAGGTTCCTCACAACATCCCGGGCCAGCGATTAGTGTCTCTTGTATTTCTCTCTTTTTTCCTCTTTTTCTGAAAGTAGAATCATCCATCTTCTACCCTTTTCTACTTCCACTTCTCAAAATTTCAGTTCAGGGGTCTAAAGATTGCATCCAGTGTTACAGACTATCCGACTGCGGGAACCTTTCATTGGATTTTATACGCGTTTAAGATTATTATACCAGCAGTCTAGCAGTCTGCCGATTTTTTTTTTAAGTTAGAAAATAGATAGAGGAGAGGACTATACCTAAAACGGTTAACCGGTAGTAAGAGATCCATTCTATATTAATTACATATACCTACAGGGTATTCTATGGTTAGAGTGCCAATCTAGCAATAAGTTGTCGCCCTGTGGGCCTTTAGAGTAGGTACATGGCTGAAATTTTCAGGAATGGGCTAAATACCTAATTCTCGTCAAAAAATCGTGCTGTGCAAAAAGGCACTATTCAAAATTGTCAATTTTTTTTGCAAAATGTGGTAGTTTATAAATGAAACTTTGTTGTTCCAATTTTTCAAAATGGTATCTGTGATAGTTAAGTTAGAAAAACATCAAAACTGTTTCCGAAAAGCATTGCTAATACCATCATCGGAACTTTAAACAGCAAATATTATGTCGCTTCGGTGTACGACAAAAATAGACTACCAGCTACTTACTGCTTAATCGAGAATTTCTACAGAATGGCGACATTAACAGTGGATATTTCATACATATTTTGATAATGAAAATCTACAATTTGTGTATAAATGTAAGACACAAATAATGTGCTAATTACTAAAGTGAAGTCATCCCTCATTTTAAAATTACTTAAATTAATGATTTTTTTTATTATTAAAAAAAAATAACAACTGATTGGCACTTGCCTAGAGACACCGCGTACCTAAGTACCTACCTATATCATTTATCATTTTATAAATACATAATATTAAAAAAAATAACAAAAATACTAATAAATAAAAGGTAAATAAATAATGACCTTTAATAAATTAATTATGAAAAAATCGGTCAATATTTACATCTGGGTATCTTACAGTTTCACTATGGCACCTATAATACAGGGTGCACCATATATCCTATTCTCTATACCTATTGCTATCTCCTGAACGCTAAGAGATATAGCATATAGCGTCGGTTAAATTAGAGAAAAGATGCGCAATTTTGTGGCCATCTCGAATCCGTCAAGACATACAAAATATCTGCGACTGCTCCTGAAATATCCTGAAAAAAACTGAAAAATCGAGATTTCTTATATTATTTGCCATATCTTTCTGATAATTGGAAATTACTAAATAATTTTTTGTAGGCTTACAGAAGTCGTCAAGAGCTATACCCATCTGTCAGTATAAAAATGTTCAAGGCCGACTAGATCCAAGAGTTTTCACAGTCAACTTTCGTTTTTCTTATGGTCGCCATATTATTTTTTTATGTCATTCGATATAAAAAAGATAATGGAAACAACAAATTAATAAACATAAAAAAAAAATTCTATGAAGACTATGAAAATTCTGAGATCTAGTCGACTTTGAAAATTTTTTAAATGTCAGATGGGTAGCTCTTGCCGACTTATGTAAGCCCACAAAAAATTATTCATTAATCTCCAATAATAAAAAAGATATGGAAAAAATAAGAAACCTCGATTTTTCAGTTTTTTCAGGATATTTCAGGAACGGTCACAGATATCTTGTATGTCTCGACGGAATCGAGATGGCCACAAAATTGCGCTCCTTTGGACTTGTTTAACCGACCCTGTATCTGTTAGCGTTAGGAGATAGCAATATAGAGAAGGATACATGGTGCACCCTGTAGAGAAGGATTTATGGTGCACCCTATATAGGGGTAGAGGACGTATCTATACCTATAGTAACACTAGGAAGGTATTCATTTGCTTTGCAGATTCATGATTAGCAAAAAAATGGCACTAAAAATCGCAGTAGGGGTCCGGTCCTGGTTAGCCGGCGTATAAACACATATAAACATGCACCAGACCAAAGAGGTGATGAATACGTCAAGCCAGATATAAGCTTTCTCATATCGTATCCAGATTATAGGGACTGATGTTACGCTTTTTGGAATGAAAATGCAAAATAAATTAAATTCAAAATAATAATCGTGCTACTATTGAAGAAAAATGAAATGAAGAAAAAAATAGCAATGCGACCGTAGTGTCAAAGAGGCCATAGTTGTGACCTTAATATTAGTTTGCAATGGCTGTTTTTAGCTCTTACCCACCCAGCACCCCTATTTCGCTCCTCGGTCCCGAAAAAATTGATGGAACTTAGGATACGTAGATGTAAATATTTACCCAATTTAATTCACTAACAACACTTGGGCTTTACCACAGCCATACGATATTTATTTATATATTTATTTTATTGGAGAAAAATCTCATATAATAAGATTTTTTGATTTTTTATGAAATTTTGGTACATTTTTTACTTTACTGACTGGACTACATATTGTGTATTTCACAAAAAGATTTTAATATATTATAAAACAAGATGATTCAGTGGTTAAGTACCATAAAATGAGACGGGTGTGAAGACATAAGATTTTATTCAGCAACGGTTTTACTTGCGTTTATTTTACTGCCGACCAGATAGGGATTTATGTTCAGAAATCATAATTTAGGAACAAACGAGTAAGTAGCAAACAAAAGAATCAGTCAGTTCCAGTCTTCCAGTTCACTCTTCAATTTCTAGGTGGTAGGTAAAGTATGTGTATTCTTTTACTAGTATCACAAAACTGTTGGTCTGCTGGAGAACTAACCAGCTGGCATGCTGGTCTAAGAGGGCAAAAAATGTCAATATAGCAAGCAGCCCGCGGTAGGTACTTATTCCGTGTTATTAAATTATTGTAAAAACAAAAAAATTTAAACAATCAACGTACGTTATTATGCTCTGATCAAAATAAAATTCAAGCCATTAAAAGTACTTACCTATATTTTGATCATTGCATGTTAGCATGTTACCTATTATAGGACCTACCTAAACCTATACAATAATGTGTCCAGTTGTAAGTGGCAGTACTACATGGGGATCTTGGAAACGGCAAGAGATACAGACTCGGTTAAATTAGAGAAAAGCTGCACAATTTAATGCTTAATGAGAATCTGAATTTTTTCTTTGAATATTTTCAGTCGTTGCTGAAATATCCTGAAAAACCTGAACAATCAAAATTTCTTTTTTTAGCCATATCTTTTTTATTATTGGAAATTAATTAATTATTTTTTGTAGACTTACATTAGTCGTCAAAAGCTATCCCTTTCACATTATAAAAATTTTCAAAGCCGACTAAATTCCAGAGTTTTCATAGCCTACTTTTGTTTTTCTTATGGCCGCCATATTGATTTTTTCATGTCGTTCGGTATAAGATAAAAATCAAGGAAACAAAAATTAATAACATTCAAAAAAAATTTTATATTAATAATAATAATTATTTTTAATTATATTCTTTTTTCGAAAAAAAACTTTTGTAAATAATATTTACATCCACGTATCCTGAGTTCCATCAATTTTTTCTGGATCAAGGAGCGAAATAGGGGTGCTGGGTGGGTAAGAAGCTAAAAACAGTTATTGCAATCTAATATTAAGGTCACTAACTAAGGCATCTGTGGCACTACGGTCGCATTGCTATTTTTTTCTTCACTTTCAGGGCAAGGAATATCTTCGAAATTAACAGTAGCACGATTATTATTTAGTGCTATTGAAATGCAATCATTAAATCATTTATACATTTTCTTATAAAAGAAAAGTTTATTAAATTTTTTACAAATGTTTTTTCTTCATCTAAAATCAATTAAAATCAATGAATATCTGTAATCAGAAGTAATAATACTTAATACGAGTATGTAATCAAAAGTATAAATTATCTGAAATATCAGACCAAAAAAACCTAATTTCATTTTGGAGCTAAATTTGTTCGTCTAGGTTTATAGCGCGCTTAGAAAAGTAACTTATAAAAACAATAGGTACATAAATAGTTTAGAAAGGGTTTGTGCATAATATTATAGAATTTTATCATGTATTTTTAAAAATTTTGAAAGTTTCATAGGTTTTTTTTATATTCACCTACCCATCCACCAAACTTATAAATCACAGTACCTAATGTTAGGATTCACTCAGATCGGAATACAGACAGGAATGCAAGGAATGCAGACGCGTTAACACCAACAGGAAGGTCTGTTGGTATTAGGAATGTTGCGCATGATGCGTAACATGGGACAAGGCAGGAAAAGGAGCTAGAAGTCAGTAGTGGTTGTATAACCGTCGTAGAGTCAATATATGAATGTTAATAATATACTTCTTCGTCATTATTGTTATTGTATAATTATTATTGAACTGAATAAATAATGTTCCTAATATTTGACAGCGGTGGGATATCCACAAAAATGCCTTTTCTTGGTGAAAGTGAGGTGAAAATTTAAGTTTTTAGCGAATTTCCGATGAAATAAATTTTAACAACGGTGGTGATGGTGCCGGTGTTGGTGGTCTGAGCCGCAGCGCGAGTTTTCCCAACGCGGGCCTCGCGTGGGTATTATGTGCTACCTACCTAGGTACTTAAGAGAAGTTCCGCTCCTCCGTTAACAACAATTAAATTTATTAGAAGCTGAATTTAGTAAATTAAAGGAAAACGGAAGCTCAAGAAATCTTGCAAGAAAACACTGAGTATGAAGTGTTAACGTATTATTGGATTGATATCCGACTGGTGTCGGTAAGTAAAGTAGATCAAGTATGTAAATGAGGAAGCATATTACAGGTTTTCTAAGGAAAAATTATAAGGTGGTGAAGCAGTGGTATGTTATGAGAAACAGCATACAAGAATTGACCAAAATTAAAGTTTGCGACGTTCGAAGTTGATGGCACTGCAATAAAGTTTATTAATAAGTAGAGTTTGGAGGAGATAAGTTATAAAGATTATTCCAAGGTTATTCCCAAAGGTAAGCAGCTATTGCCATGTTGAGTAGAGTTGTGATAAGTAAGGATAAGTAATGAAGATTATTCTGAGATTATTCCTAAAGGTAAGCAGCTATTTTTAGCTAGTGAGTTGAGAGATGCATGATAGATAATTATGAGTAGATGAAAAGCATGACTAAAGTTGGGGAGCTCTCCAAAGTCCAAATGACATATTTTGAATTCGATAGGTAGAAGTAAAACAAAAGCATGAAGCATGAATAAGCATGAAGTAAGCTGAAGTAGAATTGAACCCAAGTAGCATTTTGGGGTTAATTTGCGTCGATTCCACTTGATTTAGGTATACTACCTATGTAATCTAATTCACCTAACATAAATTGCGTGAAGTTTACCTCGAATTTACGTGATGAAGATCAAACTAAGAGTAGATATTAAGTACATTATATTCGTCGACGTATTTGGGAATTATCGTTATGAAGTTAAGTGAATTCAATTATTGCTATGAAGTTAAGGCGATAGGTATTACGGAAACACATGTATATTCAACGTTCGTCTTAGGTATAAAGAATCGACTTATTACTTTGTTTAAATAACTACCTAATAATGTAAACCTAGTGAACATGCAATTGAAAGAGAGGAAAATAGCCACTAACAAGAGGCCGTGAATTTTAAATAGTTTATATTTTTAAAGTCTCTCATTTTCTATCAAATTCTGTCTGATGTAGGTACTCTGAAGTTCTGGAGTTCTGGACACACTGTTGGCGCGCAAGGCGCAAGATTAAATTTCTCTTCTTTAGTCAGTGAGTTTTCTACCCGCACAGCATAAAAGAGTGTTCACGGAATATTGGATATCATAAATGATTAATATTTAATAGTTGGTTTACAAATAATGTGTAGGGATGCGAATGCCCGAGTGTCAATTTACATGTCAATGAAATTTTCCCAGGAAACTTATGATTAAAGGTGGTAAATTACAACGCGCCCCGTGAATTAGCAGTTTAATAAAGTATGTACCTATATAAAAAAAAAAAAAAATCAGATTTAAAAAGGGGGTTTTATGCAATTACATATTTTAATTTTGTGATTAACTATTGATTAATTAGAATGTAAACAATGGAGGCCTCCTAATGATTTTGCCAAGTGATGAAGACGAATGTAATTAAAATACCTACTTATAGGTACTGTGAAGTAGTGAAGGTAATATTTCTTTATGATAAGATTAATAAGGGATGCAATGGTTTGACTACTATGTTAGAATTGTAAAAGAACGTAAGCAGATGCAATCTCTTTCATTATTACATATTTGGTATCGATGTACAAAATATCAGTAAAATAAATATCATACGCAATCAAGGTCGACTTAATTAGCATAAAGCATCCGACGCACTGAAGAGCCAACGTCCGCTGCGTAATAAAGGAAACGAAATATCCAGACAAAGGTTTACTTTTAAGTTCTTTTAGTACTTTTAGTTTGGTGTATTCTGGTGCTCTTATAATACAGATAACAGGTGGCTGATGTACTCACTAAATGTCCTATTCCTAAGATGAGTAAAGTTAAGGATAAGCAAAAAGAGTTAAGGAAGAAAGATTGTTAAGTAGGTCCATGATAAAGATTATAATTATTTTATGAGCCTTACTGAATAATTAAAGGAACTCGCAAGAGATTTATTTAGAGTTAGAGAAAGAAATTGAATGATGAAGCATGCATAAATCATGAATCCGCATAGAGTTAACGCATAGTCACGCATAGAGTTCACGTAGTAAAAGACAGAATCATAATAGGTACTTAAGAGACAAAGGTTAATGAGTACTGAAGATGTCTAGATTGCTGAAACGTTGAAGTAGAGCTGAGCGTTGATCGTAGAGTTCTGGGAGGCCTGTGTGGCCTGGTCTGTGTGACGAGTAGGCCTGTGTGGCCTGTGCATAGGTTCGAGTCCCTGAGAGAAGGTCTGTGGCCTGAGAGCGGCTAGGAAACAATAATTGATGCCTGTGCCTGTGTAGTTTGCATGTGTAGGTCAGAGTGGAGGCAAGTGTGGCCTGACTTTGTGTTCCGGGCGTGAAGGATCGAGGGGATTCTGCGGACCGCCCGCGAGCGAACTTCAGATAGGGAGGATCATGGTGGGTACTGTTGACCATAGCGTGTCTTGGCGCGGAAACTTTGGCAAGGCTAGAATCAACGGCTAATGATCAAGATATCTTGAGTAGAGTAGTGATTTATGTGTATTCAGCAGGGTGCTGTCAAAGCACCAGAGGCTAGCAAGAAGGCCAAGAATGCTTAGCGTTAGGTAATGACAAGCTTAGGCAAGCTTTAGGAGGAATAAGACAGTTAAAGACACTTAAGTGTTCTCTTTAGGAAAGTGAACAGAGACGACGCAAGGTAAGAGAAACGAATAACTTTCTTTTCTCGAAAGTAAAACCTTATTAAGGAAAAACGATCATATATTCTAAAAAAAAGGAAAGTACCTAGACAATACGAAAGCGGAAGGCCTAGTTCAGCTGATGAGATATCTGTTAGTGTATTTTATTTATTTATTTATATAATGAGTTGATTAAAAGCTTTAGAACGACAATATTTTATTTGACAATGATAATTGGTAGTGGTAATCCTCCCCTTTTGTTGATCGAAAATTACAAAGGTGAGGTGTTGCGTGTCTGGACCTGGACTGCCTGGTTATGTGATTGATTACCTTGGACATTTTCCGCTGTTGTCATGTGTAACAATTGTGCCCTATTTGCGCTATTATTGAAAATAAATTGAACCGACTTAAATTTGGGGAAGTACCTAGTGGTATCACTTTGAATGTAGGTACCTATCAGTTTTTGTAATGCAGGAAAAGTATAAGTAGATAAATTATCAAACAATGAAATGTAATAATGTGATATGAAAGTGGAAGGGTGTTCTCGGTAAGGAGATGTAATGCCTGAGAGGAAAGTGGAAGGGTGTTCTCGGTAAGGAGATGTAATGCCTGAGAGGAAAGTGGAAGGGTGTTCTCGGTGAGGAGATGTAATACCTGAGAGGAAAGAGGAAGTGTGTTGAAAGAGGAAGTGTGTTATCTGTAGAGATATGTAATGTTTGAGAGGTATACTGCCTGAGAGGAGGAAGGGTGTTCTCAGTGAGGAGATGTAATGCCTGAGAGGAAAGTGGAAGGGTGTTCTCAGTGAGGAGATGTAATGCCTGAGAGGAAAGTGGAAGGGTGTTCTCGGTAAGGAGATGTAATGCCTGAGAGGAAAGTGGAAGGGTGTTCTCAGTGAGGAGATGTAATGCCTGAGAGGAAAGTGGAAGGGTGTTCTCGGTAAGGAGATGTAATGCCTGAGAGGAAAGTGGAAGGGTGTTCTCGGTAAGGAGATGTAATGCCTGAGAGGAAAGTGGAAGGGTGTTCTCGGTAAGGAGATGTAATGCCTGAGAGGAAAGTGGAAGGGTGTTCTCGGTAAGGAGATGTAATGCCTGAGAGGAAAGTGGAAGGGTGTTCTCGGTAAGGAGATGTAATGCCTGAGAGGAAAGTGGAAGGGTGTTCTCGGTGAGTAGATGTAATGCCTGAGAGGAAAGAGGAAGGGTTTTCTCGGTGGAGATGTAATGCCTGAGAGGAATGAGAAGTTGACAACGTCGAGCTGAGATGGACCGAGTTGCTGCTAGGTTGGCTGATAAGCCGACGACTTCGAGGTGAGCTGGACCGAGTTTGCTGCTAGGTTGGCTGATAAGCCGACGACTTCAAGCTGAGATGGACCGAGTTGCTGCTAGGTTGGCTGATGAGTCGACGACTTCGAGCTGAGCTGGACCGAGTTGCTGCTAGGTTGGCTGATAAGCCGACGACTTCGAGGTGAGCTGGACCGAGTTTGCTGCTTGGTTGGCTGATAAGCCGACGACTTCAAGCTGAGATGGACCGAGTTGCTGCTAGGTTGGCTGATGAGTCGACGACTTCGAGCTGAGCTGGACCGAGTTGCTGCTAGGTTGGCTGATAAGCCGACGACTTCGAGCTGAGCTGGACCGAGTTTGCTGCTTGGTTGGCTGATAAGCCGACGACTTCGAGCTGAGATGGACCGAGTTGCTGCTAGGTTGGCTGATAAGCCGACGACTCCGAGCTGAGCTGGACCGAGTTGCTGCTAGGTTGGCTGATAAGCCGACGACTCCGAGCTGAGCTGGACCGAGTTGCTGCTAGGTTGGCTGATAAGCCGACGACTTCGAGCTGAGCTGGACCGAGTTGCTGCTAGGTTGGCTGATAAGCCGACGACTTCGAGCTGAGCTGGACCGAGTTTGCTGCTTGGTTGGCTGATAAGCCGACGACTTCGAGCTGAGCTGAACCGAGTTTGCTACCAGAGCTTAAATGATTGGGTTTGCTTTTATGATAACTAGGAGGCTGTGATTTCGAGCGGGTGTCGTTCGATTTTGCTGCAAGGGTAGCTGGGAAACGTCGAGTTTGACCTCTGATGGAAGTACGATGAATGGAAAGGGAAGTAGATGACTGAGTGAAACAGATGAGGTTGGTATAATTAATTGAGTATTTGCTTCAGCCATTCTGCAAACCAGTCTGCGGGTTCACCTGCCAGACTCTAGAGGACCCTGGGTCTTTCCATTGTAGGATTCGAGGACGAATCCTGGTCAGGATGGACGAGTTGTTAGGATTCACTCAGATCGGAATACAGACAGGAATGCAAGGAATGCAGACGCGTTAACACCAACAGGAAGGTCTGTTGGTATTAGGAATGTTGCGCATGATGCGTAACATGGGACAAGGCAGGAAAAGGAGCTAGAAGTCAGTAGTGGTTGTATAACCGTCGTAGAGTCAATATATGAATGTTAATAATATACTTCTTCGTCATTATTGTTATTGTATAATTATTATTGAACTGAATAAATAATGTTCCTAATACTAACTACAATATTATAAGTTTTAAAATCATGATCAATGAAAATATAGGTACATAAGTACCTAACTGGTTATCACCAAATTATAATAATTAATAATAATTGTGATCGTTTAAAGACTGCAGTCAGTAAGGTAGGTATGGTATAGTCGACCAAGAGATAATATAACGAAATGATCTAATTGTTAAACTGTCATATTTTATGACTTCAACAATATTTCAATAATCCAAAAATTGAAAAAATGACAGAAGTCGTTTCGTTATATCTCTGGTCCAACTATACTGCATGCACCTATTTAATAGTAACTGTATTTTGTAACTTTGTTTTTTGATTTAACTTACGAGTACCTACCTAAACATTACTTGAGTTATTTTCGTTTATTTCCTGTTATTTTGATTTTGTTTCCTAGGTAACCTTTTGTATTGGAACTGTTTTTCTCTGATTGTTGATTGAAATCAGTTTAGTTGGATTGATTTTTCACAGGGCTGAACTTTTATTTTTTTTAACTTACTCAAAAAATATCGATACAATTTTGTGGAAATTTTCAATTACCTTTTGATTTCACAATCAAATATAAAAATCCTAAACAAGTTTACCGCCAACAGTAGCGCTTTAATTTAAATGAAAAATTTTGTCGATTTCGTCGAACTAGTTGAGTAGTTTCAAATATTTAAAACTTTTAAAATGCAATTTTTCTGAATCATCAATTTTTGAATTTTTTGTAATTCTAAAAATCCTGTCCTGCAAAAAAAGTCGTAAATGTACATTTCATGTTAGTAGTAGTCTAAACATGATACATATAAGTGGTAGCTGGTTTTACGCAAAAATAAAACAACACATTTTCTTTCCCATTTCGCTCCACTAGTTGGAAAAACCGGACTTTATTCAATTTAATTATACGAGGTTCATTAACTGGGTATTCGTGACTCGCTACGTGGACATCGGAAATAGTAAAAAAAAACAGGGTCTGTTAAATTTCAAAAAATGTGGACAGTTTTAAATATTGAGAAGTATTGAGAATCTGAAAAAAAATAGGATAATAATAGGATGCTGCTGAAATATCGTGATAAAAAAACAAAAATCGAGATCTTATTTCAGCTAAATCTTTTTAATAAGGTACCATGCACAAAGTAAGAAACCACAAATTAATAAACAAAAAAATTTAAAAATTTTAACACACTTTGTTTATTCTGACTCCTTTATTAAAGTTTATTAATTCAAATGAGAACGAAATATTAAAATTTAAAGAGCACCGTTTTTTTGACATGTTGTATCGTAAAGTACATGACATGCATGTAGGTATTGAAAATTTAAAACGACTTCTAAGTTACAATATGGGTAGGTACAACATAAGTTAATATAGGGTGTAATGTTTTACATATTATTACCTATGAAAATACTTTAAAAATGCACTTTTTGACATTCGGTAAAATTTTATTACGTTATTTTTAATAAAGAAGATTACATTTTTTCGAATTTATTTGCAATGTGATCAATTTTTGGGTTCCGGGATTTTTTCTATAGCGAATGGCATGAAAAACAATATGGCGGCCATAAGAAAAACAAAAGTTGACTTTGAAAATCCCAAGATCTAGTCGGCTTTGTAAATTTTTGAAACGTCAAATGTGTGGCTCATTAAGGCTTATGTAAACCTACATAAAAAATTTTTTTTCAATAATAAAGAAGATATGACTAAAATAATAAATCTGCATGTTTCAAGTTTTTTTCAGGATATTTCAAGAAATTCTGGGAATATTGAGAAAAAAAAAATTGCCAAATACTGCGCAACTTTTTTGTAATTTAACCGACTTCGTATCTCTTACAGTTTCACGCAGTTTTTTTTTCCTCAATGGGACAAGTATAATTAAATTAAACGACGACCGGCTTTTCTGAAAGGTCGTATTGTAAAGTAGATGACATGTACTATTATTGAAAATTAAAAACGACTTCCAAAGTAGGTACAAGACATTAAGTTAACATAGGGTGCATATTTTTACATGCTATTCCCTATGGCAACACTTAAAAAAATGCACTGTATAGTTTGTACCTATGTTGTTTTTTGTTAGTCACGCAACTGCATGTTTTTGTTTATTTGAATGTTATTTGCAGTGCTGATCAACATTTTTAAGTAACAATTTTTGATATTGTCGAAAATAAAACATTTTACTTATAACAATAAATATAAATAAATAATAAAATAACTATTTTACTCTTTGGTACTATTCGTGTTTTAGGACAAAGCTCGTATACGATTGCAAAAATTTTATGTCAGACCATTTTAGGTTTCAGACCAAGCACAACTTTTTATGAAGAATAACTTTTTTTCCAAAAATGGATAATAAAAAAGTGACCACGAATTGAAATTTTTCGTTTGGCGCGTTATTTCCCAATAAACTTTAATATCAGCTAGGAAATTTATTAAAATAGCTATTTATGATATTGGTGTTAAAAGTGAAGTTTTATTTTGTGAGTGAAAAGGTTTGTGAAATGAGCGAAGCGTAGCGGAGCGAATTTTACAAATTCACGAACATATAATAAAATCACTTTTAAGACGAATATCATACAATGGTTTTTGTAAAACTGCTCTATTTCGATAATAAAATAGATGAATTTAGAATGACACAACTTCAAATTGCATTTTAAAATATTACAGATCAGTACAAGTAGTGTACTATGCATAGAAACCGTTGTCGACGCTATGGTTACTAACAAATAAAGCGTGCATACAAATAAAAGAGATGCCATAATAATAATTATTATTGATTGCAATTTCTGAACAATTATTATTGTCTTGAATTCTTGACTAGGTACTTATTTTTTTATTAATATGTTTGCCAGTAATAAAAAAAATATGAAAAAATCTTACTACCTATAATTTTGTCTGATTTCGTCATGAGAAAATGTAGTTTAAAAAGAGAATGTAAGTAAGTACAGATAAAGTAGATAGAATTACTTTTAACACGAGTGTTGTAATGTACTTTTAACACTAGTGTTAAAAGTACTTTTAACACGCTTCCATTTAAACAATCACTTTTAACACTGTCAGCTGTCGTTAAAAGTGATGTATGTGTCTTTTAATGGCAGTTGCACAAAAACATTTTTTTGTGCCATTGAAGCCCATGGAAGCGGGTTAAAAAAATTTGTAACAGTGTTAAAAATAAATTACAACACTCGTGTTAAAAGTAATTCTATCTACTTTATCTGTACTTACTTACATTCTCTTTTTAAACTACATTTTCTCATGACGAAATCAGACAAAATTATAGGTAAGTAATAAGATTTTTTCATATTCTTTTTATTACTGGCAAACATATTAATAAAAAATAAGTACCTAGTCAAGAATTCAAGACAATAATAATTGTTCAGAAATTGCAAATAATAATAATTATTATGACATCTCTTTTATTTGTATGCACGCATTTGTTAGTAACCATAGCGTCAGCAACGGTTGCTATTGCATAGTACACTACTTGTACTTACTTGTCTGTAATATTTTAAAATGCAATTTGAAGTTGAGTGTCATTCTAAATTCATCAATTTTATTATCAAAATAGAGCAGTTTTACAAAAACCATTGTATGATATTCGTCTTAAAAGTGATTTTATTTTGTTCGTGAATTTGTAAAATTCGCTCCGCTACGCTTCGCTCATTTCACAAACCTTTTCACTAACAAAATAAAACTTCACTTCTAACATTAATATCATAAATAGCTATTAAATTTGTTTTACCGCCGCATATGTTTCATCAATGAACTATGAATTATCAGCCGCGCTTCTTAGTTTTTTGTCGTTTCAATTGACTTTGTATAAACTCTACTTTAAAAGTTACCAAGTTTTTTTTGTGAACATAAAATCGCAACTTTCAAACATTAAGATGGTCTTTGATTGACTATACCACCATCGCAAGTTTCATCTTTTAGTTTTAAAAAGCAAGGTCGCAAGGTATATTTCTTTTAAATAAATTGCTATAATGCAAAAATACAGTCAGAAAATCTGAACACGATAATGTAAAAAAATACGTTGTTCTATTTCAAAAAATTAACCGGGTAAAAATGGGACACCTGTACCTATACCTATAGCTGAAAATAATGTTGGCTTATGCATACGTAGGAATTTTAGTTTAAAAGTTCTGTGCTAAAATTGTTAAAATACCAAGAATTTATGAGGTGATCCAAGAATGGTTGATTGGCTATTATGCGGTTATTATACGAAACGCAGCTCGTAATGCTTGCGCTGGCGACTGTAAACACAGTTGCTCTCGGGTTAAATTATTTTACTGGAGAGGAGATTGAAGAGCTCGTGATGCTTATGAATTGATGTAAACATATCATCACTCAATGCACCGTTGCCAATTTTACCGGGACTCGAATAATCGGCTGTGCGTCTACAGGCTTCGAAAAATGCTCGACATATACACAATTATATACTAACGTGCGCCGCTCCCTCTGTAGAACGTTTCGTTGAACTATGTCGCGTATGTTTTAGGGTACCCCGGTGTCAAAGTGATGCCCTGGGCAAAATTTATCCAACGTTTCCACCGATAGATGGCCATGCTGTACGACGTTTATACACGTTAAAATTTTCGAAGCCCGAAGTCGGGCTTCACATGGTAGGTCCAGGCTTCGAATACTCAACTGAACATAGCATTTTAGGCTTCGTATGGGCTCTTAATATGTCTATATATAAATATATATATATATATCGTGGGCAGGTGAATTTTGGAAAACCACTTTTTCGTAATCTGGGGGTCATGATCGGTGGACATTTGATGAGTTTGGGTGATTTTTGGAAAGTGATGTCGTCCTCAATAGTGTATTTTTTTGTTAAAAAATACACTAATAAAAATTGATCTAGTTGTCTTAGAATTTTTAAAAAAATGCCAGATGCATAAGCTCTTGACGACTTAATTATGTAAACCTTAAAAAAAGATTTCATTTTAAATAATAAAAAAGATACCTTCGGCTAAAACAAGAAAACTCAATTTTTCTGTTTCTTCAGGATGTTCGCAGCAAGGACTGAAGTGATCCTAAATTTGATTTCAGATTCTTAATGAGTATGTAATGGTGTAACGTCTCTAATTTAACTGCCTCATATTTCTTACTGTTTCTGAGATCTCAATGGTGAGCATGGAATTGTTAATCACCCTGTAAAACATTTTATTTTTTAAATTTTTTTGCGTCATGTCACAGATTTCAACAAAAATTAAAATCCTTTTTATTTAATATTACGACTCATCCCTCATATAATAATAATTATTAACCTGTTAGAACCAATTCAGTGTCTAAATGAACAGACAAAATAACAAAATATGCTCCATCAACCAAACCAACATCTACATCGCTCTTTTTCCATTTCTTCATATCAGGTCCTTGTCCCTTGAGTGTCGGGAATGTCTGACCCCCCAATATTCGCGGGCAGTTGGAGTTATGCAATCCGGGAGCGGCGGAGGCAGCATTGACAGCGCGATGGCGCCGGCATTGGACGGCGGTGGGGCCAATGCCGACCACGATCCCATCATACAGGAGCCGTCGTTCCCCTGACCCCCCCAAAAGCGGGGCGGCGAGCTGGACCGTTCCTCGGACGGCCTACAAATCATCCCAGCCTGCAGGGAAGGAAAGGACCAGGACCGGGATGCGTTGTCTCGATGTCGTTGGTAAGTGATCTTATTTGATTTTCATATTTATAAAAGAAGATGAAAATCCTTTTGTATAGATGTACAATAATGATGTTTGTCTATACTGGGTTCTTCTTAATTAGGTATAAGTACCTATACTTACATTAAATTATAATAAGGGAAGGGAATATACCGAGTGCTCATTATATTTGTAGGCATTTAAATTGTATAAAAACGTACTCATCGGATGAAAAAATTGGGTAAGTAATAAAAGTTTGTTCGTCTGGAAGGGAGATATCCGATGATACCAATTTTTCTCCTCCTCCCCCCAAAAAAAATAAAAAATGGCTGTCACATTTTTTTTTTGATTCATGACAAGTGGCGCTATAATTGACGATTATTTTTTTCGATTTGTCTTTTTTACGGAAAATGAACGACAGAGATCCATGAATAAAAAAAAAAATTAAGAAAATTCTGCGTACATATTATTAGACATAAAATTCCCAATTTGTAATAAAAAAATAAGGGTCTCTATCAATTAAAATTTAAAATTATTACTCGCCCCTCTTAGAAAGGGGAAGGGGGAAGAGGAGAGCAATAATTTTAAAACACCTATAGTACCTCCTGTTTTAAGAAAAACGATCCCGGTATTGTAAACATGCAGCCGGGTAGACGTATTCCGGCTCGGACGTGCTTGGTTTTTAATACTCCTCACGTCCGGCGGCCGTAATATATGAGCCGGCCGCCCCCGGTCAGTCAGAGGGGCGGCAGCAACCCCCGCTTCTCGCCCCTTCTGACGTAATTAATGCATTGTAAGGGCAGTTATGTGCTACCCCTATACACTATGAGATGAAGCGGACAGCTTAGGCATATACAGGGTGTCAGATTCATATCTCCAAATGGTTAATCTTGCAATGGCTGTAACGTTGGGAGAACTGGAATTGACTTGGAACAGAGAGGGGATATCTAAGCAAGAAGTATATGGGATCTTAGAATGTCTCCTACTATTTTATTAAGATATTTTTTTATTCGTTCTTTATTCAATTTTGATGATACAAAGAGAATGATACAAAATATACTATCGTTTCAAAATGTTATTTCAGATCGCCCGGTATAATAAAGGCTTTGCTGGAGAAAGAGGAACTGACAATTAATAGCAGCTATATAAGGTGGGCTTTGATACGCTCTACCCCCTTATATTGGGGTGACCATTGATTAATCGCGTTGGTACTTATAACGCGCGTCTATACCTGGAATAGGGCTTCGGGAGATCTACATTATTCATTTGCCTCGATAAAGGGTGAATGCGCAGCAATTTAGGGCCGTTCTGGTCCAGTCTCTCCTTTCGATATCTCTCAGGTTTGTTTAGTCTACAAAATTGCTATTTTGCAGACCTAATATATAGCTGCTTATCATGTTTCCAATCTTATAATTTCTTATTATAAAATTGCTATTGTCATCATAAAATTTATAATTTATGTTTATAAGTTGAGGGAAAATAACTTGGAAAGATGAACATACTTCGTAGAAGGGGGGGGGGGGTTAAAGATGAACCCTTAAACATTTATTTGTGTTAAAACATACCTGATTTAATAAGTTCATTTTTTGTTTTATGCTTTATGATCCTATACACACCGTTTTTGGATTCCCTGTACTACTTTTACCTTTTAATTATTTATAAAAAAATAAAACGCTTATACCTGAATATCCGAAATGAGAGGGTGATTTCTCACTGGCACCCAGGCCTCCATTGGGGGCTCACTCATCCTCCAACCATCCGATTGCTCGGATGTACAGAAGGACGAGCCCCGGCGGCGTCTGTCTAATTCTGGCCATATTAGGCCATACCTTCCCCAATATGGATTGCCGATATTGACGAAGAGCTGGACAGTGGCAGAGCACGTGTTTTGCTGTTTCGTCTTCTTCTTCACATCATCGACACTTTGAGTCCTGTATCATCCCAATTGTATGAAGGTGTTTATTTAGGCTGCAGTGGCCAAAGTAACTGTCTATTGGGAGTCTAGGGCTTGTTTTTGACGGATGCAGGTGATATTTAGCCCCTTTTGTGTCAGGGCTCGTAATTGCTAACCTGCCTTGGCGAAATGTTTTTAGGTTATGTAATTTTTTTACGTGTTCTTGATATGTTATTTCTTTGATTAGGGCTGTGTTAGCAGCTTGTGCCAGAGGCACAACCGGTTCAGGACGTACAGGGTTCAATTTTGAAACCAACTGACCTGCTATTACTGCTATTAGATTTAATTTATCTTCACTATGCCCTTAATGCATACATGTTTTAGGGTTGTGCTTTAGAGAGTGCTTTGTCCAGGGCTTCTGCGTACTCTATTAGAAGGCCAGAAGCTATCCTGGGATTATCTAGGGCTGACAGAAAATCTTTACTTATCTGTTAGAATTTGCACATTCCTATTTTCGAAGTTCTTAGTCAGTGATTCGTTAGCCAGTTGGATTACTCCCATCAGTTCCGCTGGATAAATGTTGGGTGTATTTTCCTAAGGGTGTAATCATTTCGACATCTCGTTCCTTAGAGTAATCTCGTTCCTCTTGCGCCGGACTCGTTTTTTTTTGTCTTAGGTTTGGCACCCTCCTTATGTTGGAAGTAAGTAGGTACTTCATAGCTCTGTTCGGTACTGGAGGGATACTGTTTTCGCATTCAAGAAGCACAGGTTCCTTCAACTGTGCCTCTCTTAGGATGCGAGTGTGTCCTACCAGTCTTCCTCTATTGTTCCATAACTCTCCTTGCTGCAATCTGCGTACATATCCCATTGCCATTTTCTCTACGTATAAGTGTTGAGGCGACAGGGTCAGTGCAGTCTCTATAGGTATTACGTTAGTTGGGGTGGTATTCATTTAACACCTGCTATGGATAGTAATGCCATTCTTTGGAGATGTTGTAGTTGTTCTTTCGCTGTGACTTGTCTCGTTTTGGGCCACCAGACTAGTGAAGCATAGCATAGAATTTGTTTTACTATAGCAAGTGTATATCCATAGAGGGATTTTGGGAGATAGGCCCCATGTCTTCCCCATCACTCTGCGTCACTGTCAGAATGCCATGCGTGCTTTTTCTGTTTTGATTTCAATGTGTTTGTTCCATTTGTTCCAAGGATTAACCATGTCCGTAAGCTGAAGTTGCATCTTTCTTTTCCTGGTGAATAGGTTCAATTCAGTCTTCAGTGGATTTACCGAGAGTGAGTGTTCATTACACCAGTTTGTGCTGGTCATCAGAGCAGTTTGCATGAGTTCGCATAAAGCTCTCATATATGATTACCAGTTATAATCATGCAGAGACAATTCGCATAACCGATTATTGGGAAACCCTCGCAGTTCAATCTTCACAGTCAATCGTCCATCACGATATCCCACTGTAGGTGCGACAGTGTGCCCCCCTGCGGGATGCAGAGCAGTTTGGTCGTGTTCGGTATTGACCTTTTATTTTGTTGATGATTTGTTTTTTTGGGGTACAAGGGTTGAATTATTATACATAGGTTATTATAGTTGTCATGTTTTCTTTGATTCAACGGTTCCGCTACGATAAGGTTTGAATAGCGCGGGAGTGATTATCATTTTTCACCAATGAGCAAGACGAGATTCGACTGCCGTCTTCGAGCGCGAACAGATGAGCGAGCAGACCGCCGTTAATTATTTTTCATTTGCAATTATTCCTATTTTTGGGGAATTTTACTAGCGGTGTAACCGCAATCGTCGTGTTTGGTGAAGTTGCCGGAAGATTGGGATTCTCCAGGATCGAAAGAGGGCCCTCTTAAGCAACACATTGATCCAGCTAGGGTAAGTCGCAATCACAATTTTGCAAGTTGGTGATTAGTATAGTTTTATTTTTTATTGATCATTATTATTGCAAAAATCGAAGTTCGATTTAATTTGTAATCGAACATTTTGGTCCATTCGTTGCCGGATCGTTGAATCATAGATATAGTTGCTATATTCGATAGTATAAATTTATTATAAATATTTGAAATAATTTCTAATATAAAATTCGTTTTAATTTAGTTCAGCCTGCCTTGCATTCCGATAGCATCTTATCAGCGAAGCGAGCGCTTAACTGCTTAACTGAACGGAATATAGGTACCTAATATAATTATTAATATTAACATTGAATTCCGAATTGTTTATTTTGCCTTATTCGCGTCTATTATATTTGGAAAGATTTCTTGGCACATTATAGTTGATTGTCTAAGCTTTCTTATTGCATTGCATACTAATCGTATAGTTTGGTGCCTACTGCTAATTATTTATTGAATTGTTCTTATAAACATTTGAAAATTTGAATTTTGATTCTTTCATTACAATGGCTAATGTTCAGAAAATTCTTCAGCATAGGGCTGCAAGAGATGTTCATATCGATAGAATAAAGGAAATTTTCGCAGTCGCTGAAAGAGCTCGTGAAGATCAAACATATCACACAACATTTAAAATGCGTTACGCCAGTTTGGACGTATCATATAAATCGTTCGAAAGCTTTCATACGAAGATTATTCTTCTCGTGAGCCTCGGAGAAAATAGCGCTGCGGAACTCCAAGTAGAAAAGCGCGTTCAGGTAGAAGTGGATAAAAATTATTTTGCTAGTAAGACCATTTATCATGATTTGTTCTCCGTTGATAATGAAGCTCAAAATCGATCTTCTCGTAACTCTGTCTCCGCATCTAGCAATGTGAAGCTTCCGAGGATCTCTCTGCCTTCATTCGATGGAACATTGAAACATTTGGTCAAATTTTGTGGATCTTTTCTCTTCACTGGTTGATAGCAATGAAGATTTGTCAGGAATCGAAAAGTTTCAGTACTTGATTAGTTGTCTTTCTGGTGAACCTTTGACAATTGTTAAAGGTGTTTCTTTGTCCAACGATAATTATCCCGTAGCGTTTTCAAATCTGAAGAAGAGGTATAATAATAAACGTCTTTTGGCAACCTCGTTTTGGCATGAAATAATCAATGCGCCTAAAATAGATAAGGAAAATCTAGTCGCTCTCCGTAATTTGATTAATACGTTTGCGGAAAACCTCGCGGCATTGGACGCACTAGGTTACGACGTCGATCGTTGGGATTTTCCTCTTTTTATTATTTTATTGGAAAAACTTGACACCCACACCCGAACTCGATTTGAATTGGAATTTAGTAAAGTTGAATCACCTACTTACCCTGACTTACAGTCATTCGTAACGAACCATTGTAAGGCGTTAGAAACGGTTGGTTTTGTTCAAAATTCAGTTGGAAATAGGAAATTACATACGGGTTCGAGTACAACAAAACCTACTACGGGTATCTATCGTCGATCCTCCTTGCATGTGAGCGGTGAAAAAAATTCGGCAACTGAGTCATGCTTGGAATGTAAGGGTGCTCATTACATATCCAAATGCGCATCCTTTCTCTCGAAACCACCTTATGAAAGATTTTTATTAGCCAAACGGAATCGGTTGTGTTTAAACTGTTTGAGCAGTCTTCACAATCTGAAGAGCTGTACTGCCACATCAAGGTGTCTTAATTGTCAAGATACTCATCACACTCTGTTACACTTTAAAAGGAACTCAGTGGTGAACCAATTTCCTGCGGTCGGTACCACCGACCTGGTTGCTGATAACGTCAGTGCTGCTCCAGGTATTAAGTTGGAACCATCGATTCAACAGTCTACCTTGGGTGCGATGACTAACCTTGTCAGGTCAAGTAATATCACTGTATTACTTTCGACTCTCGAACTGAAGGTTTTAGATGGAAGTGGAAATTTTCAGATCATTAGAGGCTTGTTGGATACTGGCAGTCAAATATCTTTTATTACTTATGAATGTTGCAAACGTCTAGGTCTGCGCTACTCGAACATTGCACAATCGGTGCGTGGTATTGGAGATTCGTCGATGGTCAGTCCAAAGGGAAAATTATTTTCTGTTATTCGTCCTGTGGATTTGCAAGAGCCCAAATTGAAGGTGGAATTTTTTGTATTACCCCGAATTTGTGCTGACATGCCAACTATTTCATTCCAGACTACAGAGTGGTCGCATCTTCACGGTCTGCAGTTGGCTGATCCTAAATTTAATTACTCCAAGCAAATAGATATGCTACTCTCAGCAGACGTATACGCACGGATCTTACGTGACGGCAAAATAGAAGGTGGTCCTAATGATCCTGTTGCATTTAATACCAGCTTTGGATGGGTCTTAAGTGGTCGTATACAATGTCAATCTTTGTTATCTGCAAAGGCTGATTCGTTTGTGACATCGTTGATCGTTAATTCGCTCCCTGAGCAATCTTTAGAAGCCACCCTAAAAAGGTTTTGGGAAATAGAATCTATTCCTTATGACATCGTTAGTTCTGCGGAAGATATGTTGTGCGAGGAATTGTATAAGAAAACTATCACAAGAAACACGGAAGGTCGTTATATTGTGTCACTTCCCTTTCGTGCTGGAGTGAGTCCTTCATTGGAAGAGTCCCGAGGCCAGGCGATTCGTCGATTCTACTCGTTGGAAAATCGATTTTCGAAAAACGACAGCCTGCGGAAATCTTATAACGCGTTTATGCAGGACTACATGGACTCGGGACACATGTGCCTTGCTTCCGAGGTGCAAAATCCTTCTCGTGTCTATTATATCCCACATCACTGTGTTTTTAAGATGGATGCTCCAACTCCCAAACTTCGTGTTGTCTTTGATGCTTCAGCAAAGGCGCCTAGTTCCGTCTCATTGAATGACACTCTCTTGCCAGGGCCTAAACTTCAAGCAGATATCGCAACAGTGCTTCTTCGTTTTCGTATTCATTCGGTCGTCTTTACAGCTGACATTCGCCAGATGTATCGCCAGATCCTTATCTCTCCTGACCAGAGAGATTACCAAAGAATTTTGTGGCGATTCTCCTCAAATGACAGTCTGCAGGAGTATGTCTTGAACACCGTGACCTACGGTGTTACATCTTCACCCTTTTTAGCACTACGAACTCTCAAGCAGCTAGTTCATGATGAAGGTCATCGTTTTCCTTTAGCTGCGAAAATTATTTTGAATGATGAAATCTATGTTGATGATATCGTATCAGGTTGTGATACCTTCGAAGAAGCCAAAGTCATCATCGAACAGCTGGCGTTGCTGTTTGCTTGTGGTGGTTTTGAGCTTCGGAAATGGGCTAGTAATTGCCCATCACTGTTAGAAAATATGCCTCATGATTACAAACAATTGCCTTTGAATTTTGATGAGGATTCGATTATCAAGGTTCTAGGCCTCCATTGGAACCCTCGCTTGGACACATTTTCCTATAAAGTAAAGTCATCGTCAAAGAAATGTACAAAGCGTACTATTCTGTCGGAATTGGCTCGAATCTTTGACCCGCTGGGATTCCTGGCTCCCCTAACATTTTGTGCGAAGCATTTGATGCAACACTTATGGGCGTTAGGAATTGGTTGGGATCAGGTCCCTCCTGACGATGTCATCAGCCGTTGGGATCAATATAACGCGGAAACTTGTTATTTGTCGTCGTTGGAAATACCTCGTTGTTTGTCTGTCTTGGGTTGTTCGTATTGCGCCCTGCATGGATTTTCCGACGCCAGTGAGCGCGGTTATGCTGCCGTTGTCTATTTACGGGTTGTTGTTAAAGGGTGTACACCTAGGGTCTTCTTAATTTCAGCCAAGTCCAAAGTGGCGCCCATCAAGCGAGTGTCGTTGCCCCGGTTAGAATTGTGTGCTGCTGTTTTGCTAGCAGATCTAATAAATTTTGTGAGTTCGACTTATAAGAATCTTCCTATTAGCAAAATTGTTGCCTGGTCAGATTCCACAGTCACCCTTCACTGGATCAAGTCATCTCCACATCGGTGGAAGGCGTTTGTTAGCAATCGAGTCTCTCACATCCAAGAAAAGCTTAATCCCGCTAACTGGTATCATATTTCGGGCCGAGAGAATCCGGC
The DNA here is from genome assembly GCA_910589415.1 of Malachius bipustulatus. Taxonomy (NCBI): domain Eukaryota; kingdom Metazoa; phylum Arthropoda; class Insecta; order Coleoptera; family Melyridae; genus Malachius; species Malachius bipustulatus. Next base: position 30,743,645 of record OU342631.1, on the reverse strand, counting down.
AGATATTGCTTCGCGAGGTGCACTCCCATTGGCACTTCTTCAGGATCCTTTATGGTGGGCGGGGCCTCCATGGTTGTGCTCTTCAACCTTTTCAGAGCCAGTATCTTCACAACTGATTGACTCAAATGAAGAGGCGATCCTCGAGGAACGCACCTGCGTATTGCATTCTGTTTTGATCTCTGACCCCGTGTTATCGTTACTCGATAGGCATTCTAAGTTGGAGAAAATTCAGAGAATTATCGTGCATTGTATGAGGTTTATTTCCTCACTTCTACGGATTACGAATGAACGTCGTTCCGATTTCAAGATTAACAAAATTTATCATTGCTTCGTATCAGGCCACGAGTCGATTAGTTCAGTTGAATATGACACCAGTTTGCTGATAATTTGTCATTTTGTTCAGCAAGCTGTGTTTTCCGAAGAAATAGTAAAATTGAAAAATAGTAAGCCTCTGCCAAAGTTTCTTCGTCGTCTTAATCCGTTCTTGGATAATATGGGTCTTATTCGAGTGGGAGGCAGGTTGGTTCACTCTCAACTGACATATGATCAGAAGTTTCCCATTTTATTGCCTCGTCATCATCGTTTGACTTATTTGTTGATCGAATCGTTTCACAAAAGGCATTTACATCCAGGACTGCGAACATTGCAGTTTCTCCTCTCCCAACAGTTCTGGATTTTATCGCCCAAACGAGCCATTCGGCAAGTCTTAACAAAATGTCATCGATGCTTCAAAGTGAATCCTATTCCCTGTCAGCCAATTATGGGTAATTTGCCAGCTGCAAGAGTTTCACAAGTTAAGCCGTTTTCCTGTGTGGGTTGTGATTTTGGTGGACCCTTCTATATTACTCTCGGGAAGAGACGTGGCTCCAAGTCTCAGAAGGCTTATCTGTGCCTTTTTGTCTGCTTCGCCACCAAGGCAGTCCACCTTGAACTGGCATCAGACCTTTCCGCGGAGTGTTTTCTTGCCGCATTTCGGCGATTTATTTCTAGACGAGGTCGAGGTTCGAAAGTGTTTAGCGACTGCGGCACAAACTTCGTCGGAGCTAATAAGTATCTCGCAGATCTTATGCGTCAGGCAGTAGACATTGAAAGAATTGACTGGGTTTTCAATCCCCCTGCTGCCCCTCATTTCGGAGGACTTTGGGAAGGTGGTATTAAGTCTGTAAAATCTCACCTAAATAGAGTTATCGGAGATCAGATCCTCACCTACGAGGAGTTCTATACCGTGTTGGTCTGTATTGAAGCTGTTCTCAATTCCCGTCCGTTAGTCGAAATGAGTTCGGACCCTCATGATCTATCCGTGTTAACCCCGGGTCATTTCCTCACCCTGGAGCCATTAACGGCCATCCCAGATCATGATCTCAGCCATTTGAACATGTCTCATTTGAATCGCTGGCAGTTGCTTCAGCGGTTACAGCAAGACTTCTGGAAGCGCTGGCATTCCGAGTATCTTCATAGTCTTACACAACGGTCGAAGTGGCTGAAAGATGGAAGGCCATTACACGAAGGAGACTTAGTTCTCATTAAGGATGAGAAGGCACCTCCGTTGCATTGGAAATTAGGTCGAGTTACTAAACTACACGTCGGTACAGATAGAGTTTCCCGTGTAGCCTGTGTTAAGACTGCAGATTCAGTCCTCACCCGGCCTATTGTTAAGCTGTGTCCTTTACCGGGTACAAGCGATTTTAGTCGATAAATTAATCGTCATCCTTGTCCTGTTACAGCTTGCTTTTGTTTGGTTTTTTATTTTTTGTTTCTTTTTAATACGGGAAAATTTTGGAAATTTTGGTGGGCGGAATGTTCGGTATTGACCTTTTATTTTGTTGATGATTTGTTTTTTTGGGGTACAAGGGTTGAATTATTATACATAGGTTATTATAGTTGTCATGTTTTCTTTGATTCAACGGTTCCGCTACGATAAGGTTTGAATAGCGCGGGAGTGATTATCATTTATCACCAATGAGCAAGACGAGATTCGACTGCCGTCTTCGAGCGCGAACAGATGAGCGAGCAGACCGCCGTTAATTATTTTTCATTTGCAATTATTCCTATTTTTGGGGAATTTTACTAGCGGTGTAACCGCAATCGTCGTGTTTGGTGAAGTTGCCGGAAGATTGGGATTCTCCAGGATCGAAAGAGGGCCCTCTTAAGCAACACATTGATCCAGCTAGGGTAAGTCGCAATCACAATTTTGCAAGTTGGTGATTAGTATAGTTTTATTTTTTATTGATCATTATTATTGCAAAAATCGAAGTTCGATTTAATTTGTAATCGAACAGGTCGACTTACCTGGAACATAATATAAACATGTTGGTTTGGGTTTAGAGGATTCATTTTTAGAGATTTTTACGTCGGAAAGATTTGCCTAAATTGATCTGCTTTGCCTGTTTTCGGTGTAAAACCTCCCTCCAAGGTTCTGGAATGTAAGCGCATGCAATATATGTCTTGTATATAGGCACCAGGTGGTCTGTAATAAATTCCAGCCCATGTTGGAGGAGTCCCGGAACCACACCATCCAACCCAGGTGCTTAGAAGGAAGAATTAGAGTTTCGGTCAAACGATCTCTAAAGTGCAGCATGACTTTTCTTGGTCAGTACTTAGATGGGTGACCAATTATAGTGGTAAATAAAAAAGTTCCGTGACCGATCGTGCTCCGGGAGGTACGTTAAAAAGGGGGTCCCGGCTGCTTCACAGCAGTCGTTAAGTTACGTCAGAGGCCCTTGAGGCTACTTGAAAACTTCTGACACTTGAGCTTTACCACAGCCATAAGATATTTATTTATTTATTTTTAGAAGGAAGAATTTAATAGCCGTGACCACTTTTGTTGTATAGACCACCTCCTCTGTAGTGTCCCATCAGTTCTTCTGCTTTAGGGAGCCTGTTTTGTGTTCTACCCAGGAGCTGACCGTGACAATTTTTGTAGTCCGAGAACATTTGGGTTGAGAGGACTTCAGTTGCTTCTGCTGAGTTTGTAGTGTAGGCACCATCTGCCGTTTTCATGTTACCATTGATAAGTCGAGTTCTTGAAGAGCACATTTTTCAGCTGGGCCGCTACTGTAGTGGATTCGATTTCACTACAAAAGCGTTTCCAAGACTCCCTTTGTGGTTTACGAAAGCTGTTATTGAATTCCTTTGGGTGTTTGTTCCTTTATAGGCCACCACTAGGACATTATGCGGACATTGCATTTTTTATATTTGCTGTTGGTACCTAGATATCTATTTAATATTTAACTTGAACTCCGTCACAAAGTGAAAAATAAAAAATCACGCAGAAATAGTTTTCTCTCGTTTTATTTCACAAGTTATGTCCCTAAATCAATAATTTTAAAGCTTTTCCCCATTGGTTATTCGATGATCCCCAATACATATCTAAAAACACCCCCATCTTATTTTTTAAAGAGCTTAGTGCGCTGTAAGTCGTCACGTAATCGTAACGGGAAGTCGAGCTGAATTTTAATTAGAAAGGTGTCTCCTGGAACCCAGCGTGTTCCTGCTTGACTTTTTAAATATTACCTTCCAATAAAATCGACATAACGATATGAGAAAATGTAATACTTCTTATCCCTTCTCAAAAAAATTCCCGATAAAATAATCTTTAATAGCGGTACATGTGTAGGTATAGGAAATCCTGTAGAAAATCCTGAATGGCCTCAATGGATGCGAAACAAGCAGCCAATTATGGACGCGCTATCACCCATGGTCGGCTAGATTTATTAGAATAATCCTCGACCATCTGCAGGGCCATTGCGACCGCCAGATCAACCCCGTTATCAGCCGCACATCCCTGACAAAGTGTCGAATTATCCACCCCCAGATACGAGGGAGCTCGCGCTTTATTATATTAACTACATTTATCTGGTTCCTGTTCCAAATTAACCTCGTGTCACTGAGCCGATACATCATCCGCGTTGCTACCCTTGAAAGGCGTCATTAGGCCACCATCCACCCCTTAAGATAAAGACCATAAATTAGCGTGGGGCGCTCCGGTAATCCGTCACTAGATATCTCCTGACAGATAATATTCGCGGTGTTTTATTGCAAAATGAGTATCACACAGTGGAATGTGTTCTTCTTATAGGTATAAACAAGGTATTGTCTTCACGGGCAAGTTACATGTAAGGAGGTACTGAAGATGAAGTTTATTGTTATGGAAAAAAAGGCTTGCCGGTATAGTACCCAGTCAATAGTTTCTGAATTTGAAGGCAGAGAATGCACTGTGGCATGAATTTTATTTAACTCGAGCTTAAAAAAGATTTTCTTTGATATTAAAATTAGGTATTTTAATTATTTAGAAGCAAATGTTTGACGAGACGATAGTATGACAATAAGGGAGAGTTAGGGGTTGAATTTCAAGGGATGTAAGTGACACCGTGTAACAGACCAGCTGCAATTGTTTGCTCCATCTGGTCTCATTTCGCGGCTCGCCGAATCGCTGCTCTGACTCATTTTAACTCTAATCAGTATTGCCACTATTCAAATATCACAATTTAACATAAAAAATAAGATTGAATTCGTTAAAATTAAGCTGTGAATTGAAAGTTAGATCGAAAAAAATTTTAAAAACTTTTTTTTAATGAAACAGCGGTCATAACTTCGTAAGATGAGACGTAGTCGCTCCACACTGGTAATGTTGTAATTTTGGCTTCGAGAACTAGGATTCGAACACACGCGGTGGCAGCTCCAAGGAATTATTAATTCTTTTGATTTTGGCACACAAAAAGAAACGTTGTAGTTACTTTTCTACCTGTGGGTAGGTACTGGAGAAAGTTATAAACTTGGTTGGTCTGGTTCTGAGGGTAGAATTTTTGACAAAACCCTCAGCTATGACTAATGATTTCTATCCCTCATGATATATGACCCTTCAAAAAATTTTATTTGGCACATTTGTTGAAACAAGAAACAAATACAATTTCGAAAAGCATAAAAATCGAAAAATATTATACAAGGTATGTAAATTACTAATAATTACAAAAAATTAGGGAATGATTCCTTGTTTTACAAAAAAACAAGTTTTAATGAAAATAAATCATTCGCCTCTCTTCTGTTTAGATACGTCTTCTTGACGGGGGTGTCAAAACAGTCGTTTTTAATTTCTTTCTTAAATGCGGAAGAAGTTACAGAAATTAAATCAAGTAGGCCTAGTTTGCTATTGAGAATACACTCGTTATATACATATTCCTTAATTGTTCCCTAAAGTTTTAAGGGGTAGAAAAGGTTACCCCTAGAATGTATTTCTCACGTAACTTTTTTTCTTATGTCTGCATCCCCATTTTAGAATCCATTTTGGATACCCTGAATCATTTACCTAAATAAAAAAGCTTTTTTATAATTACTATTTTTTCCTAAATTTCATGTCTCAGAAAAAAAAATAATTGAAAATTAATTATTACGTAGCTAACATGATTTATTTGCACATGGTGGTAATTTTGAAAAAATAATTTGATTTAAATATTTTTTTCCTTGAAGATCCTAAATTTACGAAAAAATCAAAGAACACCTTTTTTAGCTGATTTTTTAGCGTGATTTATATAGAATGAATCAGGGGAGCCTAAATATAATTTGGAATGTCGGTACGGCAGTAAGAAAAAAAGTTAAAATTTACTTTTTTGACTCCACATTTTCATGGGGGTTGTCCTGAACAGGAAAGAAGCTAGTGGTTTGTTTTTATTTGAAACCCGACTCAAAAAATCGTATTCCTTATTATTTAACAGAGGGATGGCGTTATAGAAAATGCTTGTAAGAAAGAAAGAAATTATTGAAGCATTAAGTAAATGTTTAAAAATAAAAAAAAAACAGAATATTGGGATTTGCTCATTAAATGAGCTCTATGGTAATCAGAAACACAAAGCCAAGCTGATCCGAGGCACGGTCAGCCCTGTTTCGCTCCTATTTGACCCCTTCAGAGTGACCCACCAAACCAGCCAGGATGCGTGTTATCGCATGCCAATATAAGGAGTTCGTCCGTCTCATACAATACAAATCAGTGGATTTTGAATCCGCGACTTGCAGAACATAACGACATCTACAGTTGGTGGTAAGAACGGCAGCCAGTGACGACAGCAATCGTCTTCGTGAGGCATGACTCTTCGTGCAGTTTTATATGTTGTGAGGATTTGGCAAGTCTCCGAGAGAGCGCCAGCCTACTAAAGAGGGAAATTGAAACATTAATTTATTTTTCAAAACAAAAGAAACCGAATTTTTGACTTTGCTCATTAAATGAGCTCCATGACAATCAGCAACACAGAGCCAAGCAGATCTGGAGCCACGGCCAGCGCTAGTTCGGTCGAATTTAACCTCTTCAACGTAACACCAAATGAACATATGGATGTGTGCTGCCTGCTGCCGAATGCCAAGGAGTTCCTCCTGGCTGGTAGCTCTTATCACCAACGGTAGATGTCGCTACGCTCTGAAAGTCACTAGGTACCTGTAATACCGACACTGGTGCTTACCAGGATAGCACAGTCACTCGTTGACGTTTACTTGACATGGAGATGCTTGAACAGTTGCATGGATTTCATATTGTGGGCACTTTGGGCATAGGCGTAGGTGGAAAGTGGAAGAAAGCGAAGTTTGAAAAAAGAAATAAACATTAATACAAACGAGAGAACAAGGAATCCTATTTCCGTAGGAATTTGAAACATTTCATTTGGTACCATTTTTAACGGGCTATCATAAACAGTTACTGAAAAAAAGGATCTTGACAGGCACACGGACAACAGAAGGATCTGAATAAGAACTTCCCATACTGATGGTTCCTCAAGGTGTAATAAAAATAAAATCTACCTGACAAAGTTTCAAGTATCCGGAAATTCTGAGCCCCGTTTTTTCTGCAATCGTATAACTGCCTGCTGGGTTCATTTTTGGTCCCTAGTAAGCGTCAGCGTCGTTAATTCAGGTACCCTTTACAAGTCACGGATTCAGGTCAGTGAAGACCTGAAGACCACTCTGGTTGATGTTGTAATAAAAAAATTCCATATAAAAACGAATTTAAAAGGTAACTCAGTGACTGTTCAGCGGTTAGGCGAAGGTATGCTAATTGCTGTGCTGGTTGTCAGAACGACTTTATCCATTTTGCTACAAAATGCTTCCTGTCTGCGACAGTAGGAAAACCATACCCATAGTAAATGCGCTTAAAAAACAATACCGGACACTTACACTTGTATATGTATATATCTAATGCTCTACGTTGATTTAGGACAACTGCAGCAGCGCCCTCAAGCGTTGAAGGGTGAAACTAAAAGTTAAATTTGGTGAAACTTAGCGGGAGTTAGCTGCTTGTAAGTTTAATTAGCGACAGACTACATTAGTGTTATGGAGTAGTGCAACAATAAAATCAAAGTTTGCAATTTATTTTGCGGCTTGAGGGCGCTGTAAAACTTGTCGTTTGATTTAAGGGAAAGTGTCCGGCATTGTTATAAATGAGCGTATTTGCGTATTGATTTTATAAGAGTAAGAATAAGTATAAGATATTATTCTTAAAGTCAATAATATTTTCTTCTCTTCCTTGCTGGAGCGGTTTTCAGGAAAGATGGAAACTTTGGGAATGCCCTCCCATCCATAAACTTGTAAGAAATCGCACTTTTCTGAAATACAAACACTCGCTCCAGCTAAGAAACGATCGCAAGCGGGAGTTGCAAGCTTGCAACTGCAAATTCCAATAAGAATGTGGAATTTTACGAGCATATCCCGCCTCCGAAGCGGGATTTCTATAGTACCGGGGCATATAATATCGCAGCGCGGGCAAAAGCCATCTCGAGAAACGTCAAAGTTTCTCAATCTTGCGAAATAATAACTAGAAGAAACTCCGAGGACATTTAAATTCTCAACTTCTATAAAAGCCCCCTTTATATTCCGATATTTGAGTTCAGATCGAATATCAATACAGGGGAGATTACTATTCTTTCAAATCCTTCACAGTGCGTCATGCATTTCGCTGCTCCGCTTCAAAATATTTAGAATTCTTCAAGAAATACAATAAACTCTCGTTTAACGGGGATCTAATCCTCATCCATACATATATAGGAGAAAGACAAATTGGATCAATTATTATACGATTTGTATCGTAACGCATCATAAATTATTATTTTAAACTAAGTAAGCACAATGGCATAATTTATTTAAACTGGGAGACAGACAAACGCAAGATTGAAAATGTCATAACTTCTAAGGGTTGAAGAGAAAACTTTAAGATTTAAAAAATTTCATACATCATTAGGTACAAGTCAATTAAAAACTCTATTCTCTGACCTTATGTTGTGGGTTGCATGAGAAAAGCATCCTCTTAGGTAGCACTTATCGTTTCAGAGCAGACAGGGCGAATTTTTTTGACCCCGTCAGAATATCCCACTCCGCAAGGTGAAGTAGAAGGAAGGCCTCCTCAATGTTGCATGTTATTTATTCATCGCCAACTCCATTAATCAGGGAGCGCGGGCGGCGTTATGAAACGGCGCCGTCTCCATTATTCATCTAAGTGTGCATAAGTAGAGATCGCTGTAAGTCATTTGTATCTGGGCTGTGGCTGAATGCCGCCGCCGCCCCCACCTGAACATTAATAAGTGATCCGGTGGAGTCGGTGGCGGCGGCGGCTGTCAAACTCCCGGCTTGCTATGATGGTTGATAGATTCCGCTGCTGGGATCATTTATATAAGTCAGACGGGCAATTGTGGTACTTTCTCCGAGTCGTTTATTTTATAGGGTTGAAATCCCGATTTGAAAAGGGATAATTGATGGAAATTTTCAATGCATAATAAATACATTTTTTTTAATGGTTTATATGGGAAGGAATAAATGCTATTGCAGTTTATGAGATTATTGAGATTTTAGGAGTGTAAATTTTAGAACGTAGGTAGGTAACGTAATAAGATTCAAAATCTTGTTTATGTTATCAAAATCGTAAAAGATTAAGGACAGGTGTTCCAAAAACTGTAGGCTATAAAATGAATATAAAATTCAATCTTCCATAATTTATTCTTGAAGCAAACAAATGGTTTGAGTTACATGATTGCGCTACTTTGTAGGAGTGGATATAGTTATAAATAAATTTTAAATTAGTATTTGAATTTTATTGTTGGGAACACTAATGATCTAAAGATGTATGATAGACGTTTAGATTCCAATCAATTCGTTTGATACAAAAAATTCGTTTCGATAATAATAAAAAAAACATGACAATAAAAACGCTCAGTTTTTATGACTAAGTTAAGCTCACTGCTAATTTAAGAAAAAATAAATTATAAAACGTCTAATTAAAAAGTCGAGATTTTGCTGGCAGTGAGAATGGCAAAATTATACAATCTTTCTCTGCTTCCTTATTGGTTGAAGCCATAAAGTCGACTGTCAAACAATTGGGGGGTTTTAAGACAAGGAAGTTTAAATTTGAGGAACCAAATAATATCTTTTTTATAAAAGTTATTTTGCTTTGTACATACACAGGGTGAAAATTTCTTGAAAAATCTAAAAGGGGAGTAGGGGGTATACAGTACAAAATGTTTAAGCTTTCCCTGAGAAGTTTCAACGGAATAATTTTTGGTAAAAAGTTATAATAATCTTTTATTTTTCTGAAAGCATGATTCAGAAATAAAATAAATATTTTGACGCACTCAAACATGTACCACTACCAAAAACTATACATGGGATCATAATTTTATCAATTTCGCGTTTCTGTAAGGGGATGAGCCATATTCCTACCCAAAATTTCACTCCCAATGTAGACAACTTTTTTATTTTGAGAGATATACAGGGTGTCTCTAAAAGGTACCACCAACGCTCTACCACAGATTCCCGAGGAAAAAATATGCCGATTTAACCGAACTTATCCATGTCCAAAGTTGTACCCTTTTCAAGATACAGCCCTTAAAAGGGGGTCAACTAAATACTCATTTTCCAGAATAAGTCAAAAATGGTTTAAACGAGAAACTTCAAAATTTCACCACTTACTACTATTGTTAAGACCAATAAACTGACGTAGTCTTACAAACATTGACGTACAGGGTGTTCCTATTTTTGATGTCATGTCTTACGTTTGACCCCAGAACTTTTTTAACCGCACGCCACTGATTAAATTTGTATTTTTTATCTAAAGGTTGAAGTATTACTGAACTTTTTGCGCCCTTATAAAAATTTTGTATCTTGCGTGGTTTCCCCGTCATTAATTTTCAATGATACACCCACAATGCTGAAAACGTATTTGAAAAATGTAATTTTTACTTAAAATTAATTAAATTTTATTTCACAAAGATGATTTTAAATATCAGGATAAGTCTTATCGGTTGTTTGATTCTGCTTATCATTGTACGCAATCTAATTTGAATATAAATTTAATAATAAATAAATAATAAAATTTTATTAATTTTAAGTAAAAATTACATTTTTCAAATACGTTTTCAGCATTGTGGGTGTATCATTGAAAATTAATGACGGGGAAACCATGCAAGATACAACATTTTTATAAGAGCGCAAAAAGTTCAGTAATACTTCAACCTTTAGATAAAAAATACAAAATTAATCAGTGGCGTGCGGATAAAAAAGTTCTGGGGTCAAACGTGAGACGCGACATCAAAAATAGGAACACCCTGTACGCCAATGTTTGTAAGACTACGTCAGTTTATTGGTCTTAACAATAGTAGTAGGTGGTGAAATTTTGAAGTTTCTCGTTTAAACCATTTTTGACTTATTCTGGAAAATGAGTATTTAGTTGACCCCCTTTTAAGGGCTGTATCTTGAAAAGGGTACAACTTTGGACATGGATAAGTTCGGTTAAATCGGCATATTTTTTTCTCGGGAATCTGTGGTAGAGCGTTGGTGGTACCTTTTAGAGACACCCTGAGGGTCGGTTAAATGGGCTAAGTTGGCAGTATGTTGATGCCGATTTGTATCTTAAAGAAATTCAGAACGACTTTCGTCGCTGCCAAAATTATTTCGAAGAAACTGAAAAATCTAGTTTTTTTATTTTAGACATATATATTTTATTTATTATTGATAATAAATTAATTATTATTAAATTTAAATTATCAAGGACTCTAAAAATATTAATATAATAATATTATAAGATAGACCAGAAAATATGCGAACAGAATTTTATAAAAAAACCTTTAGGTTTGAGTGTCAAAATTCCTTTAGTTTATTTCAAGTGAAGTGTACAGGAAAACCAGTTCTCTCCAAATTACATATTTCAAGAAAAACGACTTTTAAATATTTGAGGTCTAACAAGAAGTGTTTATCATTAGGGGTAATTGTGCTGGAAGAAATGATCATATTATGATTCTTAGGGATTTGTGAACATTCGTAAACGCGTAATTTTAATTTAATAAATAAATAATAAACTAATAAATTATATTAATGAATTATATTAATAAATTATAATAAAATAAAAATTATTAAAAAATTAATTTATTTTTTTTCTACAAGGTGAGCTCGTTATTTATTCCCTTTTGGGCGTGTTATATTTGCTTATACTGCATTTATCTTTAATGCCATAACTCCTGACTGAACGGTTTCTCTCGCTGGAGCACTATACCATCTTGTAGATTAGGAAAAATGCTACTAGATGTCATTTGAAACTCAAAATTACCACTTAGCTGGTTTTATTTCAGTACCCTCCAAGTGATTTCAGGAAAAAAGTACCTACGTAAGAATTTACATAGTGTGTGTTAAAATTCCATCTTCTGACGTGTAGGCATAACATATTATTACTTATGATGTATTTGGTTTTTGATAATGACGTCATAGTCAGTTCTTTTTAAAAATGACAACCCCTTACTACGTTGCATAATTATGTTCTTGTAAGCAGAATATTTTCTGTTAAATTTATAAGTTTTTTCTTTTTTTTTTTGCTGTACATAAAGGTCTTAATGAGAAGAACATTTCCTTAAAATCACGTGTACATACCTATTTGTATTTCAAAAAAAAAAAAAAGTTATGGCGTGTTTGAAATGAAAAGAAAGTTTTTTATGTTTGACATGCCATAACTTTTTTGAATTTACAAATAAAACTTGTGAAACTTTGAGAGAATATTCTTCTTAGGAAGGCCTTTGAATAGCTGCATGAAATTCTTACCAAAATAAGTATCCTTCTTTTTTTGCAAAATAAATTTTCTCTATTTTTTAGAAAAAAAGCTTGAAATTGAGGTGACTATATTCTCCTCTAAAAGACATTTGCAACGATGTATCGCAAGTAGGCGGTTACCCATTCAAAAACATGCTGATGACGTCTCTGGCCATAAACCAATGACGTCATAATAATATCGGATGTTCATTAATAATAATAACGTTCTGAGTTGGCCATGGAGATCGAAAAGCATATGTCATAACTTGATTTTATATTAATATGGAATTATAGACTTATTACCTATTAGACTTTCTATGATTGTGATCCACTGTCACGGTTACTAACTGTAACTGTTATTCGTTTTGAGTTGTTAGTCTCAAATCATCTGTATTTCATACGTAACTCTAAATAATTCAGTAGATATGCGTCAAATAGTCGTAAACAGTGTTTCTCGCCATGGGGGTATCTGAAAGTAACAGGTTATTTTATGTCGGTCGCTACTCCCTAATTCAGTTCTCCCATCTCTAATCCAAGCTCAATGAAATGAATGCAATTTGACGTTTTTGACATTTAGCATTTACATTTACCGAAGGACGTTCTTTTTCCAAGGAAAGGTTAATAAAATAAATGGTTGTTTGGTTATTTATTTATATTAAAACCGCAAATTAATTAAAAGCGCGCACGTAAGAACCAAAAACTGCTATAGTTAAAAATTATTTTCGCAATGGGAGTAATAAGCTTCATGGAATTTGAATGTTTTCTTTAGTTCTCTCTGGAGTACTTAATTATCATGTGGTGGAACCCAAGAATTATTTCTAGTTCCTTATCAAACTCGGTGCTTGGATGGAATGTTTCTGTATGAACCTGCTTACAAGCTTCTTAGGAAAGGTGTCCATTTTATTGTCTTTTTCGAGTGATATGGTAGTGAAGGTATTCCTACTCCGAGATATTCCTGGCAGGTAAATTTTTTTCAATAGTTTTCTAGAAAATTACAGTTTCACTAAGACTTCTTTACAGGTTTAGCATGCCATAGAATATCATGTAGATCAGTTCCCAGAGTTACAGAACAAGTAATACTCGTAATACACCGATACCGTAGCCAGCCAGATTCTGCAAGCTTAAATGTGATTTCTTTCTATGCATTTATATCGAGGACTCGATATTTTGTGTGACACTGTTAATGAAGTTGAGTCAAGTAAACGAGAGGAGAAGGTCGTCGAGATAAACGATACACCCGGCGAACAGTTACAGAGTGCTATTAGTGGCGTGAGAAACCGTGTATTAAAATGTGTCTTTTATAAAAATGGATAGTTTGTATCTAAAACTTTTTTTCTGGAAAGATTCCCCTTTCCAATGATTTCAAAAAAAATATTAAAATGGATCACGCTGTGTAATAATAGTGTCATAATAGAGAATTAAATTAACTTTCAGATCTTCGTTTCTATTTAAAATTCTTGATATGAAGGGGGAGTAAATGGTTGTTGTGTCAAGGCAGGTATACATATAGTTCGACTTAAAAAAACGTTCCCCGAGAAGCAAAAATTAACCTTTCTAGGAAGTTTCCCAAAACAAACCATCAACTATGGGTTTATAATACACGCCCTGTATGATCGACCCTTGCACGTTGAAACTACAACGTTACTAACCCTAAATAATTTACAGGATGGACGTTCTAAGTCGGCAACTTCCTTCTCTGTCAATTATACTTTAGGGAACATTAATTTCCGCGACGTCGATAGAAAGACACAACTGCATCGCTCCAGAGCTTGGACAATCGATTCGGGCATGTACGAGATTATTGTGTGCCCGTCATGAGTCCACAGATTCCCTCACACTGTTGCCATTTATATCTTAACAGAAACTCAAAATTTTTTCATAGCAACTACCGATCTAGAGTACGAACGACGTTACCAAATAATACGCGATCGTTGCAAAATAATCGAGACGCGTGCCTATAATAGCACTGAACAGGAGAGGGTGGCTGGCGTAGCGTGACATATGTCAATATGGTCGTTCGACGTCAACTTTTAGCTTCCGGTCACGGCAATACGTCATACATCAACAGTTCGATTCTTTGTTATGCTCTTGTGTTGTTATTAAACGGTGGAGATTGGGAGGGACGAACAAATCTGTTTGATTTCAGGATTTATCGCTATAAAAATGGCTTTTGTTCGCTGATTGAATTTTTTTCGCATTTAACGCATAATAACATCGATATATAAATATTTTACTCGTTTATCTCGAAAAGCAGAGACCAGCAAAATTTTTAATAAAAAAAAATTGAATAAAATTTCTAAAAAACTCTTCATTAAGCTGGAAAGATACCCTACTTTAGATGGGTATTATCGGAGAAAAAAAGCCTGGAGTGCAGACCTCCTATATCAAATTTTTTTTCCCGATCGACTGTGAGGTCCTAGCTCAATTTCCCCACTCACGTTCCACCGATCCGAGGTGGGGGAGGGGGTTCCTGCCAATCTCTTCCTTATTGGGAAAACAATTTTTTCGGTAGGATCAAGACTGACGGAGCAATCCACGAAAAACCGATATCCCGTACTTTACAATGGCCCCTACCCCCCTCCCGCCCCTCGCCCCTCGGATCGGTGGAAGGTGAGTGGGTAAATTGAGCTGGGACCTCACATAGTCGATCGTGAAATTTTTTTTTTTATATAGGAGGTCTTAAATACCCACTTCGAAATACCCATAATAGGTACCTTACTACTTACCAATTCCTCGGGACTTATTTTTTCTTATGTCCCTACTTTAGGCCTCGTATAAATATATTTAATCTAGAGATGCCGTAATTACCAGGTTTTTGAAACTTATGACCTTCTTGTGTTGACCTTCTTATGACTAACTTGTAGACTTCCTTTATTTTCTTGCAAAATATATAGAAATTAAAGAAAAGTTTGCTTGTGAGTTGTGGTTGATACCTATAAGGTCTATAGAGTGATGAGTTGTCTGAAGAGAAAAAAATCTGGAATCCATTATAATCTCCAGAACGAAAAAATGAACATGGAAAGTAATTCCCCATGAAACGAAATAAGTCCATGCACCTGTTTTATTGGGGTACATTAAATTTTTCTCCTCAAATTTAGGGTTAGCCGTCTTCATAAATCACCCTCCCGGCTGATTATTAAAAAGATCGTTTTAATAAAGTAATCTTCCATGCCATTAAGTAAATTTCAAATTAAATTACATGATTGGTGTACTGAGTGAAGTTCCCGGGAGAGAGCTCACTCAATTATGCATAGATAATAACGGCGCTTATGCTTTATACATAAACATAAGCGCCCGTCAGTGATGGGAGCTCGGGCAGAGAAACGCTGCAGAACGGAATAGACATAGAGCAAATGACATGAATTAAGCATTATATCAATTTCGCGCGTGACGGTACTAATCCTAGAGCGTGCAACCTTTGCAAGGGAGGAAATCTCGCTTACCCTGCGAGACGCTTCATAACGCTGCATGGCAAGTATCTGTCCTGCCGGAGTATGAATTTGCACTCTAGGATGGAGTTCTAGTAGTGACAGAAGGTCAAATGACGAGCCCTAGATGTGTTTTAAGGGTAGCCACCCTCTCTGGATCGGGGTGACAACTACTGGGGTCGGGAACGTTCCTCATTATTGTATTGTCATTTCGGTTTGTTGTACTTCGACTGATTATTTCTATTCTCCACTGCTACATTGCAAGCAAAACTAAAATCTACGATCAGGCCTAGGTCCAAAAATCAAAAGGATCATCCTTAAAATTTTTTTAAAGGATTTATTGTCTTTAATTTACGCAGTAAATATCTATTTTTACTTGATACCAATTGACACCATGGATCTATTTCTTAGGAAGAAATAAGCAAATGGATTTATTTATAATATTTAGTTATCTAAATCAAAATCAGGATGTCTATTAACAAGCATCAATCATGAAGTTTGCTCGAGTGAAACTTTATAAGGGATTATAGGAGAAGGGAAAGCAAAAGAAACCGACATTTTTCTTATTAGGGCACCTCAGACCTGAATGCTGGTCATTGCTGAACAAATCGACAACGCTGTCTAGGACAAGGGACGATCCCGACTCGGCTGGACGTGGACGGCATAGAGTCTCATCAGGGAGGCCGTGACGGAAATGACTAAGCTCGCTAGATCAATCATTCGCCTGTTTGGGATTCCCATATCATCGGTTACATGTTTGCTTTATTAACATCCCCCCGAGCAAATACAAGACTTCGAGGAAGTAAACCGGAGAGATAGTTAACCCTTCCGATTTTCTCAATTCCCCGAAGCAGATTTTTACCATAATCTCAGAAATTGGGTTTCAGTATTACATAGGTTAGTTCATTTTCTGGAGGATAGCCTAATCTAAAATGGGTTTCGCTTATTTTGAGGTTTTATGGGAAACGTGTGCCAAGAAAAAGAATAGTTTGGCTCAGAAATCCTGACCAGAGCGGCAGAGATTATATTTAGAAGATTATTGGTGTTCATAATAAAACCAGAGATATGTGAGGAAAAACTTCTAATCTTCATTCTTATTGCTATTTAAAGTTCCTGATGGGTACTATCCCTTCTTCTCCGTAGATTACTCAATATTTCATGGCAAGTCGAAATAATCCTAGCCTGTAGTTCCTTCAATGGTTTTTGATCTCTCTGAGCACCATTTTATTTTTATGGTGTGTTGTTTGAGATTTTACTCATTGGACTCGTTTGTCCACTCCTTTTTGTTACTGAACATCACTTGGAAAATGACATTCCTTGAGAAGTGAGTGCATTGTTTAATACTGCACAAATGCTTAAAAATTTAGCTGAGAAAACTCACTGAGAGACCAAATTAGTGGGCCAAGAGAAAAAAAAGGTGAAGGTATCAAATTGTAAAAAGATATTTATTAGTTTATCTCTCACACTGCGAAATAGAGAGATTGGGAGCCAGATTATTCTACACCAATGTGAAACTCTCTCCCCACTTTAAAAGGTAAGGTAAGGGAAAATTTTTGGGATGCCAGTTGACTTTTTACTTTGGAATAACTTTTGATTGAACTTACGAAAGTAATGACCTCAGCTTTAAAAAGCAACAAAGAATAGCTAAGGTTTTTTTCTTAAGTCCCTATCTTAAGAAACCTTGACTCAACTTAATCTATACATACATTTGGTTACAAGAAAACTTTTAGCACTTCATCAGGGATAAAAAAGAAATCTTCTTTACCTACAGTTGGGAGAAGCTTGAATTCAAATTCTTTGGCTACCTCCTAAATTAAGCTGGCTGAATGAAGGAACCTGGAGTTGTGATAATGACATGTTGTTTCTGTTTAACGTTCTAGAAAGTAGAGTGTTGCCTGGAGATAGTCTTACTGGAATGGAGTTAAGTATTTCGATTCCGATGAAGATCAAGCCGGCCCACGACGGTTACTGTTAAGATAAGAAAATTCTTCGATGTCGTTTTCAAGAAGCACAATGTCCGTGTAGTTAATTGTAGTTAACTTAAGACGTAGATTCCCGAAAGAAACCAAAACTCGTTGGCCTTTCGGTCCCGAACTCAGATTTTGTTAAGAAATTTTTAGAAGCGAATTAACTTCTATTTAGAAAGATAACAGGCACGGGAAGGATAAAAAGGTAGATTTAGATAAGATAAATTACAGGTGGACCTTCCGCGCCTTAGGTCATGGTTCCCCCTTCGTCTCGTATCCGAGCCTGTCCCCATCTCTCTTCCCTTGACGCTTTCTTCCAGATCTGTCTGTAGGTCACTTTTCCTGACCAACGAGAGAGCTCCTATCTCACGCTCTTCCACGTCCTCGATATTGCGAAATAATCCACCCCCACGTAGACGTTTTTGGGTGAACGTGTTGCACCTCACAAACTGTTAAGTTAGGGTATTCGTCAAAGGTCTGTGAATTTATACGCGATTCTTTTCGGAAAAAGGTCGCTAGGAATTTTAGCTCGAGAAAACAATTCTATTTTTGACGCAAGGTACGCGTAAAAAAACTTTACCGCCACAAATGCGTTACAACAACCTCCCCTCCACCTTCCCGCGATGTAGTAAACATCCTTCGATTGGATTGCTTCCATCAATCAAAATATTTTCAAACTGCCACCCTCAATTATCCCACTTTCACTTAAAATACTGTGGATAAGCTTCACCTTGCTGAACAATAAAATCACTATGGAATTACTTTCGGCAGCATCTGCTATTTCATCGAGACAAGAAGCAACAATATTTAGAAAGGTACCATAATTACCAGGTATTTTTTTCTTCACGAAGAGGGGAGCGACAATATTATGGTTGTCTAAATTCCTCACTCAAACATTGAGTATCTTCAAAAACTTAGAAAGGAAAATATGTAGAATTCGTGTGCCACAATACATGATTCCCTTGCCATGTATTGAAAATTTTGAAGTTGACAGCGACTTTTGTTTATATTTGGATATACGGGAAGTGGTGGAGGGAAGTAGAGGGGGAATCGGGAGCATCCTGTTAGCATCTCAAAAATTGATGACTAGCTTGCAGAAAATTACTGTCACATATTGCCATAATACACCTCATCAAATGAAAGCCTAGGACCAATCAATCAAATCAACTGATCAAATATAGAAGTGAATATCAATGATAGCGAGGGGCCTAATGGTATGAATCACTGCCATCTCCGAGTCCATATATTATTAAAGCAGTGTTTCATAGTGTTTGCCCTATCGGGTCATATGCATATAGCTAAGGGTGCATGATATACTCCCCGAGGATCAACCACCCTTAAATCTCACACCCTATATGAGAAATTCTTGCACCTACTTTTCAAAAGGCGTCTTAAAAATTTAAAAATGCATCAACTAAATAAAAAAAATTACGTAAGTAGAAGATGGGTCGGTAGGGCCCTTAATGGGTTTTTTATTCAAATTAGCTCTATTGTTATCGGGGTCATTAATCACGCCCACCTGTCAAGCTCTATTGTTATCGGGGTCATTAATCACGCCCACCTGTCATCGAAACAATGGGGTGTACTTGATTTATGGGGACACCTGCATCGGGCCCTTTGTTCGGAAACACAATAGCCTAATTAGCTCTATTGTTATCAAGGTCATTAATCACGGCCACCTGTCACTCCTTTGTTCGGCGGCCCTTTGTCGGCGTTCCTTTGTCTAGACTAATGAGTTCTTTTGTTATCGGGGGTCATTAATCACGCCCACCTGTCAATCCTTTGTTCGGCGGCCCTTTGTCGGCGTTCCTTTGTATGGAATACAATAGAGCTGGTCTGTATCATTAATTATGCAGAGGCACGTATCGACATGCCTCGACACGTCTGAAAATGGCACACCTGCATCCGGTCCTTTGTCCGGAAACACAATAGGCTAATGAGCTCTTAGAAATCGGGGGTCATTAATCACGCCCACCTGTCACTCCTTTGTTCGGCGGCCCTTTGTCGGCGTTCCTTTGTCTGGAATACAATAGAGATGCACACCTGCGTCAATAATTATGCAGAGGCGCATATTGACAAGCTTCGACACGTCTGAAAAACGGCCACCAGCGGCAAAATACGGTTGTTATTCATGGCAATAAGACAGTTATGCAGACGTACGTATCGACAAGTTTCGACACGTCTGAAAACGGCGCACCTGCATCAGGTCCTATGTTCGGAAACACGCTGCACACCTGCGTCATTAATTATGCAGAGGCACGTATCCACAAGCTTCGACACGTCTGAAAACGACCACCAACGGTGAAACCCGGTTGTTATTCATGGTAATAAGATAGTTATGCAGAGGCACGTATCGACAAGTTTCGACACGTCTGAAAACGACCACCAACGATGAAACCCGGTTATTTCTATTAATAAGTCAGTGGCGGTAGGTACTAATGAGGTACAACAAAAAGTACAGTTACGTGAAATACACTAATTACCTAATTTCGATTATTTTTCTAATTACCGTCAAATACACTAACTTATTAATTAAGTACCTAAATAATTATTATAAGTAGGTATCTATGCCTAAATCATGATTATAATGTGGTGCACCAAAAGTACAGTTACGTGAAATACACTATAATTACGTCTATCCCTAATTACAATTACCGTAACCCTAATCTGATTACCGTCAAATACACTAATTACTTCTCTAATTACAAAGAGAGATTCGTTCGGCGGAAATAGTGTGATTATATTATTATAATTATTGATTATGATTATCATTATCATTATTATTATTATTATTATTATTATTAATATTTTTATTTCAGTCGTTACATCAACGCCAATTCTTATTAATTAAATACCTAAATAATTATAAGTAGGTACCTATGCCTAAATCATCATTATAATAGGTAATTAGAGAATGTAGGTATGTGTAGGTATTAGCATATTAATTAAGTACCTAAATAATTATTATAAGTAGGTATCTATGCCTAAATCATGATTATAATGTGGTGCACCAAAAGTACAGTTACGTGAAATACACTATAATTACGTCTATCCCTAATTACAATTACCGTAACCCTAATCTGATTACCGTCAAATACACTAATTACTTCTCTAATTACAAAGAGAGATTCGTTCGGCGGAAATAGTGTGATTATATTATTATAATTATTGATTATGATTATCATTATCATTATTATTATTATTATTATTATTATTAATATTTTTATTTCAGTCGTTACATCAACGCCAATTCTTATTAATTAAATACCTAAATAATTATAAGTAGGTAATAAGTAGGTACCTACACAATAGAACTGCACACCTGCACCATTAATTATGCAGAGGCACGTACACTGCTTTGTTATGGGGATACAATAGAGGAGTCAAGTTAATCCTTCGCATACGACAAGCTTCGACACGTCTGGAAAACGACCACCAACGTCGGAAACCGTTATTATGTTAATCCATAGGTCAGTCGTACCCACCAGCATCGAAAACCGGTATTATGTTATTAGTCACTACGAAGATCTACCTGCATACCTATCCACACACCTACCCAACCATGCAGTCTACCTGCACCGAAAACCGGTTTTTATATGACTCACCACGGAGACGACAAGCTCCGACACGTCTTAAATTGAATTATATGAAGAGTTGGGGCATAGGTCCACTACTTGATGAACCAATCAGAATAAAGATAATTGAGGGGGTGGGGGTAGAATATAGGATGTATGATGTAGGGGAGGGGGTAACTACACAACTTTATGAACCAATCAGAATAAAGATAATTGAGGGGTGGGGGTAGAATATCGGGTGTATGATGTAGGGGAGGGGGTAACTACACAACTTTATGCACCAATCAGAATAAACACAATCGAGGGGTGGGGCTGGAATATCGGGTGTATGATGTAAGGGATATGTACCTAGTAGGGGGAGGGAGTAACGCCTGAATATAAGTACCCCGCTATGCAGCGTTATTACCATATAGTCTTCTGACTGAGTGCGCAAAGTTAATTCCTTCCGGCTGAAGACAGTGTTGTTATACAAGTTGGTGTACCCTTACAAGACGCTGAATCATCATGTACCGTACAAATCTGCTAATTGACAACAAAACAAAGGTAAGTGTAAATTATACATAAAGAAATTATACGGCTGAGTTTCAAGGAATATTCGTAGATATAAATACTTATTATTATGGTGTTACGTGTTAAAATCAATATTCACTGACCCATTAACTATAATACCGTTGTATACATTTAAACAAATCATAATGAGTAACATTAAAATATACATCTATCTTTCAGGCAACTAAACGAGCCGGTGAGATCTACGGTGAAGGTGTGAAAGCCCCAAAATATGTCAAACCATCCGCAAGTTCGCCCGAAGCCATACCGGAGTCGCAGCGAGCAAGAAATATGCAGGAAATCGACGCTAAGTGTCTCCTATATGCAAGCACAATCCCCTTAAATGATAGCGCGTGCAAGTTGATAACTTTGGGTCTTAATCCATGCAAGAATTTTTGCACGGTGGTTAAATTACACAGCGCGGAGTCACCAAATGCCGGCGTAGTGATGGACACCGATGGATTCTACGCATTGATGCAGATGCTACCAGAACTAATCACCGAGTGCGAAATCGACGCCTTAGAGAACCGCTGCAGTTATAATCTAGAACAATACGTCATAAACCCCAGGCAAGGCACCAACATACAGCTGATACCCAGGTTTCAAGCAAAGTACGGGTATAATATATGCCTAGGGATTGCAACTCTTAAAAGACTGAAGGCTCTAGAAAACTACATCCAAGATGTGATCAATAGTTTGGAAAAGGACGACAGACGTATCAATACAGATGCTTGTTTAAGAACAATGGCTGAAGAGGCAGCAATAACAGCCATAGAGATAGGTGAAGCAGGGAGTCTGAATGCAGAAAGCCTACCAAGAATATGCAGCAAGCTGGGGCCTAGATTTATGGATCTAACAGAAATTGCAGCCAAGTTTCCCAATGTGTTGCTACCACTAGTGCGCGGTGCTGTCGATCGCATTCATGAATCATATCGGATCGAATATTCGCAATAAATGTAAAATGTATTATGAGATTTATACATAGCCTCATTTTTTTTTTTTTATTGTAATAATCTTTGAATAAATATCTGAGCATAAAAGTCATTTTATTATTTAATATTACACCTAAATTCATGCCATCATAAACCTAGTCAAAAAATAATAATTGAATGATAATAATAATATTAACATGTTTCAAAAAAACTATGCACATAGATTAATTATTTATAATAAATGATACTAAAAAAGTGGTGGGGGTAACTAGTAGTGTGAAAAGAAAAAAGAAAATATTGAGGTAATACAAACGTATTATTCACCGATTTTATTTGACCAGACTACGGGAGCATTGGCCCCACCTGTGAACACTACCGGCGACATCTTATCTGGTAAGATAAGATTAGAGATTCCCAAACAGGTCAGGCCATATGACATCATAGCCTAACAGACAGGTTAGACCACCACCATATCCTATCGGCTCTCCGAGGTCCACTACATGATGCACCAATCAGCATAAACATAATCGAGGGGTGGGGGTAGAATATCGGCTGTATGAGGTAGGGGAGGGGAGGGGAGGGGCAGCGGGGGCCGCATTCCACGACAAGTATCGACGCGTCTGAAAGCCGGCCATCAACGGTGAAAACTGGTCTTAATGTCTGAAAAAAACCCCCTACCAATGGGAGACGCACCTACGGCAAGTCGAAGAATGAAAACATGGTTGTACGATTCTAAACCGTCATATAAAAATCAATAAATTATAATATAAAATGTGAAACAGAAAATAGATACATACTCCCCTACAGAACATGGCAGCAAGTGTGATAAAACACGTTGTTTAAAAGACCCTACACATGTACCTAACGGTATACACAGCCAAGATAACCGTCTTGTAGTGTAAGACTGACAGCGGGACATACAGCGGGGCAAGTCCAAACATGACAGGTCTATTACACCCGCCATAATAATTAACGACCCCCGACTGAAGGCCCAGACGGTATCGGCGGACACCCTGTATATCGTTCACCCGGTACTTTGTCTGACATACAATAGAGCTGCACACCTGCATCCGGTGTTCGGCGGTCCTTTATCTGGAATACAATAGGGTTAATTAAGCAGAAGCACGTATCGACATGCCTCGACTTGTCGGTAGCCGCACACCTGCATCCTATTGCATGGCTGCTCAGCTCGGACCAAGTCAAATCAGCTTGTTTTCAAGTCTCGGATATCGCGGGTCAACGTTTGGTCATCTCCCATAACAGCTGACCATTGCCTCGCAGTTAGGCTCTGACCAAATCTCAGCGAGTCTGACTGTAGCGGCGCGGATCGGACTGGTCAAACGTCTGATCGTCTCTTATCGGATCCGGCTGACGGACCTGATCAAGGTATCAGGGCTTTGTTCTGCCACATATACTTATCGATTTTGGTTGACTATCACATCTCGGATCTGACGGGGTATCTATGGCTCTATGGCTTGGTCATGTACGTAGGACTAGGGTAGGTAGCGGAAACGTGGTAGCTGAAACTCGATGAATGGCATGGACTGGTAGATGAAACATAAGTGTAGATAAAATGGTAGTTATGAAATTCTGTAAGATAACAATTATTAAGCCTGTATGATTAGGTGGAAGTTGGCCAAAAATGACAACACGGCACTCGATAAGTAACAAACAAGGCGACATTGTACGGATCAGCAGATCTAAGATGTTTATGGAGAAGGGGTACACACCTCGATGGCGGTGCCTGATACCTACCTCGTAGAGCGCGTCTTGAAGCGTCGGGGGCGTCGTGTGTATGTAAAGTGGCTTGGTATGAGCGAGATGAGCTGGATTGATGCTGCCGACGTGTCGGTTTAAGGAACCCGAGCTTTTAGACTTTATAACTACTATATCTTTTACAACTATAATGTAGGAATTTGATTTAATAAATAAAATGCAAATTACGTGTTTTACTTTTTTATTGACACCATTAAAGATATTCCACACATAGTGACATTGGCTAGTAAGCCTCTATCGATAAATATACAGTGTATATCAGATTACCTAACTTTTTGAAAGCTTATATATAATACAAATAAAATAAAAATGACTACATTAATAAATATTACAAGTAAATGGATCTAATATAAATAAAATCTATTACTAAATTATTCCACGTTTAAAATCTAACACTGTACATAGCTAAAATATATTTACATAAGTTACTAGAATCTTATAAATAATTAGTCCGCGCGGTAACCGTATGGTAGGGTGTCGAAGGCGTTAACTCTTTTCCGCTTTGTATAGCATAAGCGGTATACTTTTTGTTCCGGCCGGGTTACGACTTCGCAGGTATTTACCCGACTTATAGCCTTGGAATTATAAACATGCTTTTCATCAGCGCCCTCGCAAACCATATCCTTGAGGGTATTAAAATTAACAATTTTGGCATTCTCAAAGTTCAAGGTGATACCTTTAACCTTGCAAATGTACACAAAATCGTTAATCTTAGATGAGAATACTTTTAACGCGTAATTTTTCGGACCACCACTAACAAATTCAGATATATAGCTACCATCGCCGTAACCTGATATCTCATCTGTTAGCTGCCCCAAAAAATCACCCGTCTCAGGCATCCAGTCCCCGGGGGCGCCCTTGAAAATCACGCTGTCTGTGTCAAAATATAGGACCCTGTCGCCCAGTTTATGAAGATATTTGTATAACTCCAAGCGCGCTAAGCAGGTAGTCACTGCAGCTATAACAACGTTCACCGTTCTTAACGGAGTATAGCTGTCGTCCAACTTATCCCAACAGGCTAACAAGACATCATCATCGATAATTACAAGATTATGGACATTTATTGACGGCTCCGATAGTAACTGAAAGAGCTCTGCAGAATCCCTTATCACAGATGTCTGCATGAGGTTTTCTCTTTGCCCGAATTTTCCCCAAAAAGAATTGAGCTGTAGTTTGGCTATGTACCGCATCCCGGGGTTGACCTGTATGTTGTTCTCATCTAAAACAATACCTTCAACCTCGCGATACTGCTTCAAATACAGCTCTTTGCTTTCGGGGGTGTTGCACCACTCGGGCCAGCCGCTACATTCTTGTTTCAGTTTTAGAAACTTGTCAATGTACCCCGCAAATAAGCCACCCTCTTTGGTTTCCTTGTTGTACGTCTCGCTGGCATACTTCCAAATTTCGTAATATTCCAACACCTCGTAACCCAACGAGACAGCCATTTTTAATTCGGCCGCAACAAAGGTACCATTTAATTGCCGTTCATCAGCGTTATGACTACATGCACCTTGATTGCACATCTCTGTGCATGTGCGACATAACGGAAATGTCAGCTTACCATTACATCTGTATGGCAGAACCGGCAGATATAAGTCTTGAGGCGGTAAAACGGAGCATTTAATTAGCCCTACGAGCGTGTCAAGATTCTCCGCTTTACATGACTCATTACCTATAATTACCGTGGGGTGGCCTACGGGGTACGTACCGTATTTATTGCAATACGGATAGAGACTGCAGACGTCGAAATAATATATTTTCTCGTTGGCCGCACATTCATAATGAAGTTTCACTGCATTAGTCCGGCCCCCGAAAAATGCGTCGCGTGGATTTAAAGGTGTGTGATTGTAATTAAAATTGTTCTGCAGCTCTACCCTCATGCCTTCGTTGTCTTTCAACAGCTTCTGAAAATCGCACTCCCAGATAGTTTCAACATTATATCCGAGCGCTAGAAGCTTATTTTCTTTCCATACGGTTTTTTCACGGCGTATAAAGGCCAAGTTGTTAATATCGGAGCGGTCATTATCTACAAATTTTGACGACGTTTGTTTGGGATGACACCGTTCACATCCATGGTAGTAACAACCATAAAATTCGTAAACGGTGTTTGTTTCGGCGCAAAACCCGTCTACAAGCAGGTTTGATGGTAGTCTGACTTCACGACCATTCCCGGCATGTTTAATCGGGTGAGGTGATGAAGCTTCTTTCAGATGTAGCCATTTCAAGGCTACAAGAGACTGACCGTCGAGCATTCTGTAACCGTTCGGCGGCAGAAGACCGATACTATCGTTTTTCAGAAAGTTTCTTCTGAATACGAGGTTACAGGCTCCGGCTATGGTAACGCTTTCTTGAAACGGATCAACACCGTTTGCCTCTAGAAAGAATTTCCTAAATTTGAGACAGGCTATTCTCAATATATTTACATCTTCAGTACAATACGACACGATTTCTTTACTCATGTCAAACTGTACATTTCTCGACACCTCTTCATTATACCAGCGATAAAATTTGGCCCTTTCGTCAGTTTTCATTTTATCGGGCATATAATAGGAGGAGTCGGGTAAAGCGCCGTAATAATTAGCGTTCTCGAGGGTATTAAATAGATGAGGGAAGTAGCCTTTACCACCTTCAAAATTAAATGTGGCAGGCAGTTTTGCTAATGGTAAAGGCATGTAGTTTAAGCTATCTATGATTTTCACATTGTGGGTGACTATGGATGTGAATTTACTGCCTGTTCTTATAAATTTAGGATCCCACCTCTGAGCATCTTTTAGAAACTCACGTGCCAGAAAGCAGCCGTCGTATCCCTTCATATTATGTGCTAGGACTGTGATGCTGAGGCCTGTTAGCATTAACTGAGCTAAATACTCTGTAAATGCTTTTACAGGTTGGTCCCTAAACACGTGTGATCTTACACCACAGCTAGCACAGGGTACCGTTATATGATCAGGCATGTCCACACACCTAGAGCATACCTGCTGCGCGACGCAGAGATTTGGTTCGTGTAAAAATGTCTCAACACCCACCTGCTTGTTCTGTGTACATTCCAAGTCGAAAAATACAAGAACAAATTTTGATTTCAACTGCTCAGCTTTTGTTTTAGACAGCTTATTGGGCTGCATATAACAGAAGTGCCTGATGGGCTTCTCAGCCGTGCATAATGAACAATACTTTGTACCACAGGTGTGTTTCTTGTTTCCGACTACAGTGTTGAGACAATTATTACATCTGCGATATGTTTTGCAGATACTGGCTTTATGAGCTTCAAAACATTGGGGGCCTCTAAATGTTCTATGACATACAGGGCAATCGATTTTAGCCTCGAGAACACTGCAGGGTTTGGGGGAATGACAGCAAGGACATTTATATGGGCACTTAGGGTGGTCGGTTTTTGACTGATACCTTTTTCGGCAGGGTTCGCAAAAATAGGTTGAGCTGAAGCAAGCTGTCAGACTTAGTATTAAATTCACATGGTCGCCTTCCATTAACAAATTAATAATTATGGGTGATTCTTGATCCCGCTTTAGTCCGTCAAAGAAAACATCCTTGCCGTCGCGTCTGTTATAAATTATTAGGGCAATATTTTGGGTATATAAATAATCTTGTAATTGACGTATCTGGTCTATAGTAGCCCCCTGAGATAAGTCGATACCCGATAACTGACAAAGCCGACGACCCCGCTCTTCAATTAAGCTTTTATTTTTAACCAGCTTATCGTAATCGACTTTGTCAGTTTTATACGCAACTCCTAAGACTACCGCATATGCTAAGCACATATTATCAGTGTTACTAACCTCCAACACCCCGCGCTTTTTCTTGCAGAAATCTTGAAATGTTGCCCCAGGCAGTTTAATTCCAGCGCGAAGACGGGGCATCTCGACTCTATCGATGGCTAGTGTCAGCACCCCCGTGGTGAAGAATGCCGCATTCGACTGCAATATCTTGGCCAGCGTGGCCAATATTACATCAGCCGACAATCTGTCCTTGCGACGGAATGATATAGCCACTGGCCTTTCCGGGAAGTCTTCGTTGCTGAACAATAGCCCGACTCTGTCGTCGTTGTTGAAGTCCCGCATCCCTTGCTGCAGCACCTCGTCTAAGCCTCTCTATAAAAATAACACACTTTTAGTATTGTTGTATATATTTTATTTTTATTTTGCATTTTTCTTACCTGAATATAAACCAACGGATTCATTGTGGCGTCGTAAGGGTTATATTTGAATGTTATACGACGCCCTGTTAGTTTAAATTTCTTGAAGGTTCTGCAGCTCTCGCCTAGAAGTGTTACGACGCTTCCAGAGGGCCGCGGGGCTCTTCCAATGCCACTTCCAGAGGGCTGCGGGGCTCTTCCAATACCACTTCCAGATGGGTGCGGGACTGAATCATTATTGCTCCGCCCTGGAGCCTCTTGGAGGTGCGTGGTGGTTTCATCGGCCATAATCAGTCTGTCGATGTCATCCAACATCCTGCTGCACTCCGCTTCGTAATTGCTGCCTTCACCCTCGAATGCTATTTTATTTAATACAACCTGAAAAAAAAAAATAATTTGCGCACTTGTTTTCATCATGTGCTATGCTATATTACCTCTCGGACTATTCGCAGTTGGGGCCCGTTCACAAACACACCCTGCCGGAACATGTTTATTATTTGGGGCAGTGTATACACTTGCAATATTTGCTTATACACCGCCATAATTTGCGAGATTGTTAACCCCTCAACTGCTTCCATTGTTTTATAATTTTAATTACTGAAAAACAATAATTGTAATATTTATAACTAATATAAAATGCCTTACTTACAATTCGTATTTTAAATCCAATAAACTGTTGGCACTTGTTTCGCGGTTGCAAATGACGAACTATGATGTAATAGTAATCACTATTTAATTACTACACGTAATAACTATCACAACACTTGTTTCAACAATAAATGTAGACTCGTAATGATTACTCTGTACTATCATCCCTGCCTTTATATCCCTCTCGGTTCCCCCCACCACTCTACAAGCTTCGACTTGCCGAATTCCAGAATCGGCGCCGCTGGGCCGGTTACTACCTGACACGCATCGACTTGTCGGTAGCCGCACACTTTGCGCCTATTACCGATACATGGGAACGGCTGCTTTTTAAAAGGGCCTTTTGTGTTAGTATATTTTATTACCTGCACGCTATGTATAGGGGTCCCATTACAGCTGTACATTATTAATACCCCTGTACCTACTTATTATAATCATGATTTAATTTGAAAGATTAATTGCTATGATGTGGCCGGGTCAGAGCCTGTCGGCTCAGCATTATTATAATGATGATGAATTAAACATAGGTACCTACTTATAATTATTTAGGTATTTAATTAATAAGAATTGGCGTTGATGTAACGACTGAAATAAAAATATTAATAATAATAATAATAATAATAATAATGATAATGATAATCATAATCAATAATTATAATAATATAATCACACTATTTCCGCCGAACGAATCTCTCTTTGTAATTAGAGAAGTAATTAGTGTATTTGACGGTAATCAGATTAGGGTTACGGTAATTGTAATTAGGGATAGACGTAATTATAGTGTATTTCACGTAACTGTACTTTTGGTGCACCACATTATAATCATGATTTAGGCATAGATACCTACTTATAATAATTATTTAGGTACTTAATTAATAAGTTAGTGTATTTGACGGTAATTAGAAAAATAATCGAAATTAGGTAATTAGTGTATTTCACGTAACTGTACTTTTTGTTGTACCTCATTAGTACCTACCGCCACTGACTTATTAATAGAAATAACCGGGTTTCATCGTTGGTGGTCGTTTTCAGACGTGTCGAAACTTGTCGATACGTGCCTCTGCATAACTATCTTATTACCATGAATAACAACCGGGTTTCACCGTTGGTGGTCGTTTTCAGACGTGTCGAAGCTTGTGGATACGTGCCTCTGCATAATTAATGACGCAGGTGTGCAGCGTGTTTCCGAACATAGGACCTGATGCAGGTGCGCCGTTTTCAGACGTGTCGAAACTTGTCGATACGTGCCTCTGCATAATTAATGACGCAGGTGTGCAGCGTGTTTCCGAACATAGGACCTGATGCAGGTGCGCCGTTTTCAGACGTGTCGAAACTTGTCGATACGTACGTCTGCATAACTGTCTTATTGCCATGAATAACAACCGTATTTTGCCGCTGGTGGCCGTTTTTCAGACGTGTCGAAGCTTGTCAATATGCGCCTCTGCATAATTATTGACGCAGGTGTGCATCTCTATTGTATTCCAGACAAAGGAACGCCGACAAAGGGCCGCCGAACAAAGGAGTGACAGGTGGGCGTGATTAATGACCCCCGATTTCTAAGAGCTCATTAGCCTATTGTGTTTCCGGACAAAGGACCGGATGCAGGTGTGCCCATAAATCAAGTACACCCCATTGTTTCGATGACAGGTGGGCGTGATTAATGACCCCGATAACAATAGAGCTTGACAGGTGGGCGTGATTAATGACCCCGATAACAATAGAGCTAATTTGAATAAAAAACCCATTAAGGGCCCTACCGACCCATCTTCTACTTACGTACATTTTTTTTAAACGATTTTTGAAGGTGTATAAATACAGAGATTGCGATTTTGCATGGCGATGACAGGATAGGGTTGTGTCCATGAATGACTTGAGACTTGAATGCACCCGCTGAGGCGTGAGACAATTCCCGAGGCGTGTAAACACATGGGGTGGCATCCGTCGCGCAAAGGGGTATCATCCTTGTGTGCGTTATGACAGTACCGCCACCACCAACCACGCTGCTGCTTCCCATGTCCCGTTCAAAAGTGGCCTGGTTGCATTGTTTGATGTGATAATAATTATTATTATAGTGATCTGGGGGTGTTATTTACAAAGGGTGCTATGTGCTATATCGAGAAAGTATTATGTACTTGGATTGACGTTTCTCTATTTTTCACGTGGAATAAATAACTGGCAGTACATAGTCAACAGAAATGAACAGTAAATGAGGAGAAATTGTGAATAATGATGTTAAGCTTAACGCCCCAATAAACAATTACCTGTTTTGTGTTAAGTGTGGTTGTGGGTGTTTCTTGGGTATCACTACGCGAAAAAATCTTCATGCTTGGACGATGATGCTTCAACTAATTCTTCTTGAGAGTCTAACGTTGGAAATTGTTACCAGATCCTGGTACCTACCAGAATCGTACCGTCTCACTCTGCACATGCTGATTTAGATATAGCTATCACTTACCGTTCTAGAGTTGTTCCGGAACTATTTCAAGACGTTCAGATTAGACTTGGATTTATATTTTTCGTGAGTGAGCCATTGTGACACCTCCCTTGCGACCTCCAAGGTCTATTGTGGCTCACATCTAGTTGTGAGTTACTACAATAACCTGATCCGGTCAGCTTCTCTCACTATTGCATGGTAATGTATCCATGTCCTCCAGTGTGAGGAAGCTTGGCAATTTTATGTGATATGTCAGATGCTGGTTCTGGCCCGATTTTTGTCAAGTTTGTTCTCTCCATATCCAGCATGGCCCGGAATCCAGATTAGAGTTATTTCTGCTCCTTGCTAGGGCATTAAAAGTCAATTGACAGTTTCAGACATACTGGATTTGCAGTGGTTGGAGCTAAGGGGTTTAGAGCGGCTTGGCTGTCTTAAAATATCTTTATTGATCTGCGTTGTCATTGCATCTTTTCTTGCATCTAAGCCCAGAGCTCTATGGCATAGATTTCGGGCTGGAAAGTTGTTTCATGAAGGCTCAGGCTCGAGACGACTCTCTTCTTCGAGCCAGTGCTACATACCCCAGTTCCAGTTCCTGTGAATGTCTTCAATTCATCGGTGAACCATTTGAAATCTGCTGTAAGCAGTTCATTTCTGTTGACAGTCAAGCGGTAAAGCCATACGAAATCATAGTATAGGTCTGACGACTATTACATAAAGCCAGAATATTTGTTTGTGTCCAATTCCCCATGTTTTGCCACAGATACTTTTACAAGTCCACAAGGAGAGTTTGGCTGTGTGTAACTTTTTCCAGATGGGAATTCCAAGGAAGATTTCAATCGAGAATGACTCCCAGGTAGTTAATTTCCTCTGAAAATAGAATGTTTTTTCCCAGAAGTGTTTGGGGCATTAAACCGTCCAACCTTCTCTTTCTGGAAAATGGTACTTTGACAGTTTTGCGATGACTGACTGATATGTGTTCACTGACAAGTCACTTCTAGTACTTTCTGAAGGACCTTGGAAAGGTCACTGTGGATCTTCCTTTGATCAGAATGACCAAGCATAATGCCTGGACGTCGACACACACGGGAAGGGTTCAGAGCAAAGGGGAGAGAGCTCTTCCCTGTGGACACCCACGCGCGGGCCTAAACTCGATTCTTTTCCCTCCCATTGAGGTCATTATAGTTCTCTTTTCAAGCATGTTGTGGATCCAGCCACTTATGACTGATGGGATGCCTCTTGAGGCAACTGCCATATAAAGGGATTCTGGTGTGTAATGCGTTGTTCAACGCGCCTTCCATATTTGGAGACTATGCACGCTCCCGGATCCTACCAATATTAGAAGTGCTCCAATAGGACGTCTTCAGTTCATATCATTAACTCGCTGAGATTGTGACTCACCGCCAAATCGTGTTTCATTCTATTTCTTCCTCCAGTAGGTCAGATATTCTGGAAGCTTTATCTGACCTGAACTTTCCCTATAACCAGGAACTGCAAGATCTCATTAATGACGTATTATAATATTCATTAACAATTCTTAGTAAATTTCTGTGCTTCGTTCAAATTAGATTTTCTATAAAATTACATAGACAATTTCATAGAAACATCTTTCGGAAAGGTAGCTTAACTGCCACATCCCACTTCTGAGATTAAATTGAATACAGTGACGAACGCTTATTGAATTAATTGAATCTCGATTTAAACAATTCTTAATCCTATTCTTTTTTGCTCACTGATTATGGACACTCCTCCCTTGCAGCTGCTGCTTCTTCAAAATTGTCACTTATGAACGAAGTAGTCAAAAATATTTTCTCATAAATTTAAAAATTCATGCAATACAGCCGCGGATTTTTTGTGCACTAACACCAGAATGCTTTTAGTATACCTACCTGCAGAGTTCTCGATTTGTTCGCTCGCATCACTTATAATCTCATCAGGAAACGTTAAAACTCGAAAAAATTGGATACGCGAGCCGATTTTGTTAATGTTAATTTCAGTTTTAAATTGGATCTGGCGATGGATATTTATTATGGTTGTTCGTTTAGTCGGTTATAACTCCCATTCCCGTCGAGCGATGTGAGCAATGCGTATTGTAATAAGCCAGAGGCGAGACAAAGGGAACTGGCCGCATGTTTATGGGGCATCTCTACAGCCCGGCTTCTTCACATGCAGGAATTCATCTACACAGTTGCCATCGGACGTGCTAAATCTGTCAGGGAAATAATTCCAGAAAGGTATAAGAATAAGGATAACCGAACTGCGTCATAAGTAATGCTTCGGTCAGGTGCAAGGCGGCTAAAGGAGCAGGAGTTTATATCTTGAAGAATGAGAGAAGAGAAGATCGTCCATGCAATGTCGTCAATGATGTGTCTTCTATTTTCTCGAACAATTTAATTATTTTTGGAAATGCATTAATGATGGCATCATTAAAGATCATTAAAAATTGTTATAAGCAGATCAAGAGGACCGCTCTGCTGCAAAAATTTTCCTGTAAAGAATCCAGAAATCAATAAAAACATCGAGTCTCAAATTTTCTTTCAGATCATACAATCGATTAGATAGGGATTATACAGATGACATATTTTCGCCGCATTTTGCAAAGAAGAAAAAATGCCACCGTTGAGGATGCTAGTGCTATTGAAGATGAAACTTTCTGCAAGTAAAGTATCTCAGCTACAGCACAGTTGATGTGATTTCTGTCTGAATCATGTAAAAGACGATGCTGAGAGACTAAAATCACGTCAGCCAAGCCTCAACGACCTCTCTGGAGCCCCTACAGGTGCCTTGATCCAGTTTCTTTGAGCCTGGGATGGCTTAAGAAGAGAGGAAACTAGAGAAAGGAGAAAGCACAATGGGCCACCTGAGGCGTCAATGCAGCGGACTTATTCTGCCCTCCCAAAAATCCAGAGTCCAGAAGGTCCATAGTGAAATTGAAGGTCGTATTTGCTTTCTTTTAACAAACCCAAACAAACCCATTGCTTACCCCCTTCCCCTTCCCCCCATACCCATTCTCCTAATTGTACCATAAGTTGAGACCCTAAGAATCCCAACCAAAAGTTGCAGCTCTTTGTGGTGTCACTTTAGTAGACTTATCCATCTGTTCTTTTCCTGGGCTTGATATAGCCTTAACTTGACTGCCAGTGTTTCTCTAGATTATTTTTGTCCACCGACTGATGGCTTTAGCAGCCTTATGTCAGACCTATACCCCTGGTTCTAAACAAAAAACCTTCTTGCGCATCAATCGCAGAAATAGTGTATTTTTATGCGATTCAATTATGAATATTTTAACCGCATTTTAAATTGGCTTTCTGTAATTTTCCATAGTCGCATAATATTATAGTGTACCATGTACCTACCGTGCGAGTACTAATTTTTTGTAGGCTTGCATAAGTCGTCAACAGCTATCCATCTGATGATATAAAAATTTTCACGGTCAACTAAACCCTAGAGCTTTCATAGTCAAATTTTGTTTTTCTTACGGACATACCTAATGTTGTTTTTTTCGTGTTATTCGGTATTGTATTAAACACATTATATCGTGTGATCCACAAAATTTTTCATCAACTAGCGCCTTGGAAGAGAGAGATGGCTATTGTAGTCATTTCTGAGCTCATTTTACTAAAATAATAATTTTAAAATAACTTTAGTAGTTCCAATTCTCATTGTGTCATATTTAATTTCAATTCATGTCAGTATCATTAAAATATTAAAGATATTGCGAAAAGCAATAATTCATAACTACAATTTAATAACCTGATGAATATACTGGTATATTACTAAACACCTACCTTATTGCCACTTTTTTATGATTCATATGCCATTTTTGACCACTATTCTTAATAAATTCTGTTATTGTTTGTGCGTTGGTTCGAATTGGAAGTGAAATTATTATAAAATGCTAAATTATAAAACTTAAACTCGAACTGAAACGTCAAATTGAATTGTTATTTTATCCTCGTTCAGAGAGACATAAATATTTTGTGTTTCTGAGATAACGACTTAGGGTACCTGTATTACCGACACTAGGGCTCGTAAGCGTCAGTGTCGGTAATACAGGTACCCTACAACGACTCACGTTTTTCATCCTCCTTGAAATACAACCAATGCCAAATGAAATTAGTAGTAAGCTCAGCACCACACATACTCAGCAGATGTCGTTACTGTTCCAGGTTAGTTTCTTTACTCAACAAAGTACAAAGTTCATTATGCAGTGCAAGTCCAGTCATGTTTTTATTTATTGTTCTATGATTTGTAGATCTTTGATTGGAGTAGTTCACTTATTCACATTTTACTTGATTCATTTTGTCTGATTCGACATGTCGTTCAATTAGTCGTTGCGTCTGGACCGGCCTTTACACACCTACCGATTGTTTGTGTTTTATCTGGCAGACATGCTTAATTTTATTCAAGGCAATAGTTGATGAAAAATTTTGTGGATCACAAGATATAAGGGCTACCAAAAAGCTATCACATTAAAAAAAAAATTCAAAATTATCGTCTTCTTTTTTTCGAATAAAAAAGTTTTATCACGGAATGACGTCGTATGTAGTCGCAAAATGACGTCACATTGCTTGCTTTAATGGTTATTTATCACTTTCGGTTAAACAGAGCTTATTTTGTTCGAAAATTCGAAAAAGACGATTAAAATTTTTGGTTTTCCTGATTTTTTAAATATCGAATGACATTAAAAAATATAACTTCTTTCATAAAATAGGATATCTTAATTTTTAATTTTCCATTTTTGCAGGATATTTCAGCAGCGTCCTGAGGTTTACAAATATTTTGTTTCAGATTCTTAATAATAATGAAAATATGCAATTTTCTCTAATTTATCTGACCCTGTATCTCTTATCGTTTCAGAGATTCCCATGTACCTACCCAGTTCTTTTTAAATGGGACATCCATGTAGTAATAAACACTTTTAATATAATAAATAAAGCCGTAATACTACTTATAACAATCTATCACATAACATAATATATGTATAGATCTAGCACAAAGAAAAAAAAACAAAGAAGAAAAAATGTGGTGTTTTAATAATCAGTTTATTCGATATACAACAATGTGTTGTGCTCTGTACAAAATTGTAATAGCAATAAAAGAGCGAAATAAAGGACCGATAATGTGATAAATGTGATGTTTTTTCGTTTTCCGAGTGAAGCAATGACTTACACAAGATATAATAGTAGAGGCGGTCCTATTTTCGTCAAATCGGCACAATGACGTCAATCAGATCTCATAAGCGCGTGAAAATATAAAATTTTATATAAAATTAAAAATAAAAAAAAATAATCCGATTTTTTTGGGGGGAAAAGCGGAAAACCACCTACCTACCAAAAAAAAAAGAATAACCCTCTCTCGTGGTTTCGAACCCACATCAACAGTTTACTATTTAGGCAAGGACACCCTTGCCTAACAAACTCAGTCAAGGGGCCTTTCAAATTTGTAGCGATGACCGAGTAGGTATATGTAGTACGTCCAATACTTCATCCTACACATTTTATTTTTTAAACTGGTCGTATCTTTGTTATTAAAAAACCAATTTGAATACTTTTTTCACCTGCATGTAGGTGATTTAATTGTTGTTGCGTTTGCTCTTCTAATTTTCAGAACCATTCATAATTGAATGTGAAAAAAAATAAAAAAGAAATTGCGAACCATTTCATCGATTTAATAAGTGCAAGCTAATTTTGCACAAGCGAAAAACTTTTTTGTTTTTCGTTTAAAGTGCTACATTACTCGAGGCGAATTGAAGCTAAGACATCAAATTATATGTTAAAGCAAAAAAAATTGAAAATTTCGATTCAACTTCTTCAAAAATGGACTCATAAACGGTTATAGAATTGACACATTTTCACCCTTTTTCCTACCCACGACACTGGCTTATTAATGGAAAATATGCTAATTTTATTGCATTAACTCAAATTTCCAATAATTTTCTTCAAATCCTGTTAATTTTATTTCAAAGTTTTTTTGCCATCTTGCTCATACGGGGGCTCAAAAAATTGGAAATTTTCCATTAATTGGAAAAAAATTCAAATGGCTGCCATTTTGAAACGGCTCGGCCGATTTTGCTCAAGTGCAATACCAGACCACTCCTTGTGGATATCTTACTCCCACAAAAATTTCAGCCTCCTAGATTCAAAACTGCGACCTGAAATGAGATGACAAAAACCGGGCTCATGGAATTTTGAAGGGACACCCTGTAGAAGTGATGGGACTTTTGGAAATTTTTTCAACGAAAATCTAACGTCATTCGAATAATTTACAAGAATCCAAAATTTCGTTCACTAATCTTGAAAGATAAAGCTACAGGAGCGTTTTGAAAATCGAAATTTCGCGATTTTGGAGAAATATATATATATATAAATATATATATATATAAATATATATATATATAAATATATATATATATATCGTGGGCAGGTGAATTTTGGAAAACTACTTTTTCGTGATCTGGGGGTCATGATCGATGGACATTTGATGAGTTTGGGTGATTTTCGAAAAGTGATGTCGTCCTCAATAGTGTATTTTTTGTTAAAAAATACACTAAAATGTGTCCATGGTCTTTATCCGCTTTTTTGGGCCAACGCATCTTTCGTATGTTTTTATGGAATGCGTTTATGTCTTTTCTCAAGCAAACTTCAAGTTTCTCTAAAGATAACCAAGAGATGAATCCTTCGCTGTTGTTTTTGCTGTTCTCTGACAATCGTAGGTAGCTGTGGATGGGCGACTTACAGAACAAAAACTTTAATTCTGTGGTCCTGAAAAGATAAATGTTAAGAATTAACGATACGCTCTCTTACCGCTATTATTTACTGTATAGGGAATAGGAGTGCCATAAGAAATTTGGTTGATGCAGGTAATTTTCCAAAAATTCTTCAAAAAATTTCATGTTTGCTTTATTGATTTAATATAGGTACATATTATCCAAGCAACAAATTTTTCAAAAACATTTCTAATTCAAATCTAATTTTTCAATAGGCAATACAATTTTTTTAAAGTTACCTACCGCTTTTGAAATAAGTTAAATTGGTCAAAAAATACCAAAATGCCAACAAATATGCGT
Organism: Malachius bipustulatus; assembly: GCA_910589415.1. Classification (NCBI taxonomy): domain Eukaryota; kingdom Metazoa; phylum Arthropoda; class Insecta; order Coleoptera; family Melyridae; genus Malachius; species Malachius bipustulatus. The sequence continues at coordinate 30,705,081 of OU342631.1, read as the reverse complement.
GTGGTGACATTATGCGAGTATCAGACTGATAATAATTCTGAAATTATTATTGATCTATAATCGCCTTCTCCTTAGCTAGTTGAGACTGCTTGATATCGAGACGGTGGCTGATTCTTTCGAGAGAGTGCCGGCATCAAAACAATGTGAAGTGTTTCTTGTTCCTTTTGGCATTTGTTCGCTAAAAATAATATTAGCCAACTCTGCAAGATGGCGATAATGCATTACACGGGTTGTTGTTTTTTGTCTCCCGCCACACCACTCTTGTTACTGCTCTGGACTAAATTCTCTAAATCAATATTGCATTACGACGGAATCGAGGATGGCTTTGGTTCACGGCAGAAGCACCGATCCAGGCGGCCGTGGGATGGAGGCTCACTGCCTCCAGGATGCTTCGATGTGACAGCGCTTATTCCACCAATATACGGGGATTTCCTATTTCAGTGGCACGGGATCTTTTTCCGAACACGAGTCCCTATATTACCTTTTATAAACCTTATAACTCTCCAATAATCATATTATCAGAAGAATTGATCGAAAAAATAAACATAACTTTTCCTTCTATCAGTTAGATGTTATTGTGCTACAATGTTTAACAAATTGCAAAAATATTGACTTTTCCTGCAGCAATTTTTATAACAAAGAAGAGCAGTTCCATCGAGGCGAGAAACCAGCGAGGGATAATCAGTATTCCATATACCCTCCGTAATAAAATGTAGCCATCAACAATGTCTGGTTACATCCAGGACCGGAACGGGAGAGAGGAGTAAATGGCCTGTGTGATACATCAAGTTTGGGGGGGCTGCAAAGCTTATAAAGCGCCTTCTTATGTATGAGCCGAAACGGCTTATAAATATTGGACTCTGACAAATGCTGGACAGTTTAGTGTGAGAATTTGAAATCGTCCGTCGAAGGGGTGACTTTTAGAGCTCTTATCACTCGGACAGTTTAAAATTGTTGGTAGTATATTAAATTTATATTAAATTTAAAGTATCCAAGACAAATAATGTATTGGATACTTTCATTGCATGGGCTCGTATCAAACTCAAAAGTCAAAACTTTCAAAAGTTGGTCAAATCGATAGTAGCAATTTTGTGTTAATTCTATTCGATTCTTACGTCAGTTTAAATCCAATTATAAGACTGTGACATATTTGTACATACACACGACACTTGACCGTCCTTCCAAAGTTCGTTTTATGAAACGTAATATGTACCTATAGTCTACATGTCAATAGGGTTCTCTGAACGAAACAACCACTGGTCTGGTTAAGACTGAAGACAAAGCAATCGATGTTTCACCTTTTATTTTTAGCTCATTAGTCAGCAAGAACACAACAGGAGAGGAGTGTGTCCAATAAAGAAAACTAACGATCTATATAGGTAAGTACTTAGTCATATAGTAATGGGAAACATAGTGGCTTACATGGCGTATTGCCAACTAGCGACTCAAAGTACTACTTTCATCTGATCACCAGAGATTCTCCTAAAGACATCTGTAATTTGTCACTTCATTACAACGATGGTTCCAAAATGGTTAGCAAATTCAAGGTCGTTTCGTTAGATTCAAAAGTTTAAGAGCCGCTAGTGTTAAAAATTTTACAAAAAAAATATTATTTTTTTAAATAGAATTCATGAAAGGTCCTAAAACTGCTGTAAGAATGGTTGAAAAGTATTGTTTTTCTGTCATTATCAAAATTTTTGCTTGAACAACCGGAATCGGTTCGTTTGGGCTTAGAGGTGTATAAGTAAAGATACGATCAACTGTAATAATTGGTGTTTGACGAATTTACCATCTATCATTTATGAACTGTCAAATCGATACCTACAATATTTTTCTATAATTAGAGCTTCGATAGAACCACAATTTTGAAAGATAACAAGAAAAATTTGACTTTAGAACAGGCAGCCTCCGATCAAAAATTTTGGAGAAACATGAGTTAGCTTCACCGATCTGGTTCCTGAAAAGATTTAGTTCTCGCAGTAGCAATCGCGTGCACGATCTAAGGTAGCAATTATCAAAAAGTCCAAAATTGTTTTTCAGAAAAGCCCACATTCATCTGCCTCTTTTTTTGCCGCACTCTTTTGCTACCCTATCTGACCTTCCATACACTATCGAAAAAGCTTCCCGAAATCTATCACGACTTGCCACCCCTCACACCCTCACACGTTCCTTTTGAAAAACTTGAAGCCAACTAGTCAGAAATGTTAAATCTTCGTTTTGAATCTCGGAAAGCCCTCTCCTCTTCCACGCAAGAGGATCCAAAGTAAGAAACACGCAAAAGAAAATAAACATAAGAAATACCAAAAAACTATCCAGAAAGTCTCGCATTTCATTTCTGGTTTATGGTTTTTTTGTTTTTCTTCAAACTTTCTTCAAACCTTTCTAACCTAATTCCATCAGATCTAAGGAGAAAAGTCCGAACTGAGGACTCGACATACGTATAATTGCTCACCAGAAGCCTCCTCTATTGGTAGATCTCAAGCAATTCTCCAACCCACAGCTTCAAAGCAAATTTATCGGTGGGTAAATGGGGAGCTGTACCTGCACCTGTAAAACGCTACGATGAAGCTTGAGAGGCATAGAAACAAGGTATGGAAAACATGTCCCCCTTGAGGGTGTTTATACAAATTCTCGAGGTCTGAGCTGCCTAGAAAGCTACGACACCGTATAAACGGACAGTAGCAAGAAGAATTAAGTTGAGGCTTCGCACCACTTCTTTGGATACCTACAGATAAAGAAAAGAAAAATAGTTAGACCAAAAAATTGATAGTTTTTATTAAGTTCATTGGGTATTTATTGTTTCTATTCAAAATCGTAATGACAGAAATCTCAGACAGATCAAATTTACAACATCAATTTTCATTTCACGAAGATGTACTTAGTTTCAGTGATAACAGTTTTAAAACGTGTCATGACATGTCACATGGGGGTAGTTGACTGACGATTTTGCATCTCCCTCTTAAGACAAATCAATGAAACTTGCTTGGATACATCAAACGAAATTCTTAGTCAACACTTATTAAATTGAAACAGTCGTAGCTATGAAATAATTATTTTCCATAAGCAACGTTCATGTCTTTCCCAAATACTTAGGGCGCCTACATACTTAAAGCATAGAATCTAAGCTAGAGTAATGACATTGTTTTAGATTAATCTGATATAATTTTAAATTAGAATGTGCACGAGAGGGTATATTTTCTATGCCTGGTATTTTTGATAGAGAATTTCCACCAAGTTTCATTGAAGCTTCCAAAGGCTCAGGTGTAAAACGAGCAACGTTCAGAAGGGAATCGGTCTCTCTATACAGAGATTTAATAAAATATCGGAAAAACAAAGAAAACCCATCCCTCTGGCTTTATTACGTATCCCCTTCTCGCCGTTCCCGGTTCGGATGACCAGGCATCGCATAACTCAGAAGTGGGATGACCACAACATCTCCTCTCTGCTTCTCTCTCCTCCTCGAAGACCATTCGCGTCACCGTCTTCGTCGTTCCATCGAAGGGCCGGGATGACAAATGTTCATAACCGTCGTAGTCGGCGGCGGCGGCGGCGGACGGGGAAGGGGCGATGAGCCTGCGCAGGCAAGATGGCGGGGTTATGATAAGGCGATGGTGCTTAATGACGAGAGAGGTGGTCGCCATGGCGACGGCGGGCACTGGGCAGGGCGCTGGTCAGCAGGTGCGGCCATCACGCAATCTCAAGCGGCCGGCGGCGGCGGCTGGCGGCGGCCGCCTGTCGATAGCTGAAGCGGACAGAGCTCCTTGCGAATCTTCTCATTCTCGCTGTTCAGTCTGATTATGTGTCCCTCTCCTCATCTGCTCGCACGCTACGTTATCTGGAATTTTAATCAAGCTTACATAATGCAGGGAGAGTTATGATGCTAAAAGATCATTATATTCAGTCAAATACGACCAGGAGGAGGATTATTTTACATACAAAAACTAAATATGTTATAAGTACTTATAGAAAGAAAGTCCTCATGCGATCGATAATTTCATAAAATTTTTGTAATTATCAAATTTTGGAATAATCGATTATCTACAGGATGTTTCAGATAGGTATATAGTGCCTATTTTGAAGCGGTAGTTCCTCTAATAAATGCTAGTTGAAAAAATAAATTTCAGCTGAAAACGAAGTTTCGTTTAAAAGATACATCAGAGTGTCAAAGTTAAAAAAATAACAGTTTTTGGTTATAGCTCGTGTAAGTTTAAACCGATTTTGATAAAACTTGGTACGAATAATAGACAAACTAAGATCTCGGTTGATTCAGATTTTGGAGATGACTTCCAGTGGCGTAGATATTGAGAGTTAGTTCTACTTTTCTCTCCTTATATTTTACGTCATTGTGACTAGATTTTTTTGAATAATTTTTAATGATTATAAGGGACATTGACTGAGAAAACTTCAAATATCTCAAAAAAATGTGCGCCGTATGAAAAAATTAAGGAATACCTTTTTTGTTTTCAAACGCATGGGCAATCGAATAACGATTTTGTGATAATTTTAATAAAGTGAATGGGTAAAAGGTAGGGAAGGAAAAGGGGCGCCAATCTTGAATATCTATACGTCACTGGAACACATCTCAAAAACCTGAACCAGCCAAATTAGAGATCTTAGTTTGTTTATAGTTCGTGTCATCAAAATTTTATTTAAATTTAACGAATTATAACCCAAAACTTTTTTTCCCTAACTTTGACACCCTCCTTTAATCTTGAAACCTTGAACATAGCGAACATAGCTCATCAGATCTTCATGACAAATGTAATACTAACTCGCTTTCTTGCCAGTCTGTATATCTTTTATATGTTTGAGAGACGAAACTTGTCGTTGCGGATCGAGTACTGGCATAATCTGCTCGACATGTTTAAAATCGATTTCATAACTAAAAATCTGAAAATAATTATTATTGGAATATGAATATTTTTTTAAATACAGGGTGTTTCAGAGAAATAGGGTCAAATTTAAAGGCGTATAGTTCCTCTCATAAATATAAGTTGAAAAAATAAATTTCAGCTCAAAATGAAGTTTCGTTTCAAAGATACAGTGTCAAAAAAATTAATAAAAGCTTTTGATAATGACTCATGTAAATTTGAACCCATTTTGAAAGAACTTGGCATGAACAATAAACAAACTAAGAACTCTAATTTGACTACTTCAGGTTTTGTAGACGTCTTGCAGTGGAGTAGATATTCAGGGCTGGAGCCACTTTTCTCTACATATCTTTTGACCTGACTTTATCGCAAATACCAAAACGTTATTTAATAGCCCATGGATTTTATAGGAAATAATATTAGTTAGTTTTTTTTTTTGTTAGGCATTGTCACTATAATCATTTTCATAAAAATTCTTGTCAGCGATAACTTTTTAATGAAATCAAACATTACCTGAGAAAACTTAAAATATCCCAAAAAAAATTTCTGCTTATTTATGAGAGGAACTACCCCTTTAAATTTGGCCTTATATCTCTGAAACATCCTGTATATCTACCAAGTTTTCTACTCGTATTAAAACGTGAAAAATATTACTAATACCTACTTAGTTATGAAAATACCTTAATCGTAAAATTTAACGCGATAAATATGGTGCGCGTGCAATCGATAATAGTAAGATGTGTGGAGAGTAAATTGGATTTATTTCAACTAAGAATTAGCTATAGGTACAGATTTTGCCCCACGCGTATAGCTTTAAATCTTACTATAGTATTTCCTTAGCAATTAAAAAATATTTTTTACTACCTTTTCGGTGTTAAAAACGTTGGTATAAGTAATATATATTTTTTTATTTAAATAATAATTTTTAAAGGATGCTTGAAATAATATTTTCTTCTAAAAATCCTTAAATCCTTAAAATTTATTAAAGTTCACTTCACTTTTATGCACTGATTAATGAAACACCCTTTGCCCCGAGTCTTATACTCAATGGAAACATATTTTATTTTTTTGTCAAATCAGATGTAAACAGATTTTTTTTCGCAAACATAGAGGTTACTAATATTTAAAAAATGCAAGGTCTTGACCGTATAATTTGTGAAAAAATTACATTAAAAGTCCTGAAAGCATAAAAAAGGCTTCATTAATAGAGACTGTAGACGATTCTAAAGTAATTAAGTCATAAATATAAAGTTAATTTTTTTAGTTAATTTTTTTTTTAATGAAAACTAGACTTCAGAATTCCGAAATTTCTGTTTTTTTATTTTCGGTTTTTAATAAAAATTCTCTGATTCATTTTTTGAATTCTAGTTTTTTATAATTAAATGTAAATAATTATAATAATGATAATAAAATAATAAATTAGTGTATTTAATAAAAAATACTCGAAATAATGTAGGTACCTACGTGGTGCCTAAATTGTTTGACAATATTTCAGGACCATGATTTTTATAGATATAGAAGAAAACGATGACTGTTAACCTACTGCTTCGGAAAATAAATCACTTTAAGTATCGGACCAAAGTTCAAGGGCCGATTCTTTAGTATTTTGAAAAAACTTAAAAACAAGGTGCTTCAATGGATTTTTTTATTTTTATTTTTTTGTTAGATTAAGCAATGATAAGTATAGCTTTTTGCAGTATAACAAGTAGTATAATTTTGACAATATAAAATTGACAGTATAAATTTTACAAGTATGTATAACAAGAAACATGGATAAAATTTTCTTTTGAAATTATATTTTCTTTTTTACTTTTTCTTGATAATATGTAACAGCAACAAATAAATTAAGTGCATTTCTCAACATCTAAATTAACTAGTTTTATATTCTCCCCCATATTGTGTGGTCCAAGAATATGCAATCAAGTGGATTTTATTTATTTTTTCAAAAACTAATCAAGATACGAAAAAAAATTTCTTATTCTTGTATAAAAGTTTTACTTTTGGCTGCTTAATCTGAAAAAATGATTAAAATCGAAAAAGTTATCGGTGTACTTGTTTTAAAAGTATTTCAAAATAATATAAGTTGAGGTGATCCTCAAAATTTTAATCTGTAAGTTAAAGCTAAATTAGCCCCTTACTGCAGCAAACGAAACTGCAAAAATTCAACGATATTGAGTAAAATACAGGGTGTTTCTTAATAACATGCGAATATTTAAGGAGGTTATTCTTGGGTCAATTTTGAGAAAAAAAACTTTATATGAACGTATGTCCTAAAAGTCTTTTGAACTACAGGGTGCTAAAATTTAAAGAAAAAAACTTGTTTTTTATTATAACTGTGATATTAGCCTAGATATTTTTTTGAAATTTGGTACACGCCTTCTATGCATCAACATGCATTTCATGAGGCGAAAACAATTTTAGTACTTTTACCAGTGGCGTCTGTACGGATTTTGAATTAAATGTTTTTGAAGAAAAATATGTTACGCCACTGCTTTTTCTTAAAGTAAAAATTATTTTTGAAGTCCGCATCCCTTTCCAAGCAAATGTGGTCTCTTGATTTTTTTCCGTTTGACGTACTGTTTTTGCATAAAAAAATAAAACTCAATCATTAACAAGTATTAAAAACGATCTAGGTATTTGGTAAGAAGCAGATTTTATTTAATTTTTTATCAATTTAGTTATCAATTTTCTGTTACTATTCCAAAATGTATGTAGATTACTTTTTTTTTCATAATTTTACAGTTTAAAAATTATTTTCTTAAATAAACTGTTCAAAGTTATTGTTCTTATAAGTGGTCTACCGCGGTGTTAATGATTGAGTTTTATTTTTTTATGCAAAAACAGTACGTCAAACGGAAAAAAATCAAGAGACCACATTTGCTTGGAAAGGGATGGGGACTTCAAGAATAATTTTTACTTTAAGAAAAAGCAGTGGCGTAACATATTTGTCTTCAAAAACATTAAATTCAAAACCCGTACAGACGCCACTGGTAAAAGTACTAAAATTGTTTTCGCCTCATGAAATGCATGTTGATGCATAGAAGGCGTGTACCAAATTTCAAAAAAATATCTAGGCTAATATCACAGTAGTTATAATAAAAAACAAGTTTTTTTCTTTAAATTTTAGCACCCTGTAGTTCAAAAGTTAAGACTTTTAGGACATACGTTCATATAAAGTTTTTTTCTCAAAATTGACCCAAGAATAACCTCCTTAAATATTCGCATGTTATTAAGAAACACCCTGTATATTTAAGGTATTTTAGAAAAATGCGATGTTTTAATAAAAGTGTAGCACCCTGTATCTTGAAAAAAATGCATTCCCGCGGACCTATGTTTATACGAAATTTTCGCTCCATAATCATTCAGAAAATCACCCCCTCCTGAAGTTTGACCCTATACTATTTAACAACCTTACTTTAAAAAAAATGTTACCTTGATAATTATTGTCTTTTCTTGAACTTTCCAAATATTTTTATTTGTTTTTAACTGCAGGCAAACATTTCATGTTTTATTTTCATTCTAATCTGAATTAGAAGTTGCATAAGCACTTAAAATAATGAGCTAATTTTAGTTTTAGAAACTCGAACAACCAATTATTCTTTCATTACTTTTATTTTCTTATCAGTCAAGTTAAGTACTCTACACACAGGGTATACCTACTTATGTATCAAAAGTATAAGAAACTTAGTAATGTTATAAAAGTCTGCATTATTAGTTAATTTGTTATATTAATATAAGTCCAAGTATATTAAGGTAGAGAAATTAAGTTGCCCATATCCATTTTCCCAGTAAAATAAGGAGTCATCACACTTTGAAGTAATCGGATTTCCAAAATAAGCTAAAACTGTCACGACACTTTTATTACTAAAGCTTTCAGGTAAACACTCGAGTTTATTAAATCTCACATCGAAAGTACCAACACTCGTATTCACCAAAACATCAGCATCAATTCTTTCGATATTATTTTTATACAGGAGAAAATCTTCAATATGCACCACTCCGACTAAAGCATCGGGAGAAATTTCTTCAATTTTGTTATATCCAAAATCAATCATCACAAAGTCTCTCCCAAAACTAAAAGCTCTCGAAGGTATATCCCTGATCATGTTGTAGGTAACATAAATACGTTTCAAATCAGATGAACCAGAAAACCACGACGAGCTCCAATATTTCAATCTGTTGTTGCTCAAATCGATTCTCTTTAAATCTGTCATATTTGTGAATGCATTATCATGAAGCGACAACAATCTGTTATATCTAAAACTCAAAGCGGTAATTCCTTTAACACTTGTAAACACGTTATCAGGTATTTCTTCCAATAAGTTGTAATCGAAATTAATCGAAGTATTAAGAAATTCACCGAAAGCTCCAATGTGTAATTTCCTAAGATTATTCCTGTTAAAGTGGATGTTCTCTATGTTAATAAGATCTGACATAGAATTTGGATGCAGCTCAGTGATGTCGTGGTTGCTTATGCGTATGGAATAATAGGCTTTATCTTGTATTATTGTTGATAAGCTTGCGGAGGCCCTCACTACCACCGTTCTCTTGGAGGAATGATAATCTTCAAGCCACACGATCACGTTTTCGAAGGTGTTCTCAGCTCTGGATGTCACAAACACTGTTAGAATTATATAAAGCAGCAGTGATGCCATAGTAAAATTATACTCTAATGGAATTTTTAAATTATAATAACTGGTAGTTGTGGTGTGACGAATGTTATTAATGATATTGTTATCTTTCTGGATTAAAACAACATGATTGCATGCATATCGGAAGTAAACAATTCATAATTTAATTTGTTGAGAACTGTTTTCGAGGATCAAATTACGACAAATTGGATAATACGAGATATTAAATTTTGTGAAGAGAAGTTTCAAATGTCTTTTTTCTGTGTTTGAAAATAAGCTGTATACTAAATCTATACGGGGTGTTCCTTTAATATTTATTACATTCATGTTTCATGAATATTAGAGGATAAGAACTTGTGACTTCTCTCTAAAATGATATATAAAGATTATGAATAAAAGATACTAAAAAAAATTATTCACAAAAGTGGATACAATAATATGAAACCATAATAATAGTCCGGAGGTTACCGGACTTATAATCCACAGTCCACACCCATATAAAATGTGTCCAAAATAAACATGAACGACATGGGAATCTCGGAGAAAAACCCAAAGTTTTCAATTTTAGCTTTTCTTATTTTTTGACGTTATTATTGAAGATTGGGAAAAACTTAAATTTTTTTTATCTGACGGATCATTTGTGCAGGACCGGACTGAACTTTGATTTTAAAGGGGATCCTTGATTTTTTATTGCAAAAATTGAAAGATATTTTAAGTCTGAGTTTAATGATATGCCACACATAATAGTGGTTTAAACGTGTTCCGGACTATAATTACCGACCTCATCAGTTTAATTTCCCTTTAATACGGACCTGTGGTTTTATTAAAGTTTTGGGCTTGTTGGATTATCATGACAATGAGTGATACAAGTTAAAGAAATTTAATAAGAGCACATATCCGTATTAAGGGGAAATTAAACTGATGAATGTCGATAACTTTAGTCCGAAACATTCTGCCATTGCATTGTCCTTCTAATTGCCCATTTAACCGACCCTATATCTCCCACGGTTTCCGAGATCCCAAAGCTGTTCATTCTTATCCTGGACACAGTATATACCTTTAATTTAAGATATGGTGTCGCGACACCGCTCGCTCATCCTAAAGAGGGAAACTAATAATGCTGTCTTCGATTGCAGTGGTCGAAAGCGGCTCCATGAGAAAAAACCACTATGTGACGTTTCCTTCTTGCCTCGAAACTTCATCCGAACTGAATCACCATCGACAAAGTTTAAACTTTTTGCAGTTACTGGTGCACAGATCATCATCTATGGCGAAAAGTTGCTTGAACTAGACTTGGGTTTCAGGAGACCCATCAGCTGGACATTCAAAGTCTCAAACGTCTTCACGCCGATCATTGATGCCGATCTCCTTCTTAATTTCGGTTTTCCTAGTCGACTTACAAGGTAAACAGCTGATAGACAAAACCAGATTATTTGATATTTCCACAGAAATGCAGTCCTCAACAGCCCCCTCAGTCTCTACGCATTGGGAATGTGCCACAATATGACGCACTTCTCAAAGAGTTTGTTTACATAACCGTTCCAACTCCAACAGTGAAAGACAAAGAACAGGGAGTGTACCATCACATTCACACTGAAGGTCCTCCTATATCGCAACGAGCTCGTCGCTTAGCACCAGAGAAATTGAGGGAAGCTAAAATTGAATTCCAGTTCATACTGGAACAAGGTCATCTGTTGACCTTCTAGTAGTGCTTGGGTTAGTCCTTTGCACCTAGTACGCAAGAAGGATGACCACTGGAGGGAGGCCTTGTGGTGACTACAGAAGACTCAATTTTATATCAATTCCAGATAGGTACCCTATTGCTCACTTACATGGTTTTACAAGTAGATTGCACGATTGCAAGATCTTTTCAACACTTCATCAGAGACCTATCACCAAATTCCGATGGCACCCGAAGACATCCAAAAGACCGCTGTTATCACACCATTTGGTTTCTACGAATTTCCAGTGATGACATTTGGCTTGCAAAATGCAGCACAAACTTTTCAACGCTACATTGAAATGACGCTACGAGAACTAGATTTTGTTTACACATACATAGGCGATATCCTGGTTGCTTCTCGTACACCTGAAGAGTATGACCGTCATATTCGCATAGTATTTCAGCGCTTAAGAGAATGTGGAACGTTTGAAATCACCTTTCATGGAAAAATTAACTGAGGACCATTCCGACAATAGCACTGCAACAGTTATAGACAATAATGCTAGTCAGTCCAAGGAAAGAACATTGAAGATGTTAGCCAAGACCAAGCAGGAAAACTGTCACCTTTGCCACCTGAGTAAGACATCGTATCTGCTCCCCAGAGGGTTACTTGAAGGAGGGTAATGTGGGAAAAAACGGTACAGGGAGTTAGCGGTTGAGGAACGCAGCTTGTTAGGAGAAATGTTCTTACTGTCACTGTAAAGCGTCAACGCTTCTCGACTTTGAAGTTGGAGAGGACGGCCACTCTTAAGCAAGAAGAAGAGGTCCAGTCCAGGTAGAAAAATACTACGTGTATTCGATTATTATAATAAAATTATAATTACGAATTAGTTTAGCTTTGCTGATATTACCCTTAAAAAATGGAAATAAAATATATACCTAGTTGTATGTACGAAGTAAGGTGTAACTAATTAATCGAACGTTCGATTACGCCATAATGGTGCTACCGAAGAGCACCCTGTGGGGACCTCTGAGAATCCCGATTTCTTGTATTTGGTCCCTAATTTGATTTTTTTTACTCTATATTTTAGCTTAGATCCCTAAAATATCACAGGATCTGGTTGCCTCCATCATTTTCTTTTTAATTCAATTTTTGAAATATCGAAAGTACGAACTTTATGGAAAAATGTTTCAAATAAAAAATATCCCTCGATGAACTCCTAATAATCCCATTTCAGTTTTCGCTGGAACCTACCTTTTTTGCGTAAAAAAAGTATTTGTGATTTTGAGAAAAAAATCTGCCGTCTTTTCCGATTTTGACCGACCTTTCACGTAAAAAATGTATTAACCTTTTTTGTAGATGATGAACTATTATGCTATTTTTACAATCTGTCCAAGAAATTTCGAGAAAAACCAATTTTTTCCTCCAATATTTAAAAAAATTTCCATTTTTAAGTTTTCAGCGATAGCCACCCAGTTTCTTTTTTCGAGAAATTATTTCCATAAAGCTTATGCGTCCTTGCATCCCCTACAAAATTTTCCGGCAGAATCTACCTGCGTCGTACCGTTATACCAAGAAATATTGAGATAGGTGATCGTGTAAGAAAATACGGACCTGAGCCGTAAAACTCCCCGGTATGGCTTAATTTTCCATAGATCGTACTTGGGGATGCCAAAGTACTCCCCGAAGTTCCAACCCAATCGGTGCAACTTTCAGACGCTTATGGCCATATTCACAAACGATAATTTTCAAAATAATTACGTAACCAATTATCTCTATCTCATTCTAGTGCATTTAAACTGTATATCTCCATCCCAATTAGATAATTATTTTCTAGCTATTACAGGGCGATAATGCTTTTTGAATTCAGGCAAGTGTTTCATAAGCTATATTCCTTAAAAATCAAGATGTTTCAGAAATAAATGATACATCTCGGCAAAGGATTTAGCCGATTTAGCGCATGTTAAATATACTTCGCAGGACCGCATCCCATTTAAAAGAAGCCAACTTTCAACCTCCCAGGACGTAAATTGAAGGTCTAGAGCGTTTGTTAATAAAAGGAATAATTTCAAATTTCATCCGCAAAAGTTGACTTTGACTATTAATAGTAGTACTCAAGAAAGCGGCACCAAAAACTGGCAAATTTGGTGTTTTGCCCCTGGGATATACGCAACCCGTTTTCAGATGTCAGCACAGGAGGTGGCTCCATGTGCTCCATGCTCCATGACGATTTGAAGGTGGATGTCATTGCAAGCTGCTAAAATGCGCACTAATACATTATTTCACGAAAAAAATGTATTACAGATATCCGAGGTGGAAAAAATTATCTCGACCGTAAGTCTAGCATTATAAGATGCCAATATTATAGCGAATTGTTTTACTAGTATAGAATGCATAGAACAAATAGATGATTCATCACTTAAAATTACTGTGGTAACGTTCACGGTAGGTACTGGGAATTCTGGGAGCTTTGGTGTTTTTATCACTGCTCTCCACATGCCAGGTAGATGCCACTAAATCGCACACCACTTCAGGACCTATCGAGAAAACCTTAATTTGACATGATGCATAAACGGGTGAATGTTGGTTGCTCTTTGATGGAATCCCAGTTTCTAAACAGTAGGTAACTGATTTTAACCGAGGGTTTGATAAAATAATCTCCTGAATTATAGTCCAGTCAAATCGTACCTACTTTGCAATTTCTTCAATTAGAAATTGGATGAAATTTTAATGGTAGGTTGGGGTGCCACTCCAGCTAGTTTTTCCCATCGAAATCCGCAAGACATCTTGAATTCAGGGATGAAATAATCATATGAATTTTTTTCTAGACAATTTGTCTGGATTCTTACAGAATTTTTTCAGGAGGTATCAAATATTTTTATTGTAGAGCCAAGCAACAAAATGTATAAAAAATTATGTTACGTCACTAGAAAATTTAATACATTTCAACTTAATTGACATGTTTTCGGATTTTCTCAAAACTCAAAATGTAAAGATTTGTCGAATTGTTATCGGATTTCTTTTGCCAATAATTGTATATGTAAATCAATATGGTAACAATAAGTTGGGCTTCAAAAAAATCTTGTCATAAGGCATAATCATTGGGGAAAAATTATTTATACAATTATTATGTGTATACTAAAAGAAGATGGAGAAGTTTGTTCGATTTTGGCTTTTAATATTTAGTCAGTATGCCTCTTGCGTAACTCATTAAAGGGAAAAGCGAGTTTCCCGGTTTATGGGAATGAGAGCAACATAAAAACAAGCTCCGGACAAATATAATTTAGCTCGGGAGATTTATAACTGGCCAGTTTTACAATCGACATTAACATTTAACGTGGCCCGGAGTTGGGGTTCGCGTTCGGCTAGACGTCCGTTACGATGAATAATTTAGATTATACAGCTCGTGTTTCTATAAAATCAGAGAAAATTCTGCACACTCATATACTCGAATGGGGAAAATTCACTGGAAAATTAATAGTGGCCGTTGTTTGTACAAGATTTTTTTTAATCTTTCTGGATCAAGTAGGTACTTCCAGATTTTCGACATTGCCATTTAGGCGTAACTGTAGCTGTGTGTTTTTGTTTGATTGTTTTTACTTCTTCTTTCTAGATTTCCAGATCTCAATATTCAAGGTAAAGCAAAATTACTAAGGAAAGAACCCTCAAGATGGGAACTTGAAAACTAAATTAACATAATGATAAGAATATTTCTTAAACTTAACACTATAGTGTAACAAAATTTGTTTTTTCCCATTGGGTTATTGGCAGATTCCTATACGTAAAAAGGAAATCAATTCTTAAGAATGAGAAGAATCTATCCCAAACTATACCCTTGGGGCAAAAAAATTGGCTTCTTATCATAAGTATACCAGTGTCGTCGGTAGAAAATAAGTCAAAATCGACACATTTCTATCCATTTAAGGGCACATTGTCGAAGAAAAAGAACTGAAAATTTCACACTAGACAATTGAAAAATTTGAGTAAAAACATTAATAAAATGACATCATAATTCCAAATTGTACCAATAGCTCATAAAAAAAAAACACTGATTAAGGAACTGACTCGCGATGTAGGGCTTTTCACAATAATAATACTTGCCATCTGTTGAGTTTGTGATTGCGAATCGTAAACAATAATGAAATAAAACAATAAATCAGGCCGCGGTGGAACTGTACTTGTTTCCTCGGGGAGGGGAGGGGGGTCGGTTGTCAGCCGAGTGTCATCTCTCAGAATTTTGTTTAATAATTAATTACAACTCAGTTTTTCGATCTGTAAAAGAATTTGTCAGATAATGTTTACCATGGGTGATGTATTTACTAGGTTATATGGTGCCTCCGTACCCTGAAGCCGTCGGTTCCCCTTGGCAACTGCCTATATTTTCTTTTAGATAATCCGGACCTGGTCAAAGGATGTCGACAAGAATCAACAAGAATTGAAATGTCTATCTAATAAGGATGTTCCCAAACACAAACTCCATGCAAATGAGAATTATTCAGAGACGTAAGTTTTCAAAAAGACACCCGGTATATGCCTGATTCTGTCCGGAACAGCAATTGTAAAAACCATTAATATTGTATTTTCTCAGGAAAAATGAAAATACGAAAATATCCAAGTGTCCTATTTAAAAAAATTGGCAATGTTGCATTACTCAGTCAAGGAACACCCTGTATAATTTTTTTTACATTTATAGAAAGTAAATTAAATTTCAAAATTGACATGTTTTTGCATTTTTTTAAAACTCAAAACTGAAAGATTTATTGGACCATTGCCAGACTTTCTGCGCAGCCTGTATAAAATATAATTAACAAATTAATATTATTATCCGTCATAACTGCAAAAAGTTATTAATATATTTTCCTCATAAACATTCCAGAACATTTCCTCACCCCGGAGTCCATCTTTCCATGAACCTGGGTTTCTGGAGTGATCTGGCGATCCCTATGGACTTCCTATTTCACGGGGTGATCGGTGGTCTGTGCGGTAATAAATCGAGAGTCGGTGAGGTGCGGACCGGTTATAAAAACACCTCTCCGGCCATTTAACTCCGGCGAACTCGGCCCAAAATGAATCTTATCGAACATCACATAAGTCTCAGCCTCGCACCGGGGTGGAGACTTATAAATACGGCCGCCGCCGCCGCCGCCGGGGTCCCGCCCGGGAACGGGAACCGACCTGGCTCCCCGTAATGAATAGGGGGACATCAATAATGCCTGGATCGCAGCGTCGGAGCTTCTCGATAGAGGAGGGTGCAAATAATTATTATAACATGACTACGCTGATGAAAAAGCTAGACCAGATTCCTTTTTTGTAGGTACCTACATTCGGTTCAAGAGAGTATTATGAGCAAATAAATCTTGATTAATTTTTATCAAAAATAAATTAATTACTGTACAACAAGAAAATAAATGAACAATTTTGCCAAATTGAATTCTAATGGGAATTTAATTGAACGATTGAATGCAAATCGAGAGAAAAGTTACCCTTTATAACCTTTATAAAGTTAAGCTGGTCGAGGTTATGATCACGGCCGGTAGTTCAAAGGAGCGAAATTGTCCCGACTGATTGCAGAAGCTTACTTTATTCCCTTTCCACATAAAAAATTATCACCATACGATTCTTGTGTTTATTTGAAGTTAAATATTATTATTAATGGTTGTAGGTCTTTTTTAATTCATACTTCGATAATCATAATTTGTAAGCTCCATCCCTCATTTGATTGTGAGTAGCGCCTATGGTTTTGATTCCGGAACTCCAAACTAGATCCAGGACTATTGAGGAATAAACGGGCCGCCATTTGTATTGCGAACCAGCGCCCGAATGCTCGCTTGCTCTTTTTACTTCGGCGTTAAAGTTTACACATATTTCTCTTTTATTGCCTTTGCTTGTTGGGCGATATTTTTAAAAGGGCTTATTATACGAAACATTTCGTTGATAAGACAACATCGATAAACTTTCGCACGTCGGATTCTTGTTCCCGGTAGATGAAACTTGGGAAATTCTTAACTCGCACCTTGATTAGGTGTATCGGAGAGAACTGCATAGGATAGCGTGGGCGTGCAGATCTTCATCGCCTCCTGCGGAAGAGTCGGTCATGTCTGTCAATCACTCGGTATATCGTGCCGGTCAGATCACCGGGGCTGCCTTAAACCTCCATTACCTCCTGTGACACACTAATGCGCCCTCTCGATATGCAGACTGCAGGAAGACAGTCATTTGTTCAGAACCGTGTAATATTCGCCTTCTGCTTGACGGTGAAACTGTTCAGGGACGGTACTGTAATTTTGAACAAGGTCTTTTTCTGCCATGGAAACTGATTTTATACGACGTCTTTCTCACGGTGTTAACTTATTCAAACTTATAAATCATTATCTCCCTTACAGTGTTATGTATTGTACTGATAGGCTCTTGTACGTTCGAGAGGGTCCGAGTCGAGACGTCTCTTCCGTCACATGATGTCCAGACATTTCTGGAGGATCGGACTATTGCGGGATTCAGCTGTACTCGACCTAAAATTTTGACATCTCCAGAAATGATCGCATTTATTGTTGCTAAAGAAACGGGTTTGCCGTTATGTATAATAATAAGCAAAGTTGAGCAGGATTTTAACCTTATTGAGAATTTGAAACAAATTCAGGATTACTTCAGTCGTTGCTGAAATATGCTGAAAAAACTGAAAAATCTTGAATAGTATATTACATTACTATATAGTGTGGAAAGTGACCCATTTCATACGAGTGGGAGATTGGTATCGTACAAGGCGGCAGTCGAGTACGACAATCCCACGAGTGTGAAATGACACTTTCCACCACGGTGTAAGTGATTAATGCACATTTTGATTTTTTTTAATACTTGTATTTGAAAAATTTACACTGAAAGCTAATGATTGTCGCATAAAAAAAACGTAAAATAGTATTTAAAATTTTATTAGAGATTAAAATTGCAGAAAATACCTTATGCGGAGCTGTATTGTGGGCTGCCTAAATTAAGAAGTATTTACTAACCTATTGACTAATCATAGGTATCGCCCTCGTGTGATATTTTACTTTTCAACTCTAGAGTGATATTTGTCATTTTCGCAGGTGGTCGTCGGAAAATTCTATTTTAGCCATATCTTTTTTATAACCGATTGAAAATAATGTACATAGGTAATGTTTTTATTTTATTTTCATAATGATAAAGTCGTCAGTCATCCATAATCGACCAGAACCTAGAGGTTTTATAGGCAATTTTCGTTTTTCTTATGGCCACCATGTTGGTTTCACATGTCATTGGGTATAAAAAACTCAAAGAAACCAAAACCAAAAATGGTTTTTTGGAAGACTTACCAAAAGTTTTACGTTGGTAAAGCGCGCCAAAAAAAACCTGTGAATTTTATCTCGGGGAATATGGTTTTTGGCGCGATCTATTGAGGGAACGGTTAGGCTTAGGAAAAAGTTTTTTAATGGGAAATGTAGGAAATTTCGTCTCCTTTAATTGTGTATAGAATGTACTTGTCGAAAAACCGCTTCTTTCCTGAGATTTAGACCAAAAACTGAAAAAAGTGCAAAATTTTGGGAAAAAAGTGCAAAAGAATAAAGTTTATCCACAAATTTTGGCACGAAAACTTCAAATTCGTTTTCATCGACCAAAAAAACCAACAGAGTGAGAAATTATAAACTATAGCAAAACTTTCCAAAACCACCCAATGGGATGAATGTTTTTTTTTGGCGCGCTCACCCGCGGAACGGTTAGTCTGGCAAAAAACGTTATTCATTCCAAATATAGAATATTTTGTCTCCTTTTAATTTTAATGGAATAATAGACTTGTCGGGAAAACGCTTCCCTTCTGAAATTTAGACCAAAAACTGAAAAAAGTGCAAAATTTTGGACAAAAAGCGCAAAATTTTGAGTAAAACGTGCAAAAAAATAAAGAAAAAAATGCTTTTAAACTTTATGCTGATATTTTTCGAAAAAAGTACATTTTGATCGTACATTCGAAATGACTTTTGATGAATTTTTTTTAGGTAGGTATCCTTGTTTTTTTAAATACTGATGAGTGGCATGAAAAAAAAACAATTGCTGCTAATAAGAAAACTAAAAGGTGCGTAGTTGAGATGTGCCTAGGCTTGTAAAATTGCTGAAATTTCAAGTTGATAGCGCTTGGCGGTTTACGTAAGCTTACAAAAAATTTATTGTTTATTTTCAATAATAAAAGAGATACGGCTAAAATAATAAATCTCAATTTTACAGTTTTTTCAATCTATGTACTCAAGAAACGAGTGATTTATCCTAAATTTTGTTTTAGATTCTTAATAAGTATAAGATTCTGCTCAATTTTGCTGATTCAGCTTAATCTGTCACTCTTATTAAAATAACTAAGTTTGACATACAACTAATTCATTCAGGGGATGAGACATCTGCTGAAAAACCCTTAGCTGGGTACACTGATGATTTCAAAAAATCAAACAAAGAATGCGCCGGTCAAATAGCTTTGAAGTAAGTAAAAACCAAGAAGAAGAAGAATAAAGCATACAACTGGGGTAGATTATTGTCACTCCATATATTATAATATACATGGGGCAGACATATAAGACAGACTGATGAGCTGAAAATAATCAGTGAAACATCGATATCTTTTAATTTTTTTTTTAAACTTTATTTAAGCTATATTGGATCAAATTTTTTACTCTAAATAGTATCCCAATTTGAATTTGTTTGAAGTTTTACGGTAAAAAAATGTTTCTTAAAGCAAAAATTCTTTATTTTTGAGAATTGACTGGGACAGAATATAGGAAAAGCTACGAATAGATGTTATGATATTTTTTGGAGGTATGGCGTATTATTTTCGAAAAGTTTAAGTCGAAAGTGCTCTATACAGTTTTTCCTAAGATAAAAAAAATGTGACCATGCCAATATGACAAGAAAATACATGCCAACCATTGCATGGGTTAAACTGTTAATCTAAAATTGCTCATAATTTCTTACCTTTTGCGATTTGGGCATTTTCGTCTTAAAATTGTCCAAGGAACACGCTCTTAAGCTATCACCATCGAGTCACGGGACACCTACTATAGAATAAGAGCAGCTTAATTTCAGATATTTTGGAAACTACGTTGTCAAAAGTTTTTTTTACTCAAAACAGAATGGCAACACTGCAAACGCAGGCATTCATAGCTGATAATCAACGCATCTGGCAACAGTGCTAACAAATTTATCTTAGCTTTATCTGTCGAAAAATCCTACAGAAGTCACTTCTTGATTTCCAAATGTGTTTCTAAAATTCTTTTTCTTTTTTGTAAAAAAAATTAAGAAATTATTAAAAATGATGATTAAAAACTAAGTTGGATGTTCAAATTTAAGATTATAATTAGGTTAGGTTTGTCAAATCTGTCAAAAAAGCGAATAATTCGGATCAACTTTAACCATGGTCTTGAGCCATAGATAACAGAGCACGGAATAAGCAGAAAATTGTAAGAAAAGTTGTTTGAGCATATTAGTTGAGGCATTTATATTTCCTTTATAACGGAGAATTGAAGTTGAAAGACTTGAAAGTTGCAAGGGTGGTATAACGCTGCCGGTGCCACCACTGATGAACAAACAATAATTGACGTTCCTTTGATTTCGCACGGTGTGTTCGCTGCGTCGTCCACCTCTGCTCTCCATAAAGCGTAGCTCTTTGTTCCATTTGAATAAAAATCCGGACAGATTGTAATTATCTTATCGAGTAATCGTATCTGCAACGGGCCGATTATAAGGCATCTCCCGTACTGTAATTGTCCTCCTTCACGTAAACACGTGAAAAGTGGAACATTCGACCATGCAATGCCTCCTAATTATACAGATCTAAAGTTATAAGGCAGACAATGAATACGTTCCAAGCGCAAGCAGACTATAGCGTATATGTATTGATATTGCTCTACCCTTTCCTTTCTGCCTCGTAGATATAATAACAAAGGACTCAACGTTCCTATATAATACCATTTATACATATATATAAACTCTAATTTCCCTTACGTGCATGGGATTACGTGGAAAAGGATTATGTCTCTATCTTGATTGCGCTACACATCTAACGATCTTCCCTAAAAGCTATTGTTATTAGAGAAACAAAGGAATAACTACGTATGAGATATTCATGATTAATTCTGAGCTTAGGAGCAATATCTGTACCTATAAATGTATATAAATATATAGGTATATAAGTATAACTCCTGAATCGAGTATCAGACTTTTTGTGATTTTATTTAGACAATGTTGGAGTTAAGTTGGAGAAACGGCGATATATCGTAGAGGATTTGGAACATCCCATTGCGCATGCAGCCATATGGAGGGCTATAGAGAAGGGAATAGGGCCTCTGAACGCTATAACTTCAGCGAATCATGGATTATAATAACGAGAGGTCGTTTGCATATCTCCCTAACGTTTATAGCGCGTCTGCCTTGCCATTTTCCTCTGCCGTGTTTCCATCTCGATACGAATACACAGGCATGTTATGAGCGAGTCGGAACGCAGAATTTTCCTTTCCCTTCAGTGATAAATGTTTCTTTCTGTCTTACTGTATCGCTACGCCTTGCACGAATGATAATTCAACTTTCCCTCTCTAAAAACTGATGGTGACTTTGGATGATAGTCAGTGATTGTAACGACATTTAAATTTTTCGCTAGGTGTTTTTATTTGTAAGAGAATTGGTATTTGCTGTAAAGAGGTAGCAGAACAGACTTAAATGTTGAGAGTTGTTGCGTTTAAAACTATACTGACAAATGACACATCAGTTTTTTCCGAAACTATAAATTTTTTTTTTGTAATTATTATTCTCTCATCAACTATTCTTCTTTTTTTTTTTTTTTTTTAAAAAAAAGAGGGAGCATCGGTCTTAACTGTGTAGGTAAGACATAGTCGCTCTCCACTCTGGTAAATTGGCTTTGAGCACGAACTCTTTAGCCACGCACACTTTTAAATTATATTTGCCTTTAAAACCTTCGATCGCTTATTTTACTTTTCACAGACATTCGAAAATGAATCTGAAAAGTAAAGCGGGCCGAGGTGAGTTTCGAACCCGCGATCTATGGCTTCGTGAGCCAGCGGAGTACCACTAGGCCACGCAAGTCACTATCAACTATTCTTTGATTACGCTTTGGACGACATTTACCTCGACTCATTATAGACTTTTTCATTTATTTGATTTTCTCACCATGTTGAGCTTCCCATTATTCATAATAGATTTTCCTAGACAAAAAAAGTTCAAGAATCTTGTGAGGGTCGTGTTTGGGGAAGCTGGAGGGACTGTCGTTCAATGGAACAAAAGGTACATTGTGGTTTGCTAATTTTAAACGTGTCACTAAAATTAATAACAGTAGCACCCACAGAAACGAAATCCTATCAAGAATCGAGAAAACTAGAGCAGTAATTTATTAATATGAAGAAACTGCTAACGGCCAAGGATTTGTCGCTGGACCTAAGAACAAGAATGGTTCGCTGCTATGCGTTTCCAGTTTTACTGTTGGTACCCATGAGTCGGAGGTCTGGTCTCTCAAAAAGGAAACCTCAAGGAAATTGAAGTATTTGAGATGTGGTCCTATAGACGTTTACTGAAGCTCTCCTGGATGGATAGGGTTACAAACGAGCAAGTTTTGAACAGAATGAGTAAAGAACGGGAAATTTTGTTTACGGTCAAAAATAAAAAGCTTGACTTTCTAGGGCACATCCCCCGAAACTTCAAATATGAATTTCTGAAGCTAATCATGCAAGAAAAAATCACAGGCCGTATAAGTGTCGACAGACGTAGGATTTCTGGCTACGTAATCTACGAGAGTGGTTTGGTCTGTCATCTGTTGCACTGTTTTGCATAGCCGTATCCAAGATTAGAATAGCCATGATCTCGGCCATGATGATCAGCAACCTCCAAAGGTGACACTGAGACCTTGGAGAAGAAGAAATTTGAAACATAATTCCATCTGCAATAAAATTTTGCAATTTCGTAGAGAAATTTTGATGCAGATTTGATTTTATAGGCTTCACCCAATAAGCCTTGGAGGAAATGGCGCACGATTCCAATACCTTGTCTGTGAATATGGCCCCTTCTTTATAGAAGACATCTACATATTCCATGGTCAAAATAAATTGAATAAATAAATAAATAACTTCAAGAATACTAGCACAAATAAAGTCATACCAGAAGAAGACTCCATCTCTTCACCTCAATCGTTACCATAGTAGACCACACCCAGCAGGATTTTAGAAGAATTAGGGTTAGTAAAAACTCTCAAAATTCGTGACATTACTGAAAGTATCTGCAATCTGAAATGTCAAAATAATGGTAACGCACTGGTTCGCATAATGGTTCAATGGTAACGCACTGATTTATAGAATCACTAATAATGGTAGCTTCACAAACATCACTGTGTAAAAACCATGGTAAAGCTTTAAATCTTCACATCTTTACTTGAAAGCTTATTTTAAATTTTAATTTTTTAACTCAATTAATCGAAAGCTTTAGCAGTGTAAATGTGGCAGAGCTCATGGATTTTTATAATTAGGCAGTGGTATTTCAGTTTTATAGGAATATAGAAAATGGCACCCACGTCTTTGGAGCTTTTTGACCGATCCGTGTAGACTTCTATACTGGCATTTACTGTTGTGTTAACTTATTTTTTAGAAGTTTTGAAGTGTATTGGGGGATACCTAAATATTGGGACAAAAATAAACGACATAAGAAATTAATGAATGTGTTTCCAGGTCTAAAAAAGCTTCGAAATTTGAGCTTTGCGCAAAAGCTGCTTCTAAGAAGAAGTTTATTTAGAGCAACATTAAGTGGGTATTATCTATGAAATATTCAGATTTTTTGTGAGATAATAAAATTTCATCTCATAAAGCTAAAGCAATTTTTAGTTAATCAAAGTACAATGTTTTCTGTTTTGTTAGCATAACTGGTTTTATTGTAAAAACAAAAAAACTTTTTCGTAAACATTGGGTTTTTGGTAAACTATAAGCCATGACCTCGCGCCACACCAAAAAATCCACCTAAAAATAAGAAGACAAATAATATTATTTGTTCCTATTTACCTATTTGTTCCATAATAGTTTTCAAACTGTTATAATAACATTTTTGAACATATTAATTATTATCATAACCTGCCATTCCTCCCACAAGATTGCGTCACGTGGCAATCTTGCAGTCCCAGTGTAACACATGGAGATCCTGCCAGCTCTAGAAGTTATTAAAAATTTTAGAATTTTATTTTTCAATTTTCCTTGGTTCTTAACTTGTTCAAAGAGAAGTTCACTAAAAACAAAAAATGCAATAGAAATTTTAAGAAATTCGATAACTATGCTCTAGGTGCTAGTTTACATTACTCCTGTATTTTTTATATATACATCTAAACAGTATAAAATATTTAAAAATCAAAATTTAAAATCGTGAACAAAAAGTTGAAATTTGAAAAGTTACCACTTTTACCACAACCGAAAAAATTAATTTCTTAATTAATTACATTCCACCTAATTACATAATTTGGTGGATATCAAATGTTGCCCAAATTCTTACAAAACACTTCTAATTTTTAAAATATTATTGTCCGGTTGCACGAACGTAATTAAAATTTTGTCAGATAATTACAGATTTTGAAATATCCTGTATTACCAAAGTTTTGTTCTGATATGACTGGAAGTGAATTCTACTCCCTTTAAGAAGAGTTAGTTACCAAAAAAAAAATATAAGATCATTGAAAATGTTCACCATATTTTCAAAATTTGCAAATCAGCAATTATTTGACAAGATTTTTAATCACTTTCGTGCAAGCGGTTCAATGGGTTCAAGTTCAAGGGGTGTATGGGTGTTCAAAGGGTGTTTGATGTACCAAAAAATGAAATATTTTGTATAACTTTGTGGGAATTTTTATGAATTTTTTTTTGTCGTTTTTCCATTATTAAATTAATAGTACAGCAATAATTACATGTTTGGAATTTTAACCAAGGACGTACTGGTTCCTGTTTGGATCGGGGTCCAGCTTTTTTACCCCCTAATTTTACTTCACTTGGATATATTTTTGTTTTGATACATTTTTACAAAAGCTGGTACAAAAAAGGCGTTTGCCTTTTTTTTAGACATTTCTGGTATTGAAAAGGTGAAAGGTTTGGTAGGTAAATTATCAACAGTTTTTGATATATGAACAATTATTGGATAGGTGAAAAAGTTCAATAACATTTACATACCTATAAAAATTAAAAGAAAAAGTAAAAAATTGAACTCAGCGCTTGAAAACGTGACTGGGATTTTTTTCGTGTTCTCACGTCAGAAAGAGCCTCATGTCAAATCTGTAATTTTTTTCAAAAGTTGAAAAACATTGCCGAAAACCTATAACTTTTTGTCCTTCTCAGATGTTTGAAACGTACATATCTCAAAAACTGTTGAGAATTTAACAAAGCTACCTAACAAAGCTTTCGCCTTTTTTGAACCAGAAATGTCTTACTTTTGGAAAAAAATTTTCAAAACCAAAATTTAACCAGTGGCATAAAAATTGTGGGGCAATAAAGCTGGACTCTTATCTACCGTTCGACCCTGGTTGAAATTAGACACACGTAGTTATCGCGCTGTTGTATTTTTCACTAATTATTATTAGAAAAACGACACAAAAAGTTTATTGAAAAAATATTGCGCCGTTTTGGTGCTATAAGTAAAAAAATTATAATTTATTTTCGAACATATTGAACTTCTTGCAACTTCATTAATACTCTATTTAAAGGTAGGTTCGTTAAGACTTGTTGTCTTAAAATATAGCAAATTATTATTCTTAGTTTGTCCCCTTTATTGTGGTACACTCTGTACATATAGGTGTTCATTTTATCTGAAGACATTGAAATATAAAAGAATTACAGATGCGAAAAAAAGTTAATCTTCGGAGAAGGTATGAGACCAAATGATCTAACTCTCGAGGGGGGAGGGGTCAAGTTGGTCAAGTTGAAAATCAAACTTTTTTTAACCAATTTTTTATTGCAGATTCGGATTATCTTACCGCTGAAAAGACGCAGGAAGTTGTTTACGCCACCCCTTTTCTTGTAGGTGAGAGACAGGGGGTGAATTTGAAATTTTCGTTACTGTTACGTTATTATTATTCATGGATCTTTTTCAATTTCAGTAATATCAAGACAAACAGGAAAATCATTTTTCGTCTATTACAGCGGCATCTTCCATGAATCGAAAAAATCTTTCAGACAAATCCTGTAGAAATTTTTATAGTCGAAAAATCCTAAACTTCAATAAAAGTTTAAGGTTCCTAACTAAAATTTCAAATTCAATGCTTTCAGATAAAATAAGCACCCTGTAGGTATATTTCAAGTCTATTTTAGAATCACCCTGTATCCATAAAAGTAAGAAATATTGCAATGATTTTTCTCGCTGAACTAATATGAATTTCATCACTCCAGTTATCATGACATCGAGCAGGCTTGTACAAACATATCGACATTCAATTATTATTGTCATCACCGACGGCTGGATCCGGAAGCCGGCGAGCCTCCCTCGACGAGAGCGCTGTCAAAACAGCGCTAAATCATAGAATACACACTACAACCCCAAAAGTCATAACTCTATGATCGTGTGCGCCCTTATGGACTATTTCCTGTCATGTCCGGAAGCTTCCTCGGCTGATTAGGCACTCTCTTCATTACTAAATTGCCTTCAATCACGGAATAGTAGCCCTCCTTATGTTCAAATATCCATATAGACATTGTAACTTTGTGTCAGAATATGGTGCGGAAGAAAAATGAATGCTGCAACTTTGAATGAGTCGATTTGGATGCAGCAATGACTTTTTAGAATTAGGTTGAATAAAATCATCATTTGGATAGTTTTTTATATGATGATGATAAAGATTATAACAACTATCATTGATATTGGGGGCTCAAATATTGGGGACGTATAACAAAACATACATTCGTGATCGAGCCCGTTTCTACAGGCTTGAGAGCTGTAGTGTTTTTTTTTTTTTGGCAAGATGAGTAAATAATCAGTTGTTGGTGCAGAATAAGTTGTCATAGGAGAAGAAGAACTTCAGAAGAAGAAGCAAATTTAGAAAGCTCATGCTTCATTTTATAACCTTGAAATTTTTGTGTCAATTTTAGAATGCCTGGATTAGAGTTATTTTTAGAATAATTTTTTTTTTATGAAATTGAAGAGAATTTTTAGGCTGTCGAACCTTCTCCATTGGAAACTCACTCGAGTCTTCCATGCAGTCTTAAGAGTCGGTTCATTTTAAGTAAATATAGTCCAGGTTCCACAAGTAGTTAAAGATGACAGATAAACCGTTCTTACCGCGGTAGAATAAACGTATCACTCGGTATAAACATCTACCCTCTCCCAGTTTTCAAACTTCCGACGCTTATCTGAGTATTATATCAATATATGCGTGGGACCTGGTGTTTGTATTTTCCTCCGTAGTTATTCCTGAGTATTTATTTCCACAGTCACCAGAGAGATCTAAATAACATCGAGGATGCTAAGCGCCTGGAACAGATCCGGGAATATCGTACAGTGTTGCCGTATTTAATTTTTCAATCCACCGAATCAAAATTCGACGCTATGAATTTATTTCAGCTTTAATTCCTCTATAGGTCAGAGCAAAAAAACATTTTCCACTTTTCGTATATCTTACCTAATATTAGCTGCTTTTTGAAGTCTACATAATTTTTTATTCATAAAACGGGGAGGCGGAGATTATCGTGCCATTTTTTTACGGTAGGTATTGATAAAATTCGAATTTTGAAAACATTTCAACCAACAATGTATTTTACATAAGAAAGACACTCTTTGTCAAAAGCTCTAACGAATTGTGAACTGTTTAAAAATAAAACGGCATTTTGTGATGGAAAGAACCATGAAAAGAGTTGTATAATATATGAGATAAGTCGACAGCCTGAATTACCGTATAAGAGGCAGCCGTTTTCAACAACGTTACGATCTTTTTGTTTTTATTTAATTTGCTTAGTTCTGTAAAATTATTTTTCTATTTTTTCATGTTTTTTGTATCATCGCGAAATGCTTGTTTCTTTTCCAAAAAACGATCTATGTTAGGGCTTTTAACTATATCAAAATCAGGTACATTTTTTATGAAGATGTGAAGAAATCATTGACAGTTTAATGTGTTCTTTCAGAATACCGTAATTTTTGCCTGTTGTCATAAAATTAAAGAAAAAATCTCATGCAACCCGTAGTCCACAACTTCATGAGAGAAAAATGAGTTAGCGCTCAAAAATTAGCTTATATTGATGACACGGTGAGTGGACAAAATCTAAGTTCCATATCTCAAGCGGTTCCTGATAGTAATTTTTGTTTTTTGACAGCGCGTATATCGAAAATGGGCGTTTGCGAACCGTTAGTTACAACTTTTTTGCTTAGAATGAGCCCAAGAATGATCCCCTTGATTTTCGGAGATATTTGTTGATACAGCCTGATGCATAATCCAAAAAAGATTCTATCGTCTGGGTTCGAGTCCTTCTTTATCCTGGATCTTTGGGTGCATCTATATAAATTATTTATAAATTAGATGTTTGGTAGACTTGCAGCATCGAAATACGATTAATTTAATGGAAAACATGATAAAACTATCGTACCTTGAGCTCAAAATAATTTAATTGAGGGTAAACTAGACCTCCATTTCTGAAAATGGCTTAAAACACACTGCAGGAACTATATCGTAGGCGATTATCTTAGGCGATTTCGAATTTTTTTGGAACGGACTGGGTTCGAATCCCAGTCTCGCCATGGTTGTTCGTGTTCGTCTATTTAATTATATTTATTTCTTTAAAAATGTATATGTAGCTGAATGAGCTAGTTCTCGAAGCAAAATTACCAGAGTTAAGACTACATAATTAAGACAGATGTTTCCTTACAAAAAAAGAAAATACATAATTTTTTTATTGGTTAAGCAATTGACAGAATAATATTTTGCAACGTGGTAAATTTTTAAAACACCATTGTCATTGTTCTTAGTCCAAGATTTTCAGTTTGTGGTTTTTCATGGACTGGGGGGCCACAGTACGGCAACACTGGTGACGTGGAGAGCATCCATAATGACGCGGCTTGGAGGAACGGCTGTTATTCCCCTTATCAAAACATAAAACCGTCACGGCTGTGGAAATGTCCATTTTTACAGTTTCTCATTATGGAAGTCTATGAATAAATTCGCACTTTCGGCACGCACTCTGGCGGGGAAATGGAAGAATTAGAGATAAGCTGCGGGTCGGTGTCTTATAAATTCAGCGGCGACCGAGGAGGAATTACTCCCAAAGAATATGCCTCACGGTGAAATCAGCTTCCTCTACGCAAGTGCAGTATTTATTCTAACACTTCTTGTAAATATTTTTATTAAACATTTTATGATTGTATAGGTAATATTTATATTAATAGACGTAATTTTAATGGTTAGATTTATCAAAAACGAGTGAAGCGGTTGGTTTGAACGAGAAATTGTAAGAGCTGTGAGAATGTTTTGATACTAAACTTTTTCTATAACCATTAAACAAAATAGAAAATGTACCCAATAATATTTTTACCCAAATAGCAAAAATTGGGTAAATTTGCAGTTTCAAGGAGTATGTCAACGGGCCTGCTGTCATCTGTCACATGTTTAAACAACCACCACAACCGCCCTAAAATGCCTTTACAATGTTGCATTTTTCACTTTAAAATTAGGTAACTCCAAAATTGATGAACATAATTGAAATTTTCTTAATTCTTTTGGTCGTATTAAGGAAAGGAATTTTTTCACCAGTGTTGCAATTTCGCATTGAGTGGTAGTTTTGAGGAAGTTGGGGGTGGGGTGTTTTTAAGCCTGATGTGAAAGGTCGTCGGCGATATGAGGTCGAAAAGATGCGTGTCGTTGGCGAAGGAATTGAAGTAAATTTAAACTTTTTCATTATATTTTTTGATAAAATTATCTCATCTGTACTTATTAATAAGTTTGATTTGTTAATAATAATTATTGTCATTTATTGATACATTATTGTACGATATTAAAGGCACTAAAGGGTGACTTTATCACCTGAAAAAAACATAAAATTGTAATGCCTTTATTTTGCTTACCTTTGCAAAAATCTTTCGACAAAGTGGGTTTTCATTGTTTTGATGATCGTATAATAAAGACAAAGATCCAGCTTTTCGTTTTTCTGTCCAATTACCCTTGATGAAATTTGAGATTTAGTCAGTTTAGACAAGAATTCGGGAGAAAGGATTAAAATCTCCTGATTAATAATGGAGATAAAGGGATTTGCTTGAACGATGAAGCAGTCAGACAGGCAGCCGCCCGTATCCTCGAGGATACAATTCCTCCCCTGCGTCTCCAAAGGTGGGGTCCTGTAGCGACGTATAGCAGTTATGCTAACTAACTGTATAATATCCCGACGAATAAATTAACAATTTAATCTACGAATAGGCAGAAGTAAAGGGAGACAGCCACGCTTTATACCTAACCATCCTCCGTGCCTTCCATACTGTCTTATCTGAATAATTAAATTTCCGAATAACTCCCTGCGAATTTCCACAAAGTGGAGAATAGTAAACTTTACATACGTATGTCCCCTGTAGCCTCTCTCCGGGCTAGAATATTGTGTATAACTATGAATAAAGTTTTGGAATATAAGAAGAACGAATGCTAAAGGCAGCTAATAATAATCTTATCCTGCCTTGCTAATTAATTAAGATAAATTAAGAACTCATGCAGAACTCTTGCGTAACGTGCCATCTCTTTGCCTAAATACATCATAATATCTTCTAGCTCTTTCCATAGATAACGGGTCTGAAGGATTTTTTTTTTTTACATTGGACATCATACATTTTTTATTTTACTTTTGGGATTTGATGCAATAATGTCGGTTCAGCTTTACCGACCTTACACAGATCACAGAGAGATGGAAACAGCACGAATAAATATCTTTGAATAGGTATAACAAACAAAAAGCTTTAAATTTTGTATTTACTGATAAATGTGGTTGTGTTTTAATAAACGATCAAATAAAGATCACAGGCAGGCATAAAACGAAGCAAAAATGGGTAGTTTTTAACCTGAAATAATAACGCAATAAAATAATAAAATATGTTCTTTTTTTTAGTTTTGACTACAACAGAGCTTCGTTTTTATATTTATATTTTTGACTGATAAATTCTGCCAATCCTGCCATGGCATATAAAAAACTCCAGTTCCGCGCATGAGCCAGAGTAGCAAAATCATAGGAAAATCATTTGGAGGGTGCTATCAGAAGGCAGGTCAGCTCCAATAATGTCAAAATTATGCAACTGAAATGTGGGGGGCCTCAAAGAAAAGCTCAATATACTGCGAAGAGCTACCAATGCTAAGCTGGTGGTGTGCATCTCTGAGACAAAATGGCGTAAAATTCGGAAACTTCACGTCTGCCAATGGCAATTTCATTAAATGTTCAGGAAACGGAAAAGAATCCATCAACGGTGTGACCTTTGTTACCCTCAAAGACATCATCAAATCTTCGCTCGTTGGCTGCTATGAGGCGGTATCAGACATAACTCTATAAGAATAAAAATCAACACGACACCCATAGTAACAAACATAGTCCAGGTCTGGACCCCAACGTCTCAATCCACTGAAGAGGAAAGTGATAATTTCTATTGCCAATTCCACAACACCTAAAAAATGCCGCAGCAGATATATCCTTTTCTTACCAGAACGAAAATATTGGTCAAACGCTCGACGACAATCATCTGCGCAGCGTGGTCGGAAAATATGGACTCCGGAAAAGAAACAAACGAGGAGAAAATGTGCTAGAGGTCTGTGCCGAGAACAATCGGCTCAGAATAATCGATGTAACTCCAACGAACTCTGGACAAGATTGAAGAAAATCTTAGTAGAAACTGCAGATACACATGAAAACAAACGAGAACTCAGGCAGCTATGTATAACGGAGGAGATATAGAAAATCATCAAAGAGAGGGAGAAAATAAAAACCTGGGACTGAATGAACATACCAGGACAAGTTTAATGCAATTAAATGTTAAATGTTAAATGTTCTTTATTTTCCAGTAGACAACTTTACAATGAATTGCATAGGAATAGTCAAATATAAAACATCATGAAAGACACAGAGAACACCGACTGTAGATACAGCACATAAACACACATAGCAACAGCAAATAAAAACTGTCATAATCAATCTAAATATTCCTCTGTCGAGTACAAACATTTATCCACTAGATATGATTTAAGCTCTTTTCTAAATTTAGTCAAGGTATCGCATGCCTTTATTTCATTTGGTAGTTTGTTAAATAAACGGGCTCCCATGCATCCAGGAGCCTTGTACGCCAACAGTCCCCTTGAGAATGGTACACGTATATCCCCCCTTTTACGGGTATTTTTGTCATGAATATCTGTATTCAAGGAGAACTTTGACCTGCTCCCAAATACATAGGCACACATTTCAAGAATATACAAAGCAGGCAGCGTTAGAAGCTTCAGTCTCGAAAACACATCTCTACATGAGTCAGTAGCTCTCATCCCAATAATAGATACCTACATTGATGAAAAGGGCCCCAAGGAAGGATATAAACAAATATATTGAGGATGTCTGCGGTGAGAGAGAGGAACATGCACAAAGAAACGAACTGCGAAAGACTTCTTCCATTAAATAAAAATTCTCACCAGAGAGTTTTTAAACCCTATAAGAAAAATGAAGAACGATAAGTCCCTAGGAGTAGAAGGTCATGGCAGAGACGCTAAAAGTCCTGCCTTAGATGAGTCAGGTATTGAAATCATCAATCACATCTGCGACAAGATGGAGAACATGACAGTGTCCACTGTCCAGAAGACTGAACCCGATACATCTACACTCTCTCTCATGTCACACAATGTCACAATATCACAAGAGAGGCTCTCGTGACATCTGTGAGAACTATAGAACAATTGCGCTCATATCTCATGCCAGTAAACTAGTATTTTACAGGGAAGATTAAAACCATCCCTCCTGCCGAAAATCGTGGAGAAGCAGGCCGGATTTACACCGGACTAGCGTTCTGTTACTTAACATAAAGCAGTCAGTAGAAAAACTATATGAATTCAACATACCGGCTCTTCTCTGTTTTCTGAACTGTGGCCCCACGTTGGGCGCCACTTGAAACGAACTATTATTACCCTTAGAGGGGAACAATAGTCGTTGAGAGCATGAGACACGAAAAACAAGGGTCGTAGGTTGAGTCGCTAGTCTAAGAGGGTCAACAATAACAAGCAGGTCAGCAGAACAACAGGCACTCTTTATTAAAATATAAAATATATCACAGTGATTAATATTACACTCTTGAGCACGGTTAACAGATAATAAAAAACAAGAGCGTGCGGTGCTAGTCGAATGAATGGATCGGTTGCTAAGAGTTTACAAGGCACTTATGTTCGTATGGCTTGGCTCCAGGAACTTGCTTTGAAAGGGTGACTTGGTATCCAAGAAAATCTGCCTTGGTACGTGGAGTTCTTACTTGGTATCCAAGAAAATCTGCCTTGGTACGTGGAGTTCTTCTCGGTACGAATAAGATGACCTCCAGGAAAAAAGTTGCCTCCAAGAAAAAGATTGCCTCCAGGGAAAAATTGACTCCAGGGAAAAATTGACTCCAGGGAAAAATTGACTCCAGGGAAAAATTCGCCTCCAGGGAAAAAGTTGCCTCCAAGAAAAAGATTGCCTCCAGGGAAAAAGCTGCAATTTCATGGGTATCAGAAACACTCTAGCATTAATGAACGGTCCGATCGAGTCTGCTTGCCGAGGTTACATAAAATGATGTCCCGTCCTCAAGATATGTTGAGATCAAACATGTGATCGCAAAGTTTTACAAGCGGAGCGAAACTCGATCGGATTTAAAGGCTGTAATTAATTAGCATACGGTATTAAGAAAATATGATCTGTATAATTCTAACACAATTAAGAAAATCATTTTACGACACTCACCAAGCCAAAAACGTAGTCGATTCTTATAATAATTCACGTGAAAGTTTACGACGCCATTTCAGGAAACTTAAGGTGTTTGCGGAACCTTCCTCCGCGAATTTCCAGGAGAGAAAGAAGGTGAAAACGCAGGTATGATGATGAAACGCACCTGATTTCAACTCGACAGTCGAGGTCGCGAGACTCGACGAACTCGAGGCCTCCAGTCGGCCGCTAAATGCCACTATCACTCACTCACTGCGCGCGCCCGCCGTTGTCTCCGTGTTACCGGCATCTAGCCGGTACGTACGAAATGTACGTTACAAGTCAAAAGCATTTGGTACGGTTCGCTGGGATCACCCATATATAACATTCTTAAAGAAATGGCAGTACCAGAACATCTGCTATGCTTTATAAGAAATCTGTACCTACTTAACGAATTACAGCTCTGTGTAGATTTAGAACGAACTATCGAACCACTTCAAAACAAAAAAAGGTTCCGCCAAGGTTGCGTACTCTCGTCTATCCTTTTTAACATCTACAGCGAATGGATCATACCCAAAGGCAGTATGAATTGGAGCGAGGGTACAGCAATGGGAGGAATATACGTATTTTGAACCTGAGATACGCTGATAACACCACCAGAATGCCGAGCTCATAGGAGAAAATGGTTGAGCTCTTGCAATGCATTGAGAAAATCAGTTGCGACCATGGTCTCAAACTGAACACAGGAAAATGCGTTCTGACAATGATCGATCGAGCTTGGTCATTACCACCACTACGTATTATGAATGACATCCAGATCAAAGAACAAGTAACCGAATTTCTAATAAGAGAGGAAACAAAGAGAAAATAAACAGAAGAATTGGGAAGGCAAAGTCAGCTCTAGTAGGACTTACCAAAGTTTGGAAAGATCAATCGATTTCGAAAAGTGTGAAGTTGAGATTGGTAAGGTCGCTGGTATTTCCTACAGCTACATATGGGTAGGAGACGTGGACCATAAACGATGCCTGTCGCAGGAGGATAGAGGTCTTGGGGATGATCTGCTACAGAAGATACCATACGAGGCACATATTCATTCTAAAAGAACTGAACATTCACGTCAGCAAAAGACTTACAAACAACTCAAAGACTTATCATAAACATTACCGGCCATGTAATAAGTTGAGGAGTAATGGAGAAGTTTGTGATCGAAGGCAATAGAAGGCGAGGAAGGTCCCCAAATCGATTCACTGACCAAATAAAAACACTAACAGGCCTCACAATGTCTGGAATCATGATCAGCTCAGAGGACCGTGAACTCAAGTGACCATCTCTGCACGACCCTCATGAAAGTTACGACGCTCGGACGCGAGAAAGAAAAATTACAAGGCTAGTTCCGCGCATGAGTCAGGAAAGTTTTGAAAGCTATCATATAGGAAAATAATTTGGAGAGTGCTCTCAGAAGACTTAATCAGAAAGCTAGTGAACAGCCAGTGTAGTTCTGAATGTTATGAAAGATTGCTAATATGGAGAGTTAGTGCTCGGTCACACTGACGAGCGATTAGTCGCGAAAGATAAATCGCGGACGACAAAGTCCATCGCAAAGTCGACAAAGCCCACCGCAAAGCGATTTATTTGTACAAGTTAAACTAAATTCGCTCAGAAAATCAAATACCGTTGAGTTAAACGCGAAACGCAACTTTTATGGCAGTATGCATGGGCGCTTCAATTTGTTGTTATCTATGTATTTGATTTTTTTTTGTCGTTCTATCGTCCGTGATTTTTCTCTCGCGACAAATATCTCACCTGCGTAACCGAACCATTAGAGACAAAAGTCCAATAAGTGAACAATCAGTATAGTTTTGAGTGCTACAAAAGGAAGATCAAAAACTAATAATAAGAAGAACGCTAGTAAGTGAACAGCGGAGAGTTGATAAGAGATAGTTCAGTTGGATAGTAAAAGTTACTTTGTAAAAGTGTGAAAGGAAAGAGTGATGTTTAGTACTGAGTGAAGGATTTTAGACAGTAAAAGTAATGATTTAAGAAGAAGAGGTTATTCATTTGTAAATGTAAATAGAGACTAAAAATAATAACGTATAACAAACAATATTATGATCATTATATACTACACCCTGTATATTTTTATATGCGAACTTTATAAAGAGAAAATTTCATATAAAAGTAAAACAATCCACCCATAAGATCAAGAAGCTGAGACAGGTAGACCTGTCTTCTCTATTCCACAATAAGTCTCTCACCTTTTCGTCCTCCTGCAGGACAATTACAAGTCGGGATGATCACGGAAAGGAACAGGGAGCACGCGGGAAGAAGCAGAGAGACTGTCTGCCGCAATTGCTGCCATTACATATGTTTTAATTACCGAGATCGATGGCGTTGCCGCTGAGATTTGTGTGAGGTTCCGAGGCAGTCATAAGGGCGGCCGTCGGCCCTCCAAGGGCGGAGGGATTAGTGGGCGGCCTCATTAAAGTTGTGTAATAGCTTCGCTCGCGCGCTAGAGCATCCGGCTCGCAACGACCAGAAGCTATAATTGAGAATTCCACCTTTATTACACGGCTATAAGGATCAGCCGGGGATTAAAATACACAATATCGGAGCCGGGTGGTTGTTTTTAGACGAAATTGTTACTCTGGATTATCTGGAGGGGTACAAAAATGGAAATTTATGGATAAAAGGAATAAGTAAGTACGGTTTTTACTATCGAATGAAGTTTTTCAGATTACTAATAGGAGATTTTTATAATTCCACTTTTCGCAGTATTAAAGAACTTAGAAAACTCAAAAATTGCATCAGAGTTGCAAAAATTTCTTCAAGAAATCATAAAGAGATGTTTGGGGTTTCAGGCAACTCAGACAGACAGCGTTCACCATTAAATGTAGATGCATTTCATTTTGCTTTGTAATAAAACAATGTCTCGGCAACATCTTCAGCATGACTTCACCTAAATTGAATCGAACTGCCACTAAAATAGAACTAATTGCTGTTTGCAAGAGCTGCACTTACGAGCTAACCAAGGATTAAGTCTAATATAACAGTTGCAATAATATAAATTAACCATCAATTAAACTGAACCAGAAATTCCCATTCAACATTTTTAATAGCCAAAAATTATTGCGGAACAATTCAAAGTCAAATTGCCCATGTTCTTGATCACAAGAGTGTTCTCGATTTGTAACACAACGCAACCAACTAAATTTTAGAAGACTCGTGAGAATTTCAGTGGAGGGTTCGAAACCCGAAAATCCCTCTCTTGTCCACGGGCCTGTGTAGGTGGTTTGGAATCAGGACATTCTTGTCCAATCCCGTTTAGTTTAGTTGCTTTGTTCCTTAAGGGAGGCCAAAGAGCGACAGTTATGGGGATCGCAGCGCATGGTCCAGGGCTTCGGGGGGGTTCGATCTGGATGTAGAGAGCGCGGCAGTAAAAAGCAATTTGGCCGTGCGATCTGTCCGGCCGTTTGTCTCAATCAGAGCTTAGCGGTGTCTTGCCTGGCCCGGCCAAACAATGCTCGATGCGGAATAATGACGGTAATTAATTCAATTAACCGTTAATTAATGACGTCAGGTCCCTCACTCCAGGCATCCTAATGGAGTTTTGAGCCGGCAATCAATATTATCAAAAGACTTAGTGCGTATCAAGGAATAACAAGGATATTCAACTTTATATTGAGATAGAAACAAGGTAGGAGTTGGCGTTATACATGCTGAGAATTTCATGAAATTTGAGAATATTAACCAGAAAATGTGACTGGATACTTTAATCTAAATTGTACAGAATCTCAAAATCACCAGTAAAAAATTCTTAAAAAAATCAGGTGATAGATTTTAATAAGATATTCGATCTATTGTCAGGTAAAACTCGCCCTAGATGCCATTTTTCAATACATTTAAGTCATACAAATTCAATACAAATAGTCATTTGGTCAGTTTGTGTCGTTTTTGCTAATATCCCTTGCAGTGGCACTCGCTCATAATCACTTCTCATTTGTAGCAACCTTGACCTTGAACTTATTGTACAAGCTTATCGCCAAATCCTCGGCTTGGCAAGCCAGCTTGCCAAGTCACAAAGTGCATTTCGTGGGAATAGCTTTACAAGATACCTACTTGATACCAAGTGTCTACATTTTTCCTGCATTTCTTCTAAACTCCAACCAACGCAAATGACAAGTCACGAGACAAACCCCCAGCATAAATATTTAAATGGCGCGTGACTTGGTAGTCACGAGCATACCTCGCCATGTCTTGCGGCGTGAAGAGCCTTAACAAGTCTCCCAATTCCGGCTTTATTGGAAACCTGAGGGCTTCGATGGTTATTTAGTAGTCAATCCGAAGGCAGCTCAAACGGGAAATCAAACCTCGATCTGGTGAACATACTGGCAGAAAAATTGATGAAATCGCAACATATAGTTTGCCAGAACGGTCCAATCTACTTTTCTCAGCTTGTGGGGGGTAAAAACAAGAAAAATCTTGATCAAAGTTGTTCATCCATGCTTGTTCTACAGATACTCTCAACACAGATGCTCGTTCAAGATGTCCTTGAAACACAGACTCTCTACTTCCATATATTCGTACATTTTCTTAACCTCAAATAATATAATAATGTGTATTTTTGCCCTCGAATTAAATATCCCAGCTCATCATGTTTGGAGATCATCCATGCTCTCGATATTGTCTTTAGGACGATGTCAGTTTTGTTACGTTATTTTCATCAAGAACAGAGGAGTGACTTTTTTTTACTTTCCTTGGCATCCATAACACAAATGGTTAGTAATTTCTATTCAGTATTCATTGTCTCCTTTCCACGCTCTGTAGGAATTGGTGAAGGAGAGAATAGTGAATTTCTCCTGATTCAACTACGAGAACGCCATTGTTGATCCTTTTTCTTACCTCTCTCGCTACGGTTTATCCTTCAGGCTGTTTCTGGATTGCTCTAGTAAAAATAAATATCGTCTAGGGGTCTAAAGGTCTTCCTCGGAATATCTGGTCCCATGATGAGAGTTACTTGAGTGGGGGTTAATAGACAGCTTTGATATCCTAGAAAAGGTTATTTT
This sequence comes from Malachius bipustulatus, assembly GCA_910589415.1. NCBI lineage: Eukaryota > Metazoa > Arthropoda > Insecta > Coleoptera > Melyridae > Malachius > Malachius bipustulatus. The sequence continues at coordinate 30,665,957 of OU342631.1, read as the reverse complement.
AAGAACTTTTGAAATAAGGGATATGCTATGATAGCAAGCCGATTAAAGTTACATTAATCAGAAACTACCAACCCTTTAATCGTGCCTCTTAAATATAATTTGGTAATAATTAAAAAAATCTTCGTTTGTAGTTATTGAATATGACAAATTATCAATTTTTTAAACAATCACCTCCACAACCGCATGAAGCGTTCTTGAATCATGAGTCGCAAGTCCTAGATGTCCTTTCCGGTTCCCCGGTCAGCTCGAGGGTCGGCCCTTGCCCTCAGCCTCCCTTTGTCCGGCGCCCGAGATGGCTCACCCAGCACCACCTGAATTATTTATCTCAGATAAGGTCCGCTCTCTGCTTACGTGGTCAAATCGAATCACCCCTACCTCGCGCCTTATGTCCCCCGTACCCATCTTTGACCGTTACTTACATCGCCCCCTTTTAAACTTTCATAAGGTCCTGTAAGATCCTGCAGGATCGAGACAATCGTGTTATGGGGAACGGACGGCAGATGGATCGTGCTGATGTTAAGATGTTGATGCGGAGGTAAGAGTTTTATTAAGTTTTTGATATTTTAGTCCGATGAGATGACAAGCTCGTAACATTTAACTGCGTACTTCCTGAGCTAACAAGCATATTCCCCACTGCCAAAGCAATTCCCTGAGAGCATCACCGAATTATGACTCATCTAACAATTCCGAAACTGAACAGTAAGTTAAACAATATAATCTTCAATTTAAGGCATACGGCCAAACCCTTAATTTGTCACGTAAATATATCAAATATGCATGAATTGTGTGCAGGGCTCCGTCTACAGCCGCCCAGTTCGACACAATCCATCCTTCAAAGGTGCCTACTCTTAGCGCGGTACAGTAGGACGACTGGTGTAGGGTTAACAAGGACAATTGAATTGTCGACGACAGTCTATTCCCGTATAGCCCATTCAATGCAATATTCAACTCCCCCTGTATAGGCTGGCCCGCCATATGATGCCCGGGCTCTCTACCGACATTGTGTCGATTGTAAAAGTGAGGAATATAACTCATTAATCATTTAAATGGGCATGCGTGGTCTTAATATGTCCTCACTCAGCTCCATCCGTTCCGCGTCTATGGGGAGGAATTGTGCTAGTGCCAGACTCCCCCTGGAAGGCGCGGAGGAAGATTTCAATTCTATAATCGCAGTTTGAGCTCTAATTGAATCTATGTTCTATATGCAATATAATATGGAGATAAGTACATATTTTCAAAATCTTATTCTTTTTATTTTGTTTAACGTTCTTATCTTTGTTATTTCTAATGACTTTTGAAATTGCTTAAGACATCGACATCAGTTGTTACCAAAACAATATTTTCCTTCCAGCTACTGATCTGAATTTCGTAAAGCTCTTTTTGAAAGGTGCAGGACAAGTAACTACAAGAAAGTAACGATAAATAGGCGTTGTATAATTAAATTATTATTTAAGAGCAAATATTTTTTTAGGTTTCGTCAAGTGTGGTGATATTATGTAGGTATAAGAAATCCGGTAGCTTCAATTTGACAGCTTTAAAATGTCAAATAAGAAATAAGAAATTGTCCTTAGAATTGGTTCAATATAGTTCATCACTTATTAATTTGGTTATTTTGATATTTCAGATGCATTATTATCCATATAACATTGGTTTAATTTTTATTTCTAATAAAAATTTAATCCCCCACTAAGATTCAGGTACATTATACATTTTGAAGATCAAAAGCTTCCAAAAGCTCTAATCCGCGACATAATTATTTCTATACACAGCTTTATAATAATTCATCCAATAAAGCAAAAAAGATATTGCCAATCCAATAATATTCTCCGCTTATGAAAGCTCCTGAATTATATCCTTAACAACTGTGCAGAAGAACCCACACAACGAACTACCTACTGGTTTCATTGTTACCTCTCTAATCTACCTCAAGCTCGACACCCAACAAAGGGATGCAATTATTTTTTTACCGTCCTTAATCGAAAGTCTGACTTCTTAATAGACCGAGGAGGGCATCATCATTCATAATTCCAACATCGGCGCTGGACAAATAGAGCAATGATGAGGCGTTTTTTATTAATCTCGTGCCATTTCACAGTTCACACATCATCGGTTTGCCGCGGAACATCTTGAGGATTTCACACCGATATATTATTTACCTGCTCTATTCTAAACTAAATTAAGGAACTCAAAGATGATTGGGAAAAATAATACATATTTGTACTTCTAGGGGAGATTCACCCTTCTACAGGGACTTTTAAATGAACGTTTATTTTTAATACCCTTGGTTACGCCTCTAGAGTATCCGTAATTGTAGTGACTATGCTTTTATTAACGGGTTTTCAACCATATATGTATACCGGGTGTCCCAGACTTAATTGACCAGGCCATATCTCATATACAGGTTGAGATAATCGAGCCGAATAAAAGACATATTATTATAATTTTTCAAGCTGTATAACATGACAGCATGAAAACAACCCCCACTCCAACATCCCCTAAGTTACAGCCCTCACCCTTAAAAAAATGAATAGCACCCTGTATATATTTTTGTATATTCAAAACCAGTATTCGATTGTCTATTCAGATGATTTTTCAGATTCAAAATTGGTTGAGAAATAACCAAGAAAAAGGTTCATCAAGGTGGTCATGACTTTTTATCTGAACTTTCTCTGAATGACTTTAGCTGTCAAAATTTATCAATATTTTGGTCATAGTTTTTAATTAGCAGGTCACAGTCATCATAAGGTTCATGATAAAGTGCTTTGTCTCTTGTTTTATTTTTTAAAATTTCCCAATAATTCAGAATTATTAAATAAATTGTTTGGACTTTAATTATAATAATAACTATCACCTGCCTGTTAAAAACTATGACTAAATATTGATCAATTTTGACAGCAAAAGTCATCCAGAGAAAGTTAAAGATAAAAAGTCATGACCACCTTGATGAACCTTTTCTTGGTTATTTGTCAACCAATTTTGAATCTGAAAAATCATCTGAATAGACAATCGAATACTGGTTTTGAATATACAAAAATATATACAGGGTGCTATTCATTTTTTCAACGGTGGGGGCTATAACTTAGGGGATGTTGGAGTGGGGGTTGTTTTCATGCTGTCATGTTATACAGCTTGAAAAATTTTAATAATACGCCTTTTATTCGGCTCGATTATCTCAACCTGTATATGAGATATGGCCTGGTCAATTAAGTCTGGGACACCCGGTAGACCCGCTTAAAATAATCATTGGTGATTCAAACTTGTATATAATTTTTTAAACCAAAAAAATTAGAATTTTTTTCAATTTTTCAGATCAACGATTTTTGAATAAAAAATAACACAAAATCCACTCTTTCGGTTATACACATATAGAGTGTTAACTATCAACATGTATAAAATAAAGGAAGTGATTCAACGACTTATTTCAAGAAAAAAGTTCCTAGTTAACATTAGTCCGCAAACGGACCGTTTTCGAGAAAAAAAGTTTTTTCTTACTTTTTTGGGTATCTCTAGAACCGCTAACGTTACAGGCTTTCGTACATATTTTTACACTAATAATACTTTTACGGTTTTAAACCAATCTTCTGGAATATATCAGTGGTGGATATTGTTACTCGAAAAATAGGCGTTTTGACAGCAAATTCAAAATCACAAAGAGAAAAACGGAATTTTATTACCAAAGAGCAACAAAACTCAATATGAACAAAAAAAAGTAAGTTTGTAAATTACTTAGATTTAGATTTAGATTTCTCATGAGTGGGCCACTGTGACTCCTTCACTGCGACCGAAGATCTATTGTGGCTCACATCTAGTCGTGATACATTAACCCGATTAGGTCAGCCTTCTTGAGGAAGCTTACCATCTTGACTATTGGTAATGTATTCATGTAATATCTTCATGTCCTCCGGTGTGAGAAAGTGTCCTCCAAAGGTTTGTAATCTGTTTCTTCCCAAAGTGGGACACTCGCATAGAATGTTTTTTTTTTTGTTCATATTGAATTTTGTATGTCTTTGGTGATAGAATGTCGTTTTTCTAGAAAACGGTGCCCCCTATAGCTTTTGACCAAAAGTAGGCACCTTCTTTGTGTAAAAAAATTGGCGCTTTGGATTTTGATGTCGAGACGCCAAATTTTACGCAATCGCAAAATCTCCACAGAAGATTGTTTTAGAGCCTTAAAAGTAGCTTTACTAATGTATATGTCTGTACAAAAGCTGGAGCCTGAATAGGCTTGAAACGGTTCCTGAGATATCGCAAAAAGTAAGAAACAAGATTTAGTTTGAACACCCTGTATCTCGAAAATGGTGCGCTTGCGCACCCATGTTAATAATAAGGAGATTTTTTTTTTAAATAAGTCGTTGAATCAGCTTCTTTGTTTTGTACATGTTGGTAGTTAACACCCTATTATGACCTGGTGGTTGTTTGTATATAAATAAAATAATAAATAAATATTTAAAGTGTGAATTTTAAATATTAAAAAAAATTATTAAGAAAAAAGTTCTTGTGGAAGAACTCTAATTAGGTATGGTTCAATCCCTTACAGAAAAGCGCGGTGAATGAAAATGTGATATTATGAAGACTTTTTGTTGGTAATTTTTGATTGTCAAATTTTATTCTTTTAAATGAATATAAGAATATCAATAAACATTATACTTAAAATAGGTTTTGCAGTGCTTATTTCTGCACATCCAGGATGGCCTAAGCCTAACGAAAACGAACCAGGCTTAATAACTTGGAAGCTGAAGATGTGCGCCAAAAACGTCGAAACAGGGCGTTTTTCAATGAGGTTAATGTTGTTATTGAGGGGGATTAGGTAACAAATTTAACCAGCAAAGTTCTTATGTATTTTTTTTTTTTGGTTTCGCCTAAATGTTGATATTTTGTTATTTGGTATTTTAACTAAATGTGGTATATGGCTAAATACCATAAACACTGAAGCCAGCGGGCTTATTGTATTTCTCACAGCCTTGGTTAGAAGATCTCTGTTCCTTTGACAAGGTTCAGCAGTCCGCTAACCAACGCCTAAATGTTACAGGGCGAGTCAATAAAAAAGATCTACCTCATAATAACTTCCTTTTTTTTTTGAAAATAAGCAAACATAATTTTATAATTCAACGTCACGTTTCACTAGCAACCGTGATAGGAAACAGTGAAGAGTGATGTTTTATTAAAAATTATTCTCTCCGCACATTTCCGAAGAAAAGAAAACAATAATAATTGTTAAGGAAACCTGTTTTATTGATTCGCCCTGTATCTAATATTTTTGCGATACCCAAAGAGTTATATATCGTTGTAAAGAGAATGCAAGTAGCTTTCAAATGATGTATCCCTCGATATCTGTTCTCTATGATGATAAGCGAAGGGGTAGCCACCCCTGTCAAGGGGATAAATTAGTATTGTTAAATATGTTACCTAAGGTGTCCCCCTCAATAACAAAATCGACATGTTTTTTTGGGCGTTTTTCGCATACATCTTTAGTTTCTAAGCTATTAGACCTATTTGGTTTTCGTTGGGCCACCCCTGTATTTAGGCGATGCCCCAAAACTATGATATCGTTGGAAAGAGAATTCAAGTAGCTTTCAAATGATGCATTACTCGATAACACGATGTAAGATATATAAGGTGTGAAACGAGAGCTGTAAGCGCGAGTAGATATCGTCACATTACCACAGGTTGACCCAAGTCTATTGTTGCACTCGGTCGCAATGCAAAGCAAATAAATTATTTACTCATATTCACTGATAACCATATGGTCTAATTTTAATAATATTTAAATGTTGGAATAGCACCCGATGAAATATCCGTGGTAGTTTCATCGCATCAACTTCTACTACAATTAGGCACAAAACAATTTTACTCATTTTTGCTTATCACTTATTCAGAAAAAATAAAATAGAGTAGCATGACATCCTGAAAGTGGCAATTTGCACGTGTAAAAGCAAAAGATCAGAGCCCAGCTAGCGTGACTTTCTCATACACTGACGTTGAGGTTTTTATCCCGCGCTTACTGTCAAAATACCTTATTTATCTTACACCGTCCTCATATATATTCCCGATGATGATAAGCAAAGGAGTATAGCTACTTGGCAAAAGCAAAAGGGTAGTAGTAGTCAAGGGGTAGCTCCCTAGCAAAGAGGTTGAACTTGGGTGTTTAAATTTGTCACCTTCCATAACAAAATTGGCATGTTTCGGCGGTTTTCGCGCACATCTTCAGTTTTCAAGTAATAATTTGAAAAAAGCTATAAATGTTTTCCCCGATGCACTCCTACAAGGATATTACCTCTTAAAGTCAAGAAGATCACTTTTTTTCAGTAACTTTCTTGTTAGTATAGCGATTTGGACAATGTGGCTATCAACCAGAAAAAAACTGCAAAAGATCAGCCAGCCACTTTTTTCAAATTTAATTAAAATTTAGAAATACCATTAATTAAAATATAGTAAAATTAAATTAAAATATTAATTTATTTAGAAATACCAGAAATAAAAAGAAAATGAGCTTAAAAGTTTGCTAAATTAGTATTTTTGTGTTTTCTTTCAAGTGAATGGGGTTGTTTCACCCCGATGTCTATGCAAGTGCAACTAAGGCTAGAAAACAGTATTATAAACAGTTCAGAATAATAAATACCTACAAAATCAAACCAAACTTTATGAAAATCGGCCGATTACTAAACAAAATTATTACAAAAAACTGAATTTCATCCCTCAAGAGGTAGGTAATATCTTTGTAGGGTGGGGGGAGGGGAAATTGTTATAGCTATTATTCAAATTATTCTTACAAAGTCTACCAAAACATTATAGGAGATTATACCTGTACATATTATGGGGTAAATGTATAAATGATTAACAGAAAAAGAGCCAGTGGCGACGACGATAATAAATCGGTGCATCAAGTACTCCATTCTTGTATCTACTCCCATATACATTTATATTCAATCCAATAACTTTACAAATAAAAAGAATAATCCAATCCGCTCTAACGCGTATCCCGTCGTTTCCTCCTCATCCCCATAATGCAATTGTCTGCTCTACGCTGGAGTCCTGTGATCCCGTCCAGCACGAAGTGGACATACGGGGCGCACTGTAGAGAAAGCGAATGTATCAGAGATTGGACGCAGTGCATTATTGATGGCCAAACACTTGAGAGCGGGCATTGCAGGGTCCTGCTGAACCCATTACCCCCTCCTCCTGTTCCTCTTCTTTCTGTCCCCTTGCGCTCCTGCAGGACATCAGGGACTCTCTTGCTTCGATGTGATGGCCTGCAAATTGAAGTAAATATTGAGCATCAATAATTCATCTGAACAGGAGTTTTCTTGGAAAGTTATTGAAAATTTCTGAGTTGATGGAGAGATGCCTTGCTTCTGTACTGAAGAGGAAGTGATTGCTGCTTGAAGTGATCGTTAAAATGATCGTAAAATGCGAGCGGAGTTGTGTTGTAAGAGAAGGGTATAAACTACGAAAGATTTTATAGTGATAAAAAATAATTGTTTATAAATAAGTGGATAGTAAAATTATATGTGTTTATAATTTGGGTAGAAGGAGTACTTTGTTTCGACATGAGTTTTTAATGAAAAATGAATAAATTAGTTATAAAATTGGAACGGCGTACATCCGGTTACTGTTCAATAATTCCGATGTCTGTCTGGGACGGTTCGCGGTTGATTAACGATTCGAGACTTCTGTCTCCTCGATTTATTATTCCCTTACTTACATTTATTTATTTCCACGGAGCCAAAAGACAAACGACCTTTTATGATTATTCAATCGTATCAACCACTGACTTATCGTTTTAATTTCTTACCGCGATCCAGCCAGCCAGTCAAAGAGAGAAAGAGAGCGAGAGCGAGAAAGAGATCAATCAGCGCGATGCTCTATCCCTTTAGATCCAGTGCCAGTGCCTTTAGGAAATCAAAGCAAGCCAGAATTTCAATAGCGATCAGGAGTCACATATTTTAATATAAGAACTCGATGAGGGCGATTTCTAGCCAAAGCTATCTCGCATATCAAAGGCAGTAATATTTGCCGACCGGTGGACGGTCACTCGTCTCTCTATTCTCCAGAGAGAGACTCCCCCTGAACGCTGTAATGCTCTAAATTGATTGCACACTCTAAAGGACACAATCGGCTATTGATACATGCATTTATATATTATGTAACACGCCAGACAGGACCAGCTAGGCGCTTCTCAGCTTGACGATATTCTGTAAATTCAATATCAATACCGTGGAGACCATCAACTACACATATTCAACTACAACACACATACGAGTATGGGGAGCTTTCAGACTTTAACACATTCATCGTAATCAAAGTTTGACTTTCAAATAGCTCCAGTATACTGAATTGATTTTAATTAAATTATTTTGTGGCTTCAAACAGATACAGGTACTATAAAGTTTGATGTGCCTGGATTTTAGATAACCTATTATTATTAATATTAGATTACTCCAAATGATTACAACCTTGCAATGGAACCCCAAAAATGATCTATAAAGTTGACTCCCATCATGCAGTGCAAAAATGTTTATACTCCTCAGGTCAAGTTGTCAGTTCTCTAATCATCCTCCATACTTTGATTGATAGATTTCGTTGCTTTCAGCCAATACTTGCTCAAGTTAAAGGCGTTGCCAACTTACTATAGGTACGTTTTTTTTGTAAATAACAATAAAATATACATTATTGTATGTAAGTAGTTTTCTATTTGAGTTTACTGCGACGTTAAATAAACCAGTTAAGGGCTGTTGAAGTCCACCATACCAAAGATGCGTATATCAACATTGGTTTAATCACTCTGGTGCACCATATGTGGTCTTAATCCCCATGTGTTTCCGTAAGTTCGTCTAACCATCATGGGTTGTCTCCGCTCTCTTCTTATTTGTGTCTATCTGTTGGTTCCAGATGAGTTGTGAGTCTAAGATTACCCCAAAATACTTCACCTCTCCCGATATTTCTACTTTCCTGTCCCGAAGTTTTAGTGGTCCCATGTCCTCTAATTTCCCTCGGTTAGTGAACGCTATGATGGTCGATTTGGAGGGACTTATTTAATCCCTTTTCTTCTGTCCATTTGGTTACGACATGTATAGGGCTCTTTGCCTGCAAGGCCTTATTGTGGGGTTGAATTTACCTTGAATTCGTATTATTAGGTCATCAACATATCCCACGGTCTTGATTCCCTCTTGGTCCAAATGCTTCGGTAGTTCATCCATAACGAGCATCCATATCAAGGGAGATCCTTTTGCTACCTGAGGCACCATGGTCTCCCCCAATTGGGATGTGTATTATACCAATCGATTTACCATCATGCAGTCTATATACCTGCATATTGTTGTATTGCTTCCTCTACTCCTCAATACTTTGGAAATGGTTCTATAGAGATGTGTTATCAAACACATCGATGTCCAAAAAAAACACTTGATAGTACTTCTTTGTGTTTTATGGCGTATTGAGCCTTTTTCGCCAATTGGTGTAAAGCTGATTCCGTTGATTTTCCTATTCTATATGCATGTTGGTCTTGATGAAGTGATCCTGTTGCGAAGAAATCATCCCTTATGTAGCTACCTATCTATCAGTTCTTCTAAAATCTTCAGCAAAAATGATATTACTTATTGGACTTGGAGATTTTGCCCCTTTTGGCCTGTTTTTCTAGGTTTGGCTATATTGGTTCAGGTTTTAGTTATGTGTCTCAGTGCAAGACTGCCCCTGAAGCTCAAGCATAGCTTCTGGATCAGAAGGTTTTGTTTCTGCAACATTATTGGAAAAGTGCCATCCATACCTGGCAATTTGTAAGGTTCAAAGGAGTTGATCGCCCATTTCACTTTGTTATCGGCTATCACCGATTTCGCAACCTACCAGCTTTCTCTGTTCGTCCTCTTTGAGGATTCCAGATCTGGATTTAGGAAGTATTGTGGAGATAGGTCGGTGACTTGAGATACTGGAAATGAACCAAGAGTAATTCTCTCATTGTGTCCTCTCTAGTTTGTGTATATTTGCCATTCTCTGTCTTCAGGGTGTGAATGGAGCTCTGGGAGTTGTTTCGAAAGTATTTTATGGAGTCTAGTGTATTCTTGAGTTACTTTTATGTCCTCGCAATGCTTCCTCTATGACTTTCTTTTTGCTTCTTTCTTTCTTTCTTCATTCTTTTTCGTGTGACTAATTCCAAGGTAGCTCGTGGATTGTAAAGTTAGTGAAGTGTACATTCTACACTTCTATTCCAAGTCGATTTTTTTCTGCAAGGTCCGGTTTGATGTTCTGGTCAACTCGATTTTTTTTTGCAAGATCCTGTTTGGCGATTTCGGGTGAGCTCAAATTTATTTTGAAAATTCCGGGCTGCAAAAAAAATAGAGCTGACCAGACCTTGTTAAATCGGTTCTCGCCAAAGTTTTTTTTTTTCGAACAAACCTGCCCTTGCCAAAACCGTGAAAAAATATTTCGGGTTGACCGGATTTTGAAAACCAGATTGCAAAGAAAATTGAGCTGACGGGCGATGTCAAACCGAGCCTTCCAAAAAGAATCTAATAAAATACTAATAAGAGGAAATTGAAATAAGGTGAAGTGCCACTTCACTCACTTCATCTGAAATCTAGCCACTGGCGAATGGCTAAAATTTGGCATTAAATTAAATTTCTGTTGTTCGGAGTACTTTAAATATCTTATACTCGTACCTACGTACACATCTTTTTGTATATTTCATGCGCTGATCATGCACATCATGCACTTTATAACAATACGTGGGATTACTCTGACCTCTTGCGTCTTTTCACTTTCTAGTGACTTTTTCTGAATCCATGCTTAAGATTATCATGTTTTATACCACACCATCCAAAATTTCCCATTAGGCATGAGCTTTAATGAAAGGTTTAAATTAGAACGAACTTAATAGGGACTGATTCCAAGCTGACGTCATTGCCACCGCGTGCCAAAGTTGACGCAAGAGAGGAAAGCGTTTAATTTTTTCACTTCCAGATCTACCGATATTTTTTTGAATTCTGATAGAGTTAATATTTTAATGATAAATTCGGATTAAACATTTGTAGTATATGTTATAACGAATTTTTTAACGACCTAGCAAAATTTTTGTTTCTTTGTTTGCATATATTTATGTGCATTTATGTGCAAATTGGCAGAGTCGGGATTCTAGTAAGGGTTGTAACTGTCTCAAGACCCAAATTTTGAAAAAAGAGCTCATTCGGATTCATTGTTTTTTATTTTTAATCGTTATATTAATCAAGATTGTCAATATGTGTCATAATATTCATTATTGTACATCTCTTTGAAGATTGTATGTTTAATTCAATATTTTATATTTCATCGAATGTAATTTTTTCCCAACAATTCCTCCATCTTGTTCGCCTGCAATATTCCGAGAAGCATTCCACTCTTATAAGCTTTCTATATACGACATCGATATCTTTTTTCTTCCCGAATCCATCCCGTTCCAATTACCCTTGCCTTGTACCCATCTTTCCATCCACGCAAGCCATCTGGGAGAGCTCTACTTCCATCCCAACCCCCTATATGGTCGGGATCCGCCGCCTCCATAACCGCCGCTGCATCATTGAATAGTAATAGGCTTCAGCCGCCAGTGCGTGCCGGAGAAATGAATTGCCCTATGTTATAGCGCAGGTACCGCCCCGCATCTCTTCCAAGGCTGCCGCCCCCGGGGGCGGCTGTGCACCCCTCCTATGATATAGCCCATAAAGTAACTGATCTCCGGCTAAACGATACGCGTGATTTGCATATGGAGTCGACGGCTTAAATTAAAACTACAAGATTCTGGCTGCGTTTTTCCAAACCTTACCCGGATGTTGGGTTTTTAGCGACTTTGGAACTTGGGGTGTTTTAGTTAAGTTTCTGAATTCGAACTGGGGGTGGATTGCTTTCGGCACCTCGGCGGATGGGGGTTGTGAATTCTAAGCAGTCATAAACCGGGCGAAGTTAATTCGTCGTGTAAGGGTGTAATATCAACCCCCGGTTCCTCTGTAGGAGCACGTGATGGGAATATTGGTCGCGGAAATCTACTCTGATTGGCTCACGGAGATGACGCGACAGGCTATTTCTTTTTCTAACATGGACGGAGGGAGAAGTTAAATTATAAAATGAAAAAAATAACTCCAATTGATTTATATAATGGAATTGGGGCTTTTAAGCTCTTAGAAAAAATATGAAGGGTGACAAGTTGAATTTAAGAATAATAAAATCATTTTCAAATGGTCATTACAATTGAGCCCCAAATTTTTGGAGTAGTTATGTTTTTTTCGGTGGTAAAATTTTTCAATCTACATACAATGAGCTCTCTATCCCCATGGGGTTACAAAAATAAAATATTCTAAATAATGAAAACTGTATGCAGTTTTATGTAGGTATCTAGATAACATTAGATTGTTGAAATAACTCTAAAAAATCAATCTTCGTCATATTTATATTTATCACTCACAGATAGCTACGCCCCTGGAGGTGGCATGTAGAGCAGATCACAACACCATCGAAGCTTTAACCTCCCCCCGCTCACGTCTCTCTACCTAAAGTCCCGCATCGGGCTCTTCATCGTCTAGTATGCTAATTCTCACCAGCCTGGGTTATGGCTAATAACAACCAAATGTTAATTTTGCGACAACGTGACCAGTTTTCCTGATAGACCCAGAAGGATACGGGAGAAATAGTCGGGGTGGAGGGGGTGCCTTAAATACAAATCAAGGTAGATGCGAAGCTACAATGTGTCACTCGTGTATCACTAGGATAATACGACTTTTAGTGTAACTTGGTGTTGTGGAGAATGAACGTTTACTGCATACTAAATTGTTCTAGCTCGAGCACTTTTCTCTATAAAATGTAGCGCGCGGGCTCTTTTAGTGTTGAATGATGGAAAATGGGTGGAAATATTTAAATTCTGAATTTTATTCCTCATTTCATCAAGAGTTTCTATCTGCTATCGAGGAAAATCTATGACACATTCACCATTGTAATTTAGATTTCATCCATTCTGTTGCCGGAAATCATTAAATAATCATTTTTACCTAATTCCCAAATTTTAAGAAGGATAATAGTTTCAAAGTGTGCATGGCAAGTATGGTGGATGGCAAAACAGAATTAATGGAGGACAGATGGTTTTGGTGCTCTAGACAGATAATGAGGGTAGACGAGAAGTAACTAAGTAGTAACCTTTTTAGTAAAAAAGTTGATGCCTAAATGACTCATCAGCTAGAAAAGAGAGGCTGAGAGAAGGGAAGAAAATTTAAAGGCTGCTACTTTAAAATAATCTTTTGACAAAGATACAAATTTTATATTACCACGAAAAAATAGTAACGGGATATTCTTTTAGTAACACGTCATCAGGAGGCCTTGCAAACTAAAAGTCGTGTCGGAAGTCTAGTGGCTGTCTCAATAGGTCTTAAAGTTGTAGGATGCATCATGCTAAGTGGATCGGTTTACACAATTTTTTCTGGCTATATCGATCGATTTATTTGATCGTACTGTAGCGCATTTACTGCGTTAAAGTTTCCTTACTAATATTTTACATTCGCAATATTTATAATCACAACGACCTTTTTACTAAAAATATCGTGTATAGATTCACAGACCTTAGTTGTCTGAAAGGAGCAATTCTATAGCGCAGGTTAAATGCTAACGTGATAGTAGTGCGTGGAGGTCAGAGGTGACGTGTGAGTGTAGCACGCAGCCCACAGGGAATTACTAAACAATAGAATACAGGGAAGATGAAATAAGGCACTGCTGATTGACTGAATGGTGAAGGCGCGATCCTGGCAAGCGAGATTCCTGTGGACGGACAAGGAGAATGGCACAGGCGTCGAGGGAGAGAAAATTTTCACCTACGAGCGCCGCGGTTTGGACTCCCGAAATAATGATATAACGTTTACCTGTTTCCTAGTTATCTTACCTGAATTTTCTGTCTTAATATCTTCCTATGCTTGCGCTTATTGATTTTTTAAAGAACTTCCGAGCACCTACTTTTTTCACCGCGAATTAAACTTGATATCTTGTCGTTCCCGCATGAACTACGTTTTAAAATCGAGCAACTACAACCTTTCGACGTGACAACTTCAGACGTTTCATGTTAATTTTAAAAGACTATTAAGCCAGTTTTAATAGTTAGGGATTGCTGCTGCCTCTGTCTCTCCAAGATCAACTTTAGAGCTTTTCCTCTAAAGTTGCTCTTAACTGCCTGAGTGATAGAGAAACAACTAATTACCTTACAAGTTCATGTATTGCATCATCTTAATTTGGAAAGGTATGCCTATCTAATATGCAATGACGTCAGAGAACTGTGGGTAAAGTTCTTATTTTTCTGCCTTATAAAGAACTTTTGCAAAAAAGGGTAAATAAGCAGCTTGAAAATCCAATAACAAGAAGAGCCTACCTCCAGTATCCAACCTCGAAAATTCAGGAGTTGCTTTAATTAAAATGAAAGAACTGAAATATATGAAGTGATAATTTAATTCATATTTTGATTAATACCGAAATGTCTTTATATTATTTTGTAAAAGCGGAGGTAGATCGATCTAACTAAGTAAAGTCTATTTAAAATTCTTGTTAATAGAAATACTTACTTTATACTTTGGAACTATCAAGTAGTATCTATTTCAAGAAATTACATTTAACTTCCTTGACTACCTCTTTTATAAATTAAACTCTAATTTATTCAAATACTTTTTTGCAAGAGAATTACTTTCACGATCAATGAATAAAATTTTCTTCTACTTTTAAGTGGTGAGAGAATATCGCATTAGTGAAGTAACATCTGTTTCCAAATCTGATTCTCTATTGGAAGTTTTAGAGAAATTAAAAAAAAAACACCTACCCCCATCAATCTCTGCTTTTTAAAAAGCCTATACACATAGTGTTCTACATAAAAAAATCCTTTAGCTTCTATGATAAGCCTTGGATGTTGCTTCCTTCGTATTTCCTTGCCAGGATTTAAGGTAGATAAAATTTCACTTTGCGTTACCATTTTTTGACTGGTGTGCCTTAGGCTCTCTTGGGACTCAACATGTTTATTTTCCACTTTAAGGTTTTTGTCCGTTGTTTGCACACTATGAGATTATTATTTGTTGAATCGGAACGATGTGGAATTTTATTCAGGAATCCCGAGAAGTTCAAAATTTTTTTTATAGGAATTGGTGGTGATTACCTATGGCATCTTGGCATATTGCACTTATTGGTATGAATATTGTGGATATTGTGGATTATTATTGAAGTTATACATATTTATATTACGAGAGGATAATTCAGCGAAAATTAATTGTGGCAGGAAGTTGAAAGTTTAATAAATACGTGTGATATAAAGTACGCCGGTCGTATCTTAGCCGCGCGTCTTTGTTTTCATTAAACTTTTGTTATCGGCTCGATGTTCTCGGAACTTTGGCAAGTAATTAAGGCGGCCAGTGGCAGCAACTAAAATTCAACAGTTCTCGGTACGGCACCGCCTATATGCCGAGGGGACGAGGGGGGCAATAATTAATTAAATTTCTTCTAGAGCTTAGGAATGTTTATATATGCTTTTTTGCGCAATAAATCAGGTGACAATGCAGACGGCAGTCCTGTCAGGCACGGGTCCCAGACTTTCCCATCGTTTTAGAACAGAACGCAGAGCCGGACTTGAAGAACTTTCTAATTGATAATCCATCCAGACATTTTCATTCATATTTTCGCGAACAAAATGCAGCCACACTTTTTCATACCTAACTCAAAATCATCAAAAATTATAACTCAAAAATGAATAATAAAATATCACAAAGCTGTTTAATCTCGAAATATTAAAGTTTGCCTCTGGCTAATGATCTCGTTCTCAAAGCGAAAACAACCAGTAAGACTGCTATTTAAAAAATGTAGCCCAATATAGAGAATCTGAATATCTATAAAAGTCTAGACTGTTTTCAAATCATTGACTTGTTTGCATACGAGAAGCCCCCAAAGTCTGCGTTTCAAAGCCCACTGCTCACATATCAATAACCTTAATAAAAATTTGATTTCTAATCGGATAAACGTCAATTATTAGAGTTGCAAGATCTGGAACTGTCAGTAGGTGAGACAGGTGTCTCACGCCGGTCCTGGCAGGATTTCGGACTCTCCGTGGCATCCTAGGAGGCTGCGGCTACCGAGGTAATCCTTCACAATGGCCAATTTCATCTGACTGTCGATCACAGCCTACTCGGTTCCGCGAACCGACTCAATTTCGACGTGAGACTCGTGGATCCGCCTGCAATGGCACAGACAGGAGCTCTGGAATATTGCCGTTTGCGGCCAAACTGCTCCGATCACTTGATTCCTCTGAAGGGAATTATCGAAAACAGTCGACAAACAATGCCAAGAAACTGATTAATGGGAGTTGTGGGGAATTATTCCGTCGGGTTCAGGATGGTTAAGGTTATATTATTTATACGCTATATACGTAAGGGTGAGTTAACATTTTGATTGTAATTGGGAGCATGTGAGGAGCTCACATGGTAAAAAATCAAATAAGTAAATTTTTTATTTCAATCAAAACCAACAATAGTTTTGTCCTTAAGAACGTCAAACATATCAAGAAGCTACTCGTAAAAGAAGGTAAGCGTAGCTCTCTTCTGTCTTCGGTCTAAAAGCTATATTTCTTCAAAGTAGGTAGGTAGGTATCTGTCAATTATAATTCCAAATAGAATTTCATTCAGTTTATTTATAATAAAGCGTTGATTATAACTTATATCTTGCAAGTCATTGCAATCGAAGCTTAGATCCTTCGATTGATTGCCCGACTCCAGTTAACCTGAGAATTAGCCATGCCTGAAGTCTTTATAGACGGACGGAACACTTTTTATAACCCGCCTTACTATTTCTTCATTTCCCATCAGGTGACTTGTTATTATTACGATTTAAATTACAATTGAATATTTAACTCGGTACGTCGATCACAACAGAAATTCTCGTAAAAACGTCTCGTGATATTACTGGTTAATTTAAGGACATCCGGTAAACAGCATTGTTTTTAATTATCGCTCGGTCGGAGTAAAATTATTTTGCTTGTCAAATGGCAACTCTGTATAAGAATGAAAGAAGATGAGAGTTCGAATGACGACATAAAAATCCTAGAATAGAAAATTACCACATTCGGGAAACTCTAAAAGGCAACTTCTAAACTTCACGACTTTTTTACTACCCTGGATGTACAGAAAATTCACCAGTGTTATGGCATATTCCCTGTTATAAACTTATTTTACAACTTAATACTCATCCAGTCGGAAATATACTCTCGTTTTATTTATTTATATTATTATGTAAGTATGTGTATGCTCACACATAAGTATGTAGGTTTTACGTATACGTAATTACTTTTTCATTCTCTTTTTTATTGTTGAATACAAAAAGAAATTTATTCGTTTGAACTAAAAAAAAAACAAGAAGAATACAAATAATTCAACAAATAAAAAAATTTAAACTTCTCATTTTCAAAAAAGATGGGATTTCAATGAAAGTATTGTTTATTTATTAAATTTTCGATTTCCGTGATTATTTTTACACCTAATGTGACGAAAAACAATAATATCTGGCCATAAGAAAAGGAAAAGTCGACTGGGAAAACTCTATAGGATCTGGTCGGTTTTGGAAATTCTTCAAATGTCAAATGGAGAGCTAACGATTTATCTAAACCTACAAATAATTATAAATTTATTCTTAATAGTAAAAAAGATCAGGCTGAAATAAGAAATATCAATTTTTCAGTTTCTTCAGGATAGATACTTCAGCAACGATTGAAGTTAGCCAAAATTATATTTCAGACTCTTGAATTTAGATTCTTGAAAGTACGTATTTGAAATAATGCGACTTTTCTGTAAACTAACCGACCCTGTACCTCTGCTATACTTCCCGAAATACCAATGGTGGGGGAGATAGAAAAGTCGCTCTGTATAATAAGGGTTTACGAAAAAAGCCCGCCAGGGAGCTTAGTGAAGTTGCCACACTAAGTGCGAATTTTTATAAAATTCAAACGGCTTTCGTTTGTCCATGGTTTGTCCACGTTTATCCACCCTCCAAAAAAAACTTATGACCAAATCTAAAAATATAGTTTGTCCACGATTTGTGCACGTTTATTCGACCAAGGAGAGTAGTAAGTCTTTGTTGTAACTTTCTATTGTGGCGTGGACAAACGAACGTGGACAAATCGTGGACAATCGAATCCCGTATGAAAATTAATGACAAATACAAATAATGAGTGTTAAATGTATTTATTTTTTAATTTTATAGTTTTTGAAAGGTTGGAAAAACTAAAATTTTGATTGGACAACGTGGAAAAATTGTGGACAAATAAATGCCGTTTTAAATTTGATGAACATTCGCATTTGGAGCTGCTGTCAATTTTGAAAATTTGGTGATAATTTGTTTGGATGATGGACAAAAGAAAATTTTGGTTGAACAAAGGAAAAAAAATGGTGGACAAACTAATGTCGTTTGAAAATTAATGAAGTCTGTTCATTTGCATGCGCTTTATCATCTGTTCATACGCTGATGTCAATTTTTTTCTATTTTGCCGTAACTTTTTTTGGAGGTTGTACAAACGAAAATTTTGGTTGGACAAATGTGGATAAACTGTGGACACATGATTGCCGCCTAAATTTGATAAAAATTCGCACTTAGGTTTCCCACAAAAATTCGCACTTTGGTGAAAACTTCACCAAACTCCGCCATTAGTACTAAAAATTGTAATCAAAAATTGTAATTTTTGACAACAAGCTATTATTGCATACTTGAAGGGAATTATTTTGTATTACAAAAAAAATAGATACCTCGGTGATGTAAATTTTTTCAAGGACGCTGTATACACCGTGTTTTATATTAAGTCGGCACTATTGCTAACTTCGTTATTATTTAACCTAGAAAGTCGGTTAAATTAGCAAACTAGTAGTATTTTTTCTCCTGGATAAAATGGCGAAAACAGAAAAACAATTGAACATCGCGTTTTCGAGATATTCAAAAAAATGAAATTTTTTTAATGGAACACCCTATGTATTTTTAGATGGATCGATTGCAATTTTTTTTTAAAGGAAAAAGTCTTTATGCACTACGATCCTAAAATAATAAATTCATTGGTTATTTATTATTTTACTACTCCTAAAGTAGGCTGCGATAATTAATGTAATTTAGTGTACCTACCTACGTAATGTAAGGTAAAAAAATATGTCGTCCTCAATAATGCATTTTTCAATAAAAAATACACAAAAAAGGAGTTATTATATTGAAAAGGATTTAATTTTAAATAAACAAATAACAGAACTTGTCCGCGTTTTAAATTAAGTCGGCACTATTATTGCTAACTTCGTTATTATTTGAGCTAGAAAGTCGGTTAAATTAGTAAACTAGTAGTATTTTTTCTCCTGAATAAAACGATGAAAACAGGAAAACAATTGCACATCGCGTTTTCGAGATATTTAGAAATAGGAACATTTTTAATGGAACACCCTGTATATTTTTAGATGGATCGGTTGCAAATTTTTTTTTAAGGAAAAAGTCTCTATGCACTATGATCCTAAAATAATAAAATTTTACAACACAAACAAGTTCTGTTATTTGTTTATGTAAAATTAAATCCTTTTCAAGGTAACAACTCTTTATTTTTAGTGTATTTTTTAATTGAAAAATACACTATTGAGGACGACATAATTTTTTTACCTTACATTACGTAGGTACACTAAATTACAATAATTGTCGCAGCCTACTTTGGGAGTAATAAAATAATGAATAATTAATGAATTTATTATTTTAGGATCATAGTGCATAAAGACTTTTTCCTTTAAAAAAAATTTGCAACCGATCCATCTAAAAATATACAGGGTGTTCCATTTAAAAAATTACATTTTTTTGAATATCTCGAAACCGCGATGTTCAATTGTTTTTCTGCTTTCGCCATTTTATTCAGGAGAAAAAATACTACTAGTTTGCTAATTTAACCGACTTTCTAGGTTAAATAATAACGAAGTTAGCAATAGTGCCGACTTAATATAAAACACGGTGTATATATGATGGGATCTACTTAACTTCACTAATTCTTTTCACGATTAACACAAGTATCCTTGTGAAGAAAAATCAGAGGGTCGCAAAAATCGAGATATGGCAATTTTTATAAAAAAAATATTTTTTTTGTCCAACTATTCAGCAAAGTTGCAAATTGAATGCCTTGGTGCCGGTTATGAAATTTAGCCAAGCCATTTATTCTGCATGCATTTGCTGTTGAGTTTATCTTCAATTTTTACGCCAATTATTTTAACGTTTTATCTCGAGTATCCTTTCATTTCACATTCAATTAATTGGCAAATTCCGTAACTCCAAAAAGTTATTTTCCCTGTTTTGCTGTCAAATCTTTAGAATTTTCAACCGCTGCTACACGAAGTTCTTATAATGTTTGTGGAGCTTGTTGTCTTGCCTGAAATTTTCTTTTCAGCATGCATTATCGCATTGCATGATCAATTGGATGGAGGATGCAGATAACTAATCAAAGTCGGGAGAGATGGAAGGCGATATTTTGGGTCTAAAAGAAATCTTCTACGTGTATTGCTCAAAGAGTTGTCATTGTCATACATAAAAATGAATGCTTTAACGTCAGCTCACCATAGGCACAAACAATTCAGGTCCAGTCATGTTACCAACGACTCGAATTAATGCAGTCTTATTATTCGAAAGAATCCATTATGCCAAAACTAAAAAAAAAAAACAAAAAAAAAACAAAAAAAAAGAATCCAAGACCAATTCTGGTCATGCACGTCTCCATCTGCCGTCATTTCGTTCCCAGTGTTAGACGGTTCATTCTAGATGATTTTTTTTTAATTCCAAAGTATGTTTTGGGACAACATCGATGTTCTTGAGGAAAAATCTGCTGCATGTATAGCAAATTTATTCTCGTTTGAAATATATAGCAAAATCGTGAGCCTGGCTCGAAGTGGCTTCAATTGTTGGCCAACTTCTTATCGTTTTATCAAAAATAGAAAAATCGTGTGAGCCTGCCTGAAGCTGCTTTGTTGGTTAGAGCATTCTTGATCGAGTTTCTTCTCAATAATTGTGATAAAACGTTCCTGGACATCGGTAGTAATCCTAGACCTACAACTTTTTGGACGATCTCCGGCAGAGCTTCTATTCCAGATGATTCTTTAAAAATTCCGTCTTATGGTTTGGGACATACAACGTCTTCTGGAGTTCAAAACATGCATGTGGCCAATTCGTTATCGTTTTATCACAAATAACAAAATCGTGTGAGCCTGCTGGAGGTTGCTTTAATGATTAGAGCATTCATGGTCGGGTTTCTTGGCAATAACTGCGATAAAACGTTCCCAGGCATCGGTAGCAATTCCAGGCCTGCAAAATTTTGGACGATCTCTGGCAGAGTTTCTATTTCAGATGATTTTTTTAAAAACCGTCGTATGTTTTGGGTCATACAACGTCTTCTTGAGTACAAAAACACTGCATGAAACCGATTCCTTATAGTTTGAGCACAAACAGCAAAGTCGTGTCAGCCTGCTGGAGGTTGCTTTAATGGTTAGAGTATTAATGGTCGTGTTTCTTCGCAATAATAGGAACGTTCGTTCCTGGACATCGCGGTAGTAATCCTAGGCCTACACTTTTTTGAAGATCTCCGGCAGGAGTTTCTTTTCAGATGATTCTTTAAAAATCCCGTCTTTAAGACGCGTAAATCTGACAAATTTTATAATTTTTGACACGATTAAATCTTCCATGTAAGCAGCGGTCGAGGAGAAAAATACAAAAATTATACATTTTTATGAAAATTGATCATGGCTCTCGGTTCTTATAAGATTGACGTTGTGGCGATTAAGTCATAGGTATAGGAATAGGGCAGCTTCTGGGTGAAAAATTGCCACTGTCGCAAGATGAAAGTCAAAGACAAGGAAGTTTTTACGACCCTGGTTCACTACAAACAGATCATCCTTTACTGAAAAAATCATCATGCGTCGTTAAAAAAATGAGTAAATTTTCATACCTATCCGCTGAATATTCGCAAAGGACTAACCTTTTACTCAACAATTATTTTGTGGTCATCAATTACTTCTGTTCTCTATATAGTAACAAATAATACGCAAATTAATAAAACGCAGATAAAGATAAGAAGAGACTTCAAAAAACATTTGACTTATGACTATACGTAACTTTCTTCAAAGGTCACCTGAAATGAATTCCTGATTTTTCTGACACTAATCCTGCCAGCTTTATCGACAGATACACTCGGTGTTTGTTTCCTGGTCAATGTATTAGCAGCCCCGTCCTATTCCTTTATCCTTCGGTCCTGGAAGGATAATTCACGTCACTTACTCGGGCTTTCGCTTGGCAGTTTTATTGGCCTCGGAATCGCCCTTCGGGGGCGGCGTGTCGCGGGCCTGCACCGTTCCCCTGTCCCCCCGAAGCCGCGGGGGCTGGATTAACACCGTACCATTGATCACCGTATCTAATAATCCACTAATGGGTGTCAATCGGCCGCCTCGCTCCTGATTTACCGCCTGCCGGGGGCGGGGATGCAATATACCGCCCCCCTTGCCGTCCCCCCGAGATCTGATTAAGCGGACACACGCGGCGCGCCGAACAGATATTGGACTTTAGAATTAACACCGACTGAAAAATCTTGTATACTGATTTATTCCGCTGGAGACGTTATTAGAGAAATTTGTTTTCCAGGCATCAGGCATCTCTGATGGCAGGGGTGCTTCTGAATAATTATTTTGTGACGATGGGTATTTAGAGGGTGTGAGGTGTTTTGCAAATTTGTGATTTTTTTTGGAGTGAAATGTTTAGGCATACTGTGAAATTGTAGATAAAAATTACTTTTTTTATCTTATCAAAATTATCATAAAAAGTATAAATTCTCCAAACTTAACAATCACCTAAAGCTTATCAAGATAATTTCCAGTAGCACAATGACGAAGATGAAGTAATATAATAAATAATACTCGAGCTGATAGTAATCATCCAATCCATTCAGCGTTGAAGTGTCCCGACAAAGAGGGCCCTACAGACCTCGGCAAGTGCCATCGAAGGCCCATTCATGTAGAATGTTATATCATTCAATAGCGCGATAATGCTCGCTCTCCATGCACTGACATAATAATGACATAATCCATAACGTCATCAAGTTAGTCCGTCATCCCACCAGGCAAGGGTCGCGCCCCCTAACTGAACATAATAGCACAATCGCCGATTCAATTTACATTTTTAGGTGCTATGATTACTTGACGACTGTGCACTTTTAATGAAATATGTTCTCCAATTCCACCAGGGAATTCTCGTTCGCCCGGGAGGGACGAGAAATTAAATAGTTTAACTGCAATAACCTCCTGTAAGTGCGAATTCATCTCGGCGAGGTCTGTTCGTATTACAGCGTTTCCCTATTGAGGGCGCTCATTTGTAATAATAATTCATTTTTTGTACTTCTTGCATTTTCATTCTTAAAAAGATATTTTGACATATGGCACCCCCGTCCTGTTCTCTGGGATTATTTGAAAGATTTTATGAGTAAGGATACTTCATAATTTCGAGATCGTCGATTCAATAATTTTTGAAAATCCTAAAAATAATAGAAAAAATAATTGTTGTGGGATATGGGAAGTGAGCGCCCTACCTTAACCAGTTTTTTTTCGTTCGCAAGAGGTACCGTTCGGTATGATTGGGACTAAGCAGCCCTTCGAGTGTCAATATTTATGAGTTTCCCGACGAACACGTGCTAGATGCGGAGTTTTGACAGGGAATGATCGATTGGGGCCTTTCGCCACCTCGAAGCTGATAAATGATGATAGCTCGATGAATAGGTAACGACTTTATGCAGATCCGAGATGATATAACTCCAAGGAAGTTAGATTATCCTCCGGGAAAGCGAATTTCAATTACACGAAGCGAGGAAGCCTTTCCAGATAATCAGCTACCGGGGAAATATATGGCGATCTAGTCTGAAATATGCCAACATTTTAAAAGCTTTTATTTTTGATTTCATTTATATTCAATGTTGAATATTCCTCCTGCAGCCGAGGAGAGGAACTTGTAAATGGGATGCGCCAGAATGGAAATACATAAAATAATGTAAAACGTGAGTATTTAGAATTATTTTTATTTATTTCCTTCCCGTCATGGCATGTGCCGTGACAAATGTTTAGGGAGGAGGGTGACTTTACAAAAACCGTCCTTAATTGGGGACGTTACAGCAAATTTGCCTCGTGAGATGATTTCTCATGTCATTCCGACGGAGCTACTTTTATTTCCGTAACTGGGGAATAAAAATAACTTTAGTATTATGTCTGAAACAGTTTTTTGAGCGTAAAATTGAAGGTTTATAAAAAAGTAATGCGTTCAAATGTGTCGACTTAAAAATAAAAATAACTATATTTACTTCTAAATTTGAATACACAAATTAAGGGAATGGACAAAAAACATCTTTAACATTTGTCTTGCTCTATGCAAGATAATGATACAGAAATGGGAAGCTACAATTTGTTTTCACGTCTGAAAATTCTCAATTTTGGATTACTATAATCAACCCAATTCTTACAGACGCTACATAGTTACAAGTTACAAGACTCACTGTGTTTTTTATTTATTTATTTTAATAATTTTTTATTTATTTTTTTATTATAATTTTTTTATTTTAAAATAACGTGTCTCAACGCAGAGTTTATTGACAGGTTATAGCAGGCTCAAGTTCATTACTGATCTAATGCCAAAGACCGGAGAAAAACTCCCTTTGCTGAAAACACACAAATATCCATGGCGGGCCCATCATTCCTACCAGCAAGTGCAATTCCGTGTCTTTCGCAAAAAATCAGCCTGCTACTTAACCCTTTCCTTCACACGGAACTTTGGGATTTATAATCAGTAGCAGCATCTCTGTTGGTGACCGTAACTACCAACATTATAAAGAAGCTATTACCCTATAGACAGACAAGACTCATCGTGAAGTTAAAATTCTATTAGGATTTGACAAGTCAACCGAGAAGTGCTTGCTTAGCCCGCAGGAATTTTTCGTTCTCTTATTCATATAATATTTAACTAATGATAATAATTGCTATGGGTTATGATGCACCCCTTCTGCCAGCATGAGCAATTGACTTGTCAAATCCTCACAGAATTTTAACTTCACGAGTTAAAGTCTTGTCTCTCTAGGGTGATAGCTTCTCTATAGGTTGGTAGTTACGGTCACCAACAGAGATGTCGCTACTGATTATAGATCCCGGAATTCGTTTTGATTTGCGGGTAGAGAGATTGAATACATGTCTTGTAGACCAGTTGTGTATGTCATCTAAGGCATTCTGGAGCAGGATGGCTGTCATTGAGATGACTGTACCTTGACTAAAAATAACAAGGTCGTCTGCGTGTATTGAATTTTTCATAGGAGGTTGAAGTGGTTGAACAGAGGAATAGACGTCATTGTATTCCGAGGAGAAACAGAGTCGTGCTAAGTAATGTTTGACCGAAAATCTCTGTTTGACAGAAAATTTTCCAGGAAAGGGTAGACGTTACCGCTTAGCTTCAAGACTCTGAGTTTGTTAAAGATGACGTGCCTCCATGTGGAATCAAAAGCACTTTCTAAGTCGAGGGTGACTGCGATGGCTTCGCGTTTGTTGTCTATGGAAGAAGAAGATTCGTTAGTTATTCTGGACCTTTAAAAATAAATCAGAACAAAAGAACAGCTGACTCGTCATTTGAACTGCTACAACAGCTGAAGAATGTTCTAGAAAAAAAGTAAAGAAAAAATTACATAAAAGAAAGTAAGTAATTTAGTGGGACTCGAACCACGGTCTGTTGAGTGAAAGTGCAACTTTCATCCACCACGCCTACGCCTTGCCGTTTTGGGGATATGAGTTGAATTTACGAAAATACAAATTAAAAAATTATCTAAACAATTTTTTTCAAGTTACCCTCTCGAGTATGTAAAAAACTACTTGCTTCCTAGAAAGAGCAAAAAAAATATTTAGACTTGTCCCGCAGTGTTAAAAAAAAACAAAACGTTTTCAAGAAAAAAATAATTAAATTTTTGAAGGGCTGTTTCTAACTATTCGAGTGCCTACATCCTGTAATGAATCTGTGTGCCAAAATTCAGCTTTCTACGTTGAGCTTCTCAATCTGGAGCTTGATTACCAAAAATTCAAAATACGCTGAATATTCAGAAAATTATTTGTTTTCTTAGGTACAAAACTTTGAAGACAATTTAGATTATTCAAGCTTGACCTGTGTTTTAAACCCTTGGAATAAGAGAATTAAAAAAAAAATACAAACACCCTGTATATTGACATGAAATTACAGATCACAGGGAAAGAATCAAAGACTATGATTTTTCAACTTTCACTAATTACCTCTTCGATTAATTTAGATTAGCGTGCTTAGAAGTGGCAATTAGTGTTCGATTCCCAGATCTAGAGTAATTGATTGCCTTACTGTTTGTAGCTTTTTCTTGATCTTACCTCAGGTGTCAGATCAACTAATAGAACAGGAAGCGAAGTCTCAGCGTCGAGAACACGCCTGTTCTCGGTAGTAAACCATGTCCTAATGATTGTTAAATGTATAGTAGCAGACCATGTTTCTGGTGAAAAAAATTAAAATAACAAAATTCTCGGACGTAATAAGACTTTTTGTCTTCAGAAAGCCTGCACTAGTTGACAAGCCGCTAGATCATAAGCGGTAAAAACTATCGCTTTAGATTTTATTGTGGAAATAAGAGTACATATACACACACTTGCAATTATCTGTACCATTGTCAGCTGTCGGATTATTCTTGAAGTGTAATAGGTGATGAAAGATTATTGGAACTACGTAAAAACTATCTTCATACCAGTTCTGACAGATGTTTTTATTTTAATATAATATACGTGCCATTTTGATTAAGTGTTAC
Source organism: Malachius bipustulatus (assembly GCA_910589415.1). NCBI lineage: Eukaryota > Metazoa > Arthropoda > Insecta > Coleoptera > Melyridae > Malachius > Malachius bipustulatus. Next base: position 30,639,109 of record OU342631.1, on the reverse strand, counting down.
CTGATGACACTCTTGGAAATAATATTTTAGTTTAATAAAATTTAAATCATAATTGGCCAGGGCTGCTTTGCCATGGTCCTTGGACTTTTTGTGCTCCTGTTTCGTCTTCAACTGCGATATACATCATCTGCGGTTACGTGTGCGCCAGCGATGCTTCCACTTCTCATGTTCACTGATAATTGACTGAGCGGCTGACTGGGGACTTCAATGATTTAATGAGCAAGTAATGAAACTGCAACTCTTTTGATTCAAGATGTTGTTTCTTGAATTGGAATGGTATGGGCCCCTGAAGTCTGTGAGTCTTCCTCTAAATTGGTCCTTTCGGATTGGATGATGGTGTTGAAACTTGAGGTGTTGAAAATTTTCTGAAAGGTGTTGATCTTCGTGGCGGTGTCTTTAAGGGGATGCGAGTATTGAGCTTGTCGGGATAGTGTATTCGGGACAATGTGCGAGAAAACCCTGATATTTCATTCCGTCTTGCTGAAGAGCTTGATCTTTCTGGCATCAAATTGGCGGATTTTGCGTCGAGACCTGAGCGTTCATTCATACAAAGTTCAATTAACTCAGTAATAGACGACCACAGACAGCGTCTTTTGCGCTCTGATTGGGCTTTATGACATTTGGGGACTATCCATGATCTTCAGTTATGAGGCTTATTTACAGTACTTGAGCGGCTTCGTAAACAAGCAAAATTGCTAGATTTGTAGCGACGAAAATCCACGTAAGATACACCAGGTTCCTTTGCACCCCGAAATATTTACTGTTTGGTGTGGATTTTGGCCATTGACCCACATTTCTTCGCAAAAACTGTCAATGGAGATCAATATCGGCTGATGATAAACTTCGGGGTTTTTTGAGCTAAGATAAATGGCGTGGATCTCAACGGGCCATCAAGATCGTGATACTTAACGCATCTGGATTGTTTTCTGTTGAGCTACCTGCACTCTATTCTCTATGCAGACAAACCTCAAACGATTACCGCCATGAAGGCTAACTTAACTGACGTGTTTCATGCAAGTGGGCCTGACGAAAATTGGTTCACCAGGATGCACCTTCTACAGCAGAGTCGCGGGGGCCATTTTGCCGGGATTATATTCCACACATAATGTCATCAAATGTATGGTGTCGAAGTCCAAGAGAAAAACTCTAATGGGAAAGACCTCCCAGGATTAAGACAGACGAAATTAATGCTCGGGAAGTACAACCAAAAAAGATTTGAAGCCTACACCAAACATTTTTTCTTACCGGGCATTGCAAACTCGGTAACGGACAAGTGGTCTATATACAAAATGATACAACAAAATGACAAAAATTTAGTCCCTGCATGGAGGTGGAGGAAACCAGAATATATCTCCTGGTCCAGTGCCGTGTGGTAAAACAAAGAATATTCCGCTGTCTATGATAAATTTTATCATCTTTAAGATCATCGAAAATCTGAAACCTCCTAAGGATCTAAAGCTGGATGGGCTGCTATATTGGAATAGTCACCATGCAAAAGGGGACACACAGACGATCTTCCAGGTCGTAGTGTAGATACAACCCCAATAGAATACAATACGATACCATGGTGCATTGAAAATCTTCAACTTATGCTTATGGAAGGAGGGGAGGCTCTATATGGTGCAGTGGGGAAGACCTCCGGCGACGGAACCCAATATCACGTTCGATCCTGGCTTTTGGGCCATACTATTTTTCCGATTCATTTTCGAATGTCTAAAAAAAGAATATGCGAATGATTAGGGTGGTGGAATTGGATATAAGGCCCTTGAAACTTTTTCTGCGATCAGTATCGTTAAAATTTCGATGCGTATACTGATTGAACAAAATCAGATTTTTAGCTTTTCTGGATATTAGTAAAGAAAGGGAGCTTAGATAAAAATTTGAGAAAAAAATAGAGCCGTACCTACGGTACTTAGTTGAATTATTTTATGGTGTAATTAAGATAGGCAATATATGCCCATATGTGTAGATCAATGAATCGGGTAATCGAGTATGCAATGAGAGAGCGATCGAGTGAGTGAATCGAAACCTGTAATAATAATAATACTATGTATAACATCTAGGGTATAAGTGGATGGCGGCTCGGCGAGTACAGGCAAATGCCGCGACGTTCCGAATGCCAAATCGAGACTCGAACGCCATCCATTGAGAATGTCATAATAGCCATTAGCGATATCGACTCGAATGTCGGCCATTAAGACCGAAAAAACGCATGCCGGCTAAGGAAAAACTAGCAAATAGACCGGGCAATTAAAAATCTTTTTATAATTGAGATGAATTTCAAACAGCACTAAATGAGCAATATCTATTCGACGCGCGAGCCGGCGACTCAGACCGACAGGATTATCAGAAAAGTGAATTATAATTTAAAGTGGTCGATGGGAAGAAGTGACAGCTGGGAGACCTAATACGCTTACTGCCATCAAAACATGACTTACTAGATCAATACCGGGAGTCATCAATAATAATAATAATTATTATTATTGAATCCTAATTAATTTATACTCGATCCCTAAGCCATATTTGTTATGTAATGTTATATTTATTCCTTTTTTTTCAATAATAATACATAGTCACGAATATAGTAGAAGTGACGCCGGAAATATTTTGGGACCAGACACGGCGCCATAAATTTTAGTATTTTTTACACGGCCTGAAACTTTTCCGCCGTTCCTGGTATGATCGATCTTTACTACTAAAAGAAACCCGGTCGCAAACAATCAAAGGTACAAGTAGTTATAAATATTGTATCGTTCAACTCAAGAGTTTCATTGTACAGAAGCTACCACCCACGACGATGAGACCCATTTACAGCCAACAAAAGAACGTAATACTTTTTCATACCATCATCAATACGGCAATAAATAAACATAAAAAAAAAACTCTCATACAACCAATCACATTATGAAGACTTATAGTTATTATAAATAAATATCAGAATCCTTTTCTTCAGCGGGTAACGGCTCCTGACAATTTTTTCAACTTTTAATTTATTTCAAGAAAGGTTCTGTTCCGTCCTCATTTCCCGTTCCTACACCCGCCTGTGGTCCGGACGGCAGAGTGCACTACGACGCATCGATACTCGCCCCGCACCCCTGAAGGAAGAACCTACAGGGGAAGAGTGAAGATTAACCCTTCGAGACGGTCGCACGCAAAAGATATCGCTCCGCGCTCCGCTATATTCGCACGCTCGCTGTTGTCATCCAATTGTAAGTACCCGCTTGTTTTTTCCTAATTATTTCTTATCCTTATCAATATATAATTCTTTACCCGCATTTATCGCTACACCGCCACTATTCATTAATCCGCGTTTATTGGGAATTACAGGAACTAAAGCTGTTTTCTGTACCCTACCGCCGGCGTCTTAGACAGGTCGTAAAAATATAATTGCGTCTGTGATAAGAACCCCAAACATTGGTCCTTCGAGCCGGATTTAAGTCATTAATTGAAATCAGATCAATTAATCACATTTCAAAAAAAATCATTCGCATTTCATTTTGTCAAAATTTCAATGCAATAAGTTACTTTGCATTGATTATTTACTTTCCGCACTTGTTATTCGCAAAAATAAGCTATAGATACTTGTTTTTCATTTTTTCGAAGTCACGAAGTTATTAATTAAATAACTTCATCGCGAAATTACAGCATTTGTTAACTTGCTACAAATTTGTAAATTTCATCATTCTTTAATTGTAATTGTGTTTAGAATATTGCATTCTAGAAAATAATTACCGCATGTAATAACTATTCGATCGCTCTTAATTAATTAGGTACCTATACGTATTGCTGAAAAATATTTGGTGAATATTTTGTACCCACACCCCTTGCTTGAAAAGTGTAGTCTGCCTTGGGGTAATAAAAACCCGTCCTCGTCTCACCTCACACCACTACGTTTTATTCTCTCTCGCTACTGTGTTTGCACCTTGCACGTGCAGGCAACTTTTAACAATTTTACTAATCCCGGTCTCCGGAAATATTACGTCGAGGTGGTATACTGGTTTGGAAATTATTGATTATTTTCAAGCTGAGTTGGTGTTGGTGTCGGTAGGTATATACTTATATACCTATAAGTTCAGAGAAGAATAATTCTATTATTCACGCATCATCCTTCTTTACTCGCATTTTCAATTGAGAAAATTTAACTTTTATTAATTCGCTAATTCGCTATGTCTCTCACAATGGAAAAGGCTTTGTCTACCGGCAAAATTATGTTGTCTAGGCTACAGTCGATTTTAGATTTAGGTTCGAATGCAGGTACATCTGTTGACGAAAAATTTAAATTTCTCGCAGCTTTAGACTCAGCAGAAAGTCTATACAGGGGGTTTCATTTAGTCATTACAGACACGCTAGTTGATGAAACATCAGATCAGTGGAAATTGTTCTGCGATCAAATCGCTCAAATTGATGGGGTATATTTTGGAATTAAAGGTATTCAGTTACGTCTATCGCAATCAGAACCTAAGGTTAAAGATTCTGACTCCTTGGTTGGGAAACCTGACGCTGTCTTGCCAGATGGGCGAGGTTCGAATGGGTCGCTAGAGTCAGTGGGTGGAACTCGATGCAATGTGCGTCTTCCTAAAATTGATCTTCCCCGTTTTGATGGAGACCTCAAATTATGGCATTCTTTCTATGACATTTTTAACTCGCTTATCCATAATAATTCCGATTTATCCTCAATAGATAAATTCCAATATCTAATTTCTACGCTGTCAAAGGAACCTCTGGATCTCGTTCGTCACTTGCCTTTAACCGAAGAAAATTATGTCATCGCTTATCGTACTTTGATTGATCGCTATCAGAATGACAGAATCTTAGCTACCTATTATTGGAATGCTATTGCTAATGCGCCCAAGTGTCGTCCAGACTCAACGCACTCCATGAGAGATCTTCTCAATTCTTTTACCGAGAATACCGCCGCGCTCCAGAAATTCCCGCAAGTTGATTTGTGGAATTTCACTATGCTAAATTGGCTTCTTCAGAAGACCGATGACTCGACTCGCAAGCGATTTGAATTGAAATTCGCGCAAGAAGACTTCCCTCTTTATGAGGATCTTTTTACTTTTTTGACCAATCAGTGTCGAGCACTGGAGACACATGCCTTGAGTTCTCCAGCCACATCTTCTTTCAAGCAACAGCCATCACATTCCAATAAAGGGAAGGTGAACTGGCGCACTGAGGACAGACGTAGTCCTCACGTGATGATGGTGTCTACCACTCGCGAGTCTCCCAACGCCGCTCATTTTATTTATTGTTCGCATTGTCGCTCCAATTCGCACACACTTCAAAGGTGTACCGCATTTTTAGGATTATCTCCTCATAATAGATTTACATTTGTCAAATCCGCTAACTTATGCACGAACTGCCTGAGTTCGGGGCATTCGTTCTCCTCTTGTCGCTCTACATCCACATGCAGACATTGCTCAAGTAAGCACCACACTCTACTGCATTTCTTTAAGGAAAATGACGACAGAATTTCTAACAAAGAAGTTCAAACTCCAAATGAGTCTTCCGCAACAAGTTCTTCTAATACGCATTCTTCGCCACCACTTGCCATGTCTTCCATTGGCGAAGCTTTAGGTACTCCTCAATCGATATTACTGGCCACGGTGCGGTTCCAGGTCCGTGATAAGTGGGGAAATTACCAATCTGTTCGAGCCCTCTGTGATTCGGGCAGTCAAACTAGCTTCATGACAGAAAGATGTCGTAAGCGTCTCGCTCTTGAACTCATTCCGTCTTCATCGTCCATAACTGGAGTGGGTCATTCCGCTATCTCCTCTGCGCACGGATATGTAAATTGTTCAATCCGTCCGGATGGATCTTCTACCAATTTGGGTGTCGCTGCCATGGTGTTACCCTCTATCTGCTCGGAGTTACCGACTAGTCCGCTTTCAAATATTCATTGTTTCGAAAACTTGAAACTCGCTGATCCCTTGTGGCATTCTCCCGGTCCCGTGGATATGCTCCTCGGGGCTGAAGTCTTTTCCCGCATAGTCAGAGAGGGTGTCATATCTGGCGATGGTACGAGACCTGCTGCTATGAACACAATCTTTGGTTGGATACTTTTAGGTCCCACTTCTTCCAGCACAACGCATAAGGTGCATTCTTTTTTTGTCTCGACCGAATCTTGTCTTAATGACACGGTGAGAGAATTCTGGAAGTTGGAGGACATCCCCAATCGCTCAATCCTGTCGCCTGAAGATAAACAGGCGGAGGATCATTTCACAAATACGCACTACCGTGCGCCCTCTGGTCGTTTCGGAGTCTGTCTCCCCTTTAAGGAGTCTAAGTCGTCGCCGCCGTCGTTTCCTGGGTCACTCAAAATGGCCGATCGCCGATTATTGGCACTTGAACGTCGACTATCGAAGCAACCTTCGGTACGTGATCTTTATCACAACTTTATGCGCGACTATTTAGATGCTGGTCACATGACTAAGCTTTCTACTCCACCGCCGCCTGATAACTGCTATTTTATCCCGCATCACTGCGTTCTGAAAACAGAAGGCAGCACCGCAAAGATACGCGTAGTTTTCGACGCGTCTGCCAACGCCGAAAACGGAACTTCATTGAACGCATGTTTGCTCACTGGAAGCAAGCTTCAATCAGATATTTCAGTTATACTCTTACGCTTTCGCTTGTACAACTATGTTTTTACATGCGACATCCGCCAAATGTATAGACAAATTTTTGTCTCTCCGCCTCATCGCGTATTTCAAATGATTCGCTGGAGATTTTCGCCGCAGGACCCCGTCGAGACTTATTCCTTGAATACCGTCACCTATGGGGTGTCAAGTAGTCCTTACTTGGCGATTCGCTGTTTGCTACAATTAGCAAAAGAAGGTCAAAATCAATTCCCGCTAGCCTCTCGTGCCATTAATAATAGTCTTTACGTGGACGATTTGGCATTGGGTGCCGATGACATCGCTTCCGCCATAAAACTTAGGGACGAGATTGTCCAGTTATTGAGTTCAGGTGGCTTTGAGCTCCGTAAGTGGGCGTCTAATCACGCAGCTGTGTTGGATGGTATTCCTGAGGATCATCGTCAGACCAGTTCGTCTAATTTTGATCCAGACGCAGAAATGATTTTTAAAATTCTTGGCCTCCAGTGGCAGTCCAATCCGGACGTTTTCACTTTTCATGTCAACGCCGTCCACACACAGTGCTCCAAGAGATCTATTTTATCGGAAGTTGCCCGTATCTATGATCCTCTGGGGTTTCTGTCACCTTTAACATTCTTCGCTAAACATCTCATCCAGCGCCTATGGTCTTTGGCATTGGGCTGGGATGAATTACCGCCGGCTGAAATATGTTCTCAATGGCAGAACTATAAGGTCTCTTTATCGCAGCTGTCTCACGTAAAGATAAATCGGTGTCTTAAACCGCAATCTTTCGTCGAGTGTCAACTGCACGCATTCTGCGACGCCTCTTGGCGCCATGTCAGGTCAGCTGACAATCCCGCTGATCCCGCTTCTCGAGGTCTTTCGCAAGAGCTGTTGTTGTCATGTTCCCTTTGGTGGGCGGGGCCTCCTTGGCTTAAAGAACCGCCATCCATGTGGCCTGACGATCTTCTCGTTTCCGCTATCTCCGCTGACTCTCTGCCTGAGGGCAAGGTCGTTTCTTTACTCGCTGAAGTAAGTACTTCTATTGTAGATCGTTTACTTCTTCAACATTCTTCGCTACTAAAAATACAACGCATCCTGGCATATTGGTTTCGATTTGTCCAGAACGCTCGAGGACACGATCGAAAGTCACTCACTTTAACTGATGCTGATTTACACCAAGCCTTACTGGTCAGGGTCAAGGACGTTCAGTCCTCATATTTCAAATCTGAAACTGCTCAGATACGCAAGGGACAGTTGTGCCCAAAATATTTACAGAAATTATCGCCTTTCATTGATGCTGACAGGATATTTCGAGCAGGTGGTCGTTTGGTTCATTCCCCTTTGTCTATGGAAGCCAAGCATCCTGATCTACTTCCGCAGAAACACAAACTCGCCGACAAGGTTCTACGAAGACCCTTAGTCAAGCTCTGCCCATTACCCTGTCAGTAATGAGCAGCCTCTTATCAATTTATAATTTGTAAATATCGCAACTGCTGTAAGTTTTAAGAAATTCACATTTAATTCACATTCTTCGCTTATTATTCGCTACGCAAGTGCTGCAAAGTAAATCTTTATTTTAATAGTCATTTTTCAAATTCGCAAATTCGCTTTCACTTTTTTTCGGAAAATTATATTGTAATTTTGGTGGGCGGTAATGTTCCGTCCTCATTTCCCGTTCCTACACCCGCCTGTGGTCCGGACGGCAGAGTGCACTACGACGCATCGATACTCGCCCCGCACCCCTGAAGGAAGAACCTACAGGGGAAGAGTGAAGATTAACCCTTCGAGACGGTCGCACGCAAAAGATATCGCTCCGCGCTCCGCTATATTCGCACGCTCGCTGTTGTCATCCAATTGTAAGTACCCGCTTGTTTTTTCCTAATTATTTCTTATCCTTATCAATATATAATTCTTTACCCGCATTTATCGCTACACCGCCACTATTCATTAATCCGCGTTTATTGGGAATTACAGGAACTAAAGCTGTTTTCTGTACCCTACCGCCGGCGTCTTAGACAGGTCGTAAAAATATAATTGCGTCTGTGATAAGAACCCCAAACAGGTTCCTTAAATTAAAAATCAAAATTCACCAGGGAGACTCATCTGGATTCTAGAGGGCAATGATAATAACGGGCGTGACTGGGAGAAGTGGGATATTATTACCGAGGTAAAGCTCGAACATTAATCTTGGAGGTGTCTTGGAGGAACAAACACGCAAACATGCGATTGTCTTATGAGAGAACTATCCATCAGCTGTCAATCACGATCAGCTCTGGCTGTGGAGATCCGAGGACTCGCGGTGGAGTCAGCGGCGTGCGTGCTGCCAGACAAACTGAACAGGCTAATAGCTATTTGTTTATCACGGGGAGGGGGGATTGAATCATTCGACCCTTGTTTAAGGTCAGAGGCGTTACTTATTAAGGACGTTGAACCCCTTCTCAGAACGATCTCAAAGAGTTTATGAAAAACAAATGATTCATCAAAGATATCAAAAAAGTATCAAATCTAAGGGGGAGATTTTCTAAATCTAAGCTCTAAGTGGATCAACGGTAAATTCCCTTCGATTTTGTTGAAGTTACCATCTGCAACCTCAAATTTGTGATTGCTAAGAAGCTAGCTGAAATGAGTTGGCGCACCGTTTAATTGTGTCCACAATGTTTGCGCTAAAGAAACATGTTTCAGGCGTCGCTGCAACATATTTTTTTAAAACATTTATGGATGATGATTAAACGCTGGACATATTAGGAATAAAAAGAGGGGTTCAGAGGAAAGTTTTGCTATCGTTTTGATTCCTCCCCTACTATGTTTTTTAGGGTCGCTGAACACATTGAAGTTTTGCTGGAAAACATTTGACGTGGAACTTTTTTTTTGCATTTTTTCCCCAAATTTTTACACTTTTTTCAGTTTTTGGTCTGAATCTCAGAAAGAAAGCGTTCTTTGACAAGTCCATTATATACAAAATAAAAAGATAATTTGCTACATTTCTCATAAAAACGTTTTTTGGAAAACTAAGGGTGACATTCCACTAGATATGGCGCTGTATGACGGACCCGTCAAAATTTTGTTTACCATTACACCTTATGAGAATGCTTTCACAGAGTCCGGTGCAGCAAAATGATGGACTCCCATCAATGGTAGACAAAATTTCGGCATCTCGCTGTTGCGGCTGGTCTGTCATGCAGCGCCGTATCCGGTGGAACGTCGCCTTACCCGTTACGCCGGTAAAGCGCGCCAAAAAACGTATTCCCAAAATGCTGGAGTTTTGTAAAGTCTTGCTATAGTTTTGATTTTTCCACCCTCTATTTTTTTTGGTCGTTGAACACGAATATGAATGTGCTGGTACAATATGCTGGCACAAATTTGGCCCGGAACTTTTTTTGTCCCTTTTGCCAAAATTGCTTATTTTTTCAGTTTTTGGTCTCAAAAAGGATGCGTTTTTCTCGAAGTCCATTTTATGAAAAACTTTAAGCAAACAAAAATTTTCTGCATTTCTCATAAAGAACGTTTTTTTTTGGAAATATAATCGTTTCGCCGGTGGAGTGCCACAAAAATTATGTTCCCTTGGGTATAGGATTTTGGAAAGTTTTGCTATAGTGTTGATTTTCTCACCGTCTATATTTTTTTGGATTGTTGATCACGAATTTAAGTTTTCTGGCAAAAATTTTACCCGCAACTTTGTTTTTTTGCACTTTTTCCAATTTTTTTTTTCACTTTTAGGTTTTTTCCCAAGCACTTTTTTCAGTTTTTGGTCTAAATCTCAGAAAGAAAGTGTATTTCGACGACAAGTCCATTGTATAGAAAATTAAAGTAGACAAAATCCCTGTATTTCTCATAAATAATGTTTCTTTTTTTGTAAGACCGCCGGTAGAACGCGTCAAAAAACATATTGCCTTATCTATTATAGCGAAAAGTGGAAAAAAGTGCAAAAAAAACAAAGTTTCGGATCAAATTTTTTCCAGCAAACTTCAATATCATGTTCCAACAAACCCAACAAACATAGAGAGTGAGAAAATCAAAATTCCAGCAAAACTTTCCTCTGCATGAGAATTCAAATAGTCTAGCATATTATTTTTTAGGAATTTTCAAACCATGTGTTGCTTAAGTGTTGTTTTAAAAATCCATTTCATAAAATTGGTTCCGTCTGTCCATAACGTTTGGGGAAAGAAAAGTGTCATCTCCAGAAGTTAGTTCCAGCAATAAGTTGAGATAAATAATTCTCATTTCAAAGTAAGTTGGAAGTAGATCTCAGATTTTGGTAAAGTGAATGAAGGGCTTCACCTACAAAAAATTCATTGATGGAATTCAAAGAAACATTCCTCAATCCCACTCCTAATTTGGTAGAAATGACTTGCAGACTTATTTTATCTGAGCTCGAAAAACAATCTTATTGCGCTAGTTTATCTAGCCCAAGATTTTCCAGATAAATTTCTGGTTTTTAGCCACTTAAGAACAGCAGTGCCCCTCATTATATCCAGGACATGAAGGAATTAACTTTTTTTATCTAAATTTCTTTCGCGAAGGTGATAGGTACTACTAGTACTATAACATACTTAAAATAAAATCCAAAACTGCGATCTTCAAAAATGGGATAATTTTTTTGTAAATTTGTATCATCTTAAAAAAAAAAAAGTTCAATAATAGAAGAAACTTTTAGTGAATTGTAAGTGAACTTGTCAAAATCTTAAAGAAAAAAAAGGTTTCAAAAATAGAACAAATTTTTTGTAAATCTGAAATCTTACTTAAGGCTTTCTGTAAGGCTTTCCAAAATTTTTGCACAACATTTTACAATAATTGGAGGAAAAGTAGAAAGATACTCCAGGCCTCCCTAATAAGTGTTTATTTAAATGGATCAAAAAATTGAGAAATTTTTCTCCCGTTACAGGTGTAAACATGTAACATAAAAAATTATAAATATTAAAAAAAAATCACAAATATTTTCTTAGCTGCATGGCTGAATTTTTCAAAAATTTAATTTCCGATTCTAAGTAACAAATTCTGGTCAACTTTGATAATTTAAGCTCATCTGTAACTCTTGAAATAACAAAGTTAGCCGTACAACGAGGGTAGATATTGTTGTCACCCTGTATAATTACCTATTGACATATATGTTGGCTAACCTGACAAAGAAAATTTTACAAGGGATATATTTTCCTAGTAAAATAATTATTGTCTTCGTCAGTCCATAACACTAAAATGGAAACGAGTTGTCTATTTTTTGTTTCAGCAGTCGATTGCAGTAGGTATAAACAATTCTCAATTTCAATTTAATCTTAGCGCATAGAAGTTGGCAACCAAAATGTTCGTTTGTCCATCCTACAAAAAAAAAAAAAAAAATACGACAAAATAAAAATAAAAATTACATCAGGACCAAATGAGAACTTTTATTAAATTCAAACGGGCTTCGTTTGTCCACGTTTGTCTGACCAATTTTTTTTTGTTTAAAGTACCAGTAATTTTAAAAATTTTTACATCAAAACTTTAAAATTTGTATACCTTTTTATTTCGGAAGGTAGGCAAATGAAAATTTTCGTTGGACAAACGTCGACAAAGCGTGGACAAACAAATGAGTGTGCATTTTTTAAGAACTCGCACTTAGGGGTGCCAACTTCACTATGCTTGTAATTTTCAAAACCGACTTCCACTTTGGTGTTTTGCCACACTTACTATGAGGGACCACCAATATTACCCACTTGAAAAATACAAGTGGGTATAGAAGTAATACTATAAAATTTCTCTCGATATTGATGGCAGATGACCTATAATATGCAAGCAACATAATCAATGTTGCAATCATAAGGCAATGTTGCGCTAGCCGTAACTTGCAACGTAGAAACAGTATCTATTTCACAAAGTATCTTAGATACTTAAAAATAGATACAAGATACAAGATATACTACTTTTAGAAAGTACATATCTATAGATACAAGATACAAGATACTATCTTTATATTTTAGATACTGAAAAGTATCTTTTTTTTAACTCCCTTCAAAAGTCAACCCCCTCAGAGGGGTACCTATACATACTCTCCTAACATTACAAATGTGAAAGAGGGTCTTGTGACACACGTCATTTGAAAAGTAATTAAATTCTCCACTCAGTAAACATAAACTTGGTAGGTTTTGATCTTCCTTTTTTTTTCCAAAATTTTATTGCAAAAAAATTGACTGGACTTATAAAGCAGAGGTTACATTAAATACACATTTAAGATGAATACACCCCTGTATTTTCGTTATTCGAAGGAGTCGAGGTTCGAAATTTTGTAGTCATGCAGACCGATGAGCCACACTTTTTACGATATCTAACGTAAATTTGATCTTTAAACCCCGCCTACTACGTCTTTTCAAAGAGAGCCAATTGTCGATATTTTGATTCGCGTTAGAGATATTGAAAAAAGTGACTCGAAAAAGTTGTTCTAAATTGTTTCTACCTTCGGATACTGAGTTTAATGGAAAAATTAGCATTTTAAATTTTCCATTATTTTGGTCTCAGAAGATGCAAAAAATAACAAATCAAAATCCAAAAAACTGTAATTACCTTTTAAATGACATGCCACACGACCCCACTTGACGTTTGAAAATTTCAGAGAGGTAGTTACCCCTGGGTTTTGGATTTGGCTCAAAAGTCGCTCATTTCACTTTTAATTATTGCGGAATTTTTATCCTCACTGTATATGATGTTCACGTCAAAAATATGCAAACGAGAAGATCTCCAATTATTATCCAAGTCTATTTAACATCTCGCATCCATTTGACGTATCCGTTTGTGGGTGGGCCGTAATCACGGGGCCTCACAGGCCTCCTCAACGAGTCGGTTGTGTCCGCGAAGTACCCCGAGGGCATCTCACGCATCATTGGAGTTTTTCGCACATGTTTCTGGCGGTGGTCATGTCTAGATGGTGACAGCAGATTGGCAAGATTGACGACCAGACCTCATGCGAGACTTGACCACTGACAACCCGTCGATGACGCGACCGAGAACCGCATCGCATCAGCACAAGCAACAATAATAATACTGTTTGATTATGATCAAACCATCCTTGGTTGTTTTATGCTGCTTTTCTGGTTATTACCTATTTAGTTATAGGTCTAATTCTTCTTCTTCGAGCTCCTAAATCGGCTCGGTTGTTAAAACAGCCCTGTCACGTGCAGAATAATCTTTATTAATGTTCACCCCCGGGCAAGTCAACGCCGCCCTCTTCGATTTGATATGATCTAGACATTATTATAAGACCCTGTTTACATAACGTCGCTCAAAGCGTAAGGCTATTACAAACGTGATGTGATATTATATTCCTATGAGCATTAATCTTGTCGGTAAACAGCCGTTAAATTGTTATGTAATAGAGGGATGATAGGGGTGGAGTTATAGTTATAGTTATATCATAGCACACTCGACGATGATAATATGATAAAGCAGATTAGCAGCCCTGTCATGGCTTGTTATGTGAGTTATGAATGGATTACGTTGCTTGCAGCCGGTCGCAGTGCGCAGAGATGATGTTACCGATACCGATGCCGATAAACGTAGAGAGAAAGGATCTATGTTATCACCCTGTATATTTGTGATAAGGATCTCAATTACCATAGTTTTATGCAATGAGGATTATTGTTCGTTTGAGGACCGTTTTGGTGAAAATTGTATTGGAGATTCTTTTAGAGCGAGATTCACGAACGGAAATATCTCCAGGGAAAGATAAAAAAGCGTCCCTGTCAGTTTATTTTTATCTAAATTGGGTGAGTTTTAGAAGGGACCGGCCATAAGACAATTCGGTACAAAACAAGCGAAGCTCCGTTGGAGAAATATTTAGAATAATGTAGAGATTGACTTAAAAACTGAACCTGGAGGAGCGGTGTAGCCAAGTCACCGTCTTCTTCCCTGATAATTATTTATAAATCCCCTTTTGTTTACACACATCACACCATAACATTAGATAGATTAATATTTTTCTCATAGCAATATTAAGTCGAAGGAGAGAAATGGTCATCTGAGTAATGTACATACTTAAAACCAAAGCGAAATTTAGGACGTCCTAAAGAGAGAGATTTTTTGCAGATGCTTATTCTTTTGTTTAAAGGATCCGGCAAACGGCAACAGAGTCGATGGTCGGTTGTTCAGGTGACACAGCTGCCTCTGATGCTCTTCTGTCTGTCTAGCGAACGCAGACACACAAATCTCCCAATGCTTCATTGTTTCCCATTTTAAAACAACACCGATTTTGACATATTTACGAGTCACGCCTGTTGTCTCTATAGCTGTCCCACTCGCAGCTCGATTCTTGTGCTTCTTCTTACAGTTTTGACATTTCATCGGTAAAAATACTCGCTATTAATTACCGAAGAACGCATTGCTCGCATTTGCCGCGTCCGTTATTGCGCTATCTATTTATTCAAATGCGACTCTGTCATTTCGGTAAGTGAAGTCTGCTCGATTGAAATGTGAGTCAGGGAATGCTTTTTGGGCTTTAAATAGTTTCAATATCAGATTATTGAGATTATAACGTGCTTGGTCGTATGTGGCAGGATGCTACCCTTAAAATAACTATGTTGACCACATTTTATACTTATATCAATAAATTGTCAGTGTCAGAATCTTATTGATTTTTTTTGGCAGGTTTGTCGGTACCTACTAAATACAAGAGGGATTGTCCGGCTTAATTTTGCTGTGATTTAAAACCAGTTATTAGAAAAATTATAATCGATTTGAGACCGGTTGATGATCGATTGGTATTTTGATCACAAATGAAAATTCGTAGAGCTGCACCAAAACTTATGAATGCACAATAAGTGACCTTTTCGAAGACACTAATTTTATGAATTAATTTTTTTAATGCATCTATTTGACAGCTTTCAAATTTTTATTTCAGCACTCTTAATATCTCTTCTTCTCTAGGTGCCGTCTCCGCTTCGAAGATTGGCAATCATCAGGGCGATATCAGATGTGCAACAAAAAAAGGCAAAAAAGACATACAATTAGAAATTAAACAAATGGTTGCATAAAAAAGACGTGCTAGAGCGTAATAGCAACGTAGCCAAGCACCTGCAGACAAAAATGACTACAACCATTTAAGTAATAGACTGAAAACAAAACTTAAAGAATTAAAGAAATGAGCAGATTGAAAACTATGTATCTAAACTAATCAGATATGATAACTTAATCTGGAAGCCGATAAAGAATTGCAAGAAACCCAAGATATCAGCTCCACCAATAAGGAAAAGTGGGAACGACCCCTGGGCTAAAAGTACCTAACATAGAGAAAGTAAAGGTGTTTGCAAAACATCTTATGACAGTTTTTCAGCCAATAAATGAGGAACCAGATCAAGAAATAGAAAATACTCACACCAACAGAACCAGGACCACTTCAACCTATCAAACTATTGACTCCTAAAGAAATAGCCAGGGAAATCAAAATGCTAAACCCCAAAAAAGCTCCATAAAAGACCTTATTACAGCCAAAATGCTAAAGGAATTTCCAAGAAAGGGTATATAATACTGGCCAAAATGTCTTATATCTGCACAAATAATAATGATCGCAAAACCAGGAGAAGAACGGGCTATCAATTTATTACCGGTAATCTTCAAACTGCTTGAAAAATTACCACCGAGCAGAATAAATGAAGACATTCCACAAGATCTTAAGACCTTATCAAAACGGAACTTGCAAAAAAAAAACATCAAAAAATCGACCTCAGATAAAAATTCCAACTGATCGTACCTTTGTCCTGGGTATCTTGCATGCAAAACGAAACGTTAATAAACATTATCTCCCCTGATTGGTTTTGATAAAAATGTTATTTGAGTCATTTGTTAACATATAAAAGCTGCTTCTAGTGCTATAGTTAGGTATATATCTTAAGTCAGTTAGGTAAGTCATTTTATATAAAAATCTAGAACCCGTTTGTGACGTAATTTTCATCACATACCTAACTTTTACAAATATTTGTTTTATTCAAAGTCATTTATTCAACCATCAAGTACCATATGGAAAATGGGCCGGATCATGGAATTTCCAGGCCCCTGTTCTGGCTTGTATTTTTGCACGGTATCGTGCCTATCTGGACTTTTATTGGTAAAGGTACAAAGCAGGAGAATTTTGTTGGGAGTGTTTATTAGGGGGAGAATATTAGTGGTAACTATATGTATAGAGATGGTATTTCGGAAAAAGATATCAGGTGAGCAGCTGTCAAAGAGACTTTAAAGATTGCATTTTTTCTCATTTTTTTTACAACTGGAAAAAGTAGCCAAAGAGTCTGATAGAGAAATTTATCGCCTACAAAAAAAAAAAAAAAAACGAAAAAGATCTGGGTAGCTTTTTTATTCTCAAATCACATTTATAATTTTTTTTTTCAAAAACGGTATGTGCTATACCTTAGAGGTGTATCTTTTTTATATTGCGAAAAAATTTAATGGCAGATTCTTTGTTCGAAAATGAACAAAATATTTTGCAGTAACATGTGTCCGCAAATGCACCTTTTTTGAGGTACAGGGTGTCAAAAAATATATTTTTCTAGTTTTTTAAGATAACTCAGGAACCGTATAAGATACAGAAGATAGATCTTCTCTTTGATATCACTTTTTTAAAGGTCAATAATCCTTATTTCATTATGCCAGTGACGGAGATTTTAGGGTTGCGTGTTATTTTTGCACCTAACATCAACAACACTGGGAAAATTGACATTTTAAAAGCGCAATTTTAACCGCCAATATTTTCTACATAAAAAAGTACACCTGGTCATTATTGATAATGTGAGCCGTTTTCGTGAAAAATGGTCATTTACTCTGAAAAACTCGCTGAGGATGTTTCAAAACATGTGTCGGAAAACAAAGCTTATACAGGGTGTCCCATTTTAATGTCCCACCCCGGATAACTTTTGTCAGTGACCTTGAATCAAAAATTGTTTGGTACAAAAGTTGTACAACTTGGAGGGGGACATTCGATGGCACTAATACTTGTGACCTTGGGTACAAGGTTCAAGGTCATTCAAGGTCAACTTTGTTTTTTTAAATAGAACTTCCTATTTTTGACATCGGCAATCGATTGCGCGTAAAAAAATATGAGACTTTTGTCTGAAACTTTTTTTCTGAAAACGCAAATTTAATCGACTTATGCAGCTGCCAAAATTAAATTTTTTAAGCTTTGTGAATTTTTAACTCTAGAATGGTAGCTTTCTAAGAAAATCCGCTGAAGACAAAAAGTGCTTAGATTTGCGCAAGGAATCGTCACGAATTTTCTTGAATACAGGCGCTGAGAACAGAGTTTTCGTTAATTTTGAGCAATTTGTACCGAATGAAAAATTAAACTTTTCTTGATGGAAAATTGGTTATTTTGAGCTGCTTGTACCAAAGGAATACTTAAACTTTTCTTGATGAAAAATCTAACTTGTGGTTCTCTTCTAAACCTCACCATTCTCGACTTGAAAATTCAAAAATTTTAAAATTTTCAATTTTGAAGGCTAAATTAATTGAGAAAATTTGCGTTTTCAGAAAAAAGATTTCAGACAAAAGTCTCATATTTTTTCACGCGCAATCGATTGCCGATGTCAAAAATAGAAAGTTCCATTTAAAAAAACAAAGTTGACCTTGAATGACCTTGAACCTTGTACCCAAGGTCAAAAGTATAAGTGCCATCAAATGTCCCCCTCCAAGTTGTACAACTTGTGTACCAAACAATTTTCGATTCAAGGTCACCGACAAAAGTTATCCGGGGTGGGACATTAAAATGGGACACCCTGTATATCAATGATATATGACATATTATACAAAAGGTGAGTCCTGTATCTCAAACAGTTCTCTCTAGGTATCTTTAAAAAAACTGCAAAAACAATATTTTTTTCGACACCCTATATCTCAAAAATGGTGCATTTCTGGGCACACATTAATAAAAATATTTTTGTTTATTTTTGACCAAAGAAAATGTCTTTAAATTTTTTCAAAAATTTAAAGATACAGTAGAGATATGGTTAAAAGTCGATTTTTTTGGGTTCATCAATAGCTAATTTCTTTCATCCGAAACATTTGCCACTTAACTTTGTCGTTTTCAAATAATATCATCAAAAACATAATTTTTTAAATAAAAAATTTCACTTAAGAATAAAAAAATGAGCAAACAAAATTTTTGATTTGGCAGAATTGAGCAGAATGTTTCAATTGAGCGAAAAGAGAGGAAATCGATGGAGATTTTCGAGAAACAATGAAACAATGACTGCTTGCACCAATGGGAGTTCTGTTGAATTGTAAATTAATTTGCTAAACTTTGAGAAAGTAAATTTATGATAAACTAAACTTACACGCGAATATTCGTAAGTTTCCATATTGGTTCTTCGGGACCGATAATATACAAAAAAAGTAACAGGAAATTAAAAAGTGAAAGATTTTAACTTTTACGGGGAATATAATTTACTGATCTTAGGGCCGAAGGCCCAAAGGCTTGAGGGCTGCGGAAAAATGAAGCCGTCCGCTTGGGAAATATTCCGAAAAAGTCTTGTTTTATATTCACTCATATTTTGCGCTACCTACGCACATGATTGTTATTCTGTTAGAGGCGACAAAAAATAGGCACAAAACAATCACGAAGACCTAATATTAAATCACTGTTATTGATCAATTTAATTTTTAATTAATGATTTGAACATCATATTGTCACGTTATCGTTGTGGGAGTAGAAGTGCATGCATGATAAAGAGGCGCGGTTGGTTTGCGGTTTTGGCGACGTGCATCGCGGACATAACTGAGGGTTACCGTAGTCTTTCGCATGACCAAGGCCTTCTCTAGGACATCTGCAGAGGCGGCTAGTTAATAGTCGCTGCAGGTCAGCTTGCACGTAACTGTGTGAATATCTCTGCTACTGGTGTTAGAGTGTCACCAAACTTTTAGCTAGTTTAATTTTTATTTATTCACGCATTCTTCTGTTTACAAAAAAATGTGTCTGGGAATAGGATCACATTTTTGATGCCATTCTAACACGTATAAATAATTTTTTTAATGGATGATAATCTCAGTTTCGGTCATATTGTATTATATCCATACGATAAGGTAGACGCAAATTTTATGAAGAATCGATGAAAAGACGGCGGATATTCCGTTTTATGGAAGGATATGGTAACTTATAAACCAGCCTACTAGATTCTATAAGATCCAAATTTCAGCGAATGAAATTAGTTATAACAATTTTTGGTATGCAAAGTTAACACTCTGGAAGTCAGCCTCATTCCCTCTTTCAATTCCATAAGTTTTCCATCTTACCTATACTTAAATTCCTTATGAAGCTATTTTTCTAGTTTACCAAAGAAAAAAAATAATAAATTTGCATTGAAATATATTTTTTAATAGCTAACAACCTGATCACAACGCTTGATGTGACAGCTGCTAGCTAGAAAAACTAAAATACAGGGTATTTATATTTAATTCCCAATTAAAGATTAAGATGAAGCGATACGGCGTTATTAATATAATTTAGATAAACACTACGTATGTACAGGTATATAGAAACAGGGGTTGTCGGTAGATGGAGGTGATAATTAGCGGTGGCTCAGCATCTACCACACCCTCTGGTGAGTTATACGGTAATAAGGCGGCCGAGCGCGCCTAATTTATACCCCAACGTCGTATACCTGCTTATCGAGTTATAGATAAAAAGAGATTTTATGAAAAAACGACTACAAACGATCCCTCGACTTTACAATTAAATCAAGGACTCTTTTCTTGTTTTGCTTTTAACACACGAATTTATAAAATTCTCCATTTCATTCAGTTTTATACCTATGGCTTTGGATATCGTAAGCAGGGACGACTCGTCTAACCTATCGCAGTCGGATCATCCCCTCATTATGAAAAATCTCATATTTAATGCGAAAAAACGGCCACATCAATTTTTTTTAGGTTCCTGTACCTATACACAGGTGTGCCAGTTTTTTCCTCGAAAAATGTAGAAATAGATAGTAAATTTTCTTCTGAGTAAAAATTTTGTTACAGTTAATCTAAGAAAACATATAAAAAAAAACTGGCGTACATTTTTCTGACAAATAATATTGGCGAGGGTGCCCCTCTGGACGTCACTGACTTAATAATTTTAATCTACTTGTAGCTAAAGGAGCTAAAGTACGAGTACATAAATGAACTTTTCTACTTAAAATTCGTGCAGAAATACGTTCTTAAAATTAAGTCATACCTCTAAGTAACACCCTGTATACCGTTGTAAAGTTTACTTACTATTCAAGGACAGTTGTTGTAACATGTTAGGGGGTTGAAAAAAAATACTATAAGTTTAAGGAAACATTTTACTCAGAAGAAAATTTACGATCTAAATCTAAATTTTTCGAGGAAAAAACTAGAACACTCTGTATAATTTTTTGAGAACAAGGAGACTCAACTCAATATAATTAACTCAAAATCTCACTAAAACACTGTTATAGAGATCTTTAAAATCCAAAAGAAATGAACACCAGGTGGAGGTTCGCTTGGTTTCAAGTCTACTGACCATCAGTTCGTTTGACCAAGTTGCCCAAAGTTTACCAACACTTCAGCTTTTCTTGGTTTTTCGTTCCATATTCGCTGCAAAGTCGCTACCAAAATTTATGGTAAGTGATTGGTATCTCAAATAAGATGAAAACTCAAGATTTACACCTGGAACCTTTTTGTTGTCTGTTATGGGAAGGATGAATCTTGGAAGACGTCGTCAAAACTTTTGGTTCAAGAATATTCAAGTAAAAGAAGGAACTCAATAAGAATGAGCAATTGAAGATCGGGATAGACTTGTCTCCGCGATCGCCACCTCCAGTGATGGATACAGCTGGCGCGGGAAGAAGAAGAAAATTATATGATTGACGATTCACGTCATAATAATTGAGATACGTCAAAGCTTTGTATTAGTATCTAAATAGCTCACCATGTGAGAGAGGTGACGAGATAAACAGCTAGCAGACATCTAACCTATGGGTCGTGTCAACTAAAGTGGTCATGACGTCATTGATAATAAAGATGAGAAATCTTCCTGTGAATGACATTCATAAATTATGCAGAAACAGTAATAATTTGACAGTTACTTTCATTCGAATAAATCCAACTACATGGTTCAGTCCTACCACCTCATATCGTCATACATGCGGAGGTGTATGTGTTTTGTGTAAATAAGGTTGGTATAAAGATGTTGTTATTTGTGACGTCATGGCCAGATTAGCTGCCATGACCCATACCTACTCGACAAACTATGTTTTCCAAGAATTTCGTCAGATTTCAGGAGGAATAATTGCTATTCTTTGTTTCTAAAATTCTCTCATAATTTTTAGAATATTTCAAGGTTACTACCATTGTCTCTAAGTATGCCAGTCATAAGTATAACCTAATCCTTTTGGAAGTTTTTTTTTCACGTTTCTTTTGCGAACTCAAGTTGATACAGTCTTTTAAGTCACATAAACCACCAGAAACTAGAACAACCTGATAAACATGACACGAATGATTGAATAATTTCCTCTGAAGTGCAGACAATTGGCGGATCGTTGCGCGTGATTTTGTCTGCGTTCGTTAGTGTTTGTTATAGTGACCTCTTCGTTTTTATTCGCATATATTTCGAGATCTTATTTCTGTTAGTTCGCTTGAGTTTATTATCTTTCGTTTGACGAGGACGAGGAGCATTAAATTGAAGTAAATTTAATACAAACGTGGAAACTATAGTTCTATTTATATGGGTATCAATATAATTTTTGTATTATTTTTATTAAATATATTTTTAAGTATTATTTCAAACGCCATAAGTAGTTTAAAGAAACTCAAGGGTGAAATTATTGGTGACAAAACGTACCGGCGCCACTGAGCCTGTTATTGTGGGAATGATGGCCTAATTTATGGGAGACCGTTTTATGTCTAATTAAAGAAAGACAGTGTCGTGCTTAATCAACGTCATATTAATAGCAATAAATAAAAATATTTGAGATGCTACAGTCGGTGTATATAAAGGGTGTCCCATTACCATAAAGACAATGCCACGGGGATGATGTAAGGCCGGCGGTCCGGGATTTTCTATATATAAATAACTTATATGGAATTTCGGACGGCATATTTGTATAATATTCCGATGGGACAATGTCCGGTTGTCTGATATTTCGGCTACCGCTTTATAACTTTAATAATTCATAAGCTGTTTTGTATTCTGTTTAGGGATTAAATAATGGTAATGCATGTATGACCTTTTTTCAGTCACACCGGTCGACAACAAAAACACAAACAATATATTTTAAAATTTTGTGGGAATGATAATCCTTTGAAATATTGCATAAATCAGGTCTTGTATTTTTTCTATGACTTCGGTTGACGAGTATTTCTTTCCTTCACTCTATTTCTACTTTTATTTTAATTTTTCCATTGTCGTCTGGAGGGTGATGAGACCTTGATTGAAATAATGATAGTGAAGTAATTAATAGACTTTGTAAATTGCGATATGAATATTAATACTGCGTAAATGATCATGACATCGAGATAAATTTTTACCCTTCGGAAAAGCAACTACTGCGTTGCTGAGAGAGTACCTACCCGCATATTTATATAAAACCCTGACGTAAGGCATAGCACAAAGAACAAGCAAGGAGACTTCATCTTACTAAGATTACTGCAACGTTTGTGTCGTCTTGAATAAATGATTTCTCTGGATCTTATTCTGAGAGAAATGGTTGTAAATAGATGGCTTTTTTTCGAACCGTGAAGTATAATAATATGTAAAGCAATTGCTGTCAAAGAATTGATATCGAAGCTATCAGAATGAATAAATCATCTGGAATGGTTAATAGTAACAAAATTAACACTGGTCAGGAACATAACAGGAAACTTCAAAAGTTCCTAAAATCTTCAAGTACGTCCCCTAACTTCATGTATGAAAAAAGAGCCTTCAGCATGGATATGGTAGGTATACGTAATTATTATTGTGGAAGAAATGTCCCGAGTATGTTCCATTGGACATATTACATACCTAGTTATTATATTGGACTGAAACTTAAGTGCATATTTGTCCTAAAATATTTAAATCGTGCAGGATATCTGGCACGACTCAAATCGATCATGTAAACAATCGCAACCGGGTATAGAGAGTGACGCAATGGGAGTGACAGGGCCATATCACCGATAGATACCTAAACAGGGATCTATCAGTGGATTTGCATAAATGTGCAGTAATGGGCTCCCCCTTTACGGCAGGTGGGACAGCCATCACCCGACCAGGACACAGGATGGGCAGGAAGGTATCGGCGCTCCTGCGGGAACATGCTCCTGTGAATTGATTATGGCAGCCAGACATCGAGTTATATGGATAGGAGGGACACTCCTCTCTGTTTGTATTTGATCGCTTTGTGCATAGATTATCCCATGGATTCACTCTTCCTAATATAAGAAGGAGGGGTAGTGCTAGTGGCAGTGATGCTACATTTCCAGCTCCCGTTTCCCTCGTTAAGGGAAACGGGGCATTCTGGAAACGTCCTGGTGTTAATTTTAAGTTTTCAGGTAGCCTTTTTGTTAATAATTATTGTTTAATTTTATTAGTTCTGGGGGTTGTGGGGATTTTTGGACCGATTTAGATGAAAGTTATAGACCGTCGTGATTTCAATATACAGGATACAGGGTGTCTATTGAAAAACGAGAAAATAAGCAAACAATTCTTTAAAACTGCATTCCAAGGAGTACTTTGTAAAAGCAAAATTTTTTTTCAGGCGGACAATTAAAATTCCGAGAGACGCGTCAATTTTGTTTTGAAAGGCGATACTTTTTGTCGCACAATTGACAAGTAATCATCCCTCATCATCTCAACATCCTTCACATCCACCCTAAAAGATTTCTGAACAACAAATAAATGAGGTGTATAAGGTTTTTGCTTATTGCTATTTTTAGTAGTCATTTTGTACTTGTAACAATACCTGTATTAGTTGTTACTATTTACAGACCTATAAAAATAACCCTTATTCTTATAATCTTAGTTATAGAAGTGTGTCATCTTTTAGGCCAAATTAGTATTTTGATGCAAGGAAAATGGACATCATAAGAATATTTTCATTTACCTTATACATTTGGAGTTAAAATTTGACAACGTTTCTGCTAGTTTTATTTTTTCCAAAATCGAACAAAGAAACACTATAGTGTTAAAAATTTAGGTCAAAATAAATTATTTAAAGAAGATATATTATAGTTCAATTGTTCTAAATTATTTTTAGTACTCAAAAATTACATTTTAGAAAAAAATCACTTTTTGCGACAGGCCGCACAAAAATTCTAGGTAGGTACCTAATTAAAGAAATTTCGTGCAAATAGAAATTTAAAATTTTTTGGCTTTCTCGAAATCTATGGAATGCACAAAAAAATTACAAGAGGACGTTTTTTGAAAATTAGTCAAGCTTTCCTTGTTATAATAAGCCATTTTTCGATTTTTCAACGTTCAATGAGTTATTAGCTATGCGGCTGTAACTAGGGCTTTTTGCAGTAAAAGGTTGGGTTGGGGGGGGGGGGCAGAAGTTTTACGGAAGGCGACACTACTCAGAAATGATTTTTGGGGTTTTAGGAGGTATGTGGCAGTTCCTAAAAAGAAAAATTTTAGATACCAAGGTTTCTGGACTTTTACAAGGTTTTTGGCTTTTAGCTTGTTTCTAAGCTATTTAGTAAGCGTATTCCTTTTTTCTTACGCTGTGGCCATCAGGGTACTTAGTAAAGAATGTCTGAGAAGCCTCATTCCCTAATTCGGCGGTCTTTCTTCAGCTGTGATTCTTGATGGTGTGAATTATTGTTGAAATATGGTGGGACATAGTTGGAGCAGATAGCACACACAAAGGCGAAGACCACCCCCCCCCCCCCCCCCCCCCAGAAATCTTTTTGCGGTTTTATGATGTATGACACTTCCACTAACAGTTCTTGAAGAAACATTTTAGGTAACAATTTTTTCGAACTTCGTCATTTCTTCTTCTTCTTTTTTTTTTGTCTTTTAGCTTGTGTCTAAGCTATTTAGCCAGCGCATTCCTTTTATTCTAATACAGTAGATATTAGGGTACTCAGTCAAGAGTGTCTGAGATGCCTCATTCAGTGATTGGACTCTCTTTAATTGTTGAACTATATGGTGGGGGTAGTTAGTTGGAACAGTTAGCACAAAAAGGAAAATACACACCCCAAAAATGATTTTTTTGATTTTATGATAATTGTATGATACGTCATCTAAAAGTTCCTGAAGAAACATCTTGGACACAAATTTTTTTGGACTTATTTTTTTTTGGGTTTAACTTTTAACTTGTTTCTAAACTATTCAGCCAGCGCATTTCTTTTCTTCCTGTAGCCATCAGGGTACCCAGTAAAGAGTGTCTGAGATGCCTTATTCCCTGATTGGTCTTTCTTCTGTTACTGTGATTCTTGATGGTGAATTGTTGAACTATGGTGGAGGTAGTTAAATGGGACAGATAGCATACACAAAGAAAAAGACTTTTCACGCTCGAGGGTAAGACTCAAGCGAATTAGCACAGCCCGAAAAGTTGCCTCGGAAACAAGAGCTCAAGATAGGTGAAAAATAGTATATGACGTCCTACGTTGTGTTTGTATTTGTTGGACAAGCACAAGATAACTACTCACTAGAACAGTACCTTAATTTTTTAAGCTGCTCAAGATTGGTAACAATGGTCTTGAAGAGGAAGAAAGAAAAAGAGAAAGAGAAAGATACAGAAACGTAGGGAAACTACTCTTAAATGGTTCCAATATATTAAAACAATAATAAGATATGGACAATTATAGTTTTGGAGAGGTATAAAAAGAGAGAATGAGAGGGTCTAAATGGACATTCTGTAAAGATTATACATTCTTTCATACCTTTAAATAGAAATGGTCACTTTCTAAAACAGAAACCCGCATCGTATACAGGGAAATTCGTGACTAATGAGACAAATGCCCGTATTCACAAACGATAATTTCCTAAATAATTACGTAATTATTTAAATGAGTGAGATGGAGATATGCAATTTTTTTGCAATAGAATGAGATGGGGATAATTGATTACGTAATTATTTAGGAAATTATCGTTTGTGAATACGGGCGATAGTCACGTAAATGGCGAGTAGGGGACATCGAGGCAAGTCTAAATCTATGACAAACGTTTTTTTCTACCAACAGGTTCAAAGACGATACACGGTGATTTCTATGTTTGAGCTTATATTTTAAACGGCGATATCTTTGCAACGATTCGATGAAATATACAACAAAATTTACAGGTACTCTTCTACTTGAGGCACTTGAAGATGACCTATCGGTAAATTGAAAATACAGAACCGTATAGGTACTAGAAAAGAAATGGCTTGCACTTTTTTGGCATCACATTTCCAATCGGCTTTCGGAAAAACGGCATCCGATTCGGAAATTACGGGAAAATATCATGAAATGAGGCTTCTTAAATCTAACGGCACACTTCGACCAGCTTCACAAAAACAGATCAAAGTAAGAACTTAAGAACTTGTACTTGCATTAAAAATGCAATTTTCAATTTTGCCGTGAAATTTTTTCCAAATGTACCTCAAAATTCATTTGAAATTATTTCAACAGCTGAGGTACTAACTGCGAATTTACGGAACACCCTATTGACAGAATTTATAATCTAAGAACCAGGGTCTTACTTGAAGAAAAATGGAAAAATGATTTATTTCTAACAGAAAAAGCACATTTTCCGACCGACTTTCGAAAAAAAATTCACCGGATTCGGAGAAGACAAGAAAAATGCTATGAAATGAGCTTCTTAAATCAAACGGCACACTTTGACAAGCTTTACAAAAACTTAGATTCTAAAATATAATAGGTACAAGTTCTTATTTTGATCTATTTTTGTACCTGTTGTCAAAAAAAAATTCTTGTATAAGACTTGATTCGATGTACCCTATACAATATGGTATTTAGGTAACTAGGTCGCATCAATCATAAATCTCCCTATGCTTTCGATATTCTTTAAGGAAATTGTTTAAGAAAAGGAAACCTCGTGGCTCTAAAATAAAATTGAGATAAGTAAAATAAAATGTCTCGCTGAAGTGCTTCAATATGTAGCTGCTACCACATTACAACTGAACAAGATGAAAGAAATGATGGTTATTTATTTAATGCCATTGGAACAGGTTTCGAGTTATTAATTAAATTTGTAGAGGCTTAATTGCTTTTTAATTTAAATTGAGTTATTTATTTATTGACACGTATTCTGCAAACGTCCCAGTACCTACTGACTTGTTTCTTTTTTAATCCCCTCGCTCGTTAGGCGTTGATCATTGATCGAAACGAAGTCATTGGACTTTGTTTTAAATACAGTTTATTGTAACAGTTTTAATAATATATTTATTCTACGGGCGATCTACGTGCGTAGAATTTACAAATTAATACACCATAAAATGATATTATTATTCTTGCAATTGCGTAGCACAGATAGCTGAGTTATTCATTCATATTTATATGGCGTTTCTCGGCTTGAATGTGGCCGTGCGAAAATATGAATGACATATTTATATTAGCTCATATTTACATATCGGAACACACCTTTATATTGTTTTTGTTATGTCGTATCAGCTACATTACTAGCATTGTAATCGCTGTTTATTATTATAGGTCGTCATCAATTTTTAATTGAATATCTCGTAACAGTATGATTGTACATACCTACCTATATAGAGTACTATATGCATTATATGAAATGTGTAAGTATGCGAATTAACTTGATTTCTTATACTGTACCCACATAGGTACCTAAGTATATATTTATAATTAAAAATGTTCTTTGTGATGTTTTGATAGTACCTATATAAGTAGTTTCAACCTATTGGCTTTGAAATTTGATTCTACAGGTACGGTCATCGACTTTTTAAAACTCAATATGATTAACTAGGTCCACTCGATAGGTACACTACTAAATGGAACTTAATTTCACACCTTATTGTAGATTTAATAATAAAAGAGCATATTTAATTTGACAGCCATAATTTACCAGACCTTTTGTCGTCCGCGTCCGGCCACTGTATGGAATATATTAAAATTTGTTATTGATCCACTATATTGTAGAGCGCATAATATCTGATTTAAATTTTATTGTGTCGCTTCATGCTAATTCAGAATTCATTTTTGAAATTTCATGCTGTACGGACCCCATATATGACTTTTATTCACATGGTAATTTATTTGATTATTACTCTGCATAAAGAGTCAAGGTTTAGTGTATCTACAATTATTATTAAACATTATTTATAAAGCAACCTGAAACTCAACCATAATTTGTGCTTCACTGAATCTTGATAAACAGGAAGTAACCTATACCTTCTGAACTGCAAAATTAATCATTTAGGCTAAGCAACCAATAAAAAATACATCAACGATTGGAAAAAAAAAACCGGGCCTCAGTTTTTTCACAAAAACGCAAACAAAAACTTAAAAAAAGTTTAAAGATCGCGATATTTTCAAATTTAGACCGCCATATTTTGAAACGCAGTCTGGCACGATAAAAATGCTTCCAATTTCGGAACCATCATTGACCTCGAGCAAACTTTCAAAACACAAAACCGCCGTACAATAACGAGCGTGTCAAAAAATATTTTTCATAAAATCTCCATTACAGAAAATCTTCATCCCGGGAATGATATTTTCTCCCTATATCTCGAAGACGAGGACAGGCAGAAAAACCGATTACAATTCTGGACTTCTTATAATTTCTAAGGAACGGGACAGATTTTTATTAAAATCGCAGAGAAATAAGAATTTCTAGAAAATTTTCACTGCTAGCACTTAATTCAAAATTTTCACGAAAAATCAACGTCTATATCAACGGAGGTAATTATTTTATGTGCATCTGATTGCAACACGAATCGGAAAAAAAACAATCCAGTTGGACCGTAAACTCCTCAGTTTTCTCACGAAGATTGTAAAAAGGTTAAATATCGCGATTATTTCAACTTTGAACCGGTATAATAACCGTCGTATTAAATCGCTCCCGTTTCAAAATTATTGTGATTGGCCAGTACCTACGTCCTCGAGCAAATTTTCAAAGCACTTTCGAAATTTTTTTTGCCAGAATTAATTTCTTGCTTCGATGGGTTGAATTTTGTCATAAACAGAGTGATCTCGTGCCTATGGGATGTAGAATAGCATTCAATGCCGGGGCCTGATAAAATACGACAAAAAGGCCTCAAATTATTGAGAAGTTTCAAAAAATTGTTTTCAAAAACTCGTCTTTAAAAACCCCCATCTGAATAACGATTTTTACCCTCTGTTTCGAAGAACGGGACATTATTCAGTGAAAGTTGAGATTTTTAGTAAAATCGCAGCAGAAGAATAATTCTAGAAAATTAGTATAAGTAGGTACCTACCTTTGCAAAGTATTTTTCGAAAAACTAAAAAAAAAATAATATTTAGATGCATATCTTATTTAATAGACGACTTGTGAACAGTATAGGTACTTAGGACCTATTTAAAATTTTCATGAAAAAATCGATGTCTTCAGAATCGAACCTAATTTTGTGTTAGCAAATTTGACTGCAACATGAATCGGAGAAACAATTCAGTAAAGTCCTCAGTTTTCTCACAAAATGTAAACAAAAATTTTAAAAAGGTGAAAAATCGCGATATTTTCGATTTTGAACCGTCATCTCGAGAGCACAAGGTCCCACGTTTTCATTTCGGAATTGTCATTGGCAAGAACGTTCTCGAGCGAATTGTGAAAATTCAAATGACTGTCATTTTGAAACGACTTGACTGATTTTGCTCAAATGCAAAACCTGACCATAACTTTTTATAATCTCACTCCCATGAAAATTTCTCTCCCCTATATGGAGAGGGTACCTTATATTAGAGGTATGGGAGGTTTCCGTCAGTTTTTATGGCCCCCTCAGATGTCAAACGATTTCCTAGTCAGAGGTCCGAAGGTAAACGACTTCTCACAAATGGGAAATTCCACAAGAGATTCCCATAATTAAGAGCACAAGGCTCCCCAGTGCCAGTAGATTACTGCGAAATATGTAAACGTCGGATGACGCTATGGACCGAGCCTAAGAATTTGATATTTGAAGAAAGTCGCATACGCCTAGATCTGTGAGTATGTAGTGCCTATGAGATCCGAAGGTTTAAATAATCATAAATTTTTTGTGTCAGTACCAGCCCACCCCCTCCATATGTCTAAATATCGAAAAAACTCAGCTGTCAAGAATAAAAACTGCGACCTGAATCGTGGTGAGAAGAATGGTTTTTACGAACTTTGAAAAACACCCTATTACAAAGCACAAAAGTGACTTTCGGCGATATTAAAATGAAAATTCAAAATTCTTTATAAGTTTTACAGCAGTTCAAAATTTTGTATTAATAACCCGTATTTAGAAAAATTGTGGGTATATCCGGAGCACCCAGTATGGCGTAGAATCCGGGGTCAGAAGAAACCATTTTTTCTTGTAACAAGATTCTGAACTGTTTTTTTTAAATTGTGTTTCGGAATGACAGATTAAATTGCTACAAGAAAGCCTAATTATAAAATTTCAATGAGATGCACCGTTTTCGATAATAAGTAGTCTTAAGATAAGTACCATAAATTGAATAAGTAAATAAATCTAAGATATGAAAAAAGTGGAAATAATTTTTTTTTCTGATATGATGCTTATTAACCGAGATACAGGATGTTACATAGGTGTTAAATTCCAAGGGAGAAATAGGCTAGGCTTATAAGTACCTACCTATACAAATAATTATTGTGGAAATTAGGAGAGAAAATGGAATATGATTTGAGAAAATTCACTTTCATATTGAACTTTTGCGGTTATAGGAAAAAACAATAAAAAAATAATAATCAACCCCTTCTTCAAAATAAAAATGATATCTTCCAACGTTTTTATGTGTTTCTTGGTTCTTGTGCCACAAATCACCTGAGTCAAGTTTTAATTGACCCATGCACATTTACAAATGCATAATATTTTTAACGACTTTTTATTAGCAGTAGGTAGGTATTGTAAAGATTTCTGCAACAAAATTAAAGCTATGATCTTCCCGTCTCCATCTCTGACAGATTGATGACCCGAACAAACATCTTATTAGTCTATATTTTGACAAATAGAGATAAGAAAACAACAGCCTCTGCTGAATTGATGACTTTTCCACTTCCTCTCGTAAACGTCAGCTTGTAGAGGTCAGTTTTAGCCTTCGCGTTTATTTACCTGCTCTTTATTTACCTGTCTATGTATGTCATAATGATTTTACAGCTCGGCTTATATTTACACTGCATCTCTACAGAATTAACGATACTGTAAATCAAAGCAGAGGTAAAAATCCCACAGAAAGATGCATTTTTATAGCATTCTTATGATTTTTATAACGCATGTGGCAAGGCGAGAATTTTTAATGGGGTTGAAATATAATTTTATTATCTGTGATATTCGGTTTCAAAATTTTATAACCTTATGAAATTGTAAAAAAAATAACGCTGCAGGAAAAATTTATAATAGGTAGATGTACAAGAGGGAATGCATGCAGTTGAGACTATAGTAGTCGATAATATTTTCCTCAAAGTCAAGGTATAATTTTTGATGATTGCAATTCCAGAAATGAAGAATACAACTTTTTTTATATGAAACTTTTTAGAAATTTCCAATTACTTACTTACTTAATGAAATTTTTTTAGATTGATACATTTAAAGAGATGAAAATATAAATTTATTGAAAAAATATAAATGGGACGTGTTTCGTTTTTTTTTTTAAGAGAAAATTTGAATTTTTGCAATTCATAACAAAACAAAATACCGTGTGATAATAACGAAATGTTGGAGAAACATTGAAAATTCTAGAATATTATGTACCTGCAGTTCTGTTCAAATAAAACTGGGACAACTCTTGTAATGCAACAAACTGTTAATTTTACTCGTTCATATAAATGTGGAACAACCTTTCTGTTGTGTTGTGTTTGTGGCTTTCAGCGTAATTATTAGTTGTTACCTATTTGATCTAATAAAATATTTTGGAGACATTCAACAAAAATAAATGTTTTTTGATTGACGTAATAAGAGAGGAAAGAGTAATTAATCATAAAGGATCAACTTAGAAATGAGATATTACATTTTTTGTCATATTTGCTGACAGCATGGAAACCATTAAGTTACAGCATGGGAACCATAGAAATATTGTTCAATTTATAAGCCACATTCACAATAGAAAATTAAAATTGTCCCAGATTTATTTGAACAGAACTGTACCTATACCTACATATTTAGAAAATAACACCAATAAAAAAATGTTTTAAAAATGTTTAGAAAAGTGAGAAGAATGTTAAAAAAGTGGGTAATCTAGTCTCGAAGGTGGAGTAGAATAAGTCTTCATACTATAATATTAACTAATTAAATTAAAAATTATTAAAAATTCTAATGATCGCTGTAACGGCTACTAAAGCCACCAGAAAAATAAACTTAAAAAAAAGATTGATAGACCAAAAACTTAGGTGATCCTCTCTCTAGAAGTTTTTTGTTTGTTTATGTTGTACTAATAAATCGAGAAGACCTAGGTGATTTTTTTCAGGATCATTTAAATTAAAAATGTATTTTTAGTACATTCCAAAAATCTTTGAATGCTAAAAACATCAAAAAAAGTCTATGTCTCTTCATGTATTCACCTGATGAGGGTCAGTCGTTGAGAGAACTTAATTATTATTTTTCTTCAAAATATTTAAAGATTGAAAGATTTAACACAGAGAAAAATGTATTGGAGAAATTAAAACAATTAAGTAATTTCTGTGCACAAATTGGTTCTAAATGGGGGACAGGAATAATTTGTGCAATACTGCACTACAAAATTGTAGAACTTTTCCTGTTTAATAAAAATCAAGAATTTATGAAATTTAGTTGAATATAAAATAGTATAAAATGAAACAACCATTTGGTATTGAGTCACACAATTTTTGTATCATATTAAAAATATTGTTATATACCTTGCTACAAAAACTTTTACTTTTTTGCACAAGACCTATATCCAAATTATATAATTTATTTAAACAATCTTGTTTAAAAATATTCCAGATTTGCTGTTCAATTTTCTGGTACACTTTATTAAACTTTCAACTGCACAAATTGTTTGATATACTTTTAATTTTGTTCAACTCAAAATACGTACCATGTTGTTATTCTCTCCCATAATGAATGTGACTTGAAATTGAATAATTGTATTGTTATTTATAATGTTCATTATTATAACCCCAAAATTTTACATTTTCTTGCATATACATTGTTATTATACAGCATAGGGTCTCCAAGCATATGGCTCAAGAAAAACAAGAGATAATATAATACTGCATGAGCTTTTATTTAGTTGGTATACACCGTGTTTTATATTAAGTCGGCACTATTGCTAACTTCGTTATTATTTAACCTAGAAAGTCGGTTAAATTAGCAAACTAGTAGTATTTTTTCTCCTGAATAAAACGATGAAAACAGGAAAACAATTGAACATCGCGTTTTCGATATATTTAAAAAAAATGATATTTTTTATGGAACAGCCTGTATATTTTTAGATGGATCGGTTGCAAAATTTTTTTTAAAGGAAAAAGTCTCTATGCACTATGATCCTAAAATAATAAAATTGTACACACAAACAAGTTCTGTTATTTGTTTATGTAAAATTAAATCCTTTTCAAGGTAACAACTCTTATTTTTAGTGTATTTTTTTATTGAAAAATACACTATTGAGGACGACATAATTTTTTTACCTCACATTACGTAGGTACACTAAATTACAATAATTGTCGCAGCCTACTTTGGGAGTAATAAAATAATGAATAATTAATGAATTTATTATTTTAGGATCATAGTGTATAAAGACTTTTCCCTTTAAAAAAAAATTTGCAATCAATCCATCTAAAAATATACAGGGTGTTCCATTAAAAAAATTACCTTTTTTTAAATATCTCGAAAACGCGATGTTCAATTGTTTTTCTGCTTTCGCCATTTTATTCAGGAGAAAAAATACTACTAGTTTGCTAATTTAACCGACTTTCTAGGTTAAATAATAACGAAGTTAGCAATAGTGCCGACTTAATATAAAACACGGTGTAATTCATAACAACACTATGGAAATAAACAAATAGTAACAGTAATAACTATATAGATTCTAGTCTAGGTAACTGAAATTACTTAACAAAATCTTTAGCAAATAAATAGATAATCCAATAAATAAATAATAAATAAATAGACTAAATTCTGACAAGTCTCAAGAATCAATACTAAAGAAATAGGAGGCATCAGAGCCCCAACTTGTGAGAACGTCTCTTACGAATTCACCATTCACTTTTCCTGGACTACTACTGCAACCAGTACTATCGTTGTCATTCAGCAGATCCATACTTTAATAATTTAGATACCTACCTAATCCGTTATATAAAAAAAACAAGATAACCGTTTCCCTCGGACCACACATCGAATGTACACGACAGACATACACCCACAATACTTAGGTACCTACGCAGTACGCACACGGCAAAATACAAGCACAAGCACAAAGAGGCAAAGAGGAAAAGCAAGAGGACGCGGACAGCAGGAATGGAAGAAAAAAGACGCGACGCAGTTGATGATTTTCCTACTGACGCAGGTGCAGGTCGCACACACAGACCATGGATGGACCCTTCTTGTACCACAGGCAGTAGCCTTGGCGAGGCGAGAATATTGGAAAGAAAAGTATAACAAATTGTTGAAATATTCAATAACGTCTCTATAGTCTATACCATAATGGTTATCATTTTAACATAATCAAACAATTGTTAGAATATTTAAAAATATTTGTTTATTAATATTATTCGAACTAGTTGTACAACCCAGTGCTACATTTTAAAATAATTGTTTTAAAACATTATAAATGATTATGTTATTAAGTGGAACAACTTATTACGGTAAGTATATCCACAATTTGTCGAAGGAAACGAAGCTGTTTGTGCAGCATTCGGAAAAAATTTGTAGAACGTATAAGTTGTTAAAGTAAAGAAAATGTTATCCTTTATATATATCAAACAATTATAGCAGAAAGTCCTCCAAGAATGAATTGAACAATATTGTGAAATGCATTAACAACTGGATTTCTCTCTGTGAATGCAGTGAAGCAAAACGAAAATTCTCGAAAACTACACACATTTCACAAAGAAATTTTTAGTTTAATTCAGATTAGGCATAGATCATTTCATGTGGCAAGTCATCATTACAAATCAAAATTTTCAAGTAAATAAACGTTTTCCACTTTCATTTTACCAATATTGAATGACAAAATTTTACCTATACATGCCTTTTTTAAGTTCTCAACTCCATTAAAATAAGTTTTAACTGTTTGCTATTCATTTGATATTCAAAAAATTTCAAAGCTGACCTGAAAACCGACCAAGGAAACCAAAAATTTATCAAATTTCAAAAAATATATCAAATTAGTTTCATTTTTTCGAAAAAAAGAAAATATTTTCATCGAATGACCTAACCCGAGAGGAAGTAGGAAACCACTGAAGAAGTAGGTGTGTACAAGGAGGAAATATTGAGGAATTACAAAGAAATACCAGGAAATACGAGAAAATATGGGAAAGTACGAGGAAGTATGAGAAAGTTCGAGGAATTATGAGGAAGTACGAGAAAGTAAAGAGGAATTACGAGAAATAACTATCAATGAAGTTGGAAGAGGTTACGGCGAGGATGTAGGGAGATAATGTGATGAATACAAGGTATTACATGCAAAGTACAAGGAAGTACATAGTGATTTGCACAGGATGTACGAGGAAGCCGAAGGAAGTACAAGGAAGTTAGGAGCAGTAGGAGGAAGTGTGAGAAATTGCGAGGAAATATAAGGAAGTATGAGAAATTAATTGACAAAAAGGAGTAGGTGTAAAAAATATGAATCAGTGGTTAATCCCTCATCGTAACCACCCAAGTCAAGTTAGCCACGCTTCGGCCAACCACACTTTCGACTAGGGAGAGGCACTTCGAAAGTATTCAGCTCTTTTTTTTTCGTTATTTACGGTTTTAATCAAGAACATTTTGATTTGCTATAAAATGATCGTAAAATAAAAACAAAAAACGTAATTAAAACGCCATAGCAAGTCACGATTTCTCCCACTTTAGAAAACTCATTTTTGCTGAAATATTCTTTAATAAAAATTCTACGCTTTCAGCTATGAACTTGAGAAATTGGAAAAAATTATTTTTGCTGAAATTTTGCTACAAAAGTCCGAAATTTTATAATAATGCCATCCACGCTTTCGACCACGAACTGCAAACTGAAAAAAATCCTTTTTGCTAAATTTGACTCAAAAAATTCAAAAAATTCATTTTTTTGAGACCAGCCACGAAATTAATAATCTAAAAAAAATCATGTAAGCTGAAATTTTGTTGAAAGAAATACGACATTTTACAATAACGGCCAGCCGCGCTTTCAGTCACGACTTAAGAAACTAAAATATTATTTTTGCTGTACTTTTTCTCAAAAAAGTCAAGAAAACTCGTAATATTGGCCAGCCACGCTTTCGGCCACGGACTTAGAAACTGGAAAAAAATACTGGCAGAAATATTGTGGAAAAAAGCCCGAAATTTTAAAATAATGGCCAACCTCGCTTTCGGCCACGATTTAATAAACTGAAAAATGTAATTTTTGCTGTAATTTTGCTCAAAAAGTCACAAAATTCATAACAATGACCAGCCACGCTTTCGGTCACGGACCTCAGAAACTGAAAAAAAATTCTGACAGAAATTTTGCTGAAAGAAGCCCAACATTTTATAATAATGGCATGCCACGCTTTCGGCCACGACTTAGAAATTGAAAAATGTCATGTTTGCTGTAATTAATCTCGAAAATTCCAAAAATTATTTAATTTATAAACTGAAAAAAGAAAAAAAGGTCCGAAATGTAATATCTATTATTATCAACAAAAACAAAAATGTTCCATTCAAGCCGTCAATAACGAAAATTTTTTTTTTGCCGGACTTCTCTTACTGGCCGAAACTGTGGCTGGCCGAGCCGTGGCTAACTTGACTTGGGTAACGTAACGCCTACCTACATCACCAAATATGGCAAGCAATATGACGTCATATTCACTCATTCGGGGAAAAGGGTTATTTATTTATTTGTTTTTTTTTAAGAAGAAGAAAATTTATTTAATGACGTGAATTATTTCAGAATGACATGAAAAAACAATGTGACGGTCCTAAGAAAAACTACAGTTGACTATGAAAATCCTAGGATCAGGTAAGATTAAAAATTTTTTCAATGTGAAATGAATAACAGCTCATGATGACTTATAATATGAAAAAATTAATCTCAATTTTTCAGTTTTCGTAGAATATTTCAGCAACGATTGACGCTATCCTAAATTTCTATTCAGATCACTATCAGGCACAAATCAGCAACCGACCTCTCCATGCATTTTCTATACAGGGTGTTGATTTTCAAAGCGGGCCATAGGGGATTAGCATTGCGAAAGTGGTTTTTGAGGATTCCTGCTCGCCGTTTAAACTGACAGAAATGGTTTTGGTATCAAAATGAAGCTAAAATTATTGCGCATAACGCTTGACATCAGAAATTAATTTAATTTCACGCTGTTTTCTAAAATTCTTCAGTAAAAATTCAAGTAATTGTTAATGTTTAATCACAAAATAGCATGCCTTGCCTAAACAATAATGACGTTTCTACGTTTCAAATATTCGGACAATCCTTTCTATTGTCGACTTGGACGGTATTGGTCTATTAAAAAAATTCACAGCAAATAAATCGCGAACCCTCCTGTAACTGGCTACACTGTAGTAGGTTTTTCACCATAAAGACTCTTTCTTGGTTTGTATAACCCATTTTTAAATAGAACCAGACTTTATTATTACCTACTGACTTATAAAGTTTTATTATTGGATTGTCAAAACGTAGAAACGTCATTATTGTTTAGGCAAGGCATGCTGTTTTGTGATTAAAAATTAACAATTACTTGAATTTTTACTGAAGAATTTTAGAAAACAACGTGAAATTAAATTAATTTCTGATGTCAAACGTTATGCGCAATAATTTTAGCTTCATTTTGATACCAAAACCATTTCTGTCAGTAAAATTTATGTTTTCAACCCTTACTTTGTAGAATCTCTGCATACTTATTGATTATGAATAAAACACTAATGTTTTATAAAATTCTACGATATATTGATGGATGGTAGAAACGTTACACGTGTTTCGCTACTTTTCATGTAGCATCTTCAGACGTAAATAAAATTATTGATACAGTAACATAGCAACAGTATTACCTAAGTGATCACAAAACAAGTAACTAGATTTAAATAAATTATTAAGAGAACTAACTAGATCATAATGTAATTTCTTCAGAATCTTCTTAGTTGTTGATATCAAGAAGAAAATCAAGTAGTGGAGAACGATATGTGTCTAGCTGTTCATTTATTACTGTGTATTGTTGATTATGTAAATGTTTGTGGATCTCTAGAGATTCGAGAAAATTTAATTTAAAATAATGATCACAATGATGAAGTAATTCAATTTTGTTGTTTGCTGTTGGAGTGTGATTGTTTTCTATTAAGTGTTTTGCAAAATTTGATCTTTCTGGATGTTTGAGTCTGTAAGAGTTTAGGTGTTCGTTGTATCTAATTTCTAGATTTCTACAAGTCTGCCCTATATAAACTGAATTACAATGAGAACAGTTTAATCGATAAATTCCAGGCTTCTGTAATTTAGATAACTTTTCCTTTGCATTCAGCAATATAGAACCATTACTCATAAAAGATTTGAACGAAATATTAAATGTAGTGGTGTTAGAAATTATCCTTGATATTTGTGTTGAAATGTTTCCAAAGTATGTTAGTGATGAATATTTTCTGATTTCATTGTTTTGTTGAGGATAAATGAGGTTTATGGCTAATTTGTGTTGTTTTTTGTGTAATAAGTTGTCTATTAATGTTTTTCGATAACCATTCTCTTTTGCAATTTGTTTGATAATAGAAATTTCTCTGTTAAAGTTGTTTACTGACATTGGTATCGTGACAGCTCTGTGTATCATTGAATTATATGCTGAAAGTTTGTGTGAAATTGGATGATTTGAATCGTATGATATTGTCATATTTGTATGTGTTGGTTTTCTATAGACAGAAAAGTCAAACTGATTATTCAATCTCTTGATAGACAAGTCTAAAAAGTTTATAGAATTATTTTCCTCACATTCTACAGTAAACCTAATATTTGGATGTAAGCTATTGATGAAATTAAGAAAGTTATCTAATTGTCTAGAGGAACCTACAAAACAAGAAAGAATATCGTCTACATACCTAAACCAAAACTTGATGCTATCTGCTTTTTCTGAGTGAAAGATTTTCTTTTCAAGACTATTCATAAAAATATCTGCTAAAATCGGAGAAATTGGAAAAAAAAAACTCTTACAGACTCAAACATCCAGAAAGATCAAATTTTGCAAAACACTTAATAGAAAACAATCACACTCCAACAGCAAACAACAAAATTGAATTACTTCATCATTGTGATCATTATTTTAAATTAAATTTTCTCGAATCTCTAGAGATCCACAAACATTTACATAATCAACAATACACAGTAATAAATGAACAGCTAGACACATATCGTTCTCCACTACTTGATTTTCTTCTTGATATCAACAACTAAGAAGATTCTGAAGAAATTACATTATGATCTAGTTAGTTCTCTTAATAATTTATTTAAATCTAGTTACTTGTTTTGTGATCACTTAGGTAATACTGTTGCTATGTTACTGTATCAATAATTTTATTTACGTCTGAAGATGCTACATGAAAAGTAGCGAAACACGTGTAACGTTTCTACCATCCATCAATATATCGTAGAATTTTATAAAACATTAGTGTTTTATTCATAATCAATAAGTATTTCTGTCAGTTTAAACGGCGAGCAGGAATCCTCAAAAACCACTTTCGCAATGCTAATCCCCTATGGCCCACTTTGAAAATCAACACCCTGTATATAACAGACACACTAGAGATACAAATGCAATTTTAAATAATCGTTAATTTCTAAAAACACCTTCTGTCTGTCTAGCCCACGATAGATGTGAATACCTTAAGCATATATCGTGTGAAATAGACTAAAGGTTTAATATTTCTGTAACAATATTCATTATAGCGTGACAGTGGTTATTAACTATTTGCTTCATCATCATATCCTGAGTTCTAGTTGATTTACGAGATCAAGACGGTGTTGATGAACCATTTCGGGTGTTATGAGCACACAGAAGCTACCGGCGTGAATTGCATTTCCTCCGACCTACCACCACACAGCTCGTCAGGCATCCTTTAAGACCATTTTAATACAAATAAAAAAACACCCATATTATTTATAAATGAGAAATGGAGACAAAAAATGTTAAATTTTTAAGGGCACCGAAGTCGAGAACGCTCAGTTATGATTGAAATTGATACGTGCTGGTGAACGGATGAGGTGTATTTATATTCTTCTTTGTCGGTCATTTTAACGTGATTTTATTTTTATTCTTAATAATCTGGATTTTGCAAGATAGATGCAAGAATTGACAAGCGTTGTAAAAAATTCGTATTTCTATTCTGATCAGTCTTCTTTATAATTCGCAAGAAATGTTTAAGAGGATCATTCTGGAAGAATTCTTTTCACTTTTTTTTTCAAAATGTTATTTTTGTTTCGCGGGGATAAAACATTGCGAGGAAGTATCTCAATAAATATTTTTATGCTTATAAAATTAATACCGAAATGACAAAATTAATCATTACAGTTTCTATCAAAAAATTTACTGCCATACAATGCTTTCTGTGCCATTGAATTGCACTACAAAATCCCGTGAACCTGCTGAAAACTTTCCTTGAATAATTTCCCTACCTTCAGATAAGCCTTGCAGCCCCTTGAGTGACCATATATAACCGCCACCCTCCGGGGAGTCCTATTTTTCCCGTTTTAAATTTAAAAATCTGTATTTTCCTTCCGGGCCGATGTCCAGAGAGAGGGACTACTCTGGATGGAACATAAATTCAGGGAGCGGCGGAGGGCGGATTGTCACTGGGAGTCCTCGGCAGGGGCCTGCGGGACGTTGACGGTAAATCAAGGAGCTCACCTGGGACAGCCAATCCACGAAAAGGCGACAGCTGGATAGCTACCTGACTTGACTGTCCTAGTTGTATGCAGAAATGACTTATGTTAGGGAAATAGATTGGAGGTAAGAGGTTGCAGCAGATCTGGACTGATTCTGTGAAATTATGCTTGAGACTTTATCTTGCTTCGCATTGTCACCATAGAGTTGGTGGAAATACCTAAGGGAAGCAACCAGAGGATTTTATAATAGATTTTGATCGCTTTGGTGTTGGAACTATTATTATTTTTTTATTACTTATAGAAATTATTTATAGCTAATATGCCCATTCAATAACAAACTACTTTGTAGCATTTTTTATGACATATACAGGGCGTCCAGTCTCAAAGCCCAATAAAGGGAATGTCATAGAAATCATCTATTTTACATATATCTTTGTGTAAAATTTTTTTTTATGAAAACTCCTTCAGTGTTAGTGTTAGAGTATAATAATAATTATTTTTCATTGATTAACAAATGTAAAAATGAAATATTTCTACCATTTTTCTGGCAATTTGTAAAAAACAACAAAATTCAATAGATTTAGTTTGGTTACCTATCATCTATGTTTACCATTGCAAAAAACCCTCCATAATAATATAGGTAGTTGTGTAAGTGCAAAAACCGTTGAGTAAATAGGTAAAAAAGAGTATAAGAGTACAATATGTTTGAAAACAATTTAAAGTTAATTATTGTTGCCTGATGGTGGTGAAGTTAGCTATATTTGCAATCTGTTAACTTGGAAACCAGCTTCTTCAATTTTTCACCAAACGTCATATAAATTATGTAAGATATCAGAAAGAATGTGTCACTAGTGTCATAAAAATTATTACACCGTTTTTCGTTTAATTTTATCAGGTATTTCGATTGTATCTTTCCTACTTACCTTACTAGGGACAGGAGAGATTAATCTTAGGGTTGTATCTCGAGATGTGGTTCGCAGCCTGGCGCTACAGAGTCTAAAATCTGATTTATAGACTATAACTTTTATGACATTAGTGACATGCTCCATTATTTTCCGCTCGTCTTCCTCACAATTCATTCTGACATGTAACATTTCAGTTCGCATTTATGGCAATCATTTAATATCAGACAGTTTATGTCCTATTAACATTAACGGTTTGAAACGGAGATAAAAATTAAGGGATGATGGGACAGGAATAATAATGTTATAGGTGCCTACCGGTTTATACCTGAAAATATTGAAAGAAAACACTATTTGTCTTGCGTCTCTTATTATTGACCATAAATGATCGGTAAAAAAATCTTTATAAATTATTCCAGTAACGACATTTAACAACGTTCGACGTCTGTCTGGTTCTATAAACTACACAGTTGATTGAAATTTTATCCATGAACCAGCAAGTCATGTTTCGTTGGTCGGTAAAGCTCAGTTTTTACGCAACCTCCTGTATATTTTCTCTTAAACTTCGCAATTAATAATGACAAGCACATGACAAACAAATTAATCGTCACATTACTGAACTCCTCTACATTGTTGCCGCTTGTATGAAATAATTATCTAACGATTTCTGCATCTACAAAAAAATTTCTCTAACAGAATTAAGTAAGTAGGTAGTATAACTTCATTTCACCTTTAGCACTATAATTATCGGTAGATATAATTTCTTCAATTAATCTGTAATTATCTATTTTTACAATAATCTTAATTATTATAATGTAAAAATATATATTTTTGTACATATTTGATTTAGTACCTACCTTATGCGTACCTATATGATGGATGGGAGAGATATATTTGTACACATTTATACAAGATCCAGCATAAAACTAAGATTTAGATCTTCTGATTTTGGATGGGTATAAATCTGGCATCGTGGTGTAGGTATATTTGTCAATCCTAGCCATGTCCTCTCAGGCATCGGACTCGCTTCTGATTTCCAAGTTGGTCTCGTCGTTTCCAGTTCTCTATAGTCTCCTGCTATATCGACTCGGCTTGGGGGAATTCGAAATTGCACCGGGGCTTAATTAGCGAAATTCCTACGTCCTTTTTCTGTATAGAAACATAAAAATACCAATTGTTTTATTTAGGCGACGTGATATCATGTAGGTACCTGGCTAAATTTTCATAACGTCAACGTCAGTCGGCTTAAAGAACTCTGGGGATTTCGGTATTGTTCGGTCAAAAGAATCGATGGATTGTTTTCCTGTTTTAGGAATAAGATAATGGTTATCACTGTTTTTGAATAGGCGTTTCATATTTTATAAAACTAAGTATTTTTATAATACAATGTGGTCAATGTGGAATTAAAATAATAATTTTTTCATGCCAAAATTTTTTTATTCCAAACTATTTTTTTTTTTTTGCGGTACCTTTTTTGCGGTACCTATTTGATAACATTTCCATGACAACTGCATAATCATCTGATCATGTTATTCTTATCGGTTTAGTTTTGTCTATCATTATTTTGGATGAAATTTAAATTTCCTGAAGCTCTTTGGCCGGGATGTTTCGTCCTAGTCTTTGGAGATGACTATTTGGGACGTTCGTCTGCAATTACGGTAGACATCATCACCGGTCACGTGAGGGTAGTCAATTTTATTGTCATTATTATTGAGAGAATGGTCTTAGTATATCCCAAACCTACTTACAGTGAAACTGGTATAGCGACCCTGATATTATGTGGGAGGGATACGTAGATATGAAGTATTTTGTTTTATATACTCGCT
The DNA here is from genome assembly GCA_910589415.1 of Malachius bipustulatus. Taxonomy (NCBI): domain Eukaryota; kingdom Metazoa; phylum Arthropoda; class Insecta; order Coleoptera; family Melyridae; genus Malachius; species Malachius bipustulatus. The sequence goes on along the minus strand of OU342631.1, from coordinate 30,594,736 downwards.
ACTGGTATTCTAACAACCAGTTTATCTATACAAGAATGTTAACACGCATGTCCGTCGTCAAGGAGTGTGCATCAACAACTATCAGAATGTCTCATAGCATTGACATTTTATCCGTCTGACATTTCTTATATAGGATATAAGACCTAGTTTGGAGTGTTATAAAGGTTAGTTTGAACGACAAACACTTCCACACCATCAGCTAGGAGGATGAAATTGTCTTCCTAATATCTGGAAAATATGAAAACATACTCTGTGAGAAGATGCTGACCGCACTCCTTACGCAGTAGAAAAATGGTGTGGAGAGAGCACCCTGGCTGTAAACCCACCAAAAACAACGGTACATCACCAAACTTCAATGTCTCGTCGGCAGCACCTTGAAGCTCGCAGCCGAAATAAAATATCTGCGCATTTTATTGGATGACAAACTGCGACATGGGCAAAACATTGTACTAAATGAAAGAACCGAAAAGACTAGGAGGGCTCTGTGGCAGTGCAGAGCGGCCGTGTAGTCGACATTAGGCTCAGCCTCAAAGGTTGCTCTATGCCTGGTCACAGGTCCATGCTAACTTATGATTCAATAATATGGTGGCCCAGAACCAGACTTGCAATTACCCAAGCTAAAAAAAAACAGCTTAGACTTGCATGTGTTGCCACCATACTGAAGCAATGAGACCACGCCGACCACGGCCATGGAGCTGGTCTTCGCTCTGCTGCCTCTGGACATTTTTGTTCAGGGAAACGGGGCTGAGGACTGCTCTAAGGCTAAGATTGGAGGGTCAGCTCAATGAAAAAAGTGGAAGGCTCAACACGGCTCCATACTGAGGGAGGATTTTGCAAGATCGCCTATCCTCACGCGGGCGATCGACCCATTATACCATCCTTTTACCCATCCTTATCTTCGATAAGAACTACACAATTGCAGAGGAGCCCCAGGATAGTTCGTGTCTTGACGTGAAAATGTACGCGGACAATGACGTCACGATTTAAGGTTAGGTATACACAGGGTGTCAATTTGAAAACTTGCCACCATCGAACTCTCCCTTAGAAAAATGTTTCTCAAATAAATCCCGAAACAGGTCAATATTTTAATTTAATTTTTATGTTCTATTGACGTAAAACAATTTTATACAGACTTGAATCAGTAATGCCGAGATTGTCTATTTCTTTAAATGGGACATCCTGTATATTAATACATTTTCAGATTGTCTGAGAAAATCAAGCAAGAATGGTTTTCATAGTTTATCTTATTGTGTAGATGAAATTTTTGTAAAGGGTGATGGAAATTAATAGATTTTTCGTCACCCTGTATAAAAATTTCATCCTGCTCATAAAATGGACAGGAAATTCCTCCCCCTCTCCCTCTCCATATCGGTGGGTAGGTGTAAATTTATCATCTTTGTTCGGCACTCTTTTTTTTATTTGTCACCATCTTCTATTGAAATTTAATGGAGAAGAAACATGTATCGAGAAAAACTTACCGCCTCTTGGGGGGGGGGAAGGTGGGCAGAGCAGGAGCCTTTTCCTGGGTATTTTTAGCCGTAAAAAGACTCGAATCTGCAACAAAAAATTCCTATTTAAGTTTCCCCCACTAACACTGTGGTATATACAGGATGTTCCTAAATACCACCCAAGTAGCAAAATAGAACGCGAAAAGAAGCGAATTGTTTTATAATTATCGTGAAGTGTTGTCATAGGGACAGTTTTGTCTTTTAGTGCATACATTTGAGATAATTTAGCTCAAAAATAAAATTTCTTTTGTGTAGTCCATTTATAATCGCTTATAAAACCTTTCTTATACAACGAATTATTCTTGTGTTTTTAAGAATTTTGTAAAAACCCTATAAAACGTTACACAACCTTTAAAAAAGTATGTTTTTAGGTGTTATAATCACGTTGTAAAAGAGTTGTATAACAGTTTATAATATCACCCTTATAAAATATTTTTATAAACGTTTTCTATTAAGAATATATAATGCGAATTACAGAACCATTTTATAGCGTTCGTATACGCGTAGTTATAAAATGGTCTTATAAGTGTGTTCAATGTAGAAAAATACTTCCGTCCTCTATAAAAGTATTGTATTCTATACAGCCATAATTTGCACTAAAATATTGTTTAAGGATTCTGTGCGGGATAAAACGATTGTATTATAATGAGCCATTTTTATTTCACAGCTTGTTGAATCGGGGACTGTCGCCATTTTGTGAAAATGAGCACAATTTAACTTTTATCTTAATTTTCTCAAGTTTCAAGATATTATTTTATCTAATAAACATTATCTTATCCAATAAAAAACTGTAAATTGACAGTTAAAATAAAATATATCAAAATTGAATAAAAATATAAATTTATATATTTTATTAATTTTTAAACAAATGTGGTCAAAACTTGGGCGCATTTGTTTTTTACCTCATAAATATACCTAATTTATCAATAAAATTTGCGGCGCAATGAAATTTGTTCTATACCTAACGCCACAATCGAGAAATTGTGCAAAAGTATATTATGAGAGGGTAGTAGCCTATACCTAAATGTTTATAAGCGATCATCATCGCCATACCTGTTCAGTATAATATTGACAAGTATAAAACTCTTTTATTCCAATATTCCGCACTAAAAGTATGAAACATTTTTTAAATAACAGTATAGTATTATTATGCAACTCGTTTTTGCTAGTGTTTATTTTGGTTCTCTAACTATAGTTTTATAATGTAATACATCATCAGTATAGAATATTTACAAAAGACTTTTAAAGTGCTGCATAAAATAGTTTTATAAAATTTGTATACCCCGTACAGAGGCGTTATAGTATCAAAAAATGTGGGCCCTTTTTGGTACTATAAATATTATATAAGCACTTTATAGGAGTTTGGAACAATTTTTGACTCCTATAAGGTTTATTGTATAGCAGTTTATGCAGACTTTATGGAACTTATTTTGCTACTTGGGCAGGTACATGCAAAAGAAGGTAATTATTTGGCTTATTTTAAGCTTAGAAGTTCATATAAATATATGTCCGCAACCGCTTCGTTACCGATCTACAGGGTGTTGAAATAAAAAAACAGTAGTTTTTTTCTTTATATCTCTCATAATTTTTGAGATATTTATCTCAAATTTTGAATACAGGTTACGCTAGAGAGCTTACATCATTGGGCATGAAAATGGTTGTGAGAATCTACAAAGATATTTTTTCCCTGGATTTCTCCCATTTCGCCCCCATTTCTCCCGCTGAAGTTTTTTGCGATGCGGCGCTGGTAGATTCTAAAATACAACAATGTGAATTTTCTGACTTATTTTAAAACTTTTTAGTCTCCTATAGTTTTGTTTGAATTTTTAACCGTTATCGAGAAACAAAAGAAACAATATCCTCTGATTTATTGTTCTTAGTTCAGACGAAATTCAAATTTGTTAAATGGTAAAACAGGTTCTTTTTTTTTGCATAATTTCTTATTTCCATTAATTTTGACAGCTTAGTCGACATTGACTGTTAAAAATCAACTTCGGATGATCCTGTGTGTCTAACTGTTTGACTAAAGTTTGACTAACTTCAAGGACCTATTAAAGAAAAAAAAGAATACATGTTCTAATTTCAACACCCTGTAGACGATCGGTATAACGAAGCGGTTGTGGGCAGATGTTTATAAGGACTTTTAGGCATAAAATAAGCCAAATAATTACCTCCTTTCGTATGTACCTGCTGGTATTTAGGAACACCCTGTATAAGTATATGCATTTCCCCCGTGAAATGATAAATTTTTTTTTTAATGTACCGGGTGGGCAGATAAGAATGCAAAGTGCTGTATCTCGGGAAATATTGATCCTACAGTTTCAAAATGAAAATTTTCCAGACATAAGTGATTATGCGAAATGCAATGAAAATATTTTCAAGATGGTCGCACTTCCGGAAATACCGGAAGTTGACACCTACTTCGTTATTTTAACGGGGACACCCTTTATATTATTGTATTTTTAAATTGCCTGGCAAAATCGAATACAGGTGGTTTTCACAATTGGAATTTAGGTTGAGCAGTTTATGAGTTATAAACAAGTGAAAATCGCAATTTTCAATTTTCAAAGCATCTCACATTGAAAACGGCTCAAGATATTTAAAAACAGCTTACATGTCCCTATCTTAACTTTTTACAAGGTATCCTACCATGTGGTTTAAATTTTTATACAGAGTGACGAAAATTAACAGATTTTTCATCACCCTGTAGAAAAATCTAAACTATATAATAGAATACCTTGTAAAAAGTTAAGATAGGGACATGTAAGCCGTTTTTAAATATCTTGAGACGTTTTCAATGTGAGATGCTTTGAAAATTGAAAATTGCGATTTTCACTTGTTTATAACTCATAAACTGCTCAACCTAAATTCCAATTGTGAAAACCACCTGTATTCGATTTTGCCAGGCAATTTAAAAATACAATAATATAAAGGGTGTCCCCGTTAAAATAACGAAGTAGGTGTCAACTTCCGGTATTTCCGGAAGTGCGACCATCTTGAAAATATTTTCATTGCATTTCGCATAGTCACTTATGTCTGGAAAATTTTCATTTTGAAACTGTAGGATCAATATTTCCCGAGATACAGCACTTTGCATTCTTATCTGCCCACCCGGTATAATTTTTTTTCGTAGAGTTCTTATTACTCGAGATATTTGAAAGCTTCAAGTTAAAAAAACTTATAATCTATAATATATGATACTCGTACATTTTTTGTTAATGCAAAAAATGCAGTGGAACAAAAAGTAATCACCGATTACCCCTATTTCTTACATCCCTCTGCGTATCAGTCAACAAGCTGAAAAGAGAGAGGGATATGAAGCGGGGCTTGGAATAAAAACCGATATTGAGGGAAACTGCAACATTTCCACACATATGATCATCTCGGCACACATGAATGTCCTGTCAAGGGAGTTTGCCGGTCGGAGCATAGATGGCTGTATGGTGACTTTCAGTGATCAGGTGCGGAATCTGACGGGCCAGGCTATCCGGAGTGGAAACGGGGGCGGCATGGCTTAAGCTCATGTGTGTGGATCGATTGCGTTGCGATTCTCAGATATGGGCATCTTCTGAGGCGAGGGCTTATTTCAGTCGCGGAAAGTGATACTTTTCTAGATTGCGCTTTTATTTCATATTGGTTAGGATGACTCAGAACTGATTTTGAACTTGTTCATTTTTTCTTTCATTTATTACAGGTTTACGCCCGTATTCACAAACGATAATTTCCTAAATAATTACGTAATCAATTATCCCCATCTCATTCTATTGCAAAAAAACTGCATATCTCCATCTCACTTATTTAAATAATTACGTAATTATTTAGGAAATTATCGTTTGTGAATACGGGCATAAGTATTATTAATTTCTTCTGCGTTCTCGCTATTGTATTTTTGAATATTTAAAATTATTTTGAAATGCAATAAATGAGCAACAGTTCTCCAACTCAAGGTGATGAAACATTTTTTACACCCTGTAATTTTTTACTCTGTTAAAGTTTTTTTTTTAAACTTTAATGGAAATATGGTCAAAATGTATTGGTTATTGATAATGATAAGAACATTTTCCATTTATCTATATGTACCTACAAAGATTATATTTCTTTTAATTTTGCGTATTCAAATCATCACAAAATTTCAACAGATGTGCAAAATGTGCATCTTTAGACAATATAGAACTTTCAATTAATTCGATGCCACATTGATGGCAGAACGCGCTCGAAAATGTTGAGTATCATGCACGAATAATACATAAGTATATTGAAGTATTACAGAAAAATCCAAAAGAATCTGTGGTCACGTGCAAGCGTGTATTAGGCCACACACAAGTCAAATTTTACAGCCAGGGTAAATGTTATATTTACAATGGAGTCAAACCATGCCAACTTGATCCAAAAGAGGTGATAAGTCATTATCAAGAGATTGATAATGATAATGAGAATATTCAAATTTAGCCTTGTTATAATATTTCCACCGGAGAAGTCAAAGCCTCGTCCTCTACCTCCTCATAGATGACATGTTCGATTGTTGATTAGTCTCCACTAAACCAACGCGGATGCAATCAGCGCAGTGTAGCGCCCTTGTTTGCTCGCTGCACGGGCCCTGATTAAACCCTTTGTAGGATTCGTCGGTCTCTCCGCCTTGCCCCGTATACGCCACTTCCCCACATCAGCACCCGGTAAACATTATCACAGTGCTCATCAGCCATTCAAAACACCTCCCACCCCCTTTTCCCAATGAAATGTATACAGAGTGTATCATAACTGGAAAGTACTTAATTGCTGATTGACTTATACCTGTCAAAATCAAATATCTTGTTTTTATCTTCATTGCCTTCATATTTTTTTTATCTTTTATTATATGTTTGAAAGATGAACAAAACGTGAAATAAGGTGACTGGCCCTTTTATTCCCGCATTTTTTCCCCACAGAAGAACTTCCCAACCCACATAACATATGGAACAGAAGGATGCGTGCGGTTGAAGTGTCTCTGTCGAGCGTCCGCGAGGAAAGCATCTATTTAGAAGCGCTCTTCTTCTTTCTTCAGCGTGACAACGAAAGTAATCACATACGACTTACGTTCATCTTGAATTATTGTTAGTGCTAATCAACCGTGGCGATTGTGTCATCTTCAGGCTTCAAATAAATTAAACAAACGAGAGTTTTACTGTCTTAATATTTTTCAATTATATTGTTTAAATAATGAGCTGACTGAAAATGTACAAAATAATAGGATGCACCCTATATATTCACCAGCTTGATCAGGTAGTAACTGTAACGTATATGAGCATTTCACAATCCTCCTCCAACCCCTCCCCCCGGGTAGACAAAGGTGAATTGCCTTGAACAAGGTCCTCTGATCAGAGGGAGGTAAATGTGGACACTGGGCAGTGTACTGCATTAACGAGATTGTAAACAAAGTATACTCTCGTTGTTTGATATAGTCGTGTATATAGACAGTGGAGTGGTATTAGAAAATTGAAGATACCAATTATTTTTCAATTGAAAAATAAATTAAACAAGGAAAAATTGAAATGGATCTACTAATACAAGAAAAAAATCATTTCTAATTATGACTCACGATGGTAAAGATGTAATTTTGCTATTTAAAGTTTATCTTTCAGAAACTGTTCATCTTAACACAGGTCAGTGAAGTTGGCACCCTCAAGTGCGATTTTTCATAAAATGTACAAGGCCTTCGTTTGTTCATGATTGAATTTTGCCCAATCAAAATTTCCGCTTGTCCATCTTCCGAAAAAGGTACAATTTTTTAAATTTTTTTTGAATGGTGGACAAACAAAAATTTTAGCTGGACAAACGTGTACAAATCATAGACAAACGAATGCCGTTTGCAATTAAAAATCGCACTTTTTTTCTAACCTGAATGTCAACTTTGCCACATTTTGAATTATTCCAATTTTTCTGACGCATCTTTTGGTGCTCAATTTTAGGATATTATATACCTAATTGAACATTTATGTACATTAAAAACTCGTGGCAAATTTGAAATCGCTCTTCGCACATTGTGTTCGTCAGAAAAACCGATTTGAGATAGCCCGCGCCTCGAGCTATTCGCGAGCTTTTCGTTCCAAACCCCGTACTAATTTGGTGAATCATCTGCTCGCCAGCGAGTGTGAATGTGAGCATTGTGAGCATATATGTGTACTATTAGGCCATTGCGCTGCTTTGCAGGTCAGTTACCCACGTTGTTGTTTGCTCTTTTTTGCAAAAAGATCCATCGATAATAAAGAACCACTCATGCATCATCACCAAGGCAGTGAGATTTTTCTACAGGAAGACCCTATTCCAAGTAAGAAGTAAATAATTAAAAAATGCATTACGTTTTCAAAATATTTTCAACCGAGCGGTTCACAAGCGACTCTGCTTGCATATGTAAACTCACAATATTTAGCGATATAACATCAGGCAAATACGCTTTTCGATTTGATGGCTATTGTGGCTATGCTATGACGCATACAGGATTGTTCTAAATAAGTGCGAAAAAAATTAGAGGGTGATTCCCAGGCTTATTCTAAGGGGAAAAGTTCAGAGTGTCAGACAGAGTTTTTTTTTCCAGTTTTTGATGATACGAGTATCTCAGGAACCGTTTGAGGTACAGAGCTCAAGTTTTGTTCACATCTTATCATTGATATTAGCTACTTTTTTAATGCTACAAAACTTTTTTTTTCACATGCCAGTGACGGAGATTTTGGGGTTACGTTAAATTTTTTGTCTCAAAATTCCACGACGAAACTGATGGTAAAATTGACACTTAGGAAGCCAATTTCAAACCGCCAATATTTTCTACGGAAAAAAGGTACTTTTGGTCATAATTTTCAATGTTAAACGGTTTTAGGAAAAAACGGTAATTTACGATAAAAAACTCGCTTGAGATGGTTCAAAAGGATATGTGTCGGAAAATGCAGGACAAACAAACTTTGCTTCCCACAATCCCAAAATTTCCGCCAATGGCACACGAAAAAAGGTAATTGGTTTGTGACGTTACATTAACGTCGCGACGCTATGCTATAAGCGACGCCACAGCATAGCGTTAAAAAAAATTTAAATTATTAAAGTATTAAAATCCAAGTATTTCCATATTTCCTATTAAATGACTGAATAGGCTCGCCTTATTGTCTTACGCCGGTCAATTCTTGTTCGAAATCGAAGGCTGGCCTTTCATGTGCCCAACTAATTCGCCGAGTCAATAATACCTCTAGCACATTAGGAGGCCGCATTATTAAATTATTATAATAATTTAAGAATTTTTTAATGTTTTCTCGCTGAATTGAGTGAAAATAACATTTTCACCATATTATGGCATCGCTAATAGCGTCGCGACGTTAATGTAACGTCACAGGTTATAAAAAGGAAGCTAATACCAATGATAAATCATGTACAAAAGCTGAGTTCTGTATCTCAAACTATTCATGAGATATCTTTAAAAAAAACTGGAAAAATTATATTTTTGACGCCCTCTAGGTACCTCAAAAGAGGTGGATTTTCGGATAACACGTTAATGCGTGAATTTATTTTTTTCAGAAGGAGCTAAAATCAACCCCTATATGTACAGGGTGAGGCGCGAGAACCTTAGGGCATTTTTATATGGAGAAGTCCTGGGAGTAGAAGTCTAAAAATTTGTACGTTTATGATTTCGGTTTTGCCGAGCTGAACTAAAATATTCACAACCCCTCACCATTTCCGGTTATACCGGAAGTTGCCATCAACTTTCTTATTTGAAATGGGACACTCTGTATATTATTATATTTTCAGATTGTCTGAAAAAATGCAATAAAAATGGGGTTTACAGTTCAAAATTGTACCGAGTGGTTTATGAGTTATAAACAAATGAAAACCGCAATTTTCCATTTTCAAAGCAGCTTAGGTCGAAAACGGGCCAAGATATCGGAAAACGGCTTACATGTCCCTATCTTAACTTTTCACGTAGTATCCTATGGTGCTGATAAAATTTGTATACAAAGTGATGAAAAATCCGCGATTTTCCAAAAAAAAAATTAATAAAAAATATGTTTTTTTTGTAGGTACTCTAGCGTAGTATACAAAATTTAGGATAGGGACATGTAAGCCGTTTTCCGATATCTTGACCCGTTTTCAAGCTAAGCTGCTTTGAAAATGGAAAATTGCAATTTTCATTTGTTTATAACTCATAAATTAATTTGAACTGTAAACATCATTTTTATTATTTTTTTTTCAGGCAATCTGAAAATGTAATAATATACAGGTATACCATTTAAAAAAAGAAAAATATGGCAACTTCCGGTATAACCGGAAGTGGTGTGGGGTTGTGAATATTTTAGTTCAGCTCGTCAAAACCGAAATTATACACGCACAAATTTTTAGACTTCTACTCCCAGGACTTCTCCATATAAAAATGCCCTAAGGTTCTCGCGCCTCACCCTGTATATGTATAGTACCTAAATGTAAATGTAGATAGTTCTGGGCAGTATGCGTCATAGTCGAATTATTGAGACGCTTGACTCAAGGTGCGTATCCATATAACGCGGGCCGAGCAGTTCGTAAGCAGCTCGTGACCCGCTCGACGGAAATTATTTCCGAACCAGGAAAAATTACGAAATAATCGCCTCGCCTAGACCAGCACTCATTATTGGTATAACATTGAATTAGCCATCATCACCTATACGTATTCTTCTTTTATTACAACTTTAATTGATGTACCTAACTCTTAGGAGAAAAGTTAAACTCTATTCGTGATGATTATTTATTGACGATGGCTACTTTGTGCAAAAAAGTGAACTACGTTGGTGCAACACTAACCCGTATAAACATCGCATGCTCGCGAGCGGCCCGCGAACAGCTCGGCTCTCATTCGGCTTGCATGATGTATAAGCACCTTTAAGAAGCTATGACCAACACGACGTAACGAGACCGACATCCTGATGCACTCTCGATGGTCTTCTAGTATTTACGGGAAGGTAGAATATTAAATAATTATACAAGCCCACTGGCTGGAGAAGAGACACAGTCTAGAATTGAGCATATATACTCTTGTGATGGTAAATACATTAGACAAATATGAAACTGTCTTTAATGGATAATAGTGATAAAGTGATAAGAAACAAGTGAAAATAAATAATTAGTCTTGTGTATAGTGTGTGAAATGAAAATATTTCTTTAATAAATTATTAATTGAGTCTGAATTTATTTTATAGACGAACCTTTCAACGAAAACCTGATTAAAGTGTATATAGTTATCCTAAAAGAATGATATGGGATTGGGGGTGACTCTTCAGAAATACTTCGACTCTACGTCTATTAACTGTAAAAACACTTCTTTGTGTGATGTCCTTGTTAGCAGGATTAAAGCAGGAATAAAGAAATTTTTATAACATTCTAAGACGTTGTATAGAATGAATGCACTGCCAGGAAAACTAATAATTAACTAAAATTTTATGAGCACCCTGTATCATTTCTGGAAATTAGGTATTTGAAAATTTCTTCAAGCATTCTATTTACTAATTATTATCTATCCCTGTTTAATATCCACTCTCACATCTCACAGAATAACTCGATAATCTCACTGGTTCCAATCAGTCATCCGGCGATGATAACCTCATAGCAGCGGTGTGTACAGGGGCGTCATAATAACTATTAACTAATAATCCTATCGATGGGGGGCCCGCCTCTAATATGCCGGCTTCTGCGCCCCCCGCTGTCCCGCACACGCGGACCGAAGTCCCGCGGAGCGCCGACACCCGTCAGACAAATAACCCCGCAGCTTCCACCGGGCTACTGGTGTAAGTAAAGGGGGACTTGTACAATCGGCCTTGTTGTACAATCTACATGGTGGCTTGGTTTGGGCAGTCCTGATTGCGAGTCGTGTGTCGTGTGTAAATAAATTGTTAAATTTGTTTCTTGTATATATGGTTGTAAGTTTGTATACATATTTGCTTTGTATATAGAAAGGAAAATTCCGACAGGTTAGTTTGAATCTGTGTAGGTGTAGTGTAAGATTTCTTTAATTGGTGAGTGAGAAGGAAATCAATATAATTTGTTAAGGACGTGGGTAATTTATGTTATATTATATTCAGAAAAGTATGTTTTTGTCGTGTAGGTAAGCATTGAAGTTTTGACCTCTTGAGTTATCGCGTGTGAGTAAAAAAGTAATTATTGTTGGTTTATGTAAAACTAATGTTGAATAAATTTACGGTGTAAAAAGTTTTGTATGACTCGATTTAAAAATTATGTGAAATAATTAGATATGTAAACGGCCGAGACGTATGAATATTTACTTCAATTGGACGATTGGCCTTAAAATAAAGATGGTAAAAAATCGAGATTATCATTGTAAGAAGATGTTTGTAAACTAATTAAAAATATTACGTTACTCTGTACTTACTTGTTTTTAATCATTTTATTAATGGAATATAAAACAAATAAATTACCGGTTAATGTGCGATTTTAACAAACCAACCTGCTCGGCAAACAATTTTTTCATCTATTCAAGTTCATATTATGGCAGAGTGTTGCAGTTGCGCCTTGAATGGGCACTTTTATCGATGGTATCAATACATAAAACCAAGCAAAACTAGTTTTAATTTTTAAATTAAACCACAAACAGCCGATGAAACTGAAAATCTGCATAATTCACTGTGTTTATTCTCAGACCTTCCCATATTTCAACACCGGCATTATATCGCATATTATAAATATTTCTAAAAGGCCTCTACGAGCGGCCAACAAAGATATTACCGGTGAATATAAATAGCCATATAGAGGCCGATTCAGAACCTGATTCCCACAAAATTTAAATTGAATGCTGCATATTATATGGCATATTCGAGTACGCGCGGACATTCTGGGTGTCGGTGGAAGATAAATGCCGAAGAATGCCAGCCCGACACCACGCTCTTATCTGCCTCGCCGGTACCTCTGACCATTAACGAAATCGAGAGTCCCAAGGATGGAAAACCACACCAGGTCCACGATTTGCTCCTTTTCTACCAGACTTCGACAGACAAATACCACGACAATAAATAATAATGGGCGACATAACTTATACTCGGGTTTTATAATGGCTGTGTACTTCGATTTTACCTGAATTAATCAAATATTAATAGGACTACGGACAACAAGTCATTACATTATTCATGTCAACTTTTTCCTGACCGCAGAATTTTTCATCTGATCAAAACATGCAAAATAATTATGTGGTACCTACTGGCACTAATGTGCTCGAAAGATCGTTATAGATAACCCTGCACGATAATAATAAGCACACCTACCTAAATTTGGTGGCGCATGTGTTTAATGAACCTTAATAATCGAAAAAATAATAACAGATTGTATATAGAGCACGAGTAACTTTATAATGTTGAATTAGCTTTTATTAAAGTTCTCTTTTGTGCATGAAAAAATTCTTTTTGAGTTTTTTTGAGGTACAATTTTGAGATATAATTTAAGTCAATTATGAGGGAGAAGACTTGAAAAATCCCAGCTTCATTACTTTTTTAGCCGTAGAAATATGACAAAAAAATCTCCAAAAGCCGATAGAGAGTTTTCTGGGAGCAGAATTTCCAATTTGTATAAAGAAAATGCAGGTCCTGTTATGACGTCCTGCAGAGCTCTACATAAAATGACAATCATTTACGGGACATTTTTAAAAAGATTTCACAAAGATTTCTTAAACGAAAAGAACGCATCACTTTTCTGGAGGTCCTTTTTTAGGAAGTGACTCCTTTTTTATGAAGTTAAACATAGCATCTGGAAAATAATAGGTTCTTACCTTAGACTAACAATACAAGAATAATTTAAGGAGCATGTGCACTCTAAATTCACTGCTTCTGATGTCCCCAACATGCTATAGGCTAGGTGAGACAGGGGAGCTATGTTTACAGCTTTGCTTTCCTCCGGAGGCATAGGCGTGCATTTAAATTTATAAAAGGGACAGATATATTTATGTAATTAATAGATGTTAAATCTTGAGTTATGAAAATATCACTGTTGAGAAAGAAGCTAAAAAGATGATCCTTTTTTTAGATACTTCAATAAAATATTGGTAAAATTATTATTTTAGAATGGTAAAAAAAACTTTACCTACTTATAGGTAGTGGAAGATATTGCAATTATTTTTCTTACTAATGATGGTTGCCGCCAGTACGGCTTCTGCGCAAACAGAAATCTACTGGAGACCTCCTCACTTACGTAACGGAACTGTGGAACGGCCCTCAGTTGAACCTCATGGGGAGCCCGGAATTGTTGCACTTGATATCTCTAAGGCTTTCGATCGTGTCTGGGGATTATTGGCAAAACTGCAGAAGGCCTGTTTGTGGCTGGCTAGTTACCTCGGAGGTCGCTCCTTGCGGGTGGCTGTCAATGGAGTTCTTTCAGAGATCTTTTCTGCCAATGCCGGCGTACCTCAGGAATCAATTTTATATCCGAATCTCTTTCTTATTTATGTTAACGATCTTCTCGAAACAACAAAAAACCCAATATACAGTTTTGCCAATCACAGTACACTTATATGTCTTCCTATAGGTACCTTTAGATATGCGAACTTTGGCCTTCGACGCACATTTTCGCAGAGAGAAGGAAGTCTCAATACTTAACAAAGATCTACGAGAGATTTTAGCTTGGAGAGATAGAAATCAGGTGTGGTTTAATGCTGGGAAAACACATCGGTCACACAAAGAAATTTTATACGCCTGAACAGCTTCTCCTCTTATATGTACAAGGCTCAAATACGACCATCCTTGGAGTACTACATACATGTTTGAAGCTCAGCTCCTAAACATACGCTGAGATTCAGAAAAAAGCCATCCACTTGAACGGGGACCCAGATTTGACAAACCATCTAAATAGTCTTGAACTTCGAAGAAAAGTAGCTGACCTGAGCCCGTTTTACAGATATTTTTTTGGAAATAACCTAGAACGAGGCCGTGCAGAAATACATGTCGAGCTACAGTAGCTCATCCCTATCAGGTTCAGCTCGTTACACCTCGCACCACCTTATTTCAGACTTCTTTCATGTACAGAATCGCATCCATTTGGAATGAGATTCCAAGTGAAAGTGTTTCCTGAGGAATACAACCTGCAACGATTCAAAGTGAGCTTGCATCGTTATCTCCGCTCATGCACCGCTGTCAGAGCGCCATAGTTTCCCTGCAGTACCTACATGTGCAATTTCAATGAAAAAAGCCGAGGATTCACTTATTGCTAGCTCGTCGACTTTTTCATTGCCTATGATTCCGCTGTGTCCTGGCACCCACATCAATGATGTGAGTGTTGTTGCTTCCTGCCAGGCGTTAGAGATTTTCACGGCATTTCCACAGTAGTCTGTGGACCTTATCTTGGGGTTTTCCATAGCCCCCTAGAACCGTCTGACTGTCAGTATGCTTATTATGTTTATCCGCCTCTTGTTCTTCGAAGGTATGCTATCCATCGCATCTAATAGTTTTTTTCTGGATCAGTTCTGCCTTTCCCTGATCTAGTGTGAATTCCGGATGACGTCTGTTTTGCTGTCTGTCACCGCCATCCTGTCTGTAGTCATCGCCATCCATCGCCCAGTCCAGACACTGCCTCGCTGTAACTCCATTTTAAGGTTTCGTCTCCTTACTGGGTTCCTTGCCAGACAGTGTTGGACCGCTGTTGCCCTTCGCTCTCTTCGAGGCATGGGCGGAGTTTCAGAGTCGTCCCGAAATCTTTACTAACTCTTCGGTTTCTCTCTTATTTCTTTGCTGATGGTTGGACGTTTTCAGTACAATGTCCCAGCGGTAATTTTATGTTCTTTTATGAGTCTCCGTTTCTGGACCCCCTAAAGTCTTTATTTGTTTGCTTTTATTATCTACAGTCCAATATTGCTAATCTCTGCAATATAGTGTCGGCAGTTCCAGCTTCGTTATCATGGTCCGATTGAACATCCTCCATGATACTTGTTTTTGTTTCTGCGTCGTGAGTTTGTAAGATCTTCCACGACGTCTTTTGACGTTACATTTACCACCCCCCCCCAAAGATATGGGATATCTTTGTGTAGTGTTCCACCATAATTTTTTGTTGTGTGTTTTTTGGTTGGCACGAATTTTACGTTCCGCTGTTGGGACTTTACCAAAATTCTCTTTTTTATTCTCCAAACCACCACCTGGGGAGGCGCTCGATGGGGGAAATGGGGTGGGGGACGATGGGGAAAAAACTTCATACGAGTTGGCCTCAGTACACTTAACGATCCAATAAATGGAATAAATGGAATAAAACCAAAGAAACAAAGGCCAATAGTAGTAGTTTATCGGTTTCGAGCTCTCAACTCATCATCATCAGGACAAGACAATAATCGTCATCTTTAACAACGTCCCGCAGTATAGTAAAGCAGGAATATTTTTTCAAAACAAATAGTTTAAAGTACACTATACAGGGTGTCCGGAAATTATGAGCAAAAAATTAAGGGGGTGATTCTTCTTGATGAAATATTGCCAAAAGTATCTATAGTTTTTTTTCGAAAACTCAAAAAGAAGAAAGTTATAAGCCTCCAAAGTTGATTTTTTTAAATCAATATTTTTTTATAACTTTTTTTCTAGTGTACGGATTTTCTTAAAATTTGACACACTTGCCACTGATGTTGCTTTACATCCTTGGTCCAAATTAGACTTGAATCCCTCGAAATCAAGAGGCCTTATGTGCCCTTGACCTTCAAAAAAAGCCTATAACTTTTTTCGTAATATTTTTTTCTGAGTTTTGAAGACGCACAATTGAAGAACATGAAGAAATATTCGGAAAAGGTCCTCTTTGTCTATCACGATAAAATGACCTGTTTCCGAGTAAAACTGTTTTAAAAATTTGCTTGCACTAAAATTGATCACCATAAACTATGATCATTCTACAACAATACCAAAGCATGCTTTGAAAACAGCTGCAGGGTTGCCAAGAAAACAAGACGTTTGCTTTGGATTTCATTTTGACAGCAATTTATTATTTTTTTTATCAAAATTATTTTATTATTTTATTAAAAAAAAAATGATTAATTTTTTTTCCATTTTCAAAAAAAAAATCATTTCCAAGTCTATTTATATACGAATGTCTCTGTTTTGTACATAACTAGGCAACCCTGCAGCTGTTTCCAAAGCATGCTTTGGTGTTGTTGCAAAATGATCATAATTTATGGTGATCAATTTTAGTGCAAGCAAATTTTTAAAACAGTTTTCCTCAGAAACGGGTCATTTTATCGTGATAGACAAGGAGGACCTTTTCCGAAG
The DNA here is from genome assembly GCA_910589415.1 of Malachius bipustulatus. Lineage (NCBI taxonomy): Eukaryota > Metazoa > Arthropoda > Insecta > Coleoptera > Melyridae > Malachius > Malachius bipustulatus. The sequence goes on along the minus strand of OU342631.1, from coordinate 30,578,010 downwards.
ATTTCTTCATGTTCTTCAATTGTACGTCTTCAAAACTCAGAAAAAAATATTACGAAAAAAGTTATAGGCCTTTTTTGAAGGTCAAGGGCAGTTAAGGCCTTTTGATTTCGAGGGATTCAAGTCTAATTTGGACCAAGGATGTAAAGCAACATCAGTGGCAAATGTGTCAAATTTTAAGAAAATCCGTGCACTAGAAAAAAAGTTATAAAAAAATATTGATTTAAAAAAATCAACTTTGGAGGCTTATAACTTTCTTCTTTTTGAGTTTTCGAAAAAAAACTATAGATACTTTTGGCAATATTTCATCAAGAAGAATCACCCCCTTAATTTTTTGCTCATATTTTCCGGACACCCTGTATATGGGCCACGTGGACCTTACTACTCATGTAATTACCTTACCAGATTAAGACACCATGTATCATAATTCGAAAAAAAACCGTTCATGTGGTATCATATGAGATCGCAGTTTTCTATCTAGGGAACTTAAGTTTTTGTTTATTTCAAAAAAAGCTTCATAAAACACTTGTTATAAGTACTTTTGTTCAACTAAATCTTCATTGGAGAGTTCTGGATAAGAGATAGGTAAAAAAAAAGAAATTGCAATTCTTCAGCGATAAATAGTTATACTGATTTGATTTACACCTTTCGATAAGGTCATTTTATTTCACCCGCAACGGAAATTGTCTCGGAAGCGTTGGATAAATCATATCGCACTAGAATCGATGGTTTTCCTCGAGTATCGGAGCAAATCAGAAACTTTTTATATTCTTTAAGAAGTGTCAGTTGATATTGATCTCTAAATCCGGGTAATCATTCTTCTTTCCCTTTGGAAATATGAAAAGGTGGCGTGCTAAAAAATCAACTATATCTGGTGACAGGGCGGATTGAAATGTATGGGCGCCGAGGGCATTCCTGGCTGCCTCTCCGATATTGCTTGATGTATCACGGTCACTCCGTCGGGGGAATCGAGTGACCCTCGCAAAAACTAATGTAATAGTTTTATTACTGCCTAAAAAATGCCAACAGCGGAAAGAGAACAAGAAGAATCTCCCTCGAAGTTCGCAGTTTTTGTCCGCACACGCAGCCTAGGGGATTCTTTATATAAAGCGTACAGTCATCTAGATGCTCCCGGCTTGAAAAATCATCCCATAGTCTGCTCTAAATCTAGTGTGATTTTAAATTGAAATTTCAGCCTTTTCTCTCCATCAAGAGCCGATGAATCCGGTATTTCTTCAACTTCTTAATTGAAATTATTCCTGGTAATATTTTCGCAGCGTGTTGTTCCGGTATTTCGACTATAATATCTTGCAGCAGCCATTTATCTTGGTAAGTTACTAATTAATCAGGACTTAGGGTCGAGTACAAATTATAAAATTGTTGTAATTAAATGTAATTTATTCGTCGTGCCCTGTTGCGACTCTTGCTCTGTTATGCACCATGCGCACCAAGCTCTCAAGTTTAATTAGATAACTTGGCGAATTTCACAGTGATTCTTTTCTAAACTCTCGCATCTTGTTGTTGCCGAGAACTGTGTTTAGTTTTTAATAAGAATCCTGCTTAAAGTTTAGATTTATAACACCATGTAAATTCTCATCGCACACGAAACGAGCCTTGATGAAAAATTATTAATTCAATGAATTGAAAGGATCGCTCAGTTTGTTTTGTTAGTCGATGCTTTGCAAGCAACTGTAATGATTAATGATCGAGATCCAACTACGACCATATGAGACCAAATAGTACACTTATATTACCATTAATCAGCAGACACGACATCACTATCGACACCTCTGCTCTCCTGGGGCTCTGGTTCTAATGGACACCGCAGCAGGAGGGAGACTTGTTGCTCTGACGAAAAACTGACGTAAGAAGCTCAAACTAATCTTCAGCTCGGTTTTAATGAGACGAATATCGCCAGTATTATACCTGATCTCACGGCTTTCCGGGAGGAGTAAACCGATCGATAGAAGAAGCAAACACCTTCTGTAGCGAGTTATAAATTGAAAGTTTACGGAAGTTGTTGGAAGGGCACGACAACGGCTACAGCCCGCAGAACGCGCCTAATTTAAGGTCTCTCTCCCCGCTCAACATGCATCCCTTAAATCTTTAGATAACTTTAGTTTCCTTTCAACTTCCCGGCTTCGTAACCGCTAAACAACCGACTAGGAATTCGTGTCGTTTAACTCTCTAAGATTCTCTCTCCCTCTCTGCGTCTCTACACTCTGCTCGATTTACTCCCTCGCAGCAGATGACGGAATGGAATATTAACTGTTATTAAACATTAACGCGCAATTACAAGCTGCCACGATTATAGATTCGGGTTCCTGTAGATTTAGGAGCACGGACTATGTCCCTGCTCTATCCCTCAGTTAGATCACTGAGTGTTTCCAGGGACGCTGGAGTAAATAGTAAATGTGTGAGTGGACAGCTGGTCACTCCGCCACCCACCCATCTGCCGAGTAAAGGGCAAAACTTCTCTCTCCCTTCGTTCCATTATATGCCCTTCCTCATTACTACACACTGGCTAATGAATCTCCGACACCCCTTATTATAGGTATGCCGTTGTAGCCCCTTCTCTTATAAGTACAATATTAAATTGTGTATAGGGAGTTAATAACTTGTGTAGTCGTTTCCTGGAAAAGAGAGCATTAAGTTGATGCGAGTTGCCGGAGATATAGTGAAGGGAATTTCACTAGATCTAACCGATAGCTGATGGCCTTTTTGCCTGATACTAATTCGGCTTATCCACGGACATTCTTTGCCGATGTGTGAATCGTGTAGCGAGAGATTTGCCATCTGTGGCCATTAAATTGTATAAAGGGGTTGCGACGATGTCCACTGCAACAAATCCTCTGCAGAAAATGAGGAAAATCACCTACCGGTTAATGCAGAGTTGTCAGATTGTATCGACCTACCTTAAAACTTGCTTTGAGAGCAAGTTACTTTTTATACGCTAATATGACATTCGAATCTTTACCGCGTTAGGACATGAATTCTACGATTGTGCGTCTAGGTAATATTTGCAATGAGACAAGTGATTTTTTAAATAAAACGTGGCAACAAAGTGCAGGCACAGGTAATGTGATTGAGTGTTGCATAGCTGATGGTCGAGGCAGTTTAGAGCGACTGGAGCATTGCTTGCAGAGAGCTCTCCAAATCCGATTTGGCCAAGAATTAGCGGATTTATTCCTAAGCTGCCTCGACACTTATACTCAGTTAGTGCTACCAACACACAACACTGAACAGTTCCTTGATTGTCTTTAATTCACACCAATCTTGTTAGAGGATGCACCGGAAATGTACAAGTACACAAGTCTTAATGCAAACAAACATATATAAGTTGCCCATTTCACCCGATTCTGTTACTAATTCCCTTTGATATTATTTTACACAATGGAGACTGAAGCAGTAGTTAGATAATAATAAGAAAAATATTATTTCTTCCAGATAATTCAAACGCTTAACACATCCAATATATCTTTTATGGGTTTACAATTTTAAAAAAGTTCGCATTTTTGTCTGGTGTTTTTTAAATTTTCCAGAAATATTTATGACCAATGATGACCAATCCAGAACATTTATTTTTTACTGAGTTTTAAAATATTTTTTATTATTCATAAGTTCATAACTCTACTACAGCTACATTCGAAGAAGTACCTATAAATAAAAAAAGTTAAAAAATTAAGCAACCTGCAGGCATCCTCCTTCTCAAAACTCCTTGATATCTTTGAAGTCAGTACCTACGTGTTGGCCTCTGACATAAAAAATTTCGCATACCATTTATTCATTCCGTAGTGCAAGAGAGGATTGTCAATAAGTCTCTGGGATTTTTGGGATTGTCCAGGAATTCGTCTTTCAATAACTTTTTTAATACAAAAATAATAATTGTAATAAAAAAATAATAATAAAAACTAAAACTTAAAACGTTGTTGTCCTCAGGCGCCATCTTTGTTATCTCCTGATTGGAGTGATGTGATCCATCCCCGTTGAAGACGTCTGCTTGGTCTTCATTTACGCATTTGTCTGCGATAGCACCACAGTAAAGAAGTTTATTCCAGGGATGCTTTCCTTATTTTTTTGTGACATGATAAACCAACAATAATTTCAAATTTATACACCATCTTCTTTTTTTATAAAATAAAATTCACGACACACTTCTTTGTTAAAAAAAAGATAATATTTTTTTGTTTTTTTTTTAACCTTTCTCAAAACCCTCGTCAAACTTGCCACTGGTTGATAACGTATACCCTGTAAACTAAGCACGTATTTTAGCAAAAAAATTCTAAATGTTTTTATTTTACGATTTTAAAGTCTGGAAACTTAAGACAAAAAATTTTTCTTTATTTAATTCTCCTGAAATTCTTGATCACAATGGTAAAAGCGGCACTTCGATGTTTGCTTCCTCTCATTGAGATATAGCGCTGCGCAGAAGTGCCCTAAACTTAGTATAATTTTGCAGTTCAGCACCGCATACACTCAATCTAAACGTTTAACGTCCGTTGGTATGAGCAGCCGCGCAAGTTGTGACGTCAGCATTCCATTCAACAGCCCTAACTCGCTTATTTAACGTCGCAGCAAACTCGGATAAAAACCTACCTAGATGCAATTGTGTAAGTATATAGAGGGTGCACATTTTATCTGAAGACATTTAAATATAACCCAAACTATGCATGGGATAGAAGAGGTTGCTCGTCTGGGACATCCAAGAGGGGGACATCCAAAAGGAGACCCCACTTTTTTATTGCAGGTTCGGATTTTAGGGTGGAAGCACATAGGAAATTGCTCCCCCAGTCCCCCTTCATGCAGGTGGGGTGGGGGATAAATTTGAAATGGTGTTGAAGATCTCGAATATTTTATTGCAGATTCAGATTTTATGGTTAAAAATGCGTAGAATTCGTCTTAAATTTTTTTTCTCGATTTTTAGTTTTTTTGGTTCAATTTCAGTATTAAGACAAATCGAAAAAATCATTGGTCGATTAGAGCGACAGCTATCATGAATCTATAAAAATGTTACAAAAAAAAAAAAAATACGTATGGTTGATTGTAACGTCCGAAACTCCAATAAAAAATAGGGATTCTTAACTAATTTCAAATTTAATTCACCCCCCATGGAGGGGAAATAGGGGCACAATTTCCTACGTGTTTTCACCCGTAAAATCAGAATCTGCTATAAAAAACTGGGTCATTATTGAAGGTTTCAAAATTGCTGTTCCCACCTCTAGGGGGGAGGGGTAGGTTGATTTGTTAATTTTTTCATTTCCAAAATAATTTTGTTTTATCTTTGAAAACTGTAAAAGGAGTAAGAAGGGCAGTTTTATAACTGCTTGAAATTGATGGTTCTTTTTCACCTTTTATTTAGGTACGGAACCATAAAAAAATAGATTTAGGGGGAAAATGATACGATCTTGTACTTACGCCATGCTTCACTATCTTACGACTGCGAAGACTCTATACCTCAGGTATAGTAGACTTATGAATGCAACCGAGGTAGTAGAAATTATCTCGACCGTAAGTCTAAAATCATGTGATGTCATTATTATGGAGAATTAGTTCACCTATTCGTAGAATCCTTAGAAAAAATGCAATATGTGATTCATCACTTTAAATTATCAGGCATTAACGCGTACGGTTCTAGAACTCTGTGCTGTTTCAACGCTGGCGTTTTCGTCTTTGTAGCGTCATAGCAAAGGGTCACTTTTCGTAATGAGGACTTTAATATTATTATACAAAACAGCTCAGAATTGGTTGAATTTCGATAAGAAAGGAAATGATGCGTTCAATAATTCAGAATTAAGGGTATAATGTAGAATGATGTAAAATAAACCATCTCATTTGGAAAAACGATTAAGCACCAGTGGCGGCTTGTGATCGCAAAGTAAGTGAAGTGTAGATTCTGCACATGACAATAAGGTCCGGTCAGCTCGATTTTTTTTTCGTCTGATTTTGTTTTTGCAAAGTTCGGTCTTATCGATTTTCTTTTTTTTTTGACAAGCTCCGCGCGGTCAGTTAATTTTTTTTTTCTTTTTGCTAAGTCCTATCAGCTCGAAAAATTAGATTTTTTGCTCAAAAGGCAGCGTGCGCGGTCAGTTCAATTCGGTTTTGCAAAGTCCGGTCAGCTCGATTTTTTTTTTATTTCCGTATAGACAAATTCTGGTCAGCTCGAAAAATTTGTTTTTTTCTTTCAATTTAAAGTCCGGTCCACTCGAAAATTCAATTTTTGCAAATTCCGGTTAGCTCGATTTTTTTTCAATGTCCGGCTAGACAAAGACTAGTCTCCCCGAAAAGTTCGATTTTCGCTCAAAAGCTCGGTCAGCTCAATTTTTTTTTTTTGCAAAATCCGGTGTGCACGAAAATTCGATTTTTGAAAAAGTCCGGTCAACTTGAAGGTTTTGTTTCGAGGTTGAAATGAATTATTGACGTTGGGCGTCAATTGAAACGACTATTTTACCCTTAGAGGGGAAAAATAGTCGTTGAGAGCATGAGACAGTAAAAGACAACAAGGGTCGTGGATTGAGCTGTCAGTCTAAGAGGGTCAACAAATAACAAGCGGGTCAGCAGAACAACAGGTACTCTTTATTTAAAAAAATCACAGTAATTATCACAGAATCTTGAGCACGGTTAACAACAATAAAGAACCAAGAGCGTGTAGTTTAGCCGAATGAACTGATCGGGTAAAAATGGATCTGCAAAGGCACTTAGCTTCGTAGGGTCTCCGGTGCGAGGGTGAAAGTTTTCAGCCGGGGGTATGGATGGCACAGGTTCGGCGGCCGGCAGGTGGGCTGCTACAGTGGTAAATTTGGCCGCTCCTGCAGTAATACAAGTATGTGCCAATGGATCAGGTGCCCTCCGGTACGAGGAACAAGCTTAGCTGGTGGGAAACTTGATCTCAGGCACAACCAATGTGCTGCATTCTTGCTTGAAGTGAAAAACTTGCTTCCAGGAAAACTTGCGTTCGTAAGAAAAAGTTGCTTCCAGGAAAAAGTTGATTCCGGGAAAAAGTTGATTCCGGGAAAAGCTGCAATTTCATAGGTATCAGAGACACTCTTGTATTAATGAACGGTCCGATCGAGTCTGCTTGCCAAGGGTACATAAAATTATGTCCCGTCCTCAAGACAAAATGAGATCAAAAATGTGATCGACGAAATTTTACATGCGGAGCGAAACTCGATCGGATTTAAAAGCTGTAATTAAAAATAGCATACTGTATTAAGAAAATATGATCTGTATAATTCCAGCACAATTAAAGAAACCATTTTACGAGACTCACCAAGCCAAAAACGTGGGTGATGTTTCCAATATTTGACCAATAGATTCACGACGCCATTAGGTGAATTATTCGCGACAGGTGTTTTGCGTGAACCTTCTTCAAGCGAATTTTCAGGAGAGAAGGAAAGGTGAGATCTCAGGTATCGGCGTACCGGATTGGAACTCGACAGTCGAGGTCGACGAAACTCGAGGCCTCCAGCCGGCCGTGTTTGCACCGCACTAAAAGCCACCATCACTCACTTATGCGACGCGCGCACCGCGGTTGTCTCCGGGTCTCTGGCATTTAGCCAGTACGTACAAAATGTACGTTACAAAGTTTAACTTGAAGGTTTTTTTGAGGTCTATTTTATTAGACGTTTTTATCTTGTTGTAAGGTCCGGTTCGACAAGAAGGTAGGGTCGGCTTTAAAATGAGATTTTTGTCAAACCAGTCTTTGCAAAAGATTTAAATAAATTAGAGGTGACCAGACCTTGTCAAAGCTGATACCTTGTAAAAACATTGAATTGAGTGGACCTTGTCAAACTGGACCTTGCCAAAAAAATTCCTAACTCATTCCGAAATTAAAACGAATATCAATTTTTACAATTAAAAAATACATTAGGTATTTGTTCAAATACGTGAATATACTTCACTCACTTCATCTTAAAAGCCACGACTATTTATAAGTAGCCGATCTTACTTCCGATGTAATCGGGAATCAGGTGACTTGAAAATAATTTCTGATAAGAAACTGAAAGAAAAATTATATCCATCACTTTTTTTCCATTTTAAATAATAAATAAAGGAACTGGAAGTGTTAACCTATAACCCTATGCACGTCTAAATTTTGGGTGGTTTAGGGCCGGTTGTTCGTACGTCAGTTAAAAATTTTGAGATAACTACTGATTTTAAATTGCAAATTTTGAAAATACGGCGAATATAATTAATGATCTTGTATTTTTAATCAGTAATTAACTCTTCTTAAAGCGAGCAGGATTCATTTTCAGAAATATCAGACCAATGGTTTGATAATACAGGGCATTTTAAAATCAGTAGTTATCTCAAAATTTTTAACTGACGTACGAACAACCGGCCCTTAGTGATGCCTACCTACAAATGGTCGCGACGAAATGACAAGAAAGCTTGATAATTATTATTCTTTTACTTCTTATATTGCCTTGTTAGTTTCTTTAGCAACCAAATGAAGTGATAATTAACCAGTGTTCATTTCCAGTCGTGAGATGTCGTATTGATAGACCCAGCAACAATGAATGCTTTATCTCTTCTTCAGCAGCGCTGCGCTGCTGCTTTAAAACGTTCCATTCCATCTGCTGGCATATCTAAATAGAGCGACTGAATCTGGGGACCTGGAGCCTCCATTCCAATACCTGCTTATGCCAACCTGATCGCCGATTATTATTGCTAACCATTGTACAAGTAATTGTATATACTGGTCGTTTAATTACACCATAACAAACAGATAATTTTTTTCGAAATGCAGTATTTATAGGTACTTGAACGATTTTTTTTTTATCAATAGATATTAAGGCTATAATTAATAACCTATTTCGATTATAAGTTTAGGGAGTGGGAGTATCAATAAAAAATAATAAAGCTCAAAACGAGTTCTCCAACCTTCAAACAATTTCGGCAATAGCAAAATTTCGCTTCTTCAGATGAAAAGTCGACCATATGCTCCAAAAACTTTATATAGAGAGTGAAAAATTTTCATTAGCTGAGTAAGAAGCATCAAAGGATTGCATAAAATTAACCTATAAGCTCCTGTGTACATGTGAAGGTTCTAATTGGGTTAGTAGACCTGACCGAGGTCTAGGAGAGTAAAAAGACGCTCAGATAACGACTCTCTCGTGCATGCAGGTCTCGGTTATAGAAATGTGAAGTATAATATCCGGTACATGGAAGAGCTTTATGGAGTAGCCCGTAAACGGGCATGTACGGTTAGGATTAATGAGAACGTATCTCCCGTGGAAATGGGGATTTATCACCGCATCTATGCCGGTTTATTGAGATTTATAAAGGGCCAGCTCTGGTCGCTATACTCGGCTATGACCATTGCGGAGCTCCTGGCTACTCTTATTTCAACACAGTTGCCACTTTTTCTATACGAAACTGAAACTACCAGTCCATCATTTTGTGTGATTGTTAAAAGACATTAAATGAAATACTATCTCGGTTTTAAATGATCAGATTTAGATCTCTTATAATAACATTTAATAATAGGTATGACTAAGTAAAAAAATATCGCAAGAAAATATTTTTTTACTTTTTTTTATATCAGATCAAGTGGTGCGTGAGATTTCGAGGGAAATAAGAAACTATTTGGCAATAATTGGTTGGTTATGTGGTGTCTGGTGGAGTTCACGGAATGCCTCAGTGCTTGGCACACCTGGCAAGGTCACTTAAGTCTCATCAAGTCTTTCAAGGATGTCACAGTTTCGGTTCGCTTTGATGAATCGATTAAGAAATATTTATCAAATTGGTGAAGCTTTAACGAATCTCAGTTTCTTCAAATTATTCTATAAATTTTGCTTCAATTGTGAACGGATTTTGTTTACTGAAATTCTCTGCCCTTAAAAGGAAATTCTTATAAGCAATATTGATTTCTGAAACCTTTCGTCAATCTTCAAGAATTTAGTTCAAAATAAAAATTAGTCGTTTTTCGATTAAAAAATACACTAATAAGAGCTTTTTTATATTTTTGCTATAAAAAAGTTTATTTTTATTTTTTTATGACTTATCTTATACTGCCGTTTAAGGGCCATGTAAAGAGGCTGTCCAAAAGAATCAGGAAACGATCAAATATCTAAAGAAATACACACTGGAACGAATTTTTTATTGCAAAATCGGATTTTACAGCCAAACTACGTCAAGTTTGTCTCAGACGTCTTTTTCACATCGTGACAGATGGCGCTGTAGTCACATTTTTTTCCGTAATTTCCCAGAGATTCTACGGATAAAAACAGCTATTCAATGATCCTAAATTTAATATCCTCCATATCCCCCGAACAACACAATGTACATTAAAAAAAAAATGTTTTTATTTAGCTTATGAAAATCTCCCACCACTTCTTCCCTCAATGTGGTGGAGGGGAGGTTTTAAATTTAACACCACTGGATGCCTATTTCTGAGTAAATAAACTCGTACTGTATTATTTTTTATTTTCCTATAAATTTCTTCATGGAAATACAATTTTTTGCGTTTATAGCGTCATCTGACCGCACAAAAAAACCCTCAGACAAACCGGACGTAATAATTTTTGCCGTAGAATCCTGTGCAATAACAAATAGGGGTAATATTTTTATTTCGAGTTCCCTCCCCCCCTTGGGGTTAGATGGGGAGGGGGTCACGTTTGGTATCATTAGATAGAACGCTTAAAATTATTAAGGATACGTTTTTCCGTTTCTTAAATTCAATATGTTATTTCTCGAGATATTTGGCCGATTCCTCATGCGGAAGGCAACGGCAAACCACCGCATAGTACGTACCCTTGCCTAGTAAAACCTCTCAAATAGTGCCGTTCGGACTTCGGTGATAAAAAGGGAGGTCTCATATGCCTGTGTGAATAATAGCTCGCACACCAGGGACATACGCGAGAGGTAGCCTACAAACAATAAAAGAAAAACAATACTGCTTAAAAAAAATTTCACGAATAATAAATTGCCGTTTTTATTTAGAATTTGAATCGTCCATAAAATCTCCCTTTATTGTGTCGGAAGGAGGGGTGGGGTGGGGTAGGTATTCAATTTAACACAATTGACTGGCCTTTTTTGAGTAGATGAACTCGTTATTTATAATTTTTAATTTTTCTGTAAAATTTTTCACATTGTGGTAAGTACCCATGCATTTAATATTTGCAGTTTCCGTTGCCACACTCTAAGAGGGGGGGGGGGGGTAGAGGGTCACGTTTCGTTTCATCGGATAACCCTTTTAAAATTATTAGAGACCCGTTTTCTTTTTTTTTTTATTCAATGTGAATTTCTCGGGATATTTGACGGTTTCCATGTACACTTTTTCGACATCCTTGTAGACGGAATTGTCAAGGTTCAGTTTTGACGTATTGGACAATACAATGTTTCGCATTTCTTAACACTCTTCAGTCTGCCATATCCGAAACCATTAGAGCTGTCAGGTCGAAACCCCACTGCTCTCTTTGAGTATTTGATTATTCCCTCCAAACAACACCATAATTAATGAAGATTAGGTACCTATACCTATACTCCCTATTTATATGCTTCATTTGTTGAATAAGCATTTTGTTGTTATGCAGTTATTTCATTCAATCGTGGTTTCTTCCTCATATTGCAAACAGAGGAGTCTTAAGAAACGTGAAACAGTTGTCGTTTTCTTAAGAATAAGTATTGTTTTTTTAATTATTATTGTTCAGTTAAAGATTATCTGGACTGTCATTTATGTACCAACGGGAAATAGAAATGAAATCCGCAAGGACATGGAAATGAGGAACAAAAACTAGAAATTCCTTCTTAGATAAGTTTATGAGCGCGTTTGTTTGTATAGCAAAGATCTCCTAATCGATATCTTTACTATCTGGGCTATAAAGTGGGTAATTTCCCTGGAAGACAATACCCGACTTGATGACCTTTCAATAATACCTATGCATCTGCTGAACTGCTGAGGTAGCCTGATATCCAATTTATGATCATATCTTGTCTCTCCGGATGGTATCTAAAGCAGCTTTACCGAGTTCTTTGGTCGGCGAGATTGGCGCGGATTCCGCGAATAATAAAAACTAACGAGAGCGTGCCCTGTTCATCTCTTCCTGCATGATAGTGGACGTCATAAACACTACAGATACTGTTTCCATATCTAAATGCGGCTTTATTTATTATCCATCTATCTATAAGCCGAGAGACGGAGGCTTCTTCTATCTGCCACGAGGAATCCGCAGCTTGCTACCATGGAGGTAAGTCGTTGTAACGGACTTGTCTTTATACAGGTTTTATAATGACCTATACCTCATATCATTCATGTGCATTTATCTTATCTCAAAAAAATATAAATCGATGAGTAGTTTCATAGCACCAAGAAAACTTCTTTTAATAAAAAATGAATGAAGTAACCTAACGCTGATGTGAAAATTCTTCCAGTGTGAGTGTGGCTTGCTGGCATAATCGGGATCATCAGTTTGAACTGGTAGACATTAATTTTAATTAACAGTTCCTGAAAAATGACCACATTTATAGTTTATTTGGAATTTCTAATTTTCTGTATAATAATAATTATAAATAAATTTTGAATCATTTTATACTAATCAATATAATCACAAAAATGTGAAATAAATACAAAAAACTGCAGATGTCTCTAAAACTTGTTAATACGCCGTTGTTTTGCACAATTTATATGAAACAAGTTTTTTTAAAGCCTTCCTCCTTAGTGAAATAGTGTTGATTTGACTTTTTTGATTTTTTTTTATCGGTATTTACTTATATTTACCTTGAAAGTCAGATTTACCATGAGAGTTAAAACTGGGTTTCACACAGGGCTACCTGTTTCTAACTTCAAAGTAATATTAATCATATAAGAATTAATTTCCCCAAATTTACCTTAAAAGTAAAATTTACCAAGAGGGAAAAATTGATAACTTACTTTATTTGTATTTATCATACAGCTCATAGGTAATAAGTAAATTACGGTTGCGAATTAATTTCCCCACTTTTACCTTGAAAGACAGATTTACCAAGAAGATGAAAATTTGAATTTTACATATATGTATGGGACTATTTGACCATATTTTGTATTTATTTTTAACTTCAAAGTAAATTGGGGTTATGAATTAATTTCTCTACATCGTTGGCTTCATATCAAAAGTGCATAAAGTCTACAAATTGGTGAAATTAGTGAGATTTGAATGCCATCTAATCAACTATTACGAATTCTGTTGAATGAACTTGAGATATATTCATTGTTAAATACCTTGACAGTTAAATTTACCGAGGATATGAAAACTGGATTTTATATAGGGCTATTTGACCATACTGTTTACCTATTTCTAGCTTCAAAGTTGTAATAACTATAGAGTCGATAATAAGTAAATTATGGTTGAGAGTTAACTGCCATATATTTTACCTTGAAAGTCATATTTACAAAGAAGGTAAACATTCGGTTTTCTATGGGCCTATTAACCAAATTTTTTACCTAATTTAAACTTCAAAGTTAAATCAACCACACAGTCCATAATACAGTCGCATCAGTCAATGAATTTTTTTTTTTTATTTTAGTCAGTTTTTCATTAGTCTCAAAACTGAAAATTTTCTCTCATTGACCATGCAGGTTTTTATTATTATTATTATTATTTTCATTATCACATTTACTTTAATTTTTCCAATATTGTCCTCAACCTACCTAACATCGGCTCTCAAAGTTAAGAATAACTCCCATCATATAAAGTTCCCATTTACCTCGTATAAAATAAGGGAGCTTCCACACTGTTGCCCGACTCGCTTTTAATTCCTGCACTACTTGATGTAGAATCGAAAATGACACTAATTTTCGACCGTGCTCAGCTCGCACCTGCATCCGGGGTTAATATAAGGGGGTTGTAGGTGATTGCCTTGGGGGGTCTGTATGGGAGGATAGGGGCAGCACTGGCGCATATTAGGTTAGAGTCTGAGATTTATGACCGCTGTAGCGGCGCTATAAGCCGTCGCCTACTCGGATAATGGCCCGCTCCGAGACAGAACATGGCCGACCGGGATGAATTAATTGGCCCCGCGAAATAAAGACCATAAATCCTCATAGTCTCGCCATAGATATAGAATGTCCTCCGCCAGGAATAAGCAGAAACTCTGTCGTCAGGGGATGAACTCGCCATAACTTGATAATATGTTATTGTTTGTTTGTTTTATTATAACATTAAAAAAATTTTGAAAAATTATTTGGTCATTAGTCTGCTCTATTATCAGTATCTTGAGGGTTAATATAATAGAATAGCAACATGTAAGGGAAGTGTACTTTATTATTCTGTGGGTACGATTGAAATTTGACTTGGATGATATCAAAACGGTTTTTTTTAATTCCAAAAATGGGTGGAAAAATTTTTTTATTCAAAGTTTCTATCAAACTTTTGTTTTAAATGATTCTTTTGCTTTTTTTTTGCATCGAGACTGATGGAAAGTTGATAGAATGTGCCAAGCATTCGAAATATGTAATCCTAAACGGTCCAACTTCATAATCTCTCTTTGACATTGGTCGTCATTTTGACCGAAGTTACCAAATTTTACAAATCAAACTGATAGCAGGATGACTCTATCATCTCCTTCAAAGAGAGACTAAAGTAAATCTTTACAACAAAGTAAAATATAATTCCAGTGGTAGATTACTCTTGAAATTCTAGTAGTATTCGAGAACTATGAACCTACTGAAAATATATAGTCGCGAACGGTTTGAAATCAAAGTATTTCAGGTTAGTGGTAGGTACCTGATAGTTCTAAAAATTGAATTTTCCAACCGACTGGGCTTTTGAGATTTAAGTGGTTCATTTAGAAACTTTAATCCTGGCGAATTTTGTTTAATTTTAATTTCGATCGACATAAGAAAAATTTAGGTAAGCGATATTGTGTAAGTACAAGCGTTATAGCTTTTCTCGACGATCTTAGGTAATAATTTTGAGCTGAATTATTCCGTTGAAAAGCAAGTTTTGGTGCGAGAATAAATTCAATTTTCCTTGCTTTTAAACTGAAGAGTCAACACATAAATTCGATTTTGCTACTTTTTGCCGATCTCACAGAACTACCGATACACTGTAAGTAGCATTTCCTCTGGGTATTCTCATGACACGAGATCGGCATTTGTTCGTGAATCGGTGGCGTGCATTTACCCGTACTGAGCTTTATAAAAATTAACGAAATATAGAACTAAAATAATGTTATCTACCATCGGGGAAATAAAGCATAAAGTTAAACCGGGGCTAATCTGAGCTAGGAATCGCATGAGATGTGGTTTCGGACACAGTCGAGCGAACCAGAGAAATATAAATAGAGGAGGATAACAGCATGACGATTCTGGAAACGTTTTTACACGGTTGCCGTACTTCGTTGGTCATTTCCATCGTACCAAAAACATCCTTTTTAGCGGATAATCGCAGTATGGCAACTGTGTCCTGGTTCCTGACAATTCCGGATCCTGTAGAAGCCATAACCGCTTACGACACGGGAGAAACAGTACAAAGTAGCGAAGACATAGAGCAGAACAAAGCCTTTATCAGTGCACAATTATGTTCGTGTCAAGTTATAACATGTGTGGCTGGGAGGCAATTAGAGATGAACTTGTCGCTACGGAACGGCGTAAGCTCATTTGCCAACAAATTACCGCTTGCCTGACTCCATATAATAACATACAGGGAGGCTGAGAACCATTCCCGCGAACTTATCAATCAATAACTTTTTTTTAAACGTAGTCATTTTATTAGGTGCCTAATTATGAAGAGAAAAAATTAATTTATTGGAAAAAGTCATAAGCATATAGGTAATAAGCTTAATTTTAAATTTTAGTTTTTTCAATCTCAATAATTACCAAAATATATCGAAAACTTTATTTGTCTATTGCCGTTGATGGGTGCTATCTAAATAAATAAATTGATTGAGGTTTCCTTTATTTACGTCGTAGTGGGTAGTCGGTATATTAATACAAGAGTGCCATACATAAATGAAGACCATGAGTAACATCTTAGTTCTCGCACCAGACTTTATTTCAAGTAAGTAATTCGAGTTTTAAATTAAGCTATCGAAATAATCCCCCCCCCCTCCCGAGAATATGCAAATAATCCTATGAGTGCCACCCAGTGGAACCCCCCCCCCCCTTCTCCCATCCAACCTTTTTTTGTTGCAGACGTTGATTTGATTATTTCCAGGATCTGCTGCTACTCCTAACATTTCTTTGGGATGCGACAAAATAGTCTCTCTGAATAGAAATTTCCGCAAAATTGTATTGGGGCTCTGATATCATGGATGATTCCACGCCTGAAGAGGACACCTGGAGGAAGATGCGTTCATTATCAAAGAAAAGCTGACTGACAGAAAAGCTGTTTAGGTGCCGAAGTTGTGCAAAAATGCGTTTTTTCATAACTGTCAACTAATAAATAACTCATTTCTGGAAAGCCTGGATGAGGTATATTTGGATTCCATCCAGAGAAGAATAGTTCACTTTACTGATGGAAGTCCCTATAAAGATTCATCTCTAATAACAAAGACATCGATGTAGCCATCTTTCCTTTAATGAAGACTCTGTTATTGGAGTTTATCTGCCAGGATCAGAGCTTTCTTCGACTACATTTCCACAGAAGAAACATACTGACATGTCTGGCAACTGTGAAAAACATTCAGGACAAAAAATCTATCTGAAAATTTGTTGAGGATTACTGAAACGATGTTCTTTTAAGATTCTTAAGACAAGCTTACATTTAGACAATCTTCTAATACAGGGAAGAAACTCACCAATAATGTCCCAGGTCCAAATTAAAGAAACATCTGAACAGGATTGAAGACTTGTTAAAGCTGCTCGACATTTAGGGAGGTCAATCAATTGACAAAAAGTATGAGGATCGTCTTGTCACCACATAACAGGTCTAAGCCCTAGGAATGAGCTTTTCTTCATGAAAATGCTAAAAATTCTTCAAATTTCTTTTATGCTTTTCATTTATGCGGATTTCATGCATCGATCTGTTCTTCTCTAAGGTTTATAGTTTTCTAGGAGATGTTACTTTCGGTTATTGTGGAGGTCACTTTTAGAATATTTTGCGATGGGCGTTTTAGAAGACATTTTTGTCAACAGTTGCGCAGGTATTTTAGATACCTTTCATTAATTTCTTTTGCTAATTCAAATTTTGTAAACTAAAATTAAACATTTTACATCCAACATAAATGCACAAAAATGTCAAATCAATTGCTGTCAAATCAAATGTCAAAAAAAATTATGTCGTCGCCCTAATAAGAAGCAAAGCGACTTAATTTTCCCGCAACGCCCTATACGTGCTCCTGCAGGATCACAGGAAGGACCTTTTGTCGGTGTTAATGCCAGAACTTCGTACTAGCAAACAGAATAGCTTAATTATCACACATAACAAGATAACTACATAACCATACACTCTGTGAATTACAGAGTTGGCGTCTTCTTGTGCTTGCAAGTGGCTTGCGAGAGGACAATGACGATGCAAATCCTCTGAAAGAGGTTTCTCAGGCTCACATATTGTGGTATCATGTGATGTGCTTACTAATCAGTTCTGAAGTTGTATGTGCAATTATTATGTTTCATGTTTGCAACTTAACAAAATAAAATTTCCTGTAAGTCTCTGGTGCTGGGGAAAGTCTACATCCCAGAGCTGCATTTACAAATTAGTTTCATCCAGATTTTACTAGATTGTTTAAAGAGTCAGAAATGTCAAAAGCATTTGGTCCGAAAGAAAATTGCTGAGTTAATTTCCATTTCTTGATCTTTCTGTGAGATTCGAATTTGAGTTTTAAGTTTTCTCAGAGACAAAGAAAAACGATCAGTCAAGATGTCTGGGATACTGGGTATAGTTTTTGGACCTCAATGATCAAAAACTCAGGAATCTTCCTAAAAAATACCTCACAGATTTCTGTATAATGATGCCAGGTCAAACAATTTCACATATTTTGAATTCAAGTTTATTGGGTATTAAAATACAACATCTCAACAAGATCATGAACCTACATGGTATGGGATTGTCCAAAGGTATTTCAGAAAAATCTTGAGTCGTATTGAAATCCAAGCAGAAGAGAGCCTATCGGTATTTTTTTTACCAGAGAATTCAACTGATTTGAATATCCCAGATAATCTGCAAACTCTTCTATGGACGATGGTTAAAATAGGCCACCCAATTGTCGCAACCCAAAGTCTGGAAACTATCTGAGCTCAAAAGTGGGGATCTACTGGAATTTGATTAATTCTTGACGAACAGAATTTTCAGGTTTTGAATTGTGTGATGGCAAATCGAATAGACTTCACCCATCAAGTAACCTCTAAAAAAATTCCGGTAGGTAAATCTGGTCCCGAGCAGGTAGGCCAGTATTTGTCACCAGGTTGTTCTGGGAAAATCGGATTCCCATGGGGAGCTGGTCAAAAATTACTCTCCAAGTAATTTAAATTTTTTTTGTAGTTCTAGTTATCTAAAGTCCAAAAAATTTCTAATAAATTCCACACGACCCTCTTTGTCTAATGTAGTTGTTGGGCAACATTAGTGTGTTTGAGAATATTTTTTTGCACAATGGTTTCCTGACACTTCTCCTGTATGACATTTTTCGAGACCTGCAAAATGCTTTATGACGGATCTTTTAGGTATTTGATTTAAATCATAGGAAGAACAACCCTTGGGGAGTTTCTAGACGTTTTTGATCTTCAAACTTTTACCTGCAAATCTTGGACACCATAAGTCCCTTACATACTCTGTATATTATGAATAATGACCTGGATTTCGCATAAAAATCACATGGATACCAAGGTCAGTGGACCATTTGGCAATTATTGTCAAAGTGTTCACAATCTACTTTTTTCTATTTTGTTTTTCTTTTTTTAATAGAAAGAAAACTACTTTCAGAATATCCAAAAACTTTCGAATAAAACGCAGGCGACACCCTTCGGCTTCTGTATATAGTTGTTAGGCAAACCTTATCTGACTTTTTGGTAGAATCTTTCTTTCCGCATTCTTCTATCAGACATTTTTTGAGATCCGCAAAATGTCTTATGACGGACAAAATGACTTATGACGGATTTATTTGGTTTCTATAAGCCTCCTATAAGCCCTACACGTGCGAGTAATGGCTTAGGTTTCCGCGTAAAGAACCACTTGGTATCCGGCAAGGTCAGCGAACCGTTTGGCAGGTCTCAAAGTTTCAACAATTTACTTATAGTTTTTGTAATGAAAGGACACAACTTTGAGAAAATCGTCCAGGAGCAGCAATAAATGTCCATTGGTCTGACTCGTAGACCATGGAAAAGTATTACCCTTCCCGAATTCCTCAAAATTTCGTAAAAATTAAGTTTTTTTCCATCTTCAAACTGTTGTTGCAGCTTGGATTCTATTGTTTTGAGGACGATATTTTGAACTTAATTAAGGAGAATTTTTAGACGTTTTTATATCGACCTAAGCTGTCACTACCAGATTCGTTGTTGATCTTCACCTTAAGAATCTGTTTTGTTACTATAGGAAAGAGCCTGAATCATTCTCTTTTTTTTGGAAAGTGCCTTCTTTTGACTAAAAAAAAAGTACAAGAATCATGAACAGCTCGAGGTGTAACTAAATGGTAAACTCTTGGAGACGATGTGTCAGTCATATAGTCACTCTAAGAGAAAGTGCTGTTATCCTTCCCAGGGACAACGTTTCTCACCTGAACGGTTGTGACTTGTAACAGGTACAGGCAGGAGTATATGGAGGAGGACACGCGACTTACTGAGGAAGTTAGTGTCCTGACCTCAGTTCTCTTGCCTTTAACCATTCGCAGGAAAGCCACTTTTTCAAGGCTATACCAAAGAGATTAATAAGACTTGTCCAAGCATTGCTTGTTGTCACCAGACTTGTTGCTCTTCGATTGAATCATAGTGTTACCTATGTGTAGGGGAAGAAGAAGGCGTAGACTAGATTTTTCGTTTCAAACCCCGGAAGATAATCGTCTGCCTTCGTGGGCGATTTTTTTTCGAACCTGCCCACGTTAGGTGAACCTAAACGTCCCCCTTGCTTGGTAGCATGGTTATGATTTGGTATGATTGATTGGTCTTCATTGTAAGCCAAATTAATCTCGTTTTATGTAACTTGAAGGTAGAATTATGTATAATGCCTCTAGAAATGTTAGGAATTTGTTGATCAATCATAAATAAATAATGAAGTTAATAAATTATGAGTGATATATTTATCCGACCTGGCAACATTGAATGCGTGACCCCGCAGGCGATGCGGGGGTAGCAACCCTTCTATTATTACTCCTTTCTCTCCATAAAGCCGCGTGTATACATATAAAGTTATTGTCGGGGGCGAGGAAGCAATAACGCCTTAACACAACAATGCTATATATTTATGCGGCGGCACACGTGTTATGTAAACGTTATATTATAATATAGGTAGGTATATATAAACGTGAGCTTGTTTATCGTGGAAGAGTTAATTACAGTTTTCGGGAGTAGAAGAGAAGACGATTGAACAAATAATGACGAGTTCTGCTGTTGTGTAAAATCGAGCCGAGTTTTTGTATTTCCCGAGAATATGAAGCAGATCAGTTGAAAGGCGCCCGAAACTCCTGTTGCCGTTCGGGGATTTTCTTGTTGAGCGTATTCGTGTTGAAATAGCGGGCAAGCAAGCCGAGTCAGCTCACGTACGTATAAATTTATTACAATTCAACCCGTTGCTAAAGTTAATTTCATCAAGTCTGCATTGTTTAAAATTGAAAGGCAAGGGGAGACAGATTAGTTAATTTATCATGTAATTCGGTTGAATTTCCCCATTTTACAGTAGAAGGCCTTTTGTGCGGAGCTTGAGCGGCGGTCGTATTGAATTATGTGCGTGTACTAAATATTACCGCCTCGATTTTAATCAATTTAACCCCTTTATATCGCAGAGCGGGAAGCAATTTCAACTTTCATCGCTGAGAATTTGATCGCCACTTATTTGAATCTCAATGGAATCTCGCACCAGTAATAGAGTTTCTAGGGCTCCCGTATGGAACTATGGTGGAGTCGACCTCGCAGCCTCTCTCGGACATTATTTACCCAGACTCTGGTGTTCTAAGCATCTCCGATATTCCTTCAGCCGACGTCTTTACAAGTTATGCGAAATAAGACGACTACACCAGAATACTGCAGCCAGAGATTCCCCCTGCTTTCGTCATTCCTTGGGATATATTATCTGGATTAGAAATGCCAACTCCATTGTCTCATAAAAATTCATAAAAAACACACTTTCTGTAAAATGTTACATAGAATGTACTGAATCTGGCATGGTAGATTATGACCCTATTCTTTTTCATAATTACATTGTATGTTATTTATGAAAAAAACCGTTACCAGTTTTAGCTCCTATTTTCGACCTTTTTTTTTCGACCAATGAATTTGGCCGACTGTTACGGGATAACAGTGAGAGTACTTCTGGATTTATATGGAGCTGAAGTTAAAAATGTACACAATAAATCTGAGGTAATGAAAATCAGCCGTTGCTCTCTCGATTCGTTTTCTTTCATTAGCGTGAAATCCGAAATGCTATATGTTAAATGGACCATTCTGTATTCAGAAGTGACATAAGTACTATAACTTGTTTACGTGATCGTTCTAGAACGTCAGTCTAGAAACTTTTGTCGTCACCTTTTGTATAATCTTTTGTACATAAGTCATCAAAAGCCATACAGTTGACATTTCAAAAATTTTCATAGCCTCATAGATCCTAGGATTTCATAGTCAAACATTTGTGATAAACAAGCAGGTGGCGCCATGTGCTAAACAAGACTTGTGATATTGTTAGGGTTGTTATTGGGTAGCAGGATAATTTAAAGGAGATTGGGTTTTCCATTGGTTTATTGGTTAACACTTTAACACTACATAACGACGGTTGTCTATATATCTAATAATTCGTTGACGTAATACTTACATAACTCCATAACTGGGACTAATAATCTTATTAATAATGATTCTCGGATAGAGTGTCCATCTATTATATATCGCTGGACCGATGCCAACGCGTATTGTTTACCCTTAGTCAGCATTATTGCAAGGTCGGTACCGGGCTGGGTTACCGTCTTGTTACTAAACATTATTTATGTGAGTCATTAAAATATTAAAAATACTATTTGTTTTCATAACAAGATTGATAAGTTAATAAATTGACTTTAAAATATTTACTTATTGAAAGTAAGATTTCCTTGCTAATAATCTTAACTGGTCCATCACGCATTGTTTTTCTTATGGCCGCAATAATGTTATTTCAAGTTTGGGTATTAAAAAAAAAAAACAAGGAAACCAAAAAACAAAATGAAATTAAAAAATAAAAGAAATTACAATTCAATCAACAAATTACTATTTTTTACGGAATATCGTAAAAAAAAACATAGGTGAAGCCATATGACTTCTTATTATTAGGTATTGACATCATTCGGTGAATAATTTTTTTAGATCTCGATTTCTCAGGTTTTCAGGATATTTCAGCAACGACTCAAGTTAGCCCAAATTTTGTTCCAGGTTATTCTTAATAAGAAGAAAATTGTTCCACTTTTCTCTAATTCAACCGACCCAGTATCTCTACTAGTTATCGAGATACCAATGGTGTAAGAGGTAAAAAAAATTATAAGATTTAATGAAGGAATCTCATTAATGTCAAAAGCTAGGATGTTCAATCCTTACCTTATAGAATCCTTCTATTGTTGACTAAAAATATTGCAACGAAGGAAGGTTTGTTTACACCACTCCCTGATAATAATTAATCAGCTGGTTGTTGGTTCGCGACAGTTCTGCCTGCGTCTGGAACCATCAGTGAAATATCCAGAAATGTCGAGAGTCCACGGCCGGCGTGTATATAAGAGCGTCCGGTCAGCGGTGGAAGTTTGGATTGAAAGACATTAGAGATTGGAAGACAACAGAATAAACATCACAGTGATTGAGAGAGTATGCGAGGATATTGGAAATAGTATGTAGAAGTGAAGAGCATAGTTGTGTTTAGTTGTCCGGGTGGTCCATCACTTATGTCCACCCCCGAAATAGAGGTTAATTTTAAAGATAAAAAATTGAAACTTTGAGGATTTGTGTAATTAATATAGGACCACATAATGGCATAATCAGATTAATTATTATTTTTTTGTAATTAAGCCATCAGCGATAAAAAACTGTAATTTGGTGTTAATATAACCAAAATAAATTCTATTTTTCTTTAATACACCGATAGAAATCGATTAATAAACTCAAAATCAATGAAAATAAATATCAAAAACCTAATTACAAGCCTTTAATTAAATGAAATACTTAAAATATGGAAATAACAGGTAAAATGATTGATATATGGTAGAGCAATAAAACTGACAAATCTAATGAGGGTAGGTACCTACCATAAATAATCTTCAAAGCAGTCAGAAGAATGTGCCATTGAACTCGAATGGGGCTTCTTTTATGAATGTTTACTTAGGATATGTTTACTTAACATTTGTGCTATACCAGCCCTTGAAAATCCTGATAGTTTTATTGCTTCCGTAAATCAATCATTCTAGCTGTCATTTCCATATTTTAAGTATTTTATTTAATTAAAGGCTTGTAATTTGTTTTTTGATATTTCTTTCAAGCGATTTTGATTTTCTTAATTGATTTCTATCGATGTATTAAAGAAAAATCGAATTTATTTTGGTCACATTAACACCAAATTACAGTTTTTTATCGCTGATGGCTCAACTAAAAAAAATAATTAATCTGATTATGCCATTATGTGGTCCTATATTAATTACACAAATCCTCAAAGTTTCAATTTTTTATCTTTAAAATTAACCTCTATTTCGGGGGTGGACATAAGTGATGGACCACCCGGTATAAATAAGAAGAACTAATTATTAAGATTTTGGATTTAAGATTTAAATCAAGACTTTTAATTATTGTAAGACTTTTAACTGTAAGAAATAATTAAAGAAAGAAAGTTACAATATTAAAACGAATATGTTTCATTGAGAAATTCGGCTTTGATGACGCTTTCTTCAAATTACAAAAAAATGGTGACACAATTTACGGTATCTTGTGACTGTAGTTCAGCTGCATGCGATAAAAAGACCCCAAATCAATAATCATTTCAGTCTAAATATTTATTTTGTCAGTAAGAGACAGACCAAAAGATCATGTAGAAAGAAATGTACATCTCATTTTCAATCTCTTCTTATTTGATCTTAAATTTTCTATTGTAAGTTTAGACTCATTGAGATATTTTTCTGCTATCAGTACTTAATAAAACTATACCTACATGATAAACAATTTCATTTCTGAACGAATCGATCGTCACTTCTCAATCCTTACAAATGCAGCTAGACAATTACCCACCAAGAGTACAGACATAGTATCCATTGTAAGAGCTCATAATAAATAAAAGAAGCCGAATAACGCAGGATATTAACGTACAGGTGATACCGTGTGAAAGAGTACCTACCTTTAAGGGAAGGAAGTGTGGTATATAATATTCGCCCTGTATATTAAATATACGGATGACGCCATGCGTGCACTTTGCGGCAGGACGGATATGATGATATTGGTCATCGTCGATCGTGTGGGAACCGTTCCGAGGACCGCGGAGCATTCGGAATATTTAATAAAGTGATTTGATTTCGGGTTATGAGGAAAAATGTCCAGATTTATTGCTCGGAATTTATGAGTTATAATAAAAGTATATTACTCAAGGTTTATCGCCGTCTTTTCAACGCAGGTATATTTTTTATTAGAGTTTATAATTTATTTGAGAACGAAGGTGAATATTCATAAATGACAGATACCTACCTGTCTCACTTAAAGACTTAATAAATTGAGTAAATATTAAGCTAGGAATTTCGTAAAAAATTCATAAAAACATGAGAAAATATTAATGGAATGTTACTGGTTTCAAACTATTACCTCTTATGTATGTCTACCTACCTATATATGAAATGTATTGTATACTTAAGTAGCATTTCTCATTCTGTTGTATCGGGTGTGTTTATTTAGTTCTTTTGAAATTATGGGTCATGTTGAAACTTAATTTCGGTACCTCGAATATATCATAAATATATTCAATGAGTAAAACAACAGACTACTCTATTAAACTTTCTACTGATAGTGATACTAGTCACTGTTACTTATTGTAACTGTTAACAATTTATAGGTTATTTCAAAATAATTGTAATAGTACTGCGATTTTTAAGTCTCAAATCATCGGTAGTTTATCCCTAAATCTAAATTTTTTTATTAGAGGATATAATGACAAAATGGTCTGAAACAGTTTTTCCCCACAAGGATATCGTTAGTAACGACTGGATATATCGCTGCCCCGTTACGCGGCTAGCCCATTTCCAGTTCCAGTTCTATTATAAACAACGTGACGGCACGGACGTTTAGGAACTGTGATTTCAAAGTCTTTCAATTTTTATTAAATGATATATTTGATTTATTAAACGAAAAAAGTAATGTACGAAATTTGATTATTTATTGTTGAATTTCTGTCTTATATAATTGGGAATCGGGTTCTTGTGAATGAAATTATTATTTTGAAAAGATTTTTATATAAAACGAAACGTTTCAGGGCCGATTGGTCCCTTAATTGTTCACTCGTAATATAAAGAAAATATGTAAAAAACTTATAATACTTTAAAAAACTATAATTAATACAATAAAATGGTCGAAAAATGGTGTTTTTATGAATTTTTAAAACTTTTGAAAATATAATAAAATGTCATAATCAAATCAAATTTATATATACATACCTATTTTAAAAAATTTTAAAAATTCATAAAAACACCATTTTTCGACCATTTTATTGTATTAATTATAGTTTTTTAAAGTATTTTAAGTTTTTTACATATTTTCTCGACATTACGAGTGAACAAGGGACCAATCGGCCCTGAAACCAAGAACCCGATTCCCAATTAAATAAGACAGAAATTCAACAATTACTAAGAAGCTTCAAGAAAAATTATCAAATTTGATTATTTATTTATATTGATTAGATTATACCTAGTATACAGGCGGTAGGGAGATTTTCCCTATGTTAATGTGGAAACATACTATACCTCGCTATACCATACGCCTTTAGGCCTCTCTCAATATCCCAAATTCTCAAAAGTCACCATTTTTGTTTTTCGGAGGAAACGGGAGGGGGCCTGAAAGGTGAAAAATTTTGTTTTCTTTTTTTCTTGGCTTGTCTTATAGCTACGACAAAAGGACTTATACAGGAATTACTATAATTACTTTTGTCGTATCTGCAATGCAATCCGAGAAAATTAGAAAACATATTCGGACCGTTTAGCCCCCCCCCCCTGCTTCCCCCGTAACGCAAAACTTGTAGACTTCTGTACATTTGGGACTCTGAGAGGGACCTAAAAGGTATGCAAAAATGCAGCGAGGGGCGTTCACGTTTGAGCCAAAAACTTTTACAGTTGAATGCTATTTTCGCAATGAAAGTAAAACTAATCGAACTTGCATCGGTGTACTTACAGGTAACTGCATGCCTGATTGAGTTCTATAAAGAAACAACTGCATGCCTGGTGTTGCGGTGGCTCTCCATAATCTTAAAGAAACCGTTAAACGATATATTGCAAATTTTAGAGAGATAGGCAATGTGGCAGGCCAAAGAGATGTAATGAAGAAAAATCAAAAATTGCTTGCAATATTATGCAAAATGATCCTCACACATCAGTTCGTCATCTAGTTCATCAAATTGATATTTCTGTAGGAACCTCTGCACACGCTACTTTTACAACGTGCTCACTTGCATCCTTCTCGAGTGACGGTGGTGCAAAATTTACCTCGAGACCTTCCAGAGAAGTAGAAATTTCCCACAGAAACAAGTCAAAAAATAAATTTGAAGCAATTCAGACGAACATTAAGTAAAATATGTCTGCTCGAAAACGATAATTTACTGAGAAGTTTTACTTTGACTTTTTTTTTCGAGACGGTTTGGGTGTGTCGTTCAAATTGAGGAATGATTTCTATAGAGTTTTTTCTTATCTTTTCAAATTCGATGACAGTTTTTCAGTAGCACGGTCAGAAAATTAACTTTTCCAACAAAGACCATGGGGGCAAAAATTTTCAAGTCCGGTCCTGGATTTTTTATTAACTCAGAATGCGGTTTTGATGAGTTCCCGGAATGCACCATTCCTGGTAAATTTCTACAAAATATCTCCAGCCGTTTCAGAAATATCGCCTATCAAAGTTTTGTACCTAAGACATAAAACACCCTGTAACTTCTTAACAAATCACACAAAAAAAATTTCTTTTGTGGTTTTCGACCCGCCTTGAAGTCCGCTTATCACCATTGGTCTATGTAAGGTCACTCATGAATCACCCTGTATAATTTAATTTGTTGATTATTTAAATAAAAAACTGTAGCTTACATTAGTGTCTTTTGGGCAAAAAAACTTTATAGTTGAAAGTTATTTTCGTAATGGGAGTAAGCTTGATGGAATTTGGATGTGTTTTCTTTAGACACTTAACTGTCTTCAAATATTCGTGGTGTGGTGGCGCTCGCAGTTAAAAAAAATTGCCAGGATATGCTGCAAATCTTCGAACAACAGAGGAAATATCGGGAAGTTAGTTAACTGGCAGGTCAACGAGTATGTCGAAGACAAAAGTTTAAATCGACATGAAGAACATTTAAATGTTATCAGAATTCTCTCTAGTTTGTTCTGTTCGTCTTCAAACTAAGTGGGTTGATGTTGAACCTGTGGATTACCGTTGAACCTGCTTATAACCTGCTTAGGATAAGTACTCACTTTTCTTCTTATCGAGTGATAGAGTATAGGGAAAGTGTCCCTACACCTGACAGATAAAATTTGTGTCAAAAGTTTTCCCGAAACGTGCAGTTTTCAGCAAGATCTTTCACACATTTAGCATGATTTCAAATATCGTGTAGATGAATTCCCAGAATTACAGAAAAATGTTGTGTTTGTTGGAAGATTTCCGAAGCGCCCGATTTCGTGAAGCAGCCTTGTGACACTTATCAATCGAAATACACCCATATACCGTGGCTAGCCAGGTTCTGCGAGCTCAAATGTGATTTTTTTATATGTATTTACATCAAGGGCTCGATATTTGTGATAGTGATTAACGTAGACTGGTAATCGAGAGGGGAAGTCCATCGAGATAAACAATAATACACCTGAACTGTTACAAAGTGTTAGGTACTGTATATGCATGAATATTTACGCCATGTTACCTATTCTGGGACTTGGATAAAATATTTTGTTTCGTTTGAATAAAGCAACATTTAAAATGACGACAAAACAAAATGCTGTACCTATAATACAGGATGACAAAATCACAATTAATCTCGTTTTGGAACAATGTTATTCTAACACAATTTCACACATAAGAGTTAACAATAGCTGTATAATAAAGAGAATATAAATGTTAATTTCGGGCAAACAATACTGTAATAACCACGTTTGCCAGGCATTTAACGTATTGTAGATTTATGACTTCGACCTGATATAATCTAGTATGACAATAAATTATAATGGCTTGTGGAAACACAACTCAGTAAATTTTATTACGATTTACCACACAATAATGCGCATATATTTAAATCCGGAACGAGTGGTGGAAGAAGTTTTTGACTTCTATTTCGAAAATAAACACGATTTAATTAAGGTAAAATAACACACATTCAGGTGATATGTTACCTAGCGCTATTCCTAGACAGTCAACTTTCCGAGAGGGAATTACTGCGCTGTGTGTTGGAATTGATAGATAAAGATCGATCTGATTGGGCAGTCACGCCTTCTACCAGGACTAATAACGTATTTCCTACCTTTATATCTTGCACACAACTGGAATAATATTCCATTCCCTGTGCCATAATTGTGTATAATATTTAACCTGCGCTCACCGATATTTACTACCATTTCGCATGAGTCAAATATATAAATTCTCTGGCTTCTTCTATGCGATATTACGAATTATTGAGACTGTCTTCCTTTGTGTTGTTTCCATTTATAAGCAAATATCTCGATCTTTAAACGAAAAAGACACATTTTGGAGTAGGTGTAGGTCTAAGGTAATTTTTCCGTGAATGGACACATCATGATAATGGTATTTAGTTCATTTAAAAAGTAATTTTAACAAACAGTTGGGTCTGGAATGGCCGGTAGTCGAATTGCCACAGTATGGATTCGAATCCTAGCCTCGTCTATAAACTATTTAAAACGATTAAAATGAATCTGTGACTAAATGAGCTGATTCTCGAAGCTAAAAATTACCAGAGAGGAGTTTGATGTACACAGTTGCAATCTATTCTCTTGCCTTAACAAAATTAATAACATAATACGGTTCTTAAGGTATAACCATAATCTTTTTTGCTGGTTGGTAGAAACCTAGACAACGAAAACTTGTTTGTCATACATACTGCATGACACTCAGCAAGATTTGAATTTATTTGCCCTCCATGCAGAGATTTACAAGATTTAATTATTTCGTAATGCGTGCTCCAAGCTGACAGTGCCCAGTAAGAGAATCCGTTCGTTTATCTTTTTTTCTGAGCTTAATGTAGGGCCCACATATTTTTTGATTATATTCTCAAGCAGTATCCTGAGATGTCTTAATTCTGGGACGTCTCTCCAGAGACTAGCTCTCTGGATTTTCCCTTCTTCTCTGATTTTGCCTTGAAATCATTTTCTCCTGATCCGCGAAAGGTTCTGATTCTATAAGTGGCGTTTTTGCTCCTCGCGACTCCTGTCTGTCCTGCGACATCCAAAGAAGAGCTACCTTTTTCATTTTTACCTAATTTACTCAACTTCATTAGACATTTCCACACCATTTTTGAAATAATGGCGTATGAGCTCAGTGCTTGACGGTACGTTAAGACAGCGATCCTGTTGAGTCCCCAGGTGCGCTGGTGATATGTTTCCCATCAGGTAGAGCATTGTAGCCTTTCCCGAATGGATTTCCTTGTTCCTTCCTTAATCATTCTGTAGTAAGCCTTTTTCGCGACAATTTCCACTATCAAATGTAGGAAGTGAGATTTAGGATTACCTCACAAACTCCCATGTCCCCTGCTTGCCTCTATCATTCATATGCAAGCAAGTTTCTGTGTTTTTGTAAGGGTATTCCTCAGCGTATTCTTCATTGTTCGGCCTAACCAGCCTACATCTCCGTAGCTGATTATATGTCTCACTATAACCAACGGTATAGTAAATCCGGTATAGTAAGTTTTCGGTTACAGAAGCTCGGAAATTTCCCGTTATATTCCTGCACACCGTTAGGCCTCAAGTGGTTTTGTATACTTCCTTAGTATCTTCCACAGAAGCTGCTTCCTACTTAAACTCCAAAATAATGAGATGGCTTCCATTGAATGGTTACTGCACGTAGAATGAGACTCTTTTGAGCCCCACTTACATGCTATATGCACTGACTATTTATATTATTTACCCTCTTTGTATTTTTTTATAGGAAGTTGAATCGAAACTTCCTCTGGCATATTATGACGATGTCGTCGGCGTAGCCTTGGCAATCGATGTCTTGGCTCGAACGCTTGTATCATTATAAAGTTCGTCCACCACTAACCGCTAAGTCAGGGGTGATACAGAGAAGGCAAGAAAAACGAGAGAAGAAAAAATTGGAAAGGTTAAAGACCAAAGACTTGAACTCGTCAAACGTTTTCGGTTTTCTCAACAAATCCCTGTCATTATCGAAAAACATGAAAAAGTCCAAGAGTCAGCATAGACAAGAAATAAAGAATGAATCAACTGTGAATTTGAATATTTGCGTCCTGAAAACAGATGAAGACATTAAAAGGCTGGAGGTTGAAATTTTAAGGATAAAACAGAGGCTTGATCGTAATGTTGATAACGATTTGGATTTTCGTAAAAACTTGGAGCAGCAATTGGTTAGGAAAGCGCAGCTGATGAAACAACTGCAAGTGGAAGCAAATAATATTAAAAATGAACAAAATTTGAGAATTGATAAAAAGAAAATGACGATATTTTGATTTATTTATATGTTTTTGTAAATTATATTTATGTACATAACTAAATAAAAATAAAACAAATACTACACCTTCTTGTGAACAGACTCGAATTGCGCCGATTTGAATTAAATTTTGTACCACATTAGTCTCAGCTATCCTTATTGAGTTCTAGCATCTCGCATTCTTTTTGGACACTGTGCTGTTTCATCCTCTTTTACTCGAAGAGTTGTTGACTACCTCGTGAGGAATGTACGAAAAACTTATATATTTACAAAAGACACAAATTGGTGTCACAAAATGGTTGTTTCTTATATCTCCAGGGAATCTGGATTCTTTTTGTCAAGTGATAGAGAGCGGTCTCCGAAGAGTTTCCCCGTTTGTTATTCAGGTTGATTTGGATGTAACCGCACTCTGTACCGGAATTCTATTCTTAAGTAATCTGATGCTCAGATGACTGGTCTGAAGGTATCCGGCTGCGTCATCCTGCTTCCCCGCTTTTGAAATGAAAGTAACCTTGGCCCTTCACCAAGTCTTAGTATTTAGCCGAACAGTAAGGTGCTTGTTGCAATTTTTACCATGTGAGGCGCTACATTTGACACCATTTTTTTACATTTTGACACCATACAACATTTTTTAAAGCAATGCTGGGAATATGCGTTAACGCGACTTTTATGGTTTGAAAGTGTTGATTTTCCAATGGAAAGTGTTGATTGTCCACCGTAACTTGTCTGTAGACCAGATTTTTGTACATATGTTTTGCAGTAATTATTTTCTGGTCTACTTCAAATTTTTTCTCTTTCATCACTTTTGAGCTTACCAAGCTCCCTAAATTCATTCTTCACTTACCCTAAAGCTATTTTACCTAACTGTAATTTTCCTGACTGACTGGCCTCGTCGCGACACCTTTCAATGTATATTGTTTCAGTTAGTGTCATCCCTCCTGAACATTTTTGGCATAAAAGTTTTTAATAAATATTTTTTCTTAACATTTAATTTTGATTTGTTGTTATTGTAGTTGCGTATGATTTTATCGGATATTTTGCTATTTTATTTTTATTTTTTTTATAAGCACAAGTTTATTCAATTGATTACCGATACATATATGCCGTTCACATATTAAAAAAGCATTGGTAGGCCATGAACTTTTGTTTTTAGGTTTACAAAAATGAAAACTCCCTAGATCTTGATTGACAATATCAGCTGATCGAGGTATTGAAGGTTAAGTAAACACCGACACTTGTCAAATCGCTCAAATTGCCTCAGCTGATTAACAGCCTTGTTGTCTAATTGAAGTTTTAGTAGATTATCTAGGATAATTTTTATTCGGACAAATTTTTCTCGAACTGTCAAATAAATATTAATTTTTTGACATTATAAATTTCATAATGCCGAAATTAATATCGATTGAAGAAAAAATTCGTATAAAAAAGGCATTCAAGTTATTTAAATCTGAAAATGACAACCTAAGTGAAGGACAAGTCATATTGAAAGTAAAACACATTTGGGGTGTAAGTATTATTAAGTATACACCTAATAAAATGATGTTACGTAATTTTCCTCTTTTATAGTATTCAGTAAGTGCGATTGAAACAATAATTAAACAGGATAAATTTGAAGTTAAGCCTTTGGGCAGACGACCTAAACCAGACAATAATCATGAAAATTTTACGTTTCGGAAAGATTCGCAACGACTGATTTTATATATATAACTTGAAAAACGAACATTTTACTCTAGGAAAACTTTTGGAAGACGAACGTAAACATTTGGATTTTGAAAAGGGGAGAATAACTGGTTTATTTAAAATTCTTAAATATCTCAGCTATAAATATGAATATGTGAACGGACGCAAAATTCTTTGTGAACAAAAGCATGTCGTTGCATCCAAAATTACCTTTCTAAGAAAATACTTACAATATCAAAATTCGAGTGAAAATGTAACGTTCGTGTACCTGGACGAAACATGGATCTACCACAATGGATCCAAACGGCAATCACCAATAATAAGATCGCCAATCACCATGACCGTAGCCGATTGGCCGATTCAGTACCTACCTAATGTTCTATTTTTTAATAATAAATAAGTACATAATTACTAATTTTTGATCTATTTTATAATTAAGAGTTCCTTTAATTGGAGCATTGGTCGGAGTAACGTTGTAACTTACCTTTTTACATGAGACTCAAAAAATGTACCTTGCAACATTATTAAATAGAATGTTTTTTTCATTTAGCGATTCTTGAAATATTGTTTAAATATTATTTAAGGTAAATTAGGCAACAATTAAAGCTTTGTGGAAGCATTCTGCCCATTTTAACGTGCTGAATCGAAAAAATTACTCCAAAAAATTATGTAAGTTACAACGTTACTCCGGCCAACGCTACAATTAGTTCCTTTAAGATATCAAAATACAATAAAACTTTTTTCTCATGTTATAATTTATGGCAAGCTTATTAGACTTGACGAGTTTGCTTTCTAGATAAAGATTGCAATATCATAAAATAACGTGACTAAAGGTTCCAAAATAAAAAGTCCATAAAGACGTAAAGATAATAAGAAGAATAGCAAAAATATCAAGAATCCATTTTGCAATTATGTCCTGTTCGTTGTCATAAAACTTCAACCTCATAAAAAAGAGACATAACCCAACTCCAGCAAGTGATTGACAGCGGTTATACCCAGTGATTTCTATCACCCTACACCATAACCCAATTCTTTTATAAAAGTGAACGGCATATAAAGTCTATTTTTTATTTAGATGGACTTGTCAAACAGCTGTCAAGTTGGTACCCTGTGCAATCTTTAAACAGTAATTTTCATATTGTCGGATGGTAGCCTGTTTTCTCGACCTTGGAAAAAAATTTACGTTGTGACTAAAGTAACGGCAACATTCCCCGATTCGGGTATAGGCTATGACGTCACCTGCAAAACATGTTTCCTTGTTGTAAGTTCCACTGTTATAAAACGCAAATTAAAAACTTCAAATTACTTTATTTTCTCTGAAAATAGTCCTTTTTTAGTAGTTATTCGTTTTTTGAGGACAAATTTAACTGTTGCTTGGATTGACTATATCCAATGACGTTTTGCGAAAACTAGGTCTACTCCCTGAGTCGGCACTCTAGTCACAGCGAAACGCGAAGGAACTGAAAAGTTGAAGTTGTCAAATTAACAAACCAAATTATCAAATTCAAAATTATTAAAATGCTCAGGCAGGTAAATTTATTTCAAAAGAAAGAAAAGAAGGAATCATCAAATGCTATAAACAATAGCGATTGAAAGATGTTTCTCCAGATTAAGCAAAAATACTGTTTAATCAGATTCCTTGAAAAATTCTTAAAAAATGATTAAATAAATAATGTAAGTACTCTCTGTACACTGAGAGTTGTCCGTTGTCATGCCGCACTGATTTTGACTAAACAATTTCATTTAATTCGATTTGAATCGTACACTTATTTCTAAGTCGAACCAGATGTGGTATCGCAGTTCGTGTCAGTGGCGTGTGTTGAGGAATAATGAATATCCTATAAATATATTATTTCGACAAGTTATTGACGAAGTAGTGCCTTGCAACTTTTTGATAACAAATATTACATAATGCAAGTAAATAAGAATGATAATAATTATTATTGTTATCATCATGATAGAAATATCATGTCACCTACCTTGCTGGTTGCCGTTTAAAAGAAAGAATAACACCTCCGTTTTCTTATTTGCAAGTAAAATATTCCAGCAATTTTACCACAAGACCACGTACTAGGGAGTTCAATCGTTTCCCAGGCAAAACAAGGAAATAGATTTTTAGGCATTCGCGAAATTAAGTTACTCATAGTTTATCACACCGTACAATATAACACAGGTAATTCTGCTAATTTCGTATTAAAAACGTTTCAAATCACAACAAAAACCTTATTTAGTATATTTACCGCTGACACTGACACTTGAGAGTAGCGACGATCGTAATGTCGTATCAATCTAAGCGTATCAAGACGCGAGTCGATACTTCCGTCTCACTCTCGCTCATCTTTTTAGAATTGCTGACGATTCAAACGTATTTCTGAAAATACGTCCCATTTTAACTCGATTGGGTATGCAATGCAATAGAAGGAGTAAGGAATATAACGAGATGATGTATCCTTAGTTCTCACAACAGACAACTCTCAGTGTACAGACTTTTCCTCTTCTATTTATCAATAATAGATTTTCTTCTATTTTCAACATTTTTACATAAAACTAAGAAGGAATCGGTCTAATCCTACATACATAAGATTTATAAGAGTAAATAGCTAAGGTACTTACACCTACAACAAGTCTCTAAAATTTTCCAATTTACCTCTAAAAATTGAGTTTATAGTTTTTTTTGGATTGAAATTTTGAAATAAATTGACATTTCAACTAATGGACATAACCTAAATTAATTTAGTAACTATTCCAGTGACTATTTTAGTAACAACTATCACCATAACCAACCTAATCAGTCTTGTTGCCAATCGTTCCCCTAGAATTTTGACTTGGTGGAATCCATCTAAATAAAAAATAAAGTATAGGAAATTAACATTGGATACAAGGTTTGTGCAAATCCCTGCTTTCCTAATCATTTTTGAGCACCAAAATAATACAAGGTGTTTCTAAATGGAGTACCATAAATTGGAGGACTTGTAGATAAAGTTAAAAAAATACGAAAATGTAGGAAAATTTCTTTTCGAAAAGGCTTTATTGATGAGATACAGGGTGTTAAAGAGTCGACCGACAGACCACTCTTTTGTTAATATTTGTTGAAATAATAACCCAACTGAGACAATTTTTTGTGTGTAACAACAAGTTATAAAGAGCAATAATCAGACAAATTTTCGGTTTATTTCAATAAGCCAGTGGCGTAGAAACTGGGGTCGTTTGACACTTTTCACTCTTTAAAAAAGTAAGGGCTAGGTTTTTGATGTCTTATTACTTTTTTCTGAATCAACGGTCTTTTTACAATTTAAAAGCCATACTTGTTTAATTTGCCCAGAGGCGTCCGTTTTTGAGATATTTGCAATTTTGTGTAAAAAAAAAAATGCATTTGAACGATTATCAAATCAACCAAAAATAATGTTTTCGTTGGAGCAGCGTTTAAATGCATGATAGATAGATAGA
The DNA here is from genome assembly GCA_910589415.1 of Malachius bipustulatus. NCBI lineage: Eukaryota > Metazoa > Arthropoda > Insecta > Coleoptera > Melyridae > Malachius > Malachius bipustulatus. The sequence continues at coordinate 30,541,991 of OU342631.1, read as the reverse complement.
TAGATAGATACTTTATTTAACTATTTTACACATATAAAAATGGTGTATAGCAAGTCATATTATAAATTATACAAGAATTTGACAAAAAGTGTCTGTAATACACAGACGTCATCAAACAAACACTCACAAAAACACAGAAATAAACACAAAATATACAGATAGATACTAGGCAACTAACCTCTACACAAAATCTGTTTGTAAAAATCTTAAAAATTCAGCCACATCATAGAAACAGTGATGCAATAGCAATCGCTTTATGCAATTACTAAAACAGTCATCACTCATGAGTCTAATCCGTGCAGGCAATACATTGTAGATTTTTATGTCAAGGGAATTCCTCTCTGATTTAACCAGTCTGTAGCGGGGCTCAAGTAACAGATCCTCTGTGACAGAGCGCGTCGTATACTGATGGACATTAGCCACTTTTGACAAACAACCTCTCCTTGCGTGAATTTCCGTTAGCGTCTGGTGCATATAGATACACGGGAGTGGTAAAATTTTGAGCCTTTTAAATAAAGGTCGACAATGATCCCTACACCCAGCCCCAGCTAAAATTCTCACTGCACGTTTTTGTAGTCTATAAACACCTTAATTGAATGAACCGAGTTGCCCCATAAAGTAGTCCCATAGCTGACCAAAGAATGGAAGAGTCCAAAATATATGTTCTTTAACATAAATGAACTCAGGATTTTCCGGAGTTGTCTGAGCAAGAACAGTATGCTTGCTAGCTTCCTCCTTAATTCATTTATATGACATGTCCAATTTAAAGAATCATCAAGCGAGACTCCAAGCAGTCTGCAGTGCTTGCCCGTACTGATGGTATTGTTACTAGAAATAATCAAACTCTGAGTTTTATCTTTATTTAGCTGTAACCTATTCGCGGAAAACCACTCCTCTCCCATTTCCAGTACAGTATTCGAGTACTTAATCAGCTCCGAAACACTCACCCCGGAGCAGGAAAAGGACGTGTCGTCCGCAAAGAGCACAACCCCACATTTTTCGTGCATGTAGTAACAAAGATCATTGATGTATATGACAAACAGTAGCGGTCCCAGAACAGAGCCCTGAGGAACACCATGTTCAATTTTGTTCAGCCCGGACTTATTTCCACTTATATAAACAGACTGCTGTCTATGGCTCAAGTAGGACTCAAACAAACTCAAAGGCACACCTCTCACGCCATAACATTCAAGCTTCTGTATCAGGATCCTATGGGAGACACAGTCAAAAGCCTTCGAAAGATCGCACATAGTCAACAAAGAATGCTTATGCTCCTCCAAGCCCCGCACCACGCTCTCCACGATCTCCAGAAGAGCTGACTGTCGACTTGTTCTTTCGAAACCCGAATTGGGCAGGATGTAATAATCTAAACTTTTCAAAATAGTTGTATAGTCTGTTCTTTAGCAGAATCTCAAATACTTTTGAAAAAATAACAATAATGGAAACCGGCCTATAGTTACTCACAGATTCCAAGTCGCCTTTCTTGTGTAGAGGCAAAATTTTCCCAAACTTGAAGGCATCTGGAAAAATTCCCTGAGTAAAACAACAATTTATCAAATATGCAAGTGGCTCAGCCAACAAATCCACCGACTCCTTCAAAAATATGTCACTCAGGCCATAGAAGTCACCCACTGAAGATCTCTTCAACCCAGTTATTACGTCATGTACTTCCCTAGTGGTCACTCCCTGTAGAAAGAAGTTAAAATTCACCGGAGGTAGATATTTTAAAAAATCGCTACTCTGAGCAGAGGTAGTAGAAATACTCTTTATTACATTGGCAGCCACAGAAGCAAAGAAGTCATTAAAATCATCCGCTTTAAGGGTTTTGCTAGCTTTGGGAGTGGGTTTTCTGTTAAGTTCAAAATTTACCAGCCTCCAACAAGCCTTGTTTTTGTTGGCTGAATTGCACAGATATGAATCACAGGCTCCTCTCTTTGCGGACGCAACTGATTTTCGATAGTCCCTCCTCAACTCCCGGTAAAGAGACCACCCTTGAGGATCCCCTCCAACGTCACATATGACTTTCAACACTGATAAGAATTGTCGTTTTCTTGTTAATTCCTGATTAAACCATTTTACTGGTGGAGAGACAGAAGTACTTTTTTTCAAAGGAAAACAATCCTCCACCATGAATTTGTACGTATTGACTAACCAAGTGGCCATGGCATTTACGTCTTCACCCAAATTTAAAATTGTTGACCAGTCAGTACTACAGACAGATGACCTAAACTTACTCAACCCAATGTCAGAGATATGTCTCCTCTCCGTCACTGCAGGGACCGAACCCCCACCCCGATGACTCAAAACTATGTATTGCCCTCTATGGTCAGCTATGCAGGCTTCAAAAACACCCACCCGTCTGTTCGTCTCATCAATATTAGTAACAATATTGTCAACACAAGTAGCAGAATACTGAGTAACTCTTGTGTAATCACTTATAGTCGGACGCAATCCGAATGAGTCGCATAAATTTAAAAACTGAGTAAGATTTTCAGATTCAACCTTGAAGTTTATATTAATGTCACCTGCGATTATGATCCTAAATGAACCCCGCAGCAGGCCGGTCAGCACACGTTCAAGGTTCCCAAAGAAAGTGTCAAGATCTCTCGAACATGATGACCTATTATACACCACAACAATAATTAATCTCAAATTAGATATTTCTACAGCACAAAATTCAGAATTTAATTCGTCGCAATAAGAAGTCAGCAATATTTCCTTAACATCGAGGGAGTTCCGAGTAAAGATACAAACACCCCCCCGATCTCGGTTTTCCCTGCAGAAATATGAGGTCAGAGAATATCCATGAATATTCACGCTTTTTAAGTCACATTCCGACAGCCAATGTTCAGAGACACAAAAAACACTGAAGGTATATTCTGACAGAAACAAATTTAGCTGATCGATCTTGTTTGCAATTCCCTGCACGTTAACATGAAATAAACTCAATACACCATAATCCAGAACATTTTTGAGAGTACCAACCTCAAGAACATCCGCATCCTCATTGACATCCGTCGTTTGTCGCCCGGGATTTCCGGACCAGCCCTCGTCTTCTATGATGGAGCAGTTCTTCTTGGACGAGGGAAAAAAAATTGCCGAATATGGGCACCACTTGGCCAGAGGGATGGATCCATAGCTTTCGTTAAATTCTGACTGTGTACACTAACCTTGAAAGAACTATACAAATTCGGATGCTTCGAGTTTAGCAACTCCACTGAAACCTCAGGCAGATGTGGCCTTAGCAACTCCTCCAGGTCTCCCGCAGTCATGAGAGGATCAGTTCTATAGACGTGAATTGATGAAATCCTGTGAACACCAACCCATTTTTTGCCATTCACATTTACATTATCATTGGACCCCACAACTATCGTTCTTTTCTTCCGTCTCGCGACAACATCCCAGTCACCGTTTTGACCCCTCTCTGGCATCTCATTCATCCCATCAACAACCCCAACGCTTTTGTCCTCAGTATCACTCCGATCCAGAGTCTCAGATACACAATTCTTATCCTTTGAGGATTTTTTCGTCAACATGGCAACATTGTCATTTTTACTTTTATTAGCAGGCTTATTTTTTACGCCTTCAATCGTTTCAATATTTTCGTGCATGTGTACGTGCAAACGGAGGACACTTCGAGCAATATTAGATAATCATTAGGTAATTTTATGTTAGGTATGTTTTGTTCAATTATTTATGTTTTGTTATGTGTTGAATAGTTTTCTTGACAATAAATATTATTTAATTTTCACTTCGGATATGAAATGTCAAACTGACAAGTAAGTCCAAAAATTAGTTTATTTAAATTTCAAAGCTACCTTCACAATTTTAATAAATGAAATTTTTAAGTGTATTTTACATAAAGCGACTGACGTCCTGACACAAAATTGCAAATATCTCAAAAACGGACGCCTCTGGGCAAATTAAACAAGTATGGCTTTTTTATTGTAAAAAGACCGTTGATTCAGAAAAAAGTAATAAGACAACAAAAAACCTAGCCCTTACTTTTTTAAAGAGTGAAAAGTGTCAAACGACCCCTGTTTTTACGCCACTGGCTTATTGAAATAAACCGAAAATTTGTCTGATTATTGCTCTTTATGACTTGTTGTTGTTGTTACACACAAAAAATTGTCTCAGTTGGGTTATTGTTTCAACAAATATTAACAAAAGAGTGGTCTGTCGGTCGACTCTTTAACACCCTGTATCTCATCAATAAAGCCTTTTCGAAAAAAAAAATTTCCTACATTTTCGTATTTTTTTAACTTTATCTACAAGTCCTCCAATTTATGGTACTCCATTTAGAAACACCTTGTATATCTAAAATGGTTGCAGCAACCGTGCAGTTGCTTCGACTACAAGACTAAAGAAAACTTAAAATACAAATGAACTCAATCGTAGTTGATTCGAGTACAGAGAGAAACGACCTCTTTATTCTAGTGTATGTTTAATGGGAAAATTCAGCCAAACTCATCAAATGTCCACCGATCCGGACTTCTACACCTACACCACGAAAAAGTGGTTTTCCAGAAAATTTCCGGAACATATGCTGTGATAAACTTAACTTTTTTAAGAGTAGTAATGAATTTTTTTTACCGAAAATATGACCATTCTTGTAAAAATAAAAGTGGCAACACTGCACTGAACATGTGAATACGTTCAGTAAGATGACAGCGAAGGTATTTCAATATTTTATATTTCTTTTATTGTATTGTGTTTTGAGCGGTTGCCTCTTCAAAAAACTTCATTTTTAGTGTTTTTAGATTTAGTTCTGTTATATCAATTTTTACCTGGTATTTTTGCACGATTATTTCGAAACAGAAATTCTAGTCATTAATAATTTATTGTAGTTTACGAAACAATAATAGGATCCATGCGAGCAGAGACCCTTATTGAAAGTTGAACATAATGCTACTTTATTCACGACATCTTTATAATTACTGTCACCTTAACAAAATATAGAAAAAAAACTTTATCGGCTATTCAACCTGCAATTGAAAAAAAAATGTAAAGTGGGAATGGAACATTCATTAATTGTTCCAGCTTCTACTAATCTATCAAATTCTAATCTAATCTAATTTATATTAGATCCCCGGTAGCAAATAAATAACCAAGCCCGATGGGCTAGTCCCCTTGGGTATTATGATGCAATGGAAGGACAATTGACGAGACCATCCCATATAGTTGATATTAACATCTCATTGTATTGAATATCAAAATTAAATAGCTCTCTTTATAATCGGACCGGATATCCACGCATTGGTATGATCGGGGGCCGGAACCGTCAGAGGTACAGTATACACATGGAGCGTCCTCCACGTCTCTGGTGAGCGTGTGTAGAGAAATACAAGGCCGTTTTGTCAGGTGCTTAATAATGCAATGGGCATGGCTTTATTACATTATCATCTATTATGTTATTGCATGATATGATAATTTGTTCTATCGCGATTGTTTACTCGTTCGATTGTCCGCCTTTACAAACTGATGGTCACGGAGAAGCTTCTACCTTACTCTCATGGCAAGCCCATCAGCTGTTCAACTACTATTATTCATTTTTCTATATATTTTTAAATGTGTAACTCTGTAGGAATCATTAGTTTTTTTAAGATACTCACTTGAAAATTTGCATAGCCTTCTTTCTTTTTCTTATGTAGACACACATTTTTAGGAAAAAAAAATCAAAGAAAATCCAAGCGCGAGCGCACGAAAGGGGGTTTATGGCAGACCTTGGCCCCCCAACATTTTTCTGCGTACGCCTATGGCTCTGATGTATGGTTTTTTTGATTGAGCGTTTATTTGTTTTACTGTCCTCACTCTTATAACATTTTGATTTAGGCCTTCGTTTACGAGATATATCAACATGTTTGGGTGTGTATCATTGATCAACTTACTGATATTTAAATTTCCCAATTTCTTTTTAGAGCGGTGATTCGGTGGTGGCTGATTCGGATATGTTTCTGCATAACGTGTTCGTCTAATAGTCAAAGTAATAATAGGTAAATTCGGATTAAAATGCTGACTGTAATTTTTTTTTTGTTTTTTAGACTATTAGACTCGTTACTACTTTGACTATTAGACGAACACGTTATGCAGAAACATATCCGAATCAGCCACCACCGAATCACCGCTCTAAAAAGAAATTGGGAAATTTAAATATCAGTAAGTTGATCAATGACACACACCCAAACATGTTGATATATCTCGTAAACGAAGGCCTAAATCAAAATGTTATAGAGTGAGGGTAGTAAAACAAATAAACGCTCAATCAAAAAAACCATACATCAGAGCCATAGGCGTACGCAGAAAAATGTTGGGGGGCCAAGGTCTGCCATGAACCCCCTTTCGTGCGCTCGCGCTTGGATTTTCTTTGATTTTTTTTCCTAAAAATGTGTGTCTGCATAAGAAAGAAGGCTATGTAAATTTTCAAGTGAGTATCTTAAAAAATAACGGAGTTATTGATAAAAAACTTTTTTTTATTTAAAGTTTGACACCCTGTATCTTGAAAATGGGACGCCTTTGTGAAAAATGGCATAAGGAAAGTGTCATTATTTTTGGCCCAGCAATCTGTGGCCAAAAGTTTCACCTCCTTTTTTGTAACACCCTGTATAGGTAAGAACTGGTTGTGGAAAATGTAGCTGGTCCACCTGAGAGAGCTATTTAAAAGAGTGGCAATGATACTAGCTAAGATGAGAACTGAATTGATTTACTAATTGAGGTAATGGAAATCAGCTGTTCTGTCGTTGTTCTTCTTTTCATTAATTGCTGTTGATTCTGGTCTGTCAAATTCTGGAATAAAGCAGTCCTGTCGAAGAACAGCTGACATGACGTGTCGGCTATGTTTCCAGAATAACTCCAGAATGAACTTGATGTCGATCTTATCTGAATAGCGATAACGACGTTATTTACTGGACAGTTCTGTTGTTCTGGGCAGTTTTTTGACCTGACAGTTGTTAACTTGACATTTAGTCACTGTTAGTCATGCCAAATACCTTAAAATATAATACCGGACACTTCCTCTCAAAACCTCCGTCCATTTTTACAGCGCCCTCATGCAGGAACTGGGGCCACTATAAGCTGTTTTTAAATTCAAAGTTAGGTAACTTTTCACGGTTTTTGACAGCTGCAGTCAATGATAATTAATTATTATTAATAATTTGTCATTAGTAATTATTGAACGTTTTAGTTTCAAGTATAATTTCAATTTAAAGTTACTCTCAAAGCATTATATCGGCGGATAATTTTGTTGAGTACCTACCAGTTAAATAGGCATTTATAATGTACCGCTGTATTAAAGTGAACATAATGTCTGGAAAATATGTGCTGTGTGCTGTGTGCGGTTGCTCCAACTATGGATTGTTAAGCATGTCCAGATCTTTCCACGTAGTTCCAAGCGCAGGAATAAAGAATTATGTATAAAGTTAACTTTAGAAGCCGCGTAAATAAACTTATTAATATTTTATAACTATATGCTGATGGAAATAGGAACAAGTAATAGGTTATAATAACATCGATGAATGACGAAGTTTTGAAAAAGTGTGGAGTGTCGAAGCCGATTTCTCACCATATTATTTTGTACCTACTGATCATTTCAAAGAGGAAAATTTTGTTAATCCAGCAAATAATAGACCTTTAAAACTGCAAGGAAGCACATTATTGGAATTGCGGCAAATAAAAGGCTTACACTTAGGTATATACAGGGTGTTGATTTTCAAAGCGGGCCATAGGGGATTAGCATTGCGAAAGTGGTTTTTGAGGATTCCTGCTCGCCGTTTAAACTGACAGAAATGGTTTTGGTATCAAAATGAAGCTAAAATTATTGCGCATAACGCTTGATATCAGAAATTAATTTAATTCCACGTTGTTTTCTAAAATTCTTCAGTAAAAATTCAAGTAATTGTCAATGTTTAATCACAAAATAGCATGCCTTGCCTAAACAATAATGACGTTTCTACGTTTCGACAATCCAATAATAAAACTTTATAAGTCAGTAGGTAATAATAAAGTCTGGTTCTATTTAAAAATGGGCTATACAAACTAAGAAAGAGTCTTTATGGTGAAAACCTATACAGTGTAGCCAGTTACAGGAGGGTTAAATAGAACCAGACTTTATTATTACCTACTGACTTATAAAGTTTTATTCTTGGTTTTATTATTGGATTGTCGAAACGTAGAAACGTCATTATTGTTTAGGCAAGGCATGCTATTTTGTGATTAAACATTAACAATTATTTGAATTTTTATTGAAGAATTTTAGAAAACAACGTGAAATTAAATTAATTTCTGATGTCAAGCGTTATGAGCAATAATTTTAGCTTCATTTTGATACCAAAACCATTTCTGTCAGTTTAAACGGCGAGCAGGAATCCTCAAAAACCACTTTCGCAATGCTAATCCCCTATGGCCCGCTTTGAAAATCAACACCCTGTATAGCGATTCAATCTTTTTGAAATATTCATACCTAAAGATATTAATAATATTGTGTGTAATAGTAGTTAATTATTGTTAATATAATAAACATATTGAAAACTTTGTTGTTTATTGTTGTATTATAATTGTTCGTCCCAATTTCCTCCGTCTATTCCGTCTAATTAATTTTAAGGGCTTTTCTATTCAGCGTTGATATTTAAAACTCCCGCTATGTTTCACCAAATTTAATTTTTAGTGGCCCCAGTTCATGCTTGGTGGCGCTGCTAAAGTGGACGCAACCTGTTGCAATGCTATAGGTATAGGAGTGTCCGGTATTAATATTTTAACGTATTTGGTCATGCTTTGTATAGATGTTAGTTTTTGAGCCTGGCGTGGCCTCGCGGTTAAGTAGCGAGAACTGCTTGATCGTTGGATCCGTCGGACTGAGTTCGATTCTCGGTGAAGGCTTTGGGTGTCTGTGTTGTTTCTACTATTTATTTAGCATACTTGAGGCTGGGTGTATGAGCAAGAGGCTCCAAACCCATATTACCGGTGTGGAGCGACTTTGTCTTACCTACATAGGGAAGACCGATGCTCCCCCTTTTCAAAAAAAAAATAAATAGATGTTAGTTTGAGATGTTGGAGAGTGTTATCCCAATTAGCCTTTTATGTTAAATTTATCTCGACGTAAATTAGATCAAAATATTATTTCCTTAACCTAAATTACGTAATTCACAGTGTTCTTATAATTTCCTATTTGACGATTTGGTAATCGTTATCATGGTTGCAATGCTGTACTTTGTTGTAAGAGCAAAACCGAATCTTTATCTTTAATAGATTACAATGAAGTCGTGAAAATTATGGAAAATGTGACAGGTTTTCTTTGGTATACCTAATAACTTTAAAGACCAAGTGACCTTTAATTGGTAAATTTTCTCATTAGTTGTGGCGTACAAACTACTGGGTTATCCAGTTTGTGGTTTCAAAAGTAAACGTAGATAATATACAGGGTAATTCGCATAAGATCCGACACAGAGCAGGGGCGTGTAGGAGACCCCAAAATGTAATGTAAATTATAAACTTAACTAAAGTTATCTCTATATCTAAGTTGCGCCCCTTAGTTATGGGCCTTGAAATAGGGGTTAAAAATTTAGAAAAAATTTAAAGTCGGTTATACTTGAACTTAGAAAAACCAAATTGGGCAGGTTTACGTTGTGAGTGTACCAAGAGCATTCATTGACAGTAAGTAGAGTTAAATTGCAGCATTTTAAAGAGTTGATAAGATGATCAATGACATCACCAACGTCATATCATGTAATAACTTGCTTTACGCTGATGACTTGAAACTATTCGTAAATGTTAGGTCCATCTCTGACTGTTCTCTTTTGCAGAATAATGTTGACCGTGTAATGGAGTGGTGTGAACTGAACAGGCTCTCCCTGAATACCTCCAAGTGCAGTGTTATTACCTACTCTCGTAGAAGATCTACCGAGTTTTTTGGTTACACCATCGGTGATATACAGCTGGCGAGAGTGGATTCTATCAGGGACCTGGGTGTTCTTTTCGATTGCAGCTTTAACTTTGCCACTCACGTCTCTGATATTGTTAGTCGCGCCCTTAAAACATTCGGCTTCATTTATAGGAACTGTAAAGAGTTCACAAATGTTGGTGCATTGTTAACGCTTTTTTACACTCTGGTTAGATCTAGACTTGAATATGCGTGTCTTATCTGGTTTCCTGTTCCCCAAGCCCATATTCATGTCCTGGAAAATGTTCAGCGAAAATTTCTGAAGTTCTTATTCTTCCGAGTTGAAGGTGTCTATCCCCAACGAGGATTTGAACACACTCTCCTTCTCAATAGGTTTGGAGTTTTATCGCTGGAAATGAGGCGTATAATTGTTGTAACTCGTTTCCTTTTTAAACTGGTAAATGGTGGAATAGACTGCGAGTTTTTGCTTGGTAAATTGCCGTTCTTGGTTCCCCGTTTAAACTCACGTTACTCAATAACTTTTTACACTCCCTCTGGAAAAAGTGGTGCTCTGACTAGGTCGCCACTCTACCTGATGTGTGCTTATTTTAATAGTATTAGTGATTGTTGCGACTTGAACCATGACAGTTTCAGCATTATGCGTCGCCTTGTTGTTGAGAGATGGTCTGGTGGTTGTCGGTATTAGCGACTTTCTGCCTGTAAATTAGTTAGTAGCATACTATTCTTAATTATTAATTTAATTGTTTACTTAATTATTGATTGACTGTTCTTGTTTATTAGATTGTCACTTGGCTATTCATTCAATTACTCTTTATAATTGTTGTAAATGTATTATTGATCAGTTTAATTTTGTTATGTTTTTTATTTCATAGCTTTTCATAGTTTTTAGTTATAATTTAATTGTGTAATTCTGTATGAAGAATGGGTTTGTTTTCTTCTTTTTTCTTTTTGTCAAATGTATTTTATATTTTGTTTCCTGTAATTGGGCTCTTTGTCTGTTGGAAACAATAAATTATTATTATAAGGTATGATGCACCCTTAATATGTTACATAACTTTTTAACCTGTTGGCCGATTTAAGATATTGATGCTACTTTGTTTTATGGGGAATTTAATTTTTAAGCTTTTATTTTATTTTTTTTTTCAAAAAACTTTTTCGTTTCCAACAAATATCTGAAAATCTAAAAAAATGTATTGCAATTCAGTGTTATTTGAAATCATCGAAAATTCAAAAGTTGCTTTTTAAATTAAGTCAAAATTGACGATCAGGAAGGAAGAAAGTTGAAATGACCAAGATTTTTGAAAAATAGTAAGAGAAATAAAAGTTTTAGAATTAAATTCCCCATAAAATAAAGTAACAATTCCTTAAATCGACCAACAGGCAAAAAATTATGTAACATTTTAAGGTTAATCATACCATTTCAACCATTTAAAACGCTACAATTTGACACTACTTACATCAATTAATGCTCTTGGTACACTCACAACGTTTACCAAATTTGGCTCTTCTAAGTTCAAGTACAACTGAGATATTAAATTTTCTCGAAATTTGGAACTCCTATTTCAAGGCCTAATTGAAAGTATTAAGTAAAGTATTAAAGTATTAGTAGAGAGGGTCTAACTTTCGAACCGCCTTGGACTCGAGAATTTTTTTTGATTTTTTTTTTTCATAAAGTTGGACCCCCTCTTCATTTTGGTGGCATTTTCAAAAATTTAATCGACGCCCTGGCGGAGAAATGTGCATGCGAAGACATCGGCAATGCGTTTTCCACATAACTCGCTTATTCAACTCTGAGCATAGTAAATATCCTGTCGAAAAATGAAGAGCTCTCGAAGACGCGTAATTTGAACTTTGACTGGTCCAAATCGGTCAAACGGTTCTCGAGATATCGTATTTTCAATTTTAAGGCCCTTTCTTCAGGGTTTCGCCGTGATATGTAAACCAATTAATCTAGCCGCGGAGCAGCGAGAGCCTAGCACTCCCTCTCCTTTCTCTCTTCTCTAACAGACACACAAGCTAGATTAATTGGTTTACATATCACGTCCGCGTGCAGGCCCTAATTGAGATAGCGACATGGGGTAAGAAAATCTTGAAAGGGGACACTTAGCCCTAAAAAATGCCGGGTAGCGGAACCCGCTAACCCTAATCCTTGCCATTCTACAGAACCAAACGCGTTTGGTGACCCTGTGACCTTAATAATGGTCCGATCGAGGTCTACTGGGGCTCAAATCAAAGATAAAAAAAATTCCCGTCTGATGACAAAAAAATTTTACCCCGCCCCTTTCTTTCATGGCAAAAAAAACAGTTTTAAGAAAAAAAGGGGGGAGGGAAATCGGTTTTTCTGCGGGCATCTTGCCAATATTGGCGGAATCGAAAAAAAAAAAGCATTTTAAAGTAGACATTCCAAAGTGTCATCTCCCATTGGTTGGGCCCGAGGCCCCAATATTAGCGAAAGTTATAGAAATTTGAATTTTAATTATGATTTTCCCTCCCCCTCCCCCCCCCTAATCGAAATAGCGACTTCAAAATTTCAGGCATCATTGAGGACACTGCTGTCTGTCGATGAAAAAATAAATTAAGTCCCTAAGTCGATTTTTTCCATGCAAAACACGCGAACACGGACGGCGGTGTATTCGCACCGCGGCGGAACCCTGAAGAAAGGGCCTTAAAATTGAAAATGCGATATCTTGAGAACCGTTTGATCGATTCGGACCAGTCAAAGTTTAAATTACGCGTCTTTGAGAGCTCTTCATTTTTTGACAGGATATTTACTATGCTCAGAGTTGAATTAAGCGAGTTATGTGCAAAAAACCCATTGCCGATGTCTTCGCATACACATTTCTCCGCCAGAGCGTCGATTAAATTTTTGAAAATGCCACCAAAATGAAGCGGGGGTCAAACTTTATGAAAAAAAAAAATAAAAAAAAAATTCTCGAGTCCAAGGCGGATGGAGCCTTTTTTTTGACAGACCCTCTCCACTATATCGCAACTTTTCAGGGGTGCTCTTATAGCTTCTCATAACTTAGAATAGAAATAAGTTACGATAAGTCTCCATATTTTGGGGTTCCTTACACGCCCCTGCTCTGTGTCGTTCTTATTTTTCAAATAGCCGCTTCAAGATCTATTAAACAGTCGATCCTTTTGAGGTAATTTTTGACCACTTTTTGACGCATTTCGGGAGGTATCTCGACATTAACTTGACGAATATTTACTTTTGAGTGCTCTACAATTTGAGGATTATTAACCCCATAAACACAGACTTTCGTATACATGCATGGCGTAAATCTTAACGCGGTTAACTATTGACGTCGCCGAAATGTGAATTCGCACCCTGGAAACTTCTCGAGCAATATTATCTTAAATCGATCGTGATGTGTGGCGTATTATGGCGTCGTCTCATTGAAACCATATATCGTCCAAGTCAAAATCCTCAATCGTATGTCAAAAAAAGTCTGTTATCATGAGAACACAGCCCGCATTAACTCACTCCTTTGATTTCTTTGGTTACAAAATGTCACACAGTGACTTTTTGTGAGAGTAATGGCGTCTTTTCCATTCTTTGAGGATTTTCAGAGCTCTAAATGTGATAGTTTGCTTGTTTGAGTGCCCGCCGAGTGAGAAATGAGGCCTCATCGCTAGAGAAAATTTTCGATGCTCAGACGAATCGTTTTCGTAAATGTCTGACAATGGACGTTTTACTCTCAACCATAATTTCCTTATTTTCGACTTTATGGTTAATATGACTTGGAAATTTGGAATAGGTAAACAATATGGTCAAACAGCCCTGTATATAAAACCCAGTTTTCACCCTCTTGATGGTAAACTTGACCAAATAAGATCTCAATTATCCAACTAGTTCCCACAACTTTTACTTTTCAGTTAGATGTCTTCAAAATAAAAAAAATACGAAAATATTGCTTTTTAAATTCCTTATTGAAGAGACAGAAGACAAAATTGATTTTAAAAAGAAGAAGAAGTGGTTATTTCATTTAATAGTTATTTTAATGTAAATATAATATAGAGACTGAAAATTAATTGTCATTAACTACTTATTGTAAAGAGTAATGTAATGAATTATTTTACAATATGGAAGAAAAATGAAATAAGGTGCTTTATGTGTTAACCGTTCTATAAATAGAAAAGATAATTTCAATTTTTGAACAAATTGATTATTTATAGATCCGATCGTGTTGTTTTTTGAGGTCTGCCAGAATCGATTGATATTCATCACTCGATATGATGACGTCCGTCCCTAATTTCGTGGTAATAAATCGCAGTTGGATAGAAGAAGACAGCGACCGCGATGAATGCCTAATGGCTCTCAGAGATTATGCGAATAACTGCGCATCAATCTCTCCCCTATATCTACAGTGTGTTCTCTACACCGGCGACCTTATTACCTGTTCGTTGAATCTAATCACCGTTTGTAATTGACCGTTCCGTTTACTGCCGGCACATGTTTCATATTTATTTATGGGACGCATGAACGTTTGGCCGCTTACGCTATACTCCGCACTGTAGGTTATGGCATATTCTCTGCTTGAATAATGGGTTTTAATTTCATTTAATGTATTCAATATCGGTAGCAGAGTCTTTAGTTTGAAGGTATCGTAACTTCATGCTGAATGGTCGGACAATTCATTGCCCAGAACGGTTGTAATGCTTCACTTCCTCTTATTTGTGGCGACATTGGTCTCTCGAAAGAGTTATGATCGAATCATTTCTATGGACAATATATCAACAATTAAAACACTCGTCACATTTTCACCCATTCTGATGTTGAGGTATCGCTGGGAGAATCTTTCATCAACGTTTTCCTCTTCATGATTAGCAGCTCAAGATAGACCAGAATATTTTATTATGTAAGTAATACTCGGGAATATACTAGAATTGGCATAAAAGCAACTCATACTAAAATACTGGATTAAATATTAGGAAACTTGCCTAAAGATACGTCCAGCATTTGCCCAAATGACAGGAAATTCTTATGCGCTTTAATACGTCAGCAAAATACTATAGAGAATCCAAAATTGGACGCAATGGCACACCTGAAACCAAATAGAATGGTAGTAAGAACCATGTCCTGAAGAAGCTGGAAATTTTTTTTAAATAAAACCCGAAACATGCCCCATTGAGACCCTTGAACATTTTTGACCAAATTCATATTCGTTCACAAATCTCGCCTTAAAAATCAGAGATTCTCGAATCACCTCGAATACCTGGACATAATCGAATATAATAACCAACACCTGTTGATATGTGTTTTGCTGGGTGTGTGTCGTGGGCGTAGGCTGGTTATCGTCTGTCCGTCTGTCTGCTGGGATGTCGAACGTCGGCTCGCAGGTTCAGGTCGTAGCTCTCCGACACCTCTGACTGTGTTAACACTCCATTTAGTTATTGATATTGCCATCCGAGTTAATAAATTCAATTTCGCTTTCGTTAACGTGTGTGGCATCCATGAGCAGTATCGGATAACAAACAGATGCATCTCCGTATGCAATGCTCTGTAAATAAATATGACGCTTGTTTTGGTCAGAGAGCAGGGCATTCAAATATTATTCGGCCTACGCGTGTTTTTGGTGCCGGTGTTGGTGCTGGTTAGCTGGTTTCATGAATTCGTCCAAACGTATAGTTTGATTTGAATGATTACCGATGTCGTTTATGTAAGTGATGTATGTGGAACGATGGGTCATGTTTAATGCATAATACCGGCGAAGAGCAGGATCGTCCCGGCAGACAATCGACGATAACTCATATAGCATTTATATGCGATGTTTGATGATAATAACTCGGTTTTGATTTGTGGAAATCCAGGTTTGGCCTTCGGTACGTGAACACGCTATCTAACGTGTAATCTATGGACGACGTTCCGTTAATAAATAATAACATTCCCAGTAATAACTTCGATTATAATGTCGGCTATATTGTTTGTTTCATGATCGACCGTATGCATAAATTAATAATTCAATATATTGTTACGTAACTTATGAAGTTATGCGATGAAGGAATGCAAATCCTTGCAGGTGGATGGAATAAAATAAATATATTGATTGAATTTATTGCGAAATTGCGCTGAAAGTTTATCTCTCTGTTCTTTTTCCGAGACGGGTATTATGTCGTAATGCAAGCAGCAACTGAGCGAAATTAAAAAATAATTAGTTTTAAGAGAGTTCCCGATTTACACAACCCCTTCGTAAACAAGTCGTCATTTAGGGTAAGAGAAGGGACTCCCTGCTGCCCTTCTACTTGGCGAATTGAGAAGAATAATATTTCTCCCCTAAGCCTTTTAACCAATTAAAATTTGAAAGAATTACAGCATTTCCTCCGATTCAGTGAAATTTTAATTTCAGAAAAACGTTCTGATGATAGTGTCAGTGTCTGCATTTCGCTTCAGTTGTCGCGATACGAAATTGGCACATTTCTTTCTTTGACATTTCTCTTTCATTATTGATTCCTTTGTACAATTTTCATTACTAATGCATTCGTAATATGAAATTTACGTTATTAAATCTCCAGATTTATAATTAGTTACAACGAGAGGGGTTTTCTGAACTTCCTCTGAAATTTAAGAGGGTAATGGTTTCTTCCTTTGCAATCCTTATTATGAAAAAGCAGAGCATATGAGATTGTTTGATCCGAAAAAATTATGGCGTGTAAAAAAATTAACCCAAACTCCATCGAGAATTAAATTACAGAGGTGACAATTGGGAACTGGTAGGTGGTCATAATGTTCCTGATGCATTTATCCTAATTTAAAAAGTCGCTTTCTGTACCGTATCATATAGTTATTGCTTCTTATTTGACAATGAAACCAAAAACGTTTTTTATATTTAATTTCTGAAGCAGAGATACGTATAATACTTTTATGGGATCAGGCCCAAGCCCACATCGGTGATGTCGAAATACCCTTATGTGTCACCAAGGATTTCCTAGTAGTTTTCGTCTGTACCTAAATTTCATATATACAATTTTCCACCTATCTGGTCATTTTTGAATGCGTTTTCCCTATGTATGGAAATGTTTACTTTACAAGTCACTATTCATAAAAATATAGATAAATAGAGTTAACATAGTGAAATATTGTTATTAGGAAATAAAATATTATTTTCTAAAGTGTTAATAGGGGATAACCCTTATATGGACCTCCAGGAAACACCAAATTCCTCGCTCCTAGAGCCCACCTGATATAACCCATATCCTGAGACCCTATAATGAAAATAATTATAAATAGTATTTTTTCCAATAATAAAAAAATGTTACTTAATCGCTGATAATGCGGAAGCTCGCAATTAAACACAGAGGACAATACACTGGGTACACACTCACATAACATCAACCAATAAACACTGACAAATAAAACATATAGGTATAACAAACAGAAAGGTAACGAGAGCTGTGAGTCACCCAACATGAGCAAATTATTTAATTAAATCGATAGTACAGAACTGATTTTATACGTATCACAAATATTTTCAGAGAGCAAACGATTTCTTCCTTCGAGGTCCAGAATAATAAAATTCTTTCTGCCTGTGCTGTCGGTTAGCTTACTCAGTCAAGAATATTTTTTGCACCATCTATCCAGACGCAACGTTTTCCAGTCTGCTATGCACCATTGAATTCTATAAAATACTTTCCAATATATTAATTAAAATTTCCTCAATTACTTAAGAAATCTATAGAAATCTAATGGAGACTGGCAACAACCATACTTTCCAGTATACCAGTACACCAACTTATACCTGAGCGCTGTTGCTTTGTGTTCCATAAAGGATCATGGATTATACTGTCGATAATCAGCAGTCTGCGACCTGCGTTTACAACCTTTGATCCTTCGATTTTGGGCTTAACCCTTCTGTTAATTCTGTTTGACTGTCACTTGAAGGATCCTAGCATGACGGTTCAGTATGTATATATTTTCGTGAGAGGACACTTTACCTTCACCAGTACCAATTTTTTCACAATTTCTCAGCTAAATAATACAACAGCTTTGCGAATATCATGTCATAGATTTTGATCTATTCTGTTGAAGAAACTGGGCGCTTATGGTTTCTGCAAAAGCTCTACGAGTATAACAGGTCATATCAGGTAAGAGCAATTTTGCAAATCGCAACCTATACTAGCAAGTAAGGAAAAATCATGAACTGATTGTTTCTGGTAGCCCCCAAGGTTCAGTCTTGGGCTCTCGTTCTTTAACGTTTATTGCGGTCATCATCAGAAACGGTTATATTTTGGATTTTGAAATTTTTGAAGAAACTGGGATATACTGAATTAATTTTCTATAAATATCTTCGTAACTTGTTTATTTCTTATAAATTAAAAAAAACCTTTTAGAACAATTTTTTATGCAGAATCTCTCCGTTTAGTTTGATTTCAATTCCCATATTTTGGTTAATTTTAAGTGGACATGACCCTTTTGGTCTCTGGTAAGTCATAAAATTCTCATAAAAATTTCCCTATTTAAGGCTTCTCGTATAGGTAGGTATCATAGAGCAGTCGATCAGGGTACACTGTATACAGGGTGATTGGAAACTGCGGATAGCCAAAATGAAATGTCATGTATAGGTAAAATTGTATAGGCCTGCTGCGTCATTGGGGTTATGGCGCAGTATTTTTATTTCCCCAAGTCTCGTGGGACCAGAATGGAAACCAGAGAAGGAACCAAAGAAACCACTGAGGGACTTCCACAAGGAGAAACCTCAGAACTTAGCATAGATTCACATGATGTGGCAGGCCCCCAAAGCCATACCACCCTGGAACCTATGCAAGTAGAAACACACAGCTGTGCGGACTCGCAGGGAAGTAGCAGCGCTACAAGACCAGCGAGCACGACAGCTGCACAATCACAGGACACTGTCACCTAAGAGTGCACCTACATAAGCTGGGGATATACAGAGAAGAACCAGTTTGTAGACTTTGCAATGAAGAAGACGAGACAGCTTCTCATGTGATATTCGAGTGTCCAGCACTCGCACGAACACGCTATGCGTTCCTGGTCCCGGAAGCCTGCTGGCGGAAAATACCTTGGTTAGCGGACTGCTGAACCTTGTCAAAGGAACGGAGCTCTTCTAACCAAGGAAAATCTAAATGTGAGAAATACTATAAGCCCGCTGGCTTCAGTGTTTGGGACCACATAGACCATCTGTCACATTTAGTTAAAATACCAAATACCAAATACCAAATAGGTAAAATTGTATTTTAAGCATAAAACAAGGAATAACTTTTTTCAAGATCAAGTTTTATTTCGGAAATATTTCCAAAATTGTTATTCAGTTACTGAATAAGATATTATTTTTTTATTGCGGCCTTAGTTTTGCATTTTTTGAAATATTTTCTAAACGAGGCCTCATCATATTGAAAAGAGTCTTCCCCTCTTTTATGCTTAAAATACGATTTTATACATGATGAACACAAGCAAGTAGTCGTGCTGCGGTTAGTTCTTGTCTCCATCAGTAGATGACAATCATCAGCTCTTGGAGTCACGGAGTTCCGCGTCGATTCTTCATATAAGAACTGGCTTCCTGGACTGACCTGGCATGCATCCTCTAGTTATTTCTCGATGTGCTGTACTGATGAGGTCATAAAGAGACCGAAACAGCGTTGTCTACAGCTTCGAGATGACTGGATGACTCTGTGTGTTTGGTCTGCCTCAGGAAGCCCTAGGTTAGAGCATAAATAGCCCGGAAAGTTATTTATGAATTTATACATGATGTTGGATTTTGGTTGTTCAGTTACCAAACACCCTGTATACAGAATGTCCCAAAATTATTTCAAAACAGAAACAAATGAAATTTGGGAAACTTCAAATATACCCATAAGGCTTTACGGTTGCACCCTCAATACACATTTACGCCTTTCAACCCCTAAGTAACCATCCCCTAATGTTTATTTTTTGCCAATTACATCCTCAGTTCATTTCATGATTACATACAATTTATTTCTCAGTATTAGGATTACCGACTTTATTCTGAATACAGTAAAATGTAATTTTTGAAAATCTAATCATATTTAGCTTGTCAAAAACAGTTAAATAGGTATTAATAAAAAAACAAGGTTGCCATGTACTAAAAAACAATACATCTTGAGGTCGTTTGTAAATGAAATTATGCCCTCGATAAACTTTTATTCCCATGGTTACACTTGACGACAATAAAGCGTAACTATGGTAACGAAAAATAACAATACCCAGGCGGAAATGCGACGTTTCAAGTTGAAAAGCATAATCGGGATTCAATTTGATTTGACAGTAGTTTGACAAAATTAATCCAACGTATGGCTTAGAATGCTTGGAATTTCAAAATTCGCATGTCATTGTATTCAGAACGAAGTTAGTAATCCTGAAGAGCAAAACAAATTAGTGGTGCATGTAAATAAAATAAAAAATAGGGTATGGTTACTTGGGGGTTGAAAGGCGTAAATGTGTATTGAAGATGCAGCCGCAAAGTCTTAGGGGTATATTTGAAATTTTACAAGTGTAGTAATTATTATAATTTCTCAAATAGAACGTAATTTCATTCTGAAAAGACCTCAAGGGGGGTAAACCTTGGTAGCGCTGGTTTTTTAAGACAGTTTATTGTTTTTGACAAGCTAAATATGCTCAGATTTTAAAAAATCGATGTCACTGTATTCAGAACGAAGTTAGTAATCCTATTGAGAAAAAAAAATACAGTAGGTAGTAGAGGATGGTTACTTGGGAGTTGAAAGGCGTAAATGTAGGTTGAGGGTGCAGCCGTAGAGCCTTATAGGGGCAGATTTGAAGTTTCGAAAATTTTCTTTGTTTTTGTTTTGAAATAACGCGGATATCTTTAGATTAAGAAAATTTGAGACACTATGTACATGACTTGTTAGATGCAATAAGGAAACTTGATTTAAGACGAGATGACTTAATATATTATTTTCCTGGGTGTATAATAGTCTTGGTCTCTAAAGTTATTATAGAATTGTTGCATGCAATGATAATCCTAATGTAATAATATATAGGGTGTCATATTCAAAAAATAGACGATATTACCTTAATAGGAATAAAATTAAATTTAAAAGATGATATGTTTTTGTATTTTTGTGAAATCTCAAAATTTTAAGAGTTTCTGCTCCTAGCTGTATAGTATAAATGTCTGGCTATAAACGCTGCAATGACGCTTGATGACGCTACTTTTATAGATGTTTTCACAGCACAGAACGTTATATTTTGATATACGCCTGGAGAAAAATCCAGGTGAATGACTTCAATCTGGAGAATGATTCTCTCTTTAGAGCATTAACAATAGTTAGATCCTAAAAATTAATGCTAAATGTCTTTTCGTTTGCTTCCTCAAATATTTTTATGATTTTTAAATTCAGCGTCCTGTGTCAAGGGATTAAGCTGGAACTTGATAGATATAGGTGCGTCAGCACTCTGTGTATTTTATATACGTATAAGCATATTAGTAAGTATAGGTAGATAAATTCGTGAGAATAATTTAAAATTATTATTATTGATGATTGAGTAGGTACATGTTTTGAATGGAAATAAAATCATGTTCAAGTAGCAGTTTTCCAACAATTCCATATAGCGATTTGATGGTTCTCACAGCGTGGAATGACCGTTAGACAGTATAGTAATTTACCAAAGTATGTATCATTGTTTCTTCCTTACATACATACATACATAAAGCAATGGGCATGGCTAGGTTAATTGTATAATAAATTAATAGCAGCACCTACAATAATACCGTCTCTGAGCAATTGTTTTACGCTGGGTGATTATCGCAATGGCCGGGAAAGAAAGCGTTTATAGCTCCAATAAAAACCACGCCGCTATTAGGAAATAGAAATTAATGCAAGTGAAGTGTTCAACATGCCTACTTCATTTACTCCTATGAATATTTTCTCACAAAAGGAAGTCGTTTCGTGTAAAACGTCTGCGGCGAGAATGGATTTTTAATTTGCATTTGCTTCGGTTGCGACACAAATTCGAATCATTATAGAAATCAACTCCTCTTCTGACTCGGACTTGTGACTGCGCCAATCTGGGTTAGAGTTGTGCGTACCGTGAATAAAAACAAATTTAATTCATTAAACCGAACGTTTATTCTTCTTGAAACTACAAGACGTTAATTATAAGACGTTCGCAAAAAACATTATGTATCTTTGATTAGGTATATTCTCATCGTTATTATGCTAAATACATTCGTATAAAGAACAAATATACAAATTCAGCAAAACATTGTGAGAATTAGACAAAATAAAAAATTCCCTGCCATTTACACAGGTACGGCCATTGATGGGTTTTTAACGTGTCCAGTGTTACGGTTTCAGATATAAAAGAAAGTAGACTTATGGAAGAAATGCAAGGTGTATGAGTTCAATGAGGTAATGAACTGCTAAATGAACTTAATCATCTGTATAATTGCCACTCGTTCGTCCCTATCGAATTGAAAATAAGACCCGGAAAGAACGGTTCTGTTATATACCTTTATGCAAATCACTTTGAAATTGTTAATTGAATAAACAATTTCTGGACTTGGTACAGTAGAGTAGTAAAATATAAATTGACTTCTCATGAAATATTTTTCTGATTTTTTTTTATTGAGCCACATACATGTTATAATCTCGATTTATCTTCTAATAAGACCAAGCGAGAATAAATTCACTCGATAAGTAACATCCTGCGTGGATCATTTTAATTTTAATGTAACTGAGAAATTCCTTATGGCATGCAGAATAAACCATTGTTAAATTTTAATAAAATCTCTTTAAACCTCTCACGTCACTGCCAAGATTTAATCCCAAGATTAAAGAAAAGAGCTGCACCATCCTACAGGATCTCTTGAAGGAAAGTAATTATTTAGTGTAATTGTTTAAGATTGACTTAAATAAAGAAAATTAAATTTAAACATTTTTTAGTCAAACATTTCTTCGAAGAAAGTGTTCTGTTTTAATGATGCTATGACCTTGCCAAGCATCTACACTTTTTTTTTAATAATGACTTCTTCATTGTGAAGAAACCGGAGTCGAGAAACTGAACACACCTATTGTTTTTGAAGATCTCTTCAAAGTTTTATATGTTAATAATTGATGTTTGATAAATTGTATATAATTTTGGAGGGAAAAATAAACGGAATGAAGAAAGGTAAAGCTCATAAATAAATTATGAAGAAAATAAACCCAAAATCCAATAATAACGAGTAACTCCCGCCACTGTATATATCTCATCGACCAATCGCCCGATTCCCTGTCTGGACCTTCTCAGAGAGATCGCCGACGCCGGACACAATATCGCCGATTTCGACGTAGTGCTAGTGCCTCGGAGGGCCGGGAGAATTAGCCCCCGGATCTGCATACACAGACCGGTCAAACCTCCAATGCTAATCGGGACCTCTGCTTTGCAATGCACCCCCGCCAATTCATTCGGGATACGCCATATTTTCTAATTAGTCCATCCGAAGGGATCGGCAGGTCTCGTCGATTCGGGGGTAACGGGTGAAGACTCCCTGAATTAATACCGAACGACGGGTCAGGTCTTAGGGCTGAGTCAATTAGTCGGAAACCCGGATTCAATAGTTTCGGGATCATTTTTATTTCCAACGAATTTCAATGCACGACAGGGCGATGTAGAAAAATAGGGAGATCCCTGATTTAATGGAAATGTTGGTAATAAAGGAAGAATTTTGCTCCTTTCAATTTGTTTTTACAATTTTATAATGAAATTAATTTTCATTACCCCATGACTCCCCAGTATGAGTGTCATGCTTCTATATGCTTCTGTGCATATATTTTTTTTAATTTTAAAAGTATTTTAAAAGTAAATCTGTGGTTGCTGATTGAATTATGATTAAAACCATTTAGAGAAGGTCAAAATTAGAGCTTCTATCGATTGATCCCTCTAACGCCTCTAACTCACATCTAAATAATGTCCATACATTATGTACCATATTGCATAGTAGTTGTTGCAGATAATTATTCGAACAGTGAATGCAAATGCACCATTACTTTACCAGTCCAGTCCTGTAACCCTTTAATAGACCCTAATTGTGATTAGCTGATGTCCTCTATGGCCCCATCGAGTCCTATTCATATCCAATCCTAACTCTATTTAGGTCTCTCTATACGCCTGTTATAGTGTCCAGACTTGATGCGACGTTGCTACCCCGTACTTTGTAAGTCATTATCGAATATGGATGGTCACATTGTTGCCAAAATTTCCGCATGTAACTTCAATAAAATTTGTTGCGTTACTTGGGTAAAAATTTATTAGATTACATATTGGGCTCCTAACCATAAACCTCTCCTTATTCTCCTTATTTTTGGTGGCAATTTACATTCCTAGACGAGAGTGGGGGTTGAAAATCAAAATTTCAGATCCAGGCGAGTTGCTGCAAGTTTATGTTGTCTCTGTCTTGCAGTCGTGACAGTGTTTTCGGGAATATCTTATTATTCAGCAACTCACTCATGCATAAATATTTGTTTCCTATACTAAAATTTTCCTGAAAAATCGATAATTTTGAGATATTGTCGATAAAATACCAAAATCGAGGGTATGTAAGGAAAAATTGTGAAATTTTTAGATTTAGAAGAGTTGGTCGTGGCTTTATACGTATGCCTTGAGCGTTACAGGAAGTAAAATAGGGTGCCCGAAAATTATTTCCTCAACTAGGACCACCAAGATAAAAAAGTGCTTAAATTAGTGGTTTTGCAAAATTTGTGGCAGTCGCAGATTACCTGGCTCTTTAGATTGAGCCCAAAAAACCGGGGCGCTACATCTTTAAGAGAAATGCTTTCTCACTTGACATTTGTTCATCCATCAGTTCTCTCAACAATAAAGTTTTCTTTTCACTTCAGTTTTCCCAAAATTGAAGACGATAAAAGCTATCGTTGCTTACTCCTGCTTATTGGAATTTCAGTGCTTATTGAATAGGAGACTGGGTTAGATTCTCAGACGAAGAATTATAGCTCTCTGGCTTCACACTAATCCCGACGCTTCACCCATTGGATCTCGTTTTCCTTTATAGTGAGTGATATTGTTAAGAAGATCGGTGCCAAGGGAGTGAAACAAAAGTATTGAAGGCGGCGAAAAGTATAATAAACCCGAACACGTTGCCCTAGTTTCCCATAGTTACGCAACTACCACCTAGCGGTGTTTGTACCCAAGGCAGTTAACGTATGACGAAGGGAGACCTGGTTAAGGTATCTCATTTTATCAGGCTACACCTAAGTTTTTTTTTTATTATTCATTAATGAAGCTTTCTTGTTTGGTGTTTTCTATTTTTTATCTATTTTTTCTTGCTACTTTTATCTATTGCTATTAGCTGCTATCTGAAAAATACTGCATGATTATAGGTAATTGTTTCGGCACAATTAAGTCATAATTTATTAAGAATGCATGTACATTCATTTCACTATCGTTGCATTTTAGTTTTTTTATCGTCAGATACGTCACAGGAATTTGAACAGTGACATTCGGCGACCGCGCAGCAAAAAAATTGGGCGCCCAAACAGGTGCCTTTTGTTGTTAGGTTTATGGGGCCAGTTTTTGAAGAGTGACATTTTTTACAAAAAAAATTCAGTTTCACCCTGTTTGGGTGTACGTTTGCTATTTCTTTAATTCAACTCCTCCGGTTACAAATTGCAGATGGTGCTCTTGTACCTAAAAGGAATCTAAAGAAATTTTCAACAACTATTCGTAGCTCATACGTGATAATTTCAATAAAATCGATAATGTGGATCGGTATTTCAGGAGTCTATAATTTCAATAATTTTCAAAAATAATACCCAAATCGATGGTATATGTGAGCAAAATTGAGAAGTTTTTAAGAAAATGAGATATCAGCCATATAGTCGTTTGTTTTCACGCATGTGAGCATATAGCACAAGTGACTGCTGAAATAGATCTCCCCCCTTCCCCCCCCCCCAAAGTAAGAAAAAGTGTGCTAAAATTTTTGATTTTGCAAAAGATTGATGGTGTCGCAGGTTGCGTGGCTCTTTAGATCGAACTAAGATCTTCAAGAGAAAGTATACTGCTTCTCAAAGATATTGTTCCATGTTACGATTCTCTCAATATTAATTCACTATTCACTTCAGTTAAAAAAAATCAAAGATAAAAGCTGGAATCGTTCTTGCTTCGAAGGAATCCCTAAATTGAAAAAGCAATTCTTCAAAAAGTAAATTTGTCATCTTGCATTATTGAAGGTTGACCTCGCGAAGAATATGATGAATTGGCACTATTGCTGTCACGCATCATCTTAAATATTTTGGCTAACTAAAATGAATATAAAACTTTTATCGAAAAAAACTGCTGGATGTGAAACTATCTAAAAAATTGTTGCTACCGCCAGGCCACCAGATCTCAATATATATGAAATACGCTTTGACGGTACCTACGTGGGAGTCCATCTCTTGAAAATATATGGTCCGGGTTCTCGGGGTCGATTTGAATAGCTGCGCAATCTGCAACAACTCCCAAAACTGGCAAAACTTTTATTAAAAAATTGAATTGTTTGCAGTTCCTTTGGTGCCGTGACCAGGATCGTTGCCTATAGAATAGGAAATCGGCTTAGATTTTAGTAATTACCATTTTTTAGAAAAAAATTAAGTTTAGAGGCAGTTTCTAAAATGAAAAAAAAAATAATAAAAACTGTTTGGCCTGGTTTGATGTCTCCTCTGTCACAAATAGAAAATATACTACTCGGATAAAGAAAGCAATTCCTCCTGGATCAGTCACGTTTTCACTCAGTCATATAATTGAAAAGCATTTTTGCCTCTTCAAATGTTCAATCTAATTAATTTGGTGTTTTTTCTCGGGTAATTTTTAAAAATTATTAAAAGAACTTTGTAGGGCCTTTGTTCGAACCAACAATTGCAGAGGTAGATAGATGGTAGTGATCGTTTAGTTAAGAGGGATGTTGTAGTTTTAATGGTATAAGTTTTATTCTTCGCAGATAACATTGAAAGTCTGTATTTATAATTAAGCGATCAACGATTCGTGTTGATCTCTCAAATGAAATCATAGCCGAGTTGTAACGATATTTCAAAATATCTTTTACTGTATCACCTTTAGCATAATTGCTCAACATCAAACATTCACACAGCATATGTTTGCAGTTATTCAGGGATAATAAAATTTAAACTATAAAATAAATTTATACCTACTAATCAATTTCAGGCAGAATGTTTCCAATAAAATCCTTTATCTTTAATATCGGACAGAATAATTAGCAAACGATAACTTAATGAAAGCAACATTGGTCTCGCCATGCGATAAACTTGAACAAGTTATGATTAAACGAGGGATTTTTCTATTATCAGGTCATAGTATTTAATGTAAGTAATATCTGTAATTATTTTTATTGCACCTTTATCAGGCTATATCTTTGCTTACTATTCAGAGTTTACGAGGATTCTGCAATTCTCTTCAGGTAAAATATGGCTCAACTATAATACAGGAGTCGTCCGATATGTTGAAGTAATTTAATTCACCCAAATGTTAACTCTTCATTAGGTACATTATCCAGGAATTTTTATCGCTAATGAACAGATGACAGGCTTAACTAATATATTTTATCTAATAAGTAATTGGAGAAGCTTAATTTATTCTGAATAAATAAGCTGAAAAAAATAAACAATCAAAATTATATAGATGGCTTTTTTACTGAGGCTCTTCCTGAAATTGAGTGAATGGATATGTGGATATGTGCAATCTTTACGGGATAGTGTTTCAAATAAGTAAGTTTGTGCAAGATCGCACATAACTTTGATTAGCAGGTATTTATCTGTTTTACCACTTCTGTTTTAGATGGATCAATGGACAAGCTGGTCTCATCTAAATTCCAGATCTGGTCAAGAAGTAACTCTAACTGTAGATCATTTAGAACTTTTTCAAAACGTTTAAATTATACTCGCTATAAAATAAAAAAAACTATAAAACTGTCATATTTTTCGTAGTATTTCTACCGCTTGAATTTTTTGAATAGAAAGTTTAGGTGGACTTTTGAAATTAGGAAACCAATCGGAACCTGGAAAATTCTTTTTAAAATAAGGAGTCTTGATATAGGCCTTCCGAGAAAGGCCAAAAGCACATTTCTCTAGTGTCTTGAGGCCGTTTGTAAAAATTTTTCATGTTCCAAATGGTAAGGTCTCTTCCATATTGTTGACTATTTGTCCATCATGTGTTTCCTTTAATATGATCATGCAAGGTCGACTTTGGTATTTTGTATTTCTTTGCTGCACCATGGAGAGTTACCAAACTACCTTGGAACTCAGCAATGACATTATTATTCAAATCTGTTTTAGTGTAGTTTTAGGTTTAAGGGCTTTTTTGATAATTGCGCACCATGCTAGCCGAAAGATCGAGCATGCACGTATAGGCCAAGATCTAACATTGTGATTTATATTTTTTACCTGTTAACAAGTAACATACAGAAGAACTAATAATGCTCATAAGATAGTGTTGATTTATCTTTTAATTGTGCAGGGTAAGTTCGAATCTATTAAAGAAGTTGGACAACAACGAATAGAAACTTTTACAATAACCGTCGTTTAGATAATCGTGCTTTTGTCTCGTTCGATCTTACCCCGCATCCGATTTTACTCCAAATAACTTACAACAATAGCCCGCGGACGAATCCTAAGAAAAGTTCATAATTCAACTATTCGCTAGTATCTAAAAAAATTCTTTTGGATTAAAGAAAACTCTGCTAGAGTCTGTGTCGATTAGGTCTGCTATAGAGACATTGTGGAAACGTGTGCCTTTTTCATCGAGCCAAATTTTAACCTCCCAGGACGAAATTTTTTTAGCAGAAGTCACAAACAAATTTCGGGATGACAGACATTTTTATATTTACATTCTGTAGAAGAGGTATACATTATGTAGAAGCGTTTATTACAATGTAACCTTCCAAAGAACTTAGAGAATTACCGTGGTAGCTAGTTTTGAAATGAAATCCAAGAATATCGATCATATAGGAAATAGGATCGAAAATTTGGAAACGCAGTTTTTATGAAATTTGTTGGGATCGGTTTAAAAATACTCTATCCCGGTGAAGCGCTCTAATTTTCTGACGTTTTTCTGTATAATAACTGACCTGCTTATATTATCAGAATTAGTTCCAACCGATATTAAAATCTATTCTCGAATACTTTTTATAAATATTTCAGTATTCGATTTATAATCTGTGATTGTAATGATAAAATAATCCCGTGAGTGAATTAAATCGAAATGAATTGTATATTTATCCAGTCGAATTAAGATTTCTCCGTGTTATGAATGCCAGTATCATAACACATAGACTTGTTTAAATGCTGAAATGTTTAATAAACACACAAAAACATATGGATTTCTGGATTTTATCCTCAACCCGACCCGACCGAAACGACTTCACTTCTGTATATCTTATATCATCGGATTATGTTTTAGTTGGAACATCGATTCGACAAATTCAACATGCATTACCTATAACGTCTCAAACTGACTGACTGTTTTACAACAAAATCAACAAACACACGAAAATATTAACTCCAACTCAATCACACACGACAACAATAATTAATCATCGTAAACACGAATTAAATGCATTATGCATTAATAAAAAAATCGGGTCTGTTACTGGCAATCACTGTGATGTGCGTTTGATTTTATATTTACCTACTGCAACAATCATGCATGTGCACTGCGCAATTATAAGTAAGTTTAATATATGAATCAGCCTGGTGGAAAATGGAAATTAAATTAGAAAGTTTTCAGCAAAAATTCTACATCGTAATCTCCTTCTAGCTATGTGGCAATATACTCAGACCCACGTTTTTACCATTTTTCGATCCCTTCCTGATGACAGGATTTCTCCATTCCTTCAAAATATGCCTTTCATCACATCAATCATCTCCCCAATTGAGCAAAATCTTTATTCATCCAGTTATTTTATCATGCTAAGACGGCTTTGTCAATGATATATTTTTATCATGGCTTGAGAGTTTGGTTTGCTTTCCCAAAATGGTCGTTTTTTTTCAGAACGTTTTAAACCGGTAAAAAAAGTTATAGAACGCGTTTTTGCATGATAGTGATTTCTGGGATTGTGCCTCCCATGCGCTTTCCAAAAGATTGTGGCAATGATTTTTATCGATCCATTTTACAGTAGAAGTCGATTGTGTGAACTATTTAAGTCTCCATTGTGTGACTGGGGGTATGAGCACAGATATGGAACAGCGCAAAAATTCGTTCTTATTTGAACCACGTTTGAATATCGTCAAACTTTCATGTGGCATAGTCAAACAGCATATTGGCATCTTTCGTCATCATCATATTGGCAACGTCTTCATCTTCAAATGCTCAATAGTAATCTAAGATGCATTTTTTTTTCAATTGCATCACGCGCTTTCATCTTTCAGTAACATATCTGCAAATGTCATCAATTTTTCAATTATTTCTGGTGTAGAGATCTCATTCAGGCATCCTGAAAGCTCGAAAAGCACTTGCCCCTGGAGGACCACAACGAAAATCATTAAACTAGTAGGTAAAGCATTCTTTACGATTTGTTTTTTTCCTTGAAAATCTTTATAAATCTACTTCTTAAGCTTCAACGAATTTTTTAAATTTCTTATAAGTACTCGTATATCTGGTTAAGGCTATAGTCAGTAGTTTTATCTTAACTTCCTGTTTTTCGTTTATAATATTAAAAAAACAAAGTATGTATCAAAAAAACTGAATGAAATCCATATAATTACGACAGAAAACAATGAAATCGCTTTAATTTTTCTTTTTTTTTTGCCCCTTTTTTCCCTAATTTTTCGTTAATGTTAGGCATAATACATACCTACCTTTTGAATTATGTCAAAAAATGAAAAATAATTTAAAATGAAATGCCAAACATCTGTGCATCGTACAGCAAAAATCCCCCCAGAAATTTGGACATAAAATAATTTGATGACGAAAAATGAAAAATGTTAACGATGACATTAAATCATTGGTGGTTGTCGATTATTTTTTTGATTACATTTGACAATAACTTAGACAATTGAAGAGAAATTTTTGTTTTCTTCGTCCACAGTAGGTAATCTTCTACTACTCTTCGACTGTTCTACCATAATACAAGACCCCTTAAAAGTGTTATCAATGCTGAACAGAAAAAATAAATGAACAAAAAATAGCCGATTTTTCATCACCTTGTACCTAAACATATTAACTTCACGCCCATGTGAACTTTTGATCGCCATAAACCATAAACAGATGAATAACATATTTGAGTCTCAGAAATTTTAACCGAGGGCTGATCAATAATGATCCGCGCGGGGTCCTTTGTCGTAATCAAACCATTGTGTTGATGCAAGTTTTCCACTCGTAAACTATAACCAATTTAATTTCTTGTCACAAAATTTTACATAAAACACGTCGCGTTTGACAATATACGTTTAACGACACATGGTATGATAAAGACAGAGACATCGATGTTTCAATGGTTATTTCCATCTCATCAGTCTGACATTGTTCCTGAAGAAAGTATCAACTCTATGTGGAAAATATGTCAATTTGGTGATTCTTGACATGGAAGTGATTACAAAAATGTTAATAAAAGTCATTTAACGTCGATATGAGCTTCAAAAACGCTCACAGAAATCTAACTGTTAGCTTAATGAGCCTTTATAATACTGGCAGTACAACTTTGATCGACTGTCTATATGTTTACAACACTTTGACAGTTCTAATTTATTGTTGAAATCTCTCGTTTGTTTTTTGTTTGACGTTTCTCTATTTTTTTACCACTCTTTAAATTCACGATTTCAACTTTTGTTACATTAATTCATTAACCGTTAACTTTAGGCATAACATATCCATATATAATTAGAAACCGAGTGAAAAACTGATTTCAAATATGCAATAAAATACAGGGCGTCCTATTTGAAATAACGAACTTATGACCATTTGAAAGTTCCTATATTTGTAGCAGATTTTAGAGCACCATGTATACTTTTTTGGGAATGTATTTGCAGAGGGTTAAACAACGTCAACTTTACATGTATCTGACAAAATATCAGCGCAATATTGCATTAGGGTTGAAAGATATGATATGTTTTGTAGGAAGCTGCAACTGTCAAAATTTTCATAAAATTGAATATAACTCAAAAACGGTTACAGATAGGCATAAAGAACACTAATGAAACTGTGCTCAGAATTTACCCTTGATTCGATAAATGTGAAAATATATAGCACCTACCATTTAAATTAAAAAAGTTGTTATCTGTACAGGAGTTATGGGACAACCTGTATAGTATAAAATAATTTCCGGAGATGCGATGTTGCATGTTATTTAATTTAGAAAAAACAACTTTTTTCTAGCTTCAAACGTAAAGCTACCAGAGAAGAATCCCGCACTAATGGGACACCCGGTATAAAAAATCAGCTGATTACTCATTTATACTAATGAAACATCATTCGTTGAACATCTGTATACAGCGTGTTCCAGGAGGACCCTCCCAAAGTCTGTTGTAGGGGATCAAAACAAACAAATGGTCAAATTAATGTCAACCGTTGGTTATTGAGATATTGTTAATAAAAATATTGTTTACTTAAGCCGATTTATTGTACTACTTAGTTAAATTGAACTTTCCACCCCTTTCTGAAAGGCCTCCAGGCCCCAGATGCCCAGATTACTTCCTTCTGTAGGATAATAGTTTACAAAACAAATCAAAAAGATAAGAGAGGCACTACTAGACCGAATGAACAAACCATACACAGCACTCATTACAGAGATCATCAGTAATATAATGTGCTCTTCAGTGTGGTACTAAATCAATACACAAAAATACACAAAACGAGCTAAATCCTAATAATGTTATAAAAAATCTGCGTCAAAAAAATGATTCAGACCAAAAAGCCAGATTGATAAAATTCCCATTTTCACTTAGAACGATAATAACTTATAGTCCAGTAAATAAGCCGGAAAAAGTGGAAAAGTAGTGGCACCGATTTTAAAATGTTTTTTTCCTGGATTCCTTCAGACACATTCATGACCATACTAACCCCTGCTTCTTGGCGGGGGTTCTCGAGGTCGCTGATCACGAATCCGAGATCCAAAAGCAACTGAGGGTGGCTCCAACCCCCCAACCTTCTCAAGACGTGGTATTGTTACAAAAAATTTATATGTCGCCTCGGAAATTGTCAGCTTGAATGAAATTCTTCATCTTACAAATCAATCAGCCATCGAAAACGAAAAAAGTTAACATTTTCATCGGAATTATATCGCACATCTCACTGAGTATGTAAATTTTTTAATTCGACCTCGTATTCCTAATTTTTTTTGTATCCCTGACACTTCTTGGGGTGGTTTTGAGGGGTTGGAACCACCCATACTTGCTTTTTGAACCTCCAATTCGTAATCAACGCCCCCGAAAATTTCCGAGAGACGAATTCCGAGGGGAAATTTTGAATTTCCATATCTTTTTTATCAGTGTTACTACTTTGGGACTTTAGGAAGGGGGTAGTTGAAGGGGGGAAATTACCCTAATTTTTTCATTTTTCTAGATAATGCAGGGGTTAGTGGTGATGAATGTTCCTAAAGGTCTAAGTATATAAAAATCCAGGAAAAAAGGAATTTTTAAAATCTCTTCCACCACTTTTCCTCATTGTACGGCTTATTTACTGGACTACATATATTAAAAGATATTAGAAGATTGAGATTATGGTGAAAAGTGCAAGAACCACGGGAGAATTACCCCACTCGGGAAACAATATCAAAAGAAAGATTTCACTAATTTAGAAAATTTTACATCACACTAATAAATAAATGGTATCCTTCCATTATCAGATTCCCTGCGTGATTCGTTCGTCCAGTATGCGTGACCCGTTTTCCCTCAAGCAATATATTCCCCGAATCCCCGATCACTTATTACCAGGAATAAAGCACTTATTTATAAAGCTATCTGGAAGACGCGGGACTTCAAAGCTGCCACCGATATCGATACATGTGATGGACTTACGGACCACACTTGCGGATCTGCGCTATATCGGGGGTAGGTTTACTTATTTATGAATATCATGAACCGTGTCTGGCTGCGGAGAAGATGGAATATTTAGGTGCGCGGTTCGGTTGTTAATATTTGAGCAGGCTTCGATATTTCACCGGGGGTAAAGCAGATATGAACTCGCCCCCCAATCTCGCCGTAACCTACTTACGGATTCCCAGATACACGGTCGGATTAATGTGTGGTTGGTTACTATGAAATGCTGTGTTTGCGGTAAAAAGTAAAAAGTACCTACTATACGAGAAAAAGATCTGTAATATTTTGTTTTTTATGACCGCGATTTATTGTTTTCAAAAAAATTTCAAAATTTAATTCCCCATTTTCTAGAAGGAAGCAGTGTTTTTTCAAACGGATGACGTCAATAGGACGTCAAAAATATCAAAAAAAGGAAAAATAACTTTAAACTATTTTTGAATTTATTAGAATATAACAAAAAAGACCCCACGAAAAAAATTATAAAAAAAATATAATAATGAAATGATGAGAAACACAAATTGGGGAGGAAGGGAGCAATTCAATGTATTGGAAAAGTGGAAAAAATTTAATTAAAGAAATAAATCCAGGCGTTATTCATCCAGGATTTTTTGATTTATAGATTTCTCGCTAAATAGTTGACCTATTGAAATCGAGCAAACGATATTGTATTTTCGAAAAATGTTTATTAGAAAAAAATTAATACAGCAATTTTCATTTATTTTTTTTGACAACAACACTCGCAGATATCTACAGGATGTTCCAGTTTGTATGTACATAACTCCGGCAAACGGTAGAACACGTAAATATAATTGTATTTTTTATAAAGAATTGCTCTATATAAAGCGATTTATTTGTGAGATACAGGGTGTTACACCTTTATTGAAAAATCGTTTATTTGAAAATATATTAAAAATACTTTCCCCATGAAATATTGTTGAAATTTGGCGGTTTCATTAGCTTTAGTGAGGGGGTGATTTATCCCTAGATAGTTTAAAATTATCGAGTCCAGTGGCGTCCCTGTAAACACTTAAACGAATATTATTTTGAAAAAACTTAAAAAAAGTACACCAATGCCTTTTTTTAATTAGGCAATTATCATACAAGTATCATTTTTAGTTGCTTGATCAGAAAAATAAAATGAAATTTAATGAAATGAAAAGCCATTGACATACGTGTTTTAAACGTCTTTACAAGATAATATTCGTTGAAGTGCTTACCGGGACGCCAACACCACTGGACTTTGTAACGTACATTTTGTACGTACCGGCTAAATGCCGGCAACGCGGAGACAACGGCGGGCGCGCGCAGTAAGTGAGTGATGGTGGGTTTTAGTGCGACGCAAGCTGGCGGCCTCGAGTTTCGTAACATCGACTGTCGAGTTGAAATCAGGTGCGTTCATCTTCATACCGGCCCTTTCACTTTCTTTTCACTTCTAGATTCGCTAGAGGAAGGTACATTTCCGCAAACACAGGGAATTTATAGCGAAATGGCGTTGTGAACTTTCACTTAAATTATTATAACCATCCCTCACGTTTTTGGCTTGGTGAGTGTTGTAGAATGATTTTGTTAATTGTGCTAGAATTATACCGATCATATTTATTTTTCTTAATACCGTATGCTAATTTTAATTCTTTTAACTCCGATCGAGTTTCGCTCCGCTTGTAAAATTTCGTCAATTACATTTTTGATTCTAACCTATCTTGAGGACGGGACATCATTTTATGTACCCTCGGCAAGCAGACTCGATCGGACCGTTCATTAATGCAAAAGTGTTTCTGATATCCATGAAATTACAGCTTATTTCCCTACGGATTGATTTTTCCCTGGAGTCAATTTTTCCCTGGAGTCAATTTTTCCCTGGAGGCAATCTTTTTCCTGGAGGCAATTTTTTTTTCCTGGAGGTCATCTTATTCGTACCGAGAAGAACTCCACGTACCAAGGCAGATTTTCTTGGATACCCAGTAAGAACTCCATGTACCAAAGCAGATTTTCTTGGATACCAAGTCACCCTTTCAAAGCAAGTTCCTGGAGCCAAGCCATACGAAGATAAGTGCCTTGTAAACTCTTAGCAACCGATCCATTCATTCGACTAGCACCGCACGCTCTTGTTTTTTTTATTATCTGTTAACCGTGCTCAAGAGTGTAATATTAATCACTGTGATATATTTTATATTTTAATAAAGAGTACCTGTTGTTCTGCTGACCTGCTTGTTATTGTTGACCCTCTTAGACTAGCGACTCAACCTACGACCCTTGTTTTTCGTGTCTCATGCTCTCAGCGACTATTTTTCCCCTCTAAGGGTTAAACTGTAAAATTTCAACAATATTGGGTAAAGTTGAGACAATAATTTTCAGAGGTTAGATATTTTCGAAAAACGCGATTTTTGAATAAAAGTTTAACACTCTGTATCTCAAAAATAAAGCAAAAAAATACAATTATTTTTGCGTGTTCTACCGTTTGCCGGAGTGATGAACATACGAACTGGAATACCCTGCGTACAGTTTACCTACAGCTGGGTGAGGCAAAGTCCAAAAAATATTCAACTTAAAATTCCCAAAGACCTGAAAAAATTTCTCAAAAATCAAAATTGAAACACAATCATGTTTTAAGCCATAAAACACACTATAATGACTTACACTATAGAAAATATGACCTGATATTTTTGACATCGAAAGTCACAGTAAAGGCCTGATTTTACTTTTCTGTGAATTTTATTATACAAATTCCAAATTACAATAATGACGATTTTTTTTATGAACTGGCTAAAAAGAAAAAGAAAAATTCTCCTTGTTATTATTGCAGACTTCGTCTGGGCAGTATAACTTTTATAGCACCACAGGGACAGGGGTTTAAAGATGCACTTTATCTTCGTGGCATTACTTGATTGAACTCTGAAATCTACAGTGATATCGAGATGTAAAACTTACTGAATTTTTATTACGATGAGTAGGTATATTACATTTTATTTCTAATAAATAATATAAAATCAAATAGAGAATCACTTTATGAGCTTCCTATCATTAGTATTTTTGGCACTGTAGACGTAACACCTAATTAGATTCAACGGTCATAACTTCCATCCTTGAAGTAGATAGCCAATTTTTAAAATCAATTTTGGACCATCTGCACCTCACGTTCGTCACAACTGCGACTCATTTTCATCAATTTTTATCCCGAAATTTAAACACATTAACTTAATCGCCTCGGAACGATATAATCTCATCATGTTTTCGACGCTTTATCATTGAGAATTTGAATACAGGGCTCCGACCCCCCGGGGACGTCTATTAATTATTTTATTGAGCCTTTATCCGTCGAGGGAGGTTAATCCCTTCATTCAAAGCGTCTCCAAGCAACCCTCCGTCGCCCGCTGTAGAAGTAGATATTATAGTAACGGCAATAGTGACTGTTACTATTACGTACCTGTTACTGATAAGAACGCATTATGTACATACGTACCTACATGAAACATAATACATATCAGATGAAGTAACGATTACGATAACGAAGGTGACGATGCATTAGCACTAGCAACCCCTTATGCTGAGAGAGTGAACAATGCGGAACTGTTAAGCAATATGAAGAGAAGATAGGATTGCTTTGATTTAATCCCTTAATAGGACCAGTATGATGTCCTTTCTGGAGGACGATTTCACGCTCAGATTACTCCCCTATAATAGCCTTATGGGTTATTATTTCTCCCGTATTATTATCCAGAACTAGAAATTCTCGGGAAACACTTTTTTCCTGCAGTAAAGATACTACACATATTTTGTCTCTCGTCCCTCCCCAAGATAAGACGCATGTGACAATTGAGTGTTAGGGTGGCCGATGCCACCTATTCTGACACATTCTGTCCATCCCGTCATAATCTGATTCCCGGGGGAAGCGCCGGTATAAATATTTTATGGATTTGCGTTGTTCACTGCATTATACTTATCCCTGTTTGATCTGTTCGCTCGTCCTATTATTGCTACAACCCTCTTTGGATTTTGTCGCTTTTATGATGACTGGAAACAGGTTTGTATGATTTGAATAAGAGAAATGCTTGACATGAGTAACTTTCTGAAATTTATATTGAGAAGGAGGGACGGGAAGGACTTCTGGAATGAAATTCGTATGCTAGATCGTCGCAAGCTGATTGGAAAAATTTCTGATGTTTCTTAGCCCATTAAGTTTTTTAATACAAAAAAAACAACAAATTAACAATTTTTTCTTCTTTTCTTTAGGTACCTTTCCCTCAGCAGTTGCTGCTTTTCGTATATATAAAATTTTTAACTTGAAAAATCTTGTAATTATTGGCAATAATTTTTTTTAAGATACCGTTAATTATTCCGTATCGAGGATGCGCCAATTTTATGAAACAATACTATTCAAATTAAACCATCATACACCCAAATCGAGACTCGAACTAGAAGCTTACTTTATCTGGTTACTCAGTCTACGGAAGCGCTGATCTGCCATTGTTTTTATTTTTATTAACTTATACAGTGAAGGTTGACAATACCTAGTCACTTCAGATTTTTTTTCGAGGTTCGGTTTGACTAATCCGGTGAGATCATTTTTTTTGGCAAGGTTCAGTTTGACAAGATCTGGTGAGCTCGATTTTTTTGGCAAGGTCTGGTCTCTTTTGCGAGGCCAGTTTTTGACAAGGTCCGGTTAGGAAAAAGCTGGAATTTTCGAGTTGAGCGTACCTCGCCAAAATTGGGTTTTTGAGTAGACGAGACCTTGTCAAACCGGACCTTGCAGCAAATAAATAATCTCAAAAACTAGACTCAAAAAATTGAGCTGACCGGACCTTGTGTTGTGTAGATTCTACACTTCAATAACTTTATTATAGAGCCTTCTAAGATTATAGAGCTTTTAAGTTTGAAGATCAAAAACATCTTGACTTAAGTCATCCTGAAGAAAGACAAATAACTTCCCCTTACCACTGGTGCAGATTCTAGTGACGGCAAGTTAGTCTAGTGGATTGCAAAGTTAGTGACGTGTCGATTCTACACAAGACAAAGCCCGTCAGCTCAAAAATTCGATTTTTGTAAAGTCCGATCAGATCGAATTTTTTGCAATGTCCAGTTAAACAAAGTCTCGTCTGCTCGAAAAATTCAATTTTTGCTCAAAAGCCAGGTCAGCTCAAATTTTTTTTGGAGAGACCGGTTCGCTCTGAACACTTTTTTTTTTGCAATGTCCGGTTAGATGTTAAATTTTTTTTGCAAATTCTTGATACTTTGAATTTTTTTGGCAAATTCCGCTCAGCTTAAAATTTTTAATTTGTAAGTTCCCGTACCTACTTATAACAAATTTCGGTCGCTCGAAAATTTTATTTTTGGAAAATCCGGTCAGCTCAAAATTTTTTATTTGCAAGATCCGTCTAGCTCTAGACAAAGTCCGGTCAACTCTATAAGACTCGATTTTTTCAAAGTCCGGTCAGCTTGAGTTGTTTTGCAAGATGCGGTCAGCTTGGACATTCGTATTTTGCAAAGTTAGGTCAGCTCTTTTTTTTGTAAGGTTCGGTTCGATAAGGTTCGAAAAAAAGTTCTAGTTTTTGAGTTGACTGAAGCTTGTCAAATTAGACGAGGCTAAAAACAAAAAACAATTCTGATCTTACCGGGTCTTGTGAAACCAACCTTGAAAAATTTTTTTTTGGGCGGTAGGACTTTTTGAGCCGGTTTGACTATGCTCGAAAAAGCTCGAATGTTCGAATGCACCGGACCTTAAAAAATAAATTCGAACTGACAGGACCTTTCAAACTGAACCTTTCAAAAAAAAAAAAAAAATTGAAGAGCTGAATAGGGACCTCGTTAAAACGGGAATCCCAAAAACAAAAATCCAGGACGACCTGACCGGACTTTAGAAAAAAATAAATTTGGAGTGAATCGAACCTTGCAAAAAAAAAATCATGCTGAATTTAAGAAAAACTAAATTATTTATTTATAGAAACAGTTGAAATGGCACTTCCCTCACTTCATCTCAAAAGCCGCCACTGGCATATTTTCCATCTAATTTTTACCTGTATGACGTGTAATTTTAAGTGGGTTTTGACATGTATTTGACAAAATATGGAGCATGAAACTAGAATTTTATTCCTTTTAAGATATAAATGTAATTTACGTAATTTATGATAAACGTTTTACTTTGAGATTAGTCATGGATGAAAAGATTGAGGGGTAGGAGAGGTCAAGGGAGGAGGAAGTGTTCCTGCCTGAGAGATGTTAGATACTATATGGGATTCTACATTCACTCGTTATTGAGAGCAGTACAGGACAGACAACTACTTTCCCAGAATTTTTGCCGATCTTCAGCAATGAAGGTGGCACCTCAAGAATAAGAAGTTTTACACAACTTCTAATCTACATAGGTCCCAAGGAGAAGATTGGTCGCTTTTATGGAGGTTAAAGAGTCTTATTTTAGTCAAATGATTTCGACGAATTTACGTAATCTCTACTCTTACTTAGGTCTATGGTAGGTACGTAAATCAGAAGTAAATTTGATGTAATTTAGGTTAAAGAAAGAAACATTTTGACCTAATTTAGGTCGAATTGAGGTATGTTTAACATGAAATACTACTTGAGCGCGGTTATTTCTTGAAATAAATTTACAGTGACAATATTTCTTATAGGTGGGTCTGACCTTGATATCAAATTTGATTTTCTACATTCTTTCTGAAATTTTAAGAATCGGCAACTTTTTTCCACTGATTTTTGTGAAAACATGTTCAGGTGAAAAATAGACTGGAATCATCTCGTAAATTGAATCCATTCATTTTTAGGACGTATGTTTTTCAAGTTTTAACGTGTTTTTCTAAAAGACTTTAAAATTTATTATTCAAAAAATTAAAAAATTTACTTTTGAATAAGATTTCCTACAAAACAAACAAAATTGAGACTATTTGATTTTGTATAATACTATTTGAAATTTCACATTTTAGAATTTTTTGATAACATAATTTTTGAAAAAAATCCATAAAAATTGGATCAAATGGAATGTGAAATCTTGTGAATCTTGCGTGATAGATAATGGAAAACTTCTCAATTGGGTAACTATTTATTTAATGGTGTATTTAATTTTGAAAAGCATTTGTACAAAAATATATACCTAAACAGAATATTTATTCTGTTTTAAAACCAGAATAAAATCTTGTCCATTTACCTTTCAATTAACATCCATCGTAGCGTATATTAGCATCATCTGAACTGGTATGTCCTTTTATTAATAATCAACATGAAGGCATCAACCTTACAGCTTTCAGCAAGATTCCTCCCCAGTCCCCATTAAAGAAACACAACATAAGCTGACATAAATAAAATGACACTGGCTGAAACACACAAGCGGTAATTTCAGTAGAGATATTTCATTCTTTTAGGTAAAAGGAGGAACGATGAAACATGTTTGTTCATTTAATGCCGTCCCATTATTCTAAGTGACAAGCCGCATGCAGTTGTTCTCCTGGCTTGATTTTATAAATAAGGCCCGAAACAAAGATCCCAACATCCGAGCACTTCAACTCTCATTAGGCCGGGTATTTCTGTGCCACTTTGGCCTTTACAATCGCTGAACAACCCCCTTGGGGCTTATAAAATCCCCTACCTTTAAAAGACGAAGCAAAAATCACCATTCCACCGCGACGGGAAATGTACCCACACCTACCTATCCTTCAAACGTTGTTCATCATCAGGAAAAGTGAAACTGAAAGTGTTTCTTTGTAACTATATTAATAACAACTTGACCCAACCTTGCTTTATTATTTTATAGTCTCTCTGAATCTTTATGTACTGATAATTTCGTTGTTATGGCCCAAAAAACATATAATAAGACCAGTTATAAACACATAACTTTTATTATATGAGACAGTATCGAGGCGGAAATTATCGTAATAAATTAAAAGCTATTAGCTCGCGACATTGGTCCGGTAAAACAATGGAACAAATATTTGGCATTGTTTCTTTAATATTTCGCATATTATAATGGAATCTTGACTGTGTCTGCTCGAATAAATCAGACGAGAAAAACAGCTGCCGTCATTTTTTTAGATGCTGGTCATAAAAATTTATTTAAAGATACCTTAGATCCTCGCTGTACGAAGATAACATTTTTCAGATTCGTTATAATAAGGACTCGTCATTTTTATTTTTACTTTGAAGTATATCTAAATTAATATAAAAGAGAAACGCTTATTTCAGTCAAAGTCTTCAGATGTCAGATCTAGTCATGAATTAATAAACCAATTAAAATATTTACGGAAAAGTCTAATTTCCTGTTCTTATAGGTGGTCCTTTTATACAAATCGTATTAGGTGCCTATATTAAATGGTCCGAAGACTGATGCAGGAATTTTCATTAAAATACCTTAGTTATCTTAAGTATATAATCGAGATAGATTTACATCGACAATTACTCAAGATTAGAATATGAAATAGAACTTTACCTATGTACTCCTCGCTTGTGCCGTCGATTAAAGTAAATAATTAATGAAATGTGCTTTCACTTAAAAATCTGTCCCTATTTATAATTGGAGATTCAAACTCAAACAATCTGCGTCCTTGACTCAAGCCGAGAAGCACCGTCGTCATAAGACTTTGATGAAAATAAATGTACCTACACTTTTATTAGTTTTTCGTAATGTGCTTTCCTTTTTCCTCCATTTAGTAGATATGCAAGAGTGTTACTGTTAAGAGTGTTAAGTCACGACGGACTCCAATCAATGCTAACTTTTCACCCTAACTGTTCTGATAACTACACTGAGAGAAAATTATTAAATTGACTATAAAAAATATTATAGCAGTTGCAAGATATCGCAGCCGTATTTGGACAATTAGATGATTTAATGTCGCTATAAAACGGAGTTTACTAGAACAGTATTATACGAATCATTAGATATTTTTTTATTTTGCTTATTACTTCACTCAAATAGCTGTTATAATCCGTCTAATATTCATTACAGGGTTTCTCTAATACAGTTTATTGTAATGGGTATAGTACTTCCAATAATGTACAATCTTTTGCTCATCTTCGCTATAAGACATCTTATATTCGTTATCACGATAGTGTAATGGTATATTAAAATGGGTATTGAATATTTCTAATAATACTTATAATCTTTGGCTCATGATTCTCACAAGGCATCTCATACTCGTTATTAGGATATTTTTAATAGTGTATTATAGTAGATATTGAATATTTCTTGTAATGAGTGTATTTTTTTGGTTATGGTTCTTATAAGATTTCTTATACAGTGTGATGCAAAATTACGCACAAAATTCATAACATATTTGTTTTACTTTTTTTTCAAAATCCAGAAACAGGTTAATTTTATTTATAAAAAAGGTTTTGTTGCGGATATAAAAATTAACTTTTTTTCATACTACACTTTTGAGCTGTGATGTCATCATAAAAATAAAATAAAAAAGAAATCATTAAAAAATAGAATCCCCCTTTTTTTCTTCAGAAATCGATTCTCCTCGTCTTCATGAATACAACGATACCATATATGTACATACTAGTGTATTATTGTAAACCGCTGACAAGTTACATGTTTTCTGAGAAATGAGTCAAATAAGTTTTTTTTGTTAAATGAGGCTTCTTAAGAGTGCAAAAATAAAAATACCATCAATCAACTTAATTTTCTGTTTATAATCAGTCACCTTGATTATTTTTCTCAAATTGAAGTTTATCTTCATTGCTAAGAATTTCTAGAATTTCTGCGGTTGCTTCATGTGACTTATCCTGTAAATATTCTTGTTATGCAGTGGTTAACAATAAACCATACTAGTGTATGGTGTTTTTGTATTCATCATGACGAGGAGAATTGATTTCTGCGAAGATAAAAGGGAGATTCTATTTAAAAAAATAAAATGATGGCATCATGCACGGCTCAAAAATGTGATCTAATAAAAGTTAATTTTTATGTCTACATATTAATTCGTTTTTTTCAGGATTTCGAAAAAAATTCAAAATAAAAAAGTTATGAATTTTGTGCGTGAACTTTTGCACCTGCTGTTACAGGTAGGTATTATAATCAAGCAAATAAGGCACACTGATTTAACATTTTTATTTCAAAAATATAAAAATACAAAATTAAATAAACAAATAACGTAATCGTAGAAGTCTGTGTAACAGTCACAGTTATAGAGTTAAATCAAAGCGAATTTCTATATAGCTTAAGTTAAACACAAACGATTACATATCCTACCTAACTTAAGTAGGTAACTTAGGTGCAAACAGACAGGTATTCAGAATGATCAGGCATTGTTGTCCTTAGTACTGGATGATAATTAATCAAATTATGTTGTAAAATACAATATACTTGACTA
Source organism: Malachius bipustulatus (assembly GCA_910589415.1). NCBI lineage: Eukaryota > Metazoa > Arthropoda > Insecta > Coleoptera > Melyridae > Malachius > Malachius bipustulatus. The sequence goes on along the minus strand of OU342631.1, from coordinate 30,497,828 downwards.
ATATTAGTTTCCTTTTCAACTTGAAAAGCTTGTAAATGATTATTAAAGAGAGTCACAGTAAGTTTTTTGTAGACAAATAAAATTGTTTCAATTTTTTATTTTCTAAATAATATACTCACAGATATGTGGAGCATGAAGCTCTCTTGAACTTCCAGCTTAGATGGACACCAATTTTTCTTTCTCTTGTTATTTCGGATCGTAACCGACGGGAATAAATACGCCAGGTAAAAAAGTCCCAATAAGGTGGGGTCTGAAAAATAAAACTAAAATTAATTATACACGTCTATATGCAACTGCATGCTAATGAACGCCCAATAAGGGCTTACCTAATACTAAAATAATTAGTTACGAGTGAATAAGTACGTCTTACCAATATCTTCTCCAAACTGTAATGGCAACTTGACGTTTCTTTTTAATGCTTCTGAAATAATTGCTTTTGCAATTTTTTTCCAGTTTTCTTTCAAGTCTTCTTTTTGGTCCGGAAACAGTTGTCTATAATCCTGTTCAATCTGTAAAACAAAAGACACCGATGAAAATTTAAAGTACTCATATCACCCCTATAAAATGATTACACCGAATTTAAATTTGCAAATGAAAAAAAATTAAACACGTTTAGCAAATGCATTATTATCATAAAAGAACTCACTAAAGAAAATCCGTTTTTCTGCTTTAATGCGGGGTATAAGTTGAAATATTCTGCAATTGATTGCTGGTGCAATTGATGCTGCTGTCTTATTTGAAAACTCCTTGTCCAACAATCTAGTACTAATTCCCAAGGTTCTACGGACTCCTTTAAAAATGCCACAGCATTTTCAACGTCTTCATTACAAGTGATTGGGACCAGTGGAAGCGATTCTTGTGCTTATAATTCGGTCTTATTGCTGTTAAAAGATTAGGTCATAGTTAGTGAAATTAGGTTTGTAACTGTTAATAGACTTTAGGATGGTTCTAATAAGTAAATATCAATGATAGTATTATAATAATTCCATACTACTAGCAAACAAACTCAAAGTATTAAAATAAAAATCTTCGCAAGTTAAATATGACCCAATCCTAATTATTATTACTGAATGCCTAGGGTATATTATTTGTAATTTTATAAGATACCGTCCTAGCACAACTATCATTGTTCCTATGACGTAATAGTCAATAAAAAATGTAGGTATATGTAGGTATGTATAATGTACAGCATGAACGAATTCACTGTTAACAAAGACTAACAAGCAACTTATTTTTTGTACCTGTGTAACCTACGTGATTAAAAAATAAACCATTACAAAAATAATTAATTTTGTACTTACCCTGGACGACTCGCAACAAAAACCTTTTGAACAAAACACGCCACAACACAGTAGTTGCTTTGCTAGATCATATGCATACACCACTTTAACTCGGCGAATCTGCGCATCGCGTCGCCACGGCGCGAGAGCATTAGTCAATCAATAATATCGGGGAATGCCCCGTGTAAGATTTCTGTCGGCCACTACAATACGTCTTGTTTATGCTATAAGGCAGGATGTTAACTTTACATTTCTTATTAATGCAGAAATATGATTTATGACCACAAGAATATTGTATTACTACCTGTATAATTTTGGCTTAATAAGCTTAAAATTATTATCATCATAATAGGATTTATATAGGTTATTATAAAGCATCGTAGTATCCATAATTTGTTGAATAGTTATTCTAATATGGGTCTTACTAAACTTTCTTATAAAATCATTTTTCTCAGTGTATAGAAAAATTTTTCATTTAAACCAGTTTAATTTAATTGAAAAGAAGTAATTCAGGTTTATATCTGAAAGTTGATCCCATTGTGTCCCATTGTATAAAATGTATCAAATAAATGGGGCTCAATCATGTGTTCCTTTAAAAAGTATAGGTTTACAAATTGATACTATACTTTGTATATGAACCACACACGAGAGCGGCCTTGGGATAATTATTTGACAACGAAATTAGTCGTGAAAATTAAATTTGACCATCGGTACTTCCTCGCCTTTTTCGTGATTTTTAAAAATCAATTATCAGTAGATACGTTTTCGTTGAAAAATAGGTTTAAATAACTTGTTTTAAGAACTAGTTTCTCGAAAAAAATTGAAAATATACAGGGCGAGTCAGTTTTTTTTTTTTTTTGTAACAGCACTTGACTTGAAGAAGACAATTTTTTAAGATGAAAATTTTATGAGAAACACATATCAGTGAGAGCTTCGTTTCCCAGATATATTCAGGGTGTGAAAGTTTTATAATTTTTTTTTGCTTTTTTTTAAACGTTTTCACCTAGAACTTTTAGCAATAATGAATTGAGATTTTGTGCACCTGTTACACTTCAAAAACTCAATATTTGGGGCTGATAAACAGGATGATACACTTTTGGCGGTCCTATTTACCCGATGTAACACTCTGGATTTTTTTGCGTGCCTCCTCAGCTCTCTAATTAACAATAATTAACAAAAAAGTTTAATTTGGAGACTTTTTTTCGTAAACCATAAACTCATCATATTGGAAACATAATATTCACAGGTATTGGGTATTGGATATTAACAGTATTGCAGCAATATTCATATCTACCAGGTTCGGTACCATTCAATACTTGATTCCAATATTGGCTAAATAATATTTTTCAATATTAGATAAATATTTCAAATAATATTGTAGCAATATTCATAATAATTAGAAACTAAATATTGGCCAGGGCCTGAAACTAATATGCGGGGTAAATACTGAATAAAAATATTTTATCAATATTAAAATCATATTGTTCTCATTTCAGTATTGGCTAGCCAATATTGTATCAATATTTAATGTTACATGGGACGGTATACAATAAAAGCATACATAAAACGGCAAAAACGGAAAGAACTATGTCACAACACCGTATCTATTCTTCAGTCTTATTACACTCATATACATATCTGTAATTAGTAATCGGGAATGAATTAGAGGTAAGATGGCGACCGGAAGAGCCCTCCCGCGGCTCTGCGTGGGCGTACGTCAACTCTGACCATAACTCAGATGACTATCGGGAGCTGGAAGGCCGTGGCGAGCTCGCATTTCTTCAATGATAACTCCGACACCTGCCCAGATATCAAATACAATAACCTGTGACTTTAATAGCCGACATGCGTGGATGATAATGCTTACTAACGGACTGTTTTGACAGTTCGGTGAACGCAGAAATGCTTAAATTGTTGCTGATGTAAGCTTTCATTATGCACTCTAGCACTCTTGACTCTTGTTAGGTATCATTAATTATTACCACCAATTAGTTCTGGATACTTGACCGTAAATATTTTTCAATTTGTGAGAAAATGTTAAGAGGGGGACTTGGGGAAAAATAATGTGATTTTTAGCAGTTAATTTTTTAAGTTTTGTTTTTTATAAAATTTTAATTTTAAATTGTTGAAAAAAAAGAAGCGTGAACGAGGATATTCAGAAAATGTGTGCCATCACTGATGTACCAACTAAAAAAAAAATTTCACCGCTTATAATGTGTTCTAATTTGATTTTTTTAAAGGAGCAGGACTTAAGTATCGTCTATAACTTTAGACTGATAATTAATTTCCAGCAATCATTTTATTTTTATTGTTACGATAATAAATCTGCAATATTTTACAATAAAATTTTCTACAAGCAATCTATATTCCATCTATATCAATACCATTTTTCAATGAATCCCAATCCTGCGAGGATTTAGCCAATATCTTTGATTTAGGCACAAGAGAATCGGAAGGAACGTATAAACTTATCCTGGTGGGCGATCTCTCAATATAAGATATAGACGTGTGTGTATATGAGAGATAGATCGCCCCAATCAAACTATAGGCTTCGGGTCTAGGGTGAGTTATGATATGACCTACGGTCAGTGGAGAGGAGGATTCAATAACCCATAAACCTCCAGGCCAAGGGGTCAGTCAGACGTTCGAACGGGCAGGTATCATAACTCCCGATTGTCTGAGATGACAATTTGTCATGCCGGGATAATGGAAATTGCGAACGATAATTCCATATCCTTCCATAAATGCTGGAGTCAGATTTATTACTAATATTAGAAAACTTCTATTATCAGTGGCGGATCAAGTGCATGCATGCTTCAGGTAATACAAATTTTGGGGGCCTTATAATATTCAGAATTCTGGTGGGAAATTCTAATCAAAAATTCTCGAAATTTTTTTCTGCAAGTTTTGATAGAGAAAGTCCTGTCAGTTTAATTTTACTTTTCTTGATTACTTTTTGTATCTAAGTTTGATCAGTCAGAAAAAAATTCTTTTGAAATTTTTTTAATTTTTTTTTGCAATCTAGTGAGACAAAAAGTCTGGGTCATTTTAATGATTTTTTTATTTCAAGTTCGATTAGACAAAGTCTGATCAACTTAAATGTCAAAATTATTTTTGCTGTTTCCGGTTAGATCGAAGGTACCTACTATCCGGTCATCTGAATAATTTTTTTCTTTTTTTTTTGCTAGAATTTTTTTTCTAGTCCGGCTAGGCAAGTTCGGCAGGTTCGGTCGGTTAGAAATTCTTTTTTTATTTTTTTTTAAGTCCGATTGGACAAAACTCGGTCAGATCGAAAATTTTTTCCTCTCAATTTTTTCTAAGTTCGTAGACAAGCTCAACTTTAGCTTGAATTTTTTTTAGACAAGCTCATAACATTTTTCTTCTCAATTTTTTTTTTTTTAGTCCGGTTAGGCAAGCTCAAGTTTTGTTCGAAATTTTTTTTTAAGTCCGATTAGACAAAAAGGTTCGATTAACTCTAACCAAACAATAAATCAACCAACCGCAACCAACGAACCGAAAGTCCATTTTAGACAAGCTCCAAAAATTGTTTCGTCTCTTTTTTTTTCAAGTCCGGCTAGACAAGAGCTGTAGGTCGAAAATATTTATTCTGGTACTTTTCTTTTGCTGGTCCGGAGGTCCGGTTGGCACTTTTATTTTATCAGATTTTTTTTTCAAATCCGGTTGAACAAGACATTCGATCAGCTGGTAATTTTTTGCAAGCGTGGGTTAGTTAAACAAGCTCAAAACATTTTTCTTCTCGATTTTTGTTTAGTCCGGTTAGGTAAGCTCAAATTTAGTTCGAAATTTTTCAATTTTTTTTCGAAAGTCCGGTTAGACAGTCTCGAAGTCCGGCTTTAGCTAAAGAAGCCCAGCTTTAGCTCGAAAATTGTTTCTTTGGAACTTTCATTTGCAAGTCCGGTCGCCACTTTCTTTTAATTTTTGTATTGCAAGTCCGTTTAAACAAAGTTCGGGGAGTTGGAAACTTTTTCCTTTTCGAATTTCTTTTTTATTGCAAACCTGCTGATTAGACAAACTCAATTCATTTTTCTCTGGATTTTTTTTTGCCCGGTTAGACAAAAGGTTTAGTTTAATTGGAAATTTTTTTCTGTTGAATTTTTTTTCCAAGTCCGGCTAGATAAGTCCAGCTTTGATCGAAAACTTTTTTATTGTACTTTTTTTTTGCAAGTCCGGTTGGCACTTTCTCTTCAATATTTTCTTTTGGAAGTCCGTTAAATTATTTCCGGGTTAGACGATAAGCTCAACTTTAGGTCGAAATGTTTTTCTGCTGGACATTTGTTCTAAGTCCGGTTAGACAAGGTTAAGTCAGCTTGAAATTTTCCCTTCTCGATTTTTTTTCGAAAGTCGAAAGTCATCGAAAATTTTTTCGTCTTGGTTTTTCTTGGAACTCTGATCAGACAAGCTTATCAGCTTTAGCTTTAAGATTTTTTTCCTGGAATTTTTTTGCAAGGGCGGTAAAACAAAAAAATGATCTACCTACTATGATCATCAAACCGCATGTTGCCGCTTTCCCAATATGTGAGATGAATTTCTGTGACGTCACAAAGATGACCCCCCCCCCCCATGAATATTAGATTTATCAAAAACAAATATTCCAGATTGCTGATTTATTGCTGACCTAGAAGGGTGAAAACAGCAGAAGAACATGAAAATATGACGAATAGAAAACAGTGATGATGGAGACAACCAACATCGACATCGCACAAGGAGACATGGTCCTTGAAAAACTGCAGTGATGAGCGGCACAATAGTGAAAATATCTCTCACGGCAATAGGTATCTATGACAGCAGGAAGTCTATTTAAAAAAAAAGAATACTAATAAAGATAAATAAATAAATGAATAAATAAATAAATAACAAAACTCAATATATTATCTCTACTTTTCTACTTCATTTTTAGCGCGATTTTAAACTTTTATAACACACCAACGTGGGTCATCGTAATATGTAATATCCTCGATAAATAATAGACCTCGTCCTATTTACATAGTCTCTAAAATATAAAATGTACCTAATTATTTTCAAAATTTACAGCTCAAACCAAACGGATGGACACGTAAAACAAAAACAAAAACTAAGTGTTTTTCAGAGCCACCGACTCGTAAAATGTTTGAGAGATAGGGGAAAATAAAAATTACGCAATACTCGCCGTTGCTGGTAGCAGTAGGTGAGCCTTGGTCAATTTGTAGCGGAATCACTTTAGTAACGGCTATAAATTAGTTGGATTTTATGAACGAGTTTAATTTTAATTCAGACATGAGGTTTGCTTATAGTGTTATGGTTGGTGTATAATACACGGTGTCTGAGTTATTCCTCATTTCCTGGTGAATATTCAGGCCTATTAGCATACAATTATTATGAAGAAGGTGGGCGTTCTGTTGTCTGACACATGCTTCCTCCGCGCCCGAGGCATATCATAGCATATAAAGGTATATGCATAGGTAGATATGCATATAACCGGGCCGCTCGCTATTCTGATTTCCTCAAATATCAGCATAATCAGATGATTATCCGGTGCGCGGAATGTAATTTATATTAGCTGTTAGTCATTAAAAAGGAATTATGTAAGCTGTATTTAAATAATGGATTATTCGGCTTGTTAACATGTCTTTAACATTGTGGAGCAACTTAATAAGTATATATGGAAATTTCTGTATACCTAAATAAACACCTATATATTTCACCATAATAAATGTACCTATTCATTGTTAATTTGAATAATGAACCAATTTTTTTTCTCCTCTACTATACTTCTTACACATCACTAACAGTACTTTACCTACCTCTCGGTGCGTTTACTGTGACAATCACAGTATTTCCTGCTGCTTAAACTAAGTTATGAATCGTGTACTACAAGTTAAGCACATCCTTATGAATGTGGTGATTATAAGGCGTCACTTCCTAGTCCTGTTATCATCAGTCACTAAATGTAAATATCATGTCTTTCAAACTCCAGCTACTTCTTCAATTGTAAGAAATTATACACTTAAATATACATTATAATACAGGTCGATATAAAAGCGTTCTTTCAAGACGTAAACAAAGGACTTGTTTATGTATAACTTTTTATGATTCTTTTAGTAGTGCTAGTGCTAGTGCTAGTGCTAGTGCTTCTTAATAAGTCTTGAGTATAGCAATCACCAAAGCAAAACTAAAACGATTCGCGCATGAGTAATTAATTCAGTACCTATATTCACGCAGCCAGCCAGATATGACACTCACCGATACCACTTACAATGCTTAGCAGCTTATAAGTCATAACTGAAGCACCTGCGCGACTGTGGGTGGTTGCAGAGGAAGGAAAAGCCTCGTTCTTGAAGCAGGAAATGCCTGGCCTGAACAGGTGAAGATGGTTATTAACACTTTATCATCCGAAACTCTCACCTCGGGCTAGAAGCTCGCCACGACCACTGAACACACAGGATCGGGGTATCGGTTACAATAAAAGCACATCTGGCGGGCCGGTGCGGGGAAAAACAATCGAGTGTCAGGTGTGTGTTTATTAGTACGTTTTGTTGATTAATCGGCGAGGGAATCTTTGATTATTTTACAATCTGTTGTGTGCATATGGGGAAGATGACGCATTAAGCACCAAGAAAATTTTTCATTGGCGGAAGTACATTTATAATTCTACTAATTAATCATTTAATCATAACGAGTAACTGAGTATTTAGTTGGGTCAATTTAATCATTTAATCATTTAGTTGCTGAATGATATCAAAATCCACCCCCCCCCCCTTAAATTTTAAACCCACTTTGAGTTAAGATTCTGATTTTACGGTTGAAAATAATTGAAAATTGCTCCTCCTCTCCTCTGCTTGTAAATCAGTCAGGGAATAAATTTGAAATTTAGCTAGAAATCCTTATTTTTGACTGAAATCCTTATTGACTCAATTGACTTAAGTATCCAAATCTGGATTTCCAATTGGATGCAATTCTATCTTTACGCAAAGGCAGAGGCGATATCGTAACCAATGAGGTTCATCCGAGGTGAGATTATTGCTAGTTGAGAACTTTACAACTCGTCCAAAAACTCTCAAGTACCTTGGGGTCACACTGGGCCAGAAACGACGGCCAAGGCTCGCAGAACGTGGAATCCGATGAGCCAGTAATTTATACCCAGAATAGGAGGACCGAAGGCGGCTAAAAGAAGAATGCTCGCAAACGTCGTCATACTCGTCGCTTTGTACGCGGTGCCAGGGTGGTACGGAGTGCTGAGGAATTCTAAATATAGTACAATGCTACGCAATCTGCGGAGACAAACCCTAATCGGCGTCACTTCGGGATTCAGGGCCATCTCATCAGATGACAGTCCTATGAATCAATAGGGTGCGAAGAGGGAGGAAGTCAAAGACCGCACGCCTGAAAAAGCAAGAGTCAGGTGGAGGGAGAAATGGGAGACCACAAGCAATGTGGAGTGGACGAGGAGGTTGATACCAAACGTATGCATTAATAGAAGGGGCAATACCGATTTGCATACGACGCAATGCCTCTCTGGGCACGGAGAGTACCCTTTTCGGATAGGGAAAGCTTCCACGACATGATGCTGAATTTGCGCCCAATCGCCGAAGGAAGAAAGACGCGCAGGATCACATGATATTTGCGTGCGAATGGTGGAAACCAGAGAGTACTACGGTAGAAAACCTGATTCGTGGTAAACTGGAGGTCGAAAACCTTATCCCACGAACTATGAAAAGTACTGAGAGATGGGAGATGGGAGAAAATCACCAACTTCCTCGCTCTATTATGAGGAAAAAAGACGCAGAGGAGAAGACGAGGCAACTAAGGAACTGAAGACTACTCAAAGCTAAACGCTATAGTGCCTTCACTGACTAAAGTCTCAGTAGAGACCTTAGTTCCGGTTCGGGTGCGGAATTTTGGCGGGGTTTTAGTCGGTGACAGTTCCCTGCAGTTGAGATGGCTCATGGTGGTAAATTTATTAACTACTGCACCTATCAAAAGGGGGGAGGGTGAGCTATTTACAACGTATCTTCAGCTGTGAAATTCGATTCTGCAATAAAAAATAAGGATTTCTGTCAAGACTTTCAATGTTACCTCCCATCCACCTACAAAAAAAGGGGGGAGGGAGTGTTATAATTTCATAATTGTTATCAATATAGGTACATAATGTATATACGTATCAGTGAGTAAGTAGCCATTACTACCAGACATGACGAATTTCTGTGATTCTTTTATCATATTTTTGACTGCTTTCTCCAAAATTCTAAAAACTGTGAACCCAAAAACTCGTTCCATATCTGGCTTGTTTCATTACAGATGTACACTATCATAAAAAAACAAGCTTTTTAATGTATTTACATTATTGTGGACACCTCACCAGACTCCAGCCTTTTGAAATTCGTACCATAGTCAAAGTACCAGGACTGTTCGTATCGCTTGTTCGTTTCATTGGGGGTCATGAGATACTTGCCCAAAATTCTCTTCGTCATAGCAGCGATATCGTAATTATCCGTGTATTGTGAACATTCAACCTTAACGAGATTTAAGTAAACGAGATTTGGCGAATTGCTTAAAACAGGGTGCCATTCGTCGAGGCGTTACCATCGTTGAGGTAACAAGCATTATCATCACATTGTTCATTTCGTTGGGAATCGTCAGATACTTCCCTAAGTCGAGTCGTAATAACCCGTGAATTATGAAGATCATACCTTAACCAGATTTATGCCTTGTTAATTGAAACCAAGTGCCGTTATCAGCACTCAATTCGCCTGCGCAGTGAGTTAATCAGCACGGTTAGTACTTACTTATTTGAATTTTTCTCTGTGCTCCCATCTAAATCTTGGGCTTAACCGTGATGGTCCTTCACTGTATTATAACATCTATTAATTAGGCTACAGCTAAGCATAACAACCACTCAACACTTTTCTTCAATAATAATTGTGGGTATGTCTTACGAACAGTCATTTTTCTTTCTAATAGTTTCTAAATTACAGGGACTGGGGATATGACCCTCTAAGGAGGACACTTCATGTGGTGGTTTGTTTTCCGGTCTCTATAGGAATCATAACGACTTGTGTTACTTTCCATAACCTGGACATGTATCTGGATATGAAAGTGCATTTAGCTTTTCTGGGGAATTGTTAAAAAAATTCTTCAGACTAAGGAAGGAAACTAATGCTGTAGCAGATACCCATTACCTTTTTTGCTTAAATAGGTTCTTTTTGTGTGTTGTGTTATTTATGTTATTTAAATTACCTAAAAAGTTGTTTGATGTGGAGGAAAACAGTAGAGCTGTCAGGAAAACTGATCTAGAGTAGAACAAAGAGACAGCAAAAGGAAATATTGATGTAAAGATCTGGCTTGAAACAAAAATGAAAAGATACCTACCTAATGAAAGAAAATCTCACCTCGAGAAGTGATTTTTCATCCAGGATTCAGGAGGAAGCGTAATAAAATCCTGAAAATATATCGACCGAATATTTGTATTCCGGTAATAATAGAATATGAGTGTGCATAAAGTTCGATCCATGGGATCAAACTAGATATCAAATTCCAATCGTATCCTGTTCAAGAATTGATCATAAATCTCATATTCGAGGCATTCAATATCAATATGAGGCTTCTTCAGCCGGCCATAAAACCCAAACATAACATATTGGTACTCAACTTCTCCCCCAATATGATATTTTACCAATCCCTACACCTGTAGAATCTTATATCGACAACACTCCGTCTGCTCCCCGTTCCTGCGTTACGCGGCCCGTATGTGTCTCGCTTTATCACACATGGAAAGTATAAGGGAGCCGTTCCCGGAGGCAATGATTGAGCGCCCTGACAGGCTATAACATCATATTAGGGCGGATTCTCGCGGGAAGAGAGATGATAAGTGTGCTGTCGGCCGATGGCATGTCTTGGGAATTCCCTCCGGCTTCGGATACCCCCTCGACGGGGTGTATGGTGTATGTGAGTATGTGTGTCACACAGCAATCAATAGAACCGATATGACGGCTCTATTCAATAGGCACTTCATCGATTCACTTCTTGTAGCTAAACCAAAACGCCCATCCCGTATAACGGAGAACACAGGGTAGCGAGACTTACATTACATAAACCGGGAAATTTCTCCAGTTTCTCATGTCCATGTCTGAAAAAACCGATATAATTTCAGTAGTATTAAAATCTATAAATCTCCTCGAGTTCCAATCAGTGATTCTCCAGCACATAAAGACGTCAAATTAAACAGAGATTCCGGCATGGAAGGTTCAATAATTAAATGAGATCCGTCAAGGCTAATCCGCTCATGTAAAATATAACTCGGCTCGGGGGCGGGGGCTGGGAATAGGGGTCGCTGCCCCCTGTCGGCAGGGTGTTAGGTGTGTACTAATGCGAGTTCAATCCGCTTATCAAATTTTATATCCGACGCTTTTAATATCGAACCATCAATCCCAAGTTTCGGCTCGGAATTAATGGGTTCCATTGAATCCTGTTTACTTATGAGATTGGATTCTTGTAATATACAGGGCGTTAAATTACTCTATTAAATCTCACTCAATAATCACGATTTAATTTTAAATCCACGCTGCGTCGAGTCATTCGGTGACGGTGAGTCGTTTCCCCTTACGTTTTGTATCGCGACGTATTTGTAAAATTATGTATCTAATTTTAAATTCAAATCACGGTTATATATTATAAATACATAAAGCTAAATACCACGGAAAACAATAATATTAGCATATAAATATGCTTATTGTTTGTTGTGTTAGAGGAAAAGGAAGACCCAACATCCATAAATTTATCGTATAAATTATTATTATTATTGTTCGTGTTTCTATAAATAACGTAATAAATGTTACACTCTACAGGGCATTTAAAATCTACCTGTAAATAGGTAGGTACAATGAGTTTGTTTGATATTTCTATCCCAGGAAATGAAACCTTAATAAGTAAATCAAATTTAACCCTATAAAATTTCTGAAATTCAAGAAGGTACGTCTTCATCTACCAAATTAAATGCATTATTATGCCACCAATTATTATGCACCTTCTATGTTTTTTTGGTTCAATGAATTCGAACTTGAAATCTACTGGCAAAAATTTGGCCCAAAACTTTGTTTTTTTTTCAATTTTGGCACAAATTTTGTCACTTTTTTCAGTTATTGCCCTAAATTTCAGAAAGGAAGCGTTTTTTAGACAAACTCACTCTAAACAAAATTGGAGTAGAAACATATTATAGACCATATACAGGCTATTGCTATAATATCAGGTACATACGAAAGGATGTGATTATTCGGCTTATTTTTTTTTAATAGTTCATATAAAACATATGTCGGTAACCGCTTTATTACCCACCTACAGGAAATTTCACGATTTTTCTTTTTTTTTGAAAATTGTTTCTTTTTTTTTCTTGACAACGATTGCAGATGTAGAAAAAACTATAGGGGACCAAAAAGTTTCTAAATAAAACAGGAAATTCATATAATATTTTAGAATCTGCCAGCGGCACAACGCAACAAAGTTCAGGGTAGAAATGGGGGCGAAATGGAAAAAAAGAGATTCAGGGAAAAAATCTCTTTGTAAAGCGGGGAGAAGGGGAGAAGGTAAGCTCGAGATTTGTGAGATCTGTCTCGATTGTCATGTTGTTGCATGACCCCTCACAGTTGATGCACAGATTGGTGCAGGTGCAATCGAGGCCTGCTTTTTTGCAGCTACATTGTTTTGCACAGGTCATAACTCATCTATATGACACCAGACGTAGCAGTGCGGGAGTTGCAGGGGCTTGTAGAGAGGTGACTGGTGCTGGTTTCCAACTCCAATCTTCGGCATTTTTCTTACCCCCAACCATTGCTGCACCTGGTGAAACATCCTAGAACTGTGTTGTGTGGTTGCAGCAGCTGATGGTCATAGTGCAGCTATTTTTTATGAGGTCGTGAAGCTCTGTGTTCTTATAATTCATGAATCTCAGACGGTTTATCGACGGTTCAGTCCTACCTGTATGGCCGTACATGTTGACCAGGAATATCTCTCCTGCTGCTGTAATGCTTATACTGGAGTTGCCCGAGTGTTTTTGAACACACTGACAACATCGATAAGGTGGGAGTTTTTGGTGAGGTTTTTATAAACTTCAATTTCCCTTGGTTGTAAGGTATACTGAAGTCGTATCACACCAAATCATTGCGTTTCAGAGCGTACACAGGAGAGGTCCCGTGAGGATGACCAAAAGGTCAATGTTTTTCATTGACCTTTCCAGCCACCACCACAGTCTAAGTACGTTCAAAGGCAGGTCTTCGTTCACAATGAAGTTGTCGGCGTCTTTTATGACTTGTCTCCAAGTCATTGTTTGAGAGTGTAATTTGGCTATGATTAGGGAAATCAATCTTCTCTTGTTATTCGTATTCGCCAGGATTTTTTTTTTTTAGGGGCTTATGGTTGGTGTCGTTTTCTTCTCATCGAAGAGAATCGCAGCGGAGATCGTTTTCATATACCTACCTCTTCCACCGTTCAACATTTTTTGTTCCGCCTTTCGTACGTTCAGGATATCCATTGAAGACTACTACTAACTATTGCCTGTGGGTCGTAGATATTTAGGAGCAGATTTAGGTCCTTGTCTTAAACCATTTTCAAATAAGGAGAAGGAGTATAAGGTATGGACTCAAATACTAAGACGACCTATGTTAGGCCGATTTCCACGAAAATGGTGAATTTCACAAGATATGGGCTTTTTTGGCGCGCTCTAGCGGCGGAACGGTTAGTCTTCCAAAAAACGTTAAACACGAAATGCCTTAATTATGAAGATATAGCCCAAACCTGTAAAAAGTTCCAAAATTTGGGCAACATGTGATAAAAAATTAAGTTCCGGTTCAAATGTTTGCCTGCAAACTTCAAATTCTTGTTCCGTGTCCCAAAAGACATGGAGGTTGAGAAAATCAAAACTGTAGCATAACTTTCCTCTGAACCCCCATTTTTTTAATATGCCTAGCCTTTTTTGTCCCACATAAGCATGTTGAGGACAATTGTTACTCATCCGATTTCAAAACTTTAATTTCTTCAGCTGCATGATGAGCCCAAGATTATGAAAATCGGTTGACAAAGGAACCAGTTCTCATATCAGTAAAATCAAAAAAAGAGCGTTGAGATCACATTCGGTTTCGGACTCTTTTGCCGTAGTTTATGGAAAATTGTTGACTGATGAAGTCTACCGCAGTTCTTGACGAAAGTTCGTAGCAAATCTTCATAGGCCATGGCAAAACAACCCGGATTCGATTGAAATTTTAGTTGAAGGTAGCCATGAAAGCCTAAATACACATCAAAAAGATGTTGTTGTATTATATTCTACTCCAAAGAGCTCACCATCTTCCATGCATCAAACTTTGACAGAAAAATTTGATAGGTAGGTATACCGATAATACTCACAGAGGAAGACAGGACAAAGCGCATAGCAGCTGGAGCCCTACAATGCTTTTGGTGATGCATTTTTGGAGGATATTGCGACAAGAAATGGAATCTGAATTGGTCTTGTCATTCCAGAGAGTTTTCCAGAGAGAAGAAGAAGACAGTTCAATACTCTCTTGGAGAGAGCGCCATGCAGTACAACGAAGAATATTCCACTGTCTAAGGCTTCATCAATCAGAGGAAAAACACTTATCTATCATCTTTAGAACGATCGAAAATATCAAATCTCCTCCGAGAACTAGCATTGGATGGGGTGCTTAAGAGACAGAAAACATATTCTAGGTCGCAGTGTGGATACATCCCTATAAATAAAATGCGTGGTCTAAAATGAATCTCAGAAACCAAAAATTCAAATCAACTCTGCGAGCTCTACAGTCGTGTAAGAACAATTATTCTGAATTCTGCAGTGCTACTTTACAAAGAACAAAAATTCAGGTCTTCTCAGTTCAACTGCAAAAAAAATAAAAAATAAAATAGACCCTGTTCAAATAGACATCACATAGACATATTTTTCTGCATATTTTTAGAAATTATTACTGCTTCCCCTCGTAATTTTAACCAAAATGTCTGACTTGTTATAAGTTGTTATTGAGTAAATATGTTGTGGGAATTTTTTGGCAATACATTCCATTCGTATAACCACAAAAACCCATAATCGTCCTATATTACATGAATTCTAAATAGGACTAGGCACCACCAGCACCAGCGCCAGCTTATTATCCATATAGCTCTGGAACAGCTATATCTCACCTACAGTTTCATAAAGTCAATGTAGGTTTTATATAGCGGGTTATTAACATAAACAGCCTACTGAAGGGAACCCGTCTAGCATATTAACACTCGATGGTGGTGACAGAGCGATGACATCTACAGTGACCATAAAACAATCAATTTTTCATTACATTTTTATGTCGTTACATTTTTCCACATTTCTGAAAATTTACTAAGCGGTGATAAGAGAAGTTGACGAACTGAAATTATGACAAATTATGTGGTGAATGAAGCTCGAGGTGACTGAACTTATTGGTGTCCACTGTTCGACAGGGTTTATGTTACCATCGCTGCATAATGTTAGTGTGGGACCCGTTCCTAATACCGTAATTAATACGCGAGTCATATCTTGTCATTATTCACTATGGAGAGATGAATGAAATGATAAGAATACCTCTGACCGCAAATAGCCACCCATGATTGCTATTGACAGGCTTAGTAGCTTGAGACAATGAAGAGCGAGGTCTCTAATTGTGTCTGACGCTCAAGCAATCAATTAAGAAAAATCCATTAAGCTGTAGAGGGTATTTTATATTCCGTATAGTTTTGCAGGACATTTTAAAACATTAAGGATTTCAGAAGAAAATATATTTAAGTAAGCACTTAAACTGCTCCAGTTTTTCTGGAATTCCTGTTCTGAGGTTTTCCTGACCAAGTATAGGTTGTCAACTTGCTTGGAAGGTTACGGCATTTAACACTATAAAAAAATTACTACACGAGAGTGAGAAGATTTGATTGCACACTACATTTTGCGCACTACTTTTACACTGCATACTACTTTTGGTGCAAGCGGATCTCCGGAGAATATAAACTTTTAACTAGATGCCCAAAAACTCTTCAGAGTAAGTTTTATTCTGACTTGAGCCTTTCTATTGAAAGCACGAAGAAATTTAAGGCTCTGTCACTCTAGCGAACACTTTAGGTTGAGACCCGGTAAATTTTATGTAACTTTTTTGTAGCTTTTTCGTAGATTTTTCTGTGCCGTTACGTATGTCCGCTAAGCTAGGTATTTTTTGGGGTTTTTCGCAGTACCAGTAAAAGCTACAAAAAAAAGGCGGAAGGAAAAAGCTGCAAGAAGTAACAAAAAAATGAGTCTTGTCTGAATCTGTGTCATGTCAGCTAAGCTAGCGGATTCGCATTTTTTGGGTCCCGGTACGCCCTTCAAACAAAAAACTGTTTTACAATTTACAATTAACAGATAAGAATTTAAATCACAATTTAGATAATTAATAAAATTGAAACATGTAACAATATTGCCACTTTATCAATTTAAGTTCTTTCACTTAAAAAAAAACAGTTCATGAAACTTCAAGGTTGGATACTGGAGATAGGCACTTATCGGCAATGGACAATTAAGGTGCTCATTTCAGCTTTTTAAAAAAGTTCTAAGTTTGTAATGTACATTTTGTACTTACTGGCTAAATGCCAGCGACCCGGAGACAACGCGTTGCGCGCGTCGCATGAGTGAGTGATGATGGTGGCTTTTAGTTCGGTCGGTCGACGGCGGTGCAAGCTGCTGGCTGGAGCCTCGAGTTTCGCCGACTTCGACTGTCGAGTTTCACTCCGGTACGCCGATACCTGAGATTTCATTCCCCTTTTCTCTCCTGGAGTTCGCTGAAAGAAGATCGTTTCCGCAAAACACCTGCAATTTTTACCGGAATGGCATCGTGAATAATTCACGTAAAATACCTCAGACATCCTACACGTTTTTGATTTGGTGAGTGATCTAAAATGGTTCCTTTATTTCTACTTAAATTATGCAGATCATATTTCCTTTAATGCAATAATATGCTATTTTAATTTTTAATCCGATCGAGTTTCGCTCAATCGCTACTCGCATGTAAAATTTGTTGATCACCTGTTTGATCTTAATTCTCTTGAGGATGGGACGTAATTTTATGTACCCTTGGTAGGGGACCGTGAATATAATTTAGAGTGTGTCTGATACGGACTGAACTTTCAGCTTTTCTCCTACGGAGCATTTTTATTACGGAAGCACTTTTTCCCTACGGGGCATATTTTTTTCGAACAACCAGGATCATCCTTCCTACCAGCCAGGATCTTTTTTTTCGAACAACCAGGATCATTCCTCCGACCAGCCAGGATCCTTTTTTTCGAACAACCAAGATCATTCTTCCGACCAGCCAGGATAATTCCTACAGAAGCTGACCTGACTCCAGCCTCGTCAGAATCACCAAGATAAGTGCCTTGCTGACCATATTTATCAGACCGCTTCATTCGGCTCAACTCAACACTCTTGTTTATGATTGATTGTTAACCACGCTCAAGAGTTGCACTGTGATAATAATAACTGTGATTTTTTTTTAATAAAGAGTACCTGTTGTTCTGCTGACCTGCTTGTTATTGTTGACCCTCTTAGACTAGCGACTCAACCCACGATCCTTGTTGTCTTTTATTTGTCTCATGCTCTCAACGGTTATTTTTCCCCTCTAGGGTAAAATAATTCGTTTCAAGTTCTTTGAAGAGGGAAATAATATAAACTCGACCTTCGGCTTGGCTGACGTCATATGATTTTCCAAAATTAAGATGATGCAACAGATGAACTGCAAGATAATTTGTTGGTTCTCTCTTGTTCGGGAAATCAGATGAAAAATTTTGGAGTTGATCTTGGAGAAAATTCACAAAGTTATTAAAATTGACTTCAAGAGTTTTTCAAAAATAAACACGAGACGTCTGATGCTGGAATTTTAGGCAATTGCGACAAAAAAAAGCTATAGCGTAATTAATCCATTTCAAAACGTACTTCTTGTGAGAATGACAAAATAAGAAGTTGGATTCGCGAAAAAGGCACTGGTGCTTCGCAGCTCCTTTAGATAGATCATGACAAAAATTTATTGAAATAACAAATTTAGGTAAGTTCTAGTAATAGATGCGCGTTGCGCCATTATCAAGAAATAAAACTCACAACTCCAGCACGCGCGTTGTTGCCTGCCTTGCCGCTAATGCCCTTCTACCTTTTCGTCACCTCTGGGATACGGATTTCTAGCCTCGCATCCTAACCGTCCAGCGAATCAGCGGTAGATTTTGCCAATATCACTAAATAAGTACTTCTTCCATTTTTATTAATCTCCTGTGTTACGTCTGATTGTCATTTTTTTTGTCTCATCTTTTCGTGTCCCTTGTGTGCGTTCCTTCCACGTCATCTCTCCGACTTGTTCAGAAATAGTTCTTCCGCACTGGAGAAGGTCGATGAAGTTATACACTATATTTTTAGTAAAAAGGTCGTTGAGGATTTTTACCCCGAGAAACGAATTTCTTTTTCACCTTTTTAATTCATGTAAGGAAACTTTAACGCGCTAATGCTTTATTAAAATTACAAAGCTATGTGTGATTTAAAACAATAGGATAAATGAAGACGTGGATCGTATTCTTAAAATGTGATTGATATCATAATTTATTATTTTTGTCTCTTCTTCAGAAATTAATAAGAAAGAAAAGACTAATTATACCAAATTATTAAATCCAAATTAAACTCTTTGACGTGACATTCATAACCTTCGGACACTTTTCAATCAAACTTGTCTTTATAACGGGCCACGTCTAAGTTCATTAAATGTTAAATTGATTCAAAATGTCAACTTCATTAAATAGTTATAATACACACAGGAGTAATTTGTCCTCATGCGTTCAGATATCGATCTCGAAATAGGACCATGCTTCTTTAATGGCGTATATTAATTGATTAAAGAGCGGAAAATTATTTTGTGACCGAGGTCAACCCACATATTAATACGAATGTAAATTTCCATTTTTGACACAGCCAGGATAAAGAAACAATGGCTGATTTATAAGCCGCACTCCCGAGACAGATGTTAATTAATTAGGGAATAATAATATTCAATTCGCGACGCCCTAAAAAAATAATTAATCAAGTAAATAAAGAGTGCTTCTGGATCGAGGTGACCCGCTGCAGAGATGATTGATAATATCCACCCATTGGTAAATAAATTACATCGATCTGACTGCCATCTGTCCTGAAAGAGTTCGATTAATTATTTTTTTTACGCCCTCTCACCTTACTAGTGTCAACGATATTATACCTGATGGTAATCATATTATAATACCGGATAATAAATGGTTAGAGACATGGTTATGGTTAAGCAGGCATTGACCATAATAGCACTATAGCACTAGCACTGTCACTACTAACTGCCGCTGTTGTATAAGAAAGTAATCGAGGCTTTGTTATTGTAGCTATGATTGCAGCTAAAACGTGATTGCGTTGCTCTAGCTCTATTATAGAATTATTACAGCTGATGTCCAGGAAGGATGAAGGAATAAGGAATATAGACGTATCGATAATATAATATAGGAAATATAAATGCATACACAAGCCTAGTAGTATCTATAATTTATGGCCGTCAAAGGTTATATGTGGCCACATTTAATGCTTACGGGTTTTATGATCGGCTACAGCAACCTAGGGAGCACGAACATGATGGAATAATAACTCACTACGTCTCTAGCGCCCTCCCGAGACCCATTCGTGAACTCCTTTAAACGTCATATCCGCAATTTCTTTCAGTCACTTAGGTGGAATATTCAAATATATTGCCCTGAAATAAAACATTACTCATGCATTATTCTAAGTATTTAGTTTGTAAGTACCTATAAATCGAGAAGTATCGAGTGATACTGAAAAATGCATCAGTCATATACACGTATAAATAAAAGCAGAGACATACGTCATACGTGACAGATAGTAGGTGGCTTTATAATGTAAAGTAAACCTTGAGAAGTTCTGAAGGGGCGAAGTAGAAGGGCCAAATCAGCGTGCCGTCCCTAGGGTCGTCACGTCCGTGATAGAAGACACGCAAGACGCGAATATGCAGTTCTTCACCCTTCCGTAGCGTTGTCACAGGTTTTAGAAAGATATCGCATTTCTGAATTTTCTATTTGCTGAAATTTTCTATTTTTACTTAATACGTTAAGATGACCCATTTTTGGGACTTAATTATTCCAATCAATGACTACCAGAATTTTTACATTATTAAAAAAAAATCGTAAAGAGCGTTTTTATTTTCTTTTTTTTTTAATTTAAAGGGGTAGTTTTAAATCAAGTGTTAAATTTCTCTTTTGTTTCTATTTAGCGTCTTACTATGTTCATTGAAGTTTTACACAAAAATAAAATATTTAAAAAAATATCATAATTTTTTTATTTTTTATGGCATCTCAAAGCCATTTTTCTATAACACCCTTCTAGAACACTCCAGCATTCAAGATAACGGAATCCGAGGGGGGCAATCCTGGCTGAGGCTCCAGCAACTTTTGTTTGAATCTTTTCTTGAAATTTCTTATTGTTTGAAAGTTACCCAAAGTTTCAAAAATGGCACTTTTGGGAGTTGAAACGTTTTTTTTTTCAGATTTACGTCCAAACGGTCAATCTGAACTCTGAACGTAAAAGTAGGTTTTGACAAAAGTTGTAGCTCTTGATGAGTTTTTCTAGAACAGACGTATCTTCAGTTTTTAAAGTCATGACGTTTTCACTAAATACATGATTTTAGGAATTTTCGGGGTCGCTGATTATGAATCCGATATCCGATTTTCAAAAAACAAAATGACGTCTCCAATATGGCGGACGTCTTTAATAAATTCATTGCATTTTCACCAAACTCACCATTAGGGGGTTTTCGTATTCTTTTTATTCAGAGGCTCCGAAAAATACAAAATAATGCATTTGGGGAAAACGGTATGGCTTAAAATAATTAGTTATCTGTAAAATTCTAAAATATTCAAAAATATTAGCGCCTGTCAAATTTTGGCGCCATCTGTGTTCGTACCAAGAATGTAAAAAAATTAAAACATTAATGTTTTTGAGAACTCAAAAGTTACAATTTTTTTCCAGTCCATTTGTTCATTTCCCGATTGACCATTTTGTTGTAAAGTCTAAAAAATAAAAAAAAAACGTTTCCACTCTCAAAAGTGTCATTTTTGAAATTTTATTTAATTTATTTTATTTAAATTAATTTAATTTATTTTATTTAATTAATTGAAATTTTGAACAATAAGAAATTTGAAAAAACGTTTTAAACAGAAGTTGCAGGATGCAAAGTATCCTTGTTACCATTTTTGTAATATTATTTTTTTACGTACAAAACCTATACATACCAAAATACATAATTTCATCCCTTAAATTCAAGATAGCGGACACTCCTTACGGAATTGAGGGGGTAAACTTGGCTGGAGTGTTCTAGTGGAGTAGTGGAGCCCGTTACCTATACCATTAAAATTTCGCAAAACTTCCAATTAACACAATTTCAATCCTTTTTTTTTGACTATTTGGCTTGATTTTTTAGACACAAGTTGAAGGTGTTATTGGATAATTCAAAAAGGGGGTCTTATTGAAATGGGCGTAACTCTGTAAAATTTTTTTTTTAGTATATCCAGTCAACGGTATTTTATAAGAGAAGATGTGCTTGCATGCTGATGCGTCATAGAGAGAAATGACAATGTGCGCATGAGGGGAAGGAATGCAGTGGCTCGAAAAAAAACATTAGAATATTTCTTAAATTTGAAGAAGTAGGTCCTACCTAGTTGTTTCTGATTGAATGAGCAGAATCTTCAAAATTATTGTCTTTCGAATAATTTTTAAGGGCAACAGGGGATGAATCAAATACACTTACAGAAAATATTAAATATTACTAGAAATAAGTTGAACAAATCATAATATTTTCTGAATAATTTGATAAAGCTTTAGTAATCTTTAATATTAAATGTTCTGAAAAGCTTACAGAAAGGCGTTAAAAATGGAAAAGTGTACAAAAAAGAATTTTTACAACTTTATACCCATTGTACCCTATTTGAAAGCAGCAGGTTCTTCTTTCTTTCGACTGGAATTTTTCTGATATTATGGTAGCAAATTCAAGTTTCCATCCTTCCTGATGCAATTGAGTGATGACATCGTCGATTTTTTTTAAGTAGGTGTTTCAATAACGGTCTGTTTTCCTAAATATGTTCGCCGGTTGCATTAAAACTTTTTAACACGTGACAAAACAAAATTGTCATACCGAAAAAATTAAAAAAAAAGAAACAGTCGATGACGTCATCACTACTACTCCATGATTGGAGCAGTCTGAATTTTATGGCAAAATTGGCAAAATCGACATGTCTGAGAGCTCTTCAAAAAACATGTTTCTTATAGTTAAATTGAAAAATAATTATTTTGATTAACGTTCGATTTGACAAGCCAGTTGAAATGACGAGTAAAAATTGAGGATACACTAATGTCTAAAATTTGTAGCTGGCATGCTGACGTCATCAACTATACCGCTGAATGATTTATAAAACTTTATCTAAAAATGTAAAGCATAAATATCGTTTGGAAAAAGTAGACAACTTAATTGCTGCTAGAGGCATTGTGTTTTTTGCGAACACACTCAGACAAATAATTTTTTTTCAAACATTTTTGAAAAATTGAAACGTTCAAGTCTTCAGGATTTCGAGTGATGACGTCACTCAACTGTGAGTTTCACCAAACTATGTATTACTAAGTAAACCATAGTACTATCGTATACTATGTCTGGGAAACTTTAAAATTCACTTTTACTCCATACATCTTTTTTTCTGAATCCGAAAATAGCTCAAAGGGTTCTGGAAAAGGGAAAGGTACCGAAACATTTATTCAAAGCGAAAATAAGTAAAATCACTAGTTTTGTTCGAGTGTCATGAAAATAAGCCTATTTAGTTTTCAATTCGCTCGGTTGGCTCGAAAATTCCAGACAGAAATATGAGAAAAAAGGTAATAACGACCAAAAAGCCCTCATTTATTGAAAATGAATGCTTCCACAGAATAAAGCTAGCCATTGACCGTAGAAGCGATCCAGGCGCCTGTCCGAACCATAACCTTTGAGTTTCGCTAACAAAACCCAGTCTTGCAATAAAATCACCTCGCATGAATCGATCTATCAAATGATATCGCTCGCTATTACAACTCGGCCCTTTGATTCCGCCGTTATTTGACGTGTTACAGTCATAATAAAAAGCCCCATACATCATTCCGTGTACATATACGAGTCTGGAAAGTAATTGATTCCCTTTTTATTCCCCGCGAGTTCACTGATCGATTTTACCGTAGTGAGATGATTAAAACATCCGGCTCCTGAAGGACCACAAATCACACCTACCGTTTAGAGTGTTTAGAGCGTAATATATATGACATGTGCGTTGAAGATCCAGCTCGTTAGTTCGCGCCGGGATAAGCCGGATAAGAGGGAACGACGTTGCGTATGCCGAGGTTGAAATATGAATATGAGACGATATTTCCCCAGGAATAGGCAGGCTCGTGTCTAAATCCACGTCTACGACCCGCTAAATCAGGAACTGTCAATATGAATAGTTCTGGTCGTGACTTCAGCGATGGTTAGGGTAATCCTGAACAGTGATTTGTTGCCAGGGTGGGAAACTTATTACTTTAAAATAGTCACAGAACTCACATTCATATATGAGCGGCCGTGTTGCTTATAAGTTGCAGCAGTCTGTTAGTATTATTATTATTTCATACGTATCCATGAAATTATTTTCTGTAGCAAGTTGATTTTGTTTCTTTTTTGATTTGTAGAATTTTTGTTGTCTTTAATAAATAAGAATTTTTTTGTTTCGCGTGCATGAACAAGATTGAAATTCTGCTTTTGATATAAGTTAGAGATCTTTCCGAGGAGTCAAATTGGTCGTTTCTATGAAGGTAAAGAAAATCGGTTCTATTTAGTTAAAATTGCTTATATTTTACTTATTTTAGAGTTTCAAGGATTTTATGAAGTACTAGTTTGGTCAATTTACCTTGAAAGTAAAATTTGTCACGAAAATTAAGTGAAAATTAGACCAGCTATAATTTTTACGAGTCCATTGTTATCTACTAAAATTAATTTGTTTTTTCTCTTACGTCAAAGCCATACCATTGAGAAACCGTCAAAGATGAAAGCTGTAAAATAATTACATAAAACTTACAATTTGAATGTTTTAAGTTTCCTTATAAAATGTTATTGACAGATAAATTCAAACTATAACTTCGACCCTTCGTTATTTAGTTCACAATAATATTCGCTCATTATTATATAGGATACAAAGGGTTAATGAAACGTTAGGGAAAGGTTAGGGAGGGGTTAAGGAAATGTTGGGGAAAGTCTCTGGAATGGTTAGGGAAAGGTTAAGAAAATGTGAAGGAAGAGTTGATAAAACTTAAGGAAAGGTTAGGAATATATAAGTAGAAAGTTTTAGGAAAAGAGTAAGTATAAGGGTTAGGTTGTGAAGCATCAACCTATCAAGTGATTGTGACTGAAGAAAATAAGATTACTTCATCAGAATTCGAAACATCTTGAAAAGAGGTAGATAAACTACTTGAGATGCACTCTTTGTTACTTTCTAGTGGCACATAGCCTTTTTGTCATTCACAGGGGCCTTCGGCCTAACTTCATAGGTAAAATTCCGAAATTTTGTCGACGAATTTACGTAATGTAGGTTAATAAGGAAATAATTCTTCTCGGCCGTTTCTATATTAAAATAACATCTTCAGACAAATAATTATTTATTTTATTAATATTTTATTATACCGTGTGTCCCCGGATCGACTTTAAAAGAGGAAAAACTTTTTTGTTTTTGATTTCTCAGAAAATTTCACTCTTGATGATCTGGCCTGCTTGATTTCAAATCCCCAAAACAAAAGTTACTTTTTAGGTAACTCGAGCGGTTCTTGAGATAATATAATTTTTCTTTAATAATTGGAATTTTTTTCATATGTAATTTAATTTTTTCTGAAGAAATTCAAATAATCGTAACATGAAATGAAATTCTCAAAAAGGACAACTATTAATTTTCTATTCGAATAATGCTCCTCCTTTTTCTGCACAGATTTCAATGCGAGCTTTCCCAGTTCCGTAACATTATTGAATTAGATAAATTCTTTGTTGTAAAGTCAACATTATAGCATATTCAGTAGATTAATTTGCAGTTCAAGTGATTTGTTAGATTTGACAACTGCTGTCAGTGTTGTTTTTCAATGAAATCATCATACCAAGCTTACGTCTAAAAATTACAAAAAAAAATTTAAGTGCAATTATTGAAGAAAAATTATATTATCTCAAGAACCGTTCGAGTTACCTAAAAAGTAACTTTTGTTTTGGGGATTTGAAATCAAGCAGGCCAGATCATCAAGAGTGAAATTTTCTGAGAAATCAAAAACAAAAAAGTTTTTCCTCTTTTAAAGTCGATCCGGGGACACACGGTATGTAGTAAGGGTTGAGAACATATTTTTTAAAGAAGTGTTGCGTTTTTCTCAAAACAACTACAGCCAGTTTTCCAGTTACAGCATTCACAGACCATGCACTCCCATGTTGAAAAAAAAACTAGAGTTAGGAAAAAGTTAGGGAATGGGTAGAAAAGTGTTAGAGAAAGGTTATAGGGAAAGGTTAGGGGAGGGGTTGAAAAAACTTGGGGAATGCGTTAAAGAAGGGTTGGGTAATAAAGCGTCAACCTACTATAAGTGACTGAATGACGAAAAGAAGGCTACCTACTACCTACTCATTAGAATTCGAATCGGCTTAAATAGAGATAAATAAACTTGTTGAAATTCCTCTTTGTTGCTTCTAGTGGAAAATGGCCTCTCTATCACTCGCATGGGCATTCGGCCTAACTTATAGATAGGTAAAATTCATAAACTTATTGACAAATTTACGTAATTTAGGTTATAGAAATCATTTTTGACTTTCTTTAAGTCGAACTGAGATATATTTGGAAGAAAATGTTTCTTGCACGTTTCTGCATTTTTAAAGTAGAATCTGTAGACAAATCATAATTTATTTTGATAATAATAATAATAATAATAATAATAATTTTATTTTCCACCATTATATAAATGACATTTGGTTGGTCAATAAAGCGTTTTTTTTTGAGGATATATTATACCTACAAATCAAGGGGTGAAAACATATTTTTCTTAATAACTGAGTTTTCCTTGAATTAACTACACCCAGTTTTCTAGTTAGAGCATAAACAAACCATCATGCACTCCATGTTAAAAAAAATTGAGTTAGGGAAAAGTTAGGGAATGGGTAGAAGAGGGTTAAAGCAAGGTTAGGTAAAGGGTTAGAAAAAGTTGAGGGAAGGGTTGTATAATAAAGCGTCAACCTACTAAGCGACTATGACTGACGAAAATTTACCTACCTAGACTCATTGGAATCTTAAAAGGCTTAAAAAGAGATAGATAAACTACTAAAAATGCCTCTTTGTTGCTTCTAGTGGCAAATGGCCTCTCTCAAACTCGCATGCGCATTTGGCCTTGGGTAAAATTCCCAATTTTCCATTTGTTGACAAATTTACGTAATTTAGGTTAGGGAAATAATGTTTGACCTTCTTGAAGTCGAATTGAGATAAATTTAACATAAAATGCTACTTGAGCGTTTCTCTATTCTTAAAATCGCATCTTCAGACAAATAATAATTTATTTTGTGGATATATTATACAAAGTAAGGGGTAGTAACATACTTTCGTCAAGAATAATTGAGTTTTCCTTAAATCACCCAGTTTTCCAGTTACAGCATTAACAGACAACTCCCATGAAAAAAAACAGCAGAAAAATCAGCGCAAAAGAGAGTAATCAAATCAATGTCTGCATGCAGTTTTTTCATCAGAATTGAGCTGCGCTCCATTATTATTTTTTTGGTCGGTGAGTAAAGTGAGCGAGTAAATTAAAGCGACTTTTTAGTCTTTTGCTATCTGAGAGATCTTGTACTACATGAAGCCAGCAAAGTTATAAATGCTAGAACCGAGCAGGGGAAATATATAAAGAAGCAAGCAATGGTTGGTATCTCTGCGGAGCATCTACAGCGCAATGAAAAACATAATCAGACTTCATTAACTCCTGTTAATTAGTAATCAACTCTTCTTTCCCCGTTAGCCTTCTGACGGCCAACAAAAAGCCCTTCGAATCAAACAGGGGCATTCATTGAGGGCGGAGAGATGTACTACTCGGATTAGTGATGAGATGAGAAATAGTGATCACAGTAACTGTATTTTAACCATAATATCACAACTTCATATTATTTATAATGTAAAAGTAACGTAAAGTGATCGAAAGTAGCATCAAAGTATAAAATCACCGTTAATAAGGCTAATAACACTCCTGGCGAGTTTAAATCAACCCCGCTAAGGGGATGATGTTTCTTTATGATATGAACGTTGAAATGTTCTCGGTTGTGTGTAAACTGTAAAAGGAGACTGAAAATTACTCTCCCGACTAATGTATGTATGAAATAAAAAGCTCCATCGCGGATTTATAAGGATTATTAAGAGTAGACTGTAAAGAAATCGAGACGACACACGTCAGCGTTTAGTTATAGAGTTGCCATCGCTGGTATTACCTTTTCCCAACACGGCAAAACCATCCCATAATCCTGGTTACTTGTACGGCGTGACAGACATGTTCCGCATATTGTTATCTTTTATCGCGCTGGCTAAGGAGCCGGCTGTGGAACAACCCTACATTTTTCCTTATCTATCTTCCAAAAGCATTGAAACATGATTAGTTTCAGCAAATGAAAAAGAAAATATCAGAGCTGGTAGGTGTATGAGCTGCATGTTTGTAGCCTGTATACGGTGGTCATGATTTTTTGGCAACAATTTACGGGAATCTCATTATAGATTCGAACATTTTTCACTAAAAATCGTTAAAAAAAACAACTAAGGGATTCTTCGGGAAATCTGTACCTACCTGTTATAACTGCTAGAAAAAATCCCTTGAATTAGTCTTGACCTTTTAGAAAAATTAGGAATTTTGCAATATTTACAGCATGCAAATACCCCTTTCAACCATATCTTCTTTAATTATGCTCTTAAGACTTAACATATATGGACAACCCCGGGAAGACATCTTGTAGCTATATAAAAAGCCGAGAAAGTTAGGAAGATGTTCACTGAGCTCTCTAGTGCCATTGTTAAGAAAAATTCAGGGATAAGCCAGTGTCAATCAAAGGAATAGGAATAGGAGAGCAAGGAACGGAAACTGATGATTTTGATCAAATCGTGACATACCGCGAATGTTCTCCCCACTCGTATCTTCAATTTTAGATATGGGAGCCACCGGGAAACAGTGAGTCACCTGGATAACGCGTTCCCCATCTAAATCCGACATTTCCGTTTTGGGCCGGTTTTTGACGGGTTTCTGCATTAACAAAATCTGTTACAAGTTACAAGTCTGCCGGCGGCTTCGGGCTTTCGGCCCTTGTTGCAGCAGATTCCCCGTCGAAGTTCAGATTTGTCATCCTTGTTTTTTTTTTTGTTAACTTTTTTCTAGATCGCTCCTGAAGGACTAATTGGAATTTACGAGATCGCGCATGAAAGTAATTTTCGCATAGATGATACCTATGACGTCCCAAATTTTACTTTAACACAAAAATATTAAAATACAGTCCTAGAGTAGTGCTATGTGCCCTTGTAAAAAAAACAAGTCAAGATTAATGCCAAGGTACCTGTCTGCCAAATTTCAACCCTCTCGGGGCAGCTTTCAGACACTTATAGAGTGTTTTACTTCCCTGGAACCGATCCTGCTCATTTTAAACAAGATTCGTGGGAGAGAGTTTGGAGTGAAACGACGCGAAAATCCAAAAATCTCCCCACCTTTCGCCAGAAATGGACATCGCTGGGACCGAAACGACGTGAAAATCCTCTATTGCCGTTTTGCAGCAGGGGTGGGCAGATTTGAGATCAAAGAAACGTAACCCCCACGTCTCCCTTCCCCCTTTTCTGTATGGGTGAACAGAGTTGGGGGCGAAAGTAAAAATTCCCCCTTCCTTCGCCGGTGACAGTTTTTGTCCCTTTTCATTTTCACGTCCCCGTTCAGAGTCCTATTTTTTTAGAAACATAGACGTATAAAGGCTATAAAAATATACAGTGTGTCCCAGAATACAAGAGAATCTATAGATGTAAATGTCAGAAAATTTTAGAATTGAAATTTGACCATTTGGGGTCCAGACCTACTTGATTAGATAATAAAATTTACTATGTTTTTATGTAATAAATCAAGTATGCCTTGATATTTTTTGTTTTCTGTGAAGGTAAGGTATCTTAGTACGTTTTCTGCACGAAATATTTAAAATTTTATTTGAAAAAGGTGCTCAGAATTCAAAATTATGCATGCATGCCGAATTTCATAACCATCAACTACATTGATTGTTTTTACAGTTTTTTTGAATTTTGTAATTATTAATCTCCCTTTTCTAAAATATTGTAATACCTTGATTTCAGTGTTTTACTACCTAATTTTGGTGTTAGCATGTTCTACAATCTGTGTCCGAAAAACGAGTGTTAGTTCTAAGACCAATTTGAATAGCGTACTTATGCCTTTTAGAAACTTAAGTTTTAGACTTTTCCACAGAGCATACTTTTAAATGTTTGTTATCAATAGTCTAATAAATCAAATTTGGTCTTCAAATTTTTTAAATTGTTCAAATAAAAAAATTGTTTTTTACTGGATTTCTGAAACAAAAATAAAAAAAAGTAAATGTTTATGAAAATTGGCTCTCATGAATAATTTTGAGTTCCGAGCAACTTTTTTCAAAAACATTTTTCGCTATTTCTTGCAGAAGACGAAGAGGTAAATTTTTTAAACATGAACATATGGTAAAATTTATTATACAACCAAGCAGGCCTGGACCTCAAATGGTCAAATTTCAACTCGAAAATTGTTTGTCATTGATGCCCATAAATTCTCGATAGTTTCTCGATAAAAGTTATTAGGTGAGCGGTTATCGGGAAAAACAAAAAAAAAGCGATTCTCCCGTGATAAATTTGAATTTTCCACGAAATTTCTTCGACAAAGGCGTACAAATAACGAAGGAGTTTGATGGCAGAGACGTTCATCATCAACAAAAAGGCAAGTACATATTTTTTTAACATTATAGATATCGCCAACCTAACCTAATTAAAAAAAGCAGCCTTGAGAGATTTTCTTAGGGGCTCATCAAGAGGTATTTTTAGTGTATT
This sequence comes from Malachius bipustulatus, assembly GCA_910589415.1. Classification (NCBI taxonomy): domain Eukaryota; kingdom Metazoa; phylum Arthropoda; class Insecta; order Coleoptera; family Melyridae; genus Malachius; species Malachius bipustulatus. Next base: position 30,467,358 of record OU342631.1, on the reverse strand, counting down.
TTTTAACAAAAAAATACACTATTGAGGACGACATCACTTTTCGAAAATCACCCAAACTCATCAAATGTCCACCGATCATGACCCCCAGATCACGAAAAAGTGGTTTTCCAAAATTCACCTGCCCACGATATATATATATATATATATTTATATATATATTTATATATATATTTATTTATTTCTCCAAAATCACGATTTTTCGATTTTAAAAACGCTCCTGTAGCTTTATCTTTCAAGATTAGTGAACGAAATTTTGGATTCTTGTAAAGCTTGGGAATGACTTTAGATTTTCGTTGAAAAAAAATCCAAAAGTCACGTTACTTCTACAGGGTGTCCTTTCAAAGTTCCCCAAATGCGGTCCTTGAGGCACGGTTTCTGGCCGCAGTTTTCAATCTAGGGGGCTGAAACTTTTGTGAGAGTAAGATGTCCACAAGGAGTGGTCTGGTATTGCACTTGAGCCAAATCGGCCGAGCCGTTTCAAAATGGCGGTCATTTGAATTTTTTGAACATTAACGGAAAATTGACAATTTTTTGAACCATTGTATGAGCAAGATGGCAAAAAAACTTTGAAATCAAATTAACAGGATTTGAAGAAAATTATTGGAAATTTGAGTTAATGCAATAAAATTAGCATATTTTCCATTAATAAGCCAGTGTCGTGGGTAGGAAAAAGGGTGAAAATGTGTCAATTCTATAACCGTTTATGAGTCCATTTTTGAAGAAGTTGAACCGAAATTTTCCATTTTTTTTTGCTTTAACATATACTTTGATGTCTTAGCTTCAATTCTCCTCGATTAATGTAGCACTTTAAACGAAAAACAAAAAAGTTTTTCGCTTGTGCAAAATTAGCTTGCACTTATTAAATCGATAAAATGGTTCGCAATTTCTTTTTTATTTTTTTTCACATTCAATTATGAATGGTTCTGAAAATTAGAAGAGCAATCGCAACGACAATTAAATCACCTACATGCAGGTGAAAAAAGTATTCAAATTGGTTTTTTAATAACTAAGATATGACCAGTTTAAAAAATAAAATGAGTAGATGTAGGTACCTGACGTACTACATATATCTACCCCATCATCACTACAAATTCGAAACGCACCGTGTGGCTCAGTTTGTTACATCCTTGACTTGCTAACTGTTGGAGCGGGTTCGCATCCACGAGAGGATCATTCTTTTTTTTTGTAGGTAGGTGGAGTTTTCCCAAAAAAAAATCGGATTATTTTTCATTAAATTCATTATAAAAAAAAATAGGAAGAAAATATTTATTATTGAATCGCATAAAAATACACTATTTCTGCGATTGATGCGCAAGAAGGTTTTTTTTATTTGAACAGATTCCAAGAAATTGATCCAAAATAAAATCAAAATAGCCAAATACAAAAAAAGACGTATCAGAAACGAAAACGGCAAATTATCATCAATAACAGGGAGAAAAATCTAGAAGCTGGCACTCGAGAACACCAGAAAAAAAAAGATTTGAGGACGCGACGTCAAATCGGTAAGTACGTCACAACCCGTTCATATTTAAGTGTCTTTAACCGAAATTCTCACTTTTAAGTGCGCATGTAATTTTATTTGCTCTTTTGTTTAAATCATAATTATATGATCACTGAATTCAAGTGAGTGATCATTTCTGTGAGTGAATTTTCGCATGGTGCATCAATTTATCAGTTACTGCTGCAGTGATAATCTTCTAAAGGTTCCCGAATTTCTTTGGAACGACTCGGGAATTCGTAGCGACTTTCCATGACCATGAAGCTACTTTTTTAAGAGAGACGATTATTGTTAGTAACACCGGATGACTAGCCACGTTCGTGCCGGCTTGTGTCGATCATCATATAATAGATCGCAGTGGTCTGTATTGACAGTTGCTATCACAGCCTTCTTAGGTCAGACCGCGCCAATTACATTCCGCATTTATGTAAACCCTCGCGCGTTTTCACGTCGCGGTAATAATTATACAATGTCAACTCGCCCGACGGATATTTTATATTCGCTACACAATGGAAATTCAGATGGCGAACTGCAACAAATACATCGAATGCGGACTGAAATATGGCCGTTGAAATGCCTTCACGTGTACTGACCCTTTAGGTTTGACCTCTCTATTAAACAATAGGTCAATCAATAAACTAATGTGAATAGAAAGTGAATATATGACGTCTTGGAACAGATCGCATAAGTTTATGGAAATGCCAGTGGAGAAGGTGTGCCTTCTCTAATATAAGGGAAATAGCGGCTAAGTTTAACATAATTTAAATTAATTGCTACAATTAATTATCATAATCTTAATTTTGATGAACAGATTAATATAGATACATCAAAGATTATATTAATTATAATGTAAACAGCAACAGGTGTTGAAAGACAACCATGTTAGAGTTATAAAATATCTACGTGGATATTTGGTGCCCAGTAGAGCGTTATATTCTATGACCACATAATATTATCACACTTCATAAAATAAAAGACAGGAAATAACTCTACTCATCAGTCGATCTTCTTGGTAAAAATTCAAATTTATAAAAGAAAACGCCAAGAATTATTATTGAACCTGGCGGACCTAGTTTCTATAAATAGCAAAGACAATAGCATTTCTCTACGGCGATCTTCGTTTACAGAGTGTTAGGCTAGCCTTGATAGACCTCCAGTGCCAGTGCGATAATATCTGGCTGGTAGCGGTAAAACAGTTGTTGCATCAGTCATGTTAATAACTGTCATATCTTTGTCAATCGTACACTTAGTAGTTATTTACCCTCTACGATTGTTGTTGCGAGAATTATCCAGGGACACCTGTAGCTTCATTCATATGTGCGATAGAAGTTTGCAGGTGATAGGATCACACATATAACTGTTAGTGAATTTGTAATGTGGAGGTAGATGGCCTGTAATAGGATCTTTCCATGTAAAGAAATAGATATGAATGGAAAATTAAGTGAAGTGGTTTGTAGATATAAGAAAGTTTGTTCTGCTTTTCAATATTAAAATGGGATTATTTTCTTTACCCAGACCTACATATTTTTTGTTGAAAATGCATACCTACTAGCTCGTATATGCATCTTCCCTATTTTTAGTCTCTCCCTAGAAACTCCTTAGTTTCTAATAATTGAAAGAAATATGAGCCAGAATAAAAAAATGTAAACAATGCAAAAATATCGAATTTATTCTTCAGTTGTTGTCAAAACTAAATCCAAGAATGAGATGAATCGGAAAATAAGCCGTTTGTCATTCAGAGAATGAGTTATAAATAACCAGTTATGTCTTGAGGAGTTAACTCAAGATTTTATGATAATTTTGATAATATTAACCGTCTTATGAGGCATATTAAAATGTCTTAAAAAATGTATCTCTCAATTAAATATAAAAGTGACACTGATAAAACAATCTCCAGCTATATTTGAATTAACTGTTCCCGGTCACAGAGCACTCTTCAATCCATCCCTCTCGTCCTGGCCGGCGGGACGGGGGAGAGGATAAGACAGGCCGCCTGCGGCAGATACAGATAACGCCGCACTAATCCGAATAACAACATTAAATACGAGTCCAATTTGCCGCACCGCGGACCTCGACTAGCCGCAAGCTCGCACACGGGACCCTGGGATTCATCTCCCAGTGTCTCAGGTCCCCAAGATCAGTAGGAAGTAAGGGAGGGGGTAAATAATTATATACGTAGGGATTAACGGAGTTGAGATAGTTGTAGCGTCGAGGTTTACGTCTTGAATTTGTCTTGGAGCGTGGTTTCCAGATTAGGGACGAAACGGAATTCTGTACAATTTTTATGTACAAAATTTCCCGACTGTAGGGTTATAGTGAAGTATTTCTGCACCCAGGGTGACTTCTACAGGACAGGTGAAGATATATACTCTCGTACAAACAGATTGATATGATGCCACTTACAGCTGTTGTTCTGAAATTAAGCTTAGTTTTTTTTGCAAGCTCTGCTTTGATTTGCTCCATTTATTTGCAAATTCCGCTTAGGACTAGTTTTTTTTTCAAGGTCCAGTTTTACCTTGTCGCAGAACCGGTCAGTTCGATTTTTTTGGCAAGGTCCAGTTTAACGAAGTCTTGTAAAGCAGCAGTCTTCGGAGCATTGTAAAACAGTCCTAAAATTTTTTTCAAAGTGGTTTGCGAAGGTCCGATAAGTGCAGATTTTTTTTTTTTGTTTTTTGGCAAGGTCGGATTTGATAAGGTTAGGTCTGCTCAAAAATTCGACCTTTTTTCGCACCTAATTATCAAACTGGACCTTGCAAAAAAATCGAGCTGGTCAGGCTTTGCAAAAATCAAATTTTAGAACTGGCCGGACCTTATTGTCAAGCCAGATTTTTCAAATAAAAAAATTGAGTTGACTTGACATTGTCAAAAAAAAAGCAAACTGGGCCGTGTCCCCTGTCAAATCCTATTTTTAAAAAAGTCGAGCTGACAGGATTTCCCAGAATCTTCGAGCTGACCGTACTTTGTCCAACGGATCTGCAAATAAATTTTTTTTTCTCCTAACAAAACGAGGTGACCCGATTTAAAAAAATTGTTTGGAGCTGACCAGGCTTCTTAAATATCTATTTTGCAAGCCGACCGGACTTTGCCAAAAAAATCGAGCTGATCGGGTTTGCAAAAATTGAATTTTTGAATTGACCGGACCTAATTGTCAAACCAGACCTTTCAAATAAAAAAAATTAGCTGACTCGACATTGTCAAAAAAAAAGCAAACAGGACCGTGTCCCGTGTCAAACCCGATTTTTTTAAAATTCAAGCTTTGAGCTGACCAGATTTTGTCAAACCGGATCTGCAAATAAAAAAAATTGAGCTAACCGGACTTTCTCCAAAAAAAATCGAGCTTACCCGATTTTGCAAAAAAAAAAAAATTGTTTAGAACTGACCAGGCTTCTTAAAAATCGATTTTGCAAGCTGACCGGACCTTGACAAAAAAAAATTGAGCTGCCGGACCCCATTAATTCATACTGTACTTATTTGAAATAGTATAAGAAAATCGTAAGCAAATTGGAGGACACTTTTAGGAAATACTTTCAAGCTCTATTTTTGTGTCTTGTGGTTGTAGGTGAACTGTATGAACCACTTTATGAACACCAACGCTGAGTCATGGCAGATTCCCAGAACGATACGCGTTAACTAAGAATTCTACGAATTAGCCAAAATTAACCGTGATAATGAAACATAGTTCCAGACTTACGATCAAGATATTACCTCTGTTTGCATACGCATACCTATATGTATAAATTAACTACCTGAGGGAGAATCTTCAGTCTTAAGTTAGTGAAGCATATCCACATAGGGATACGATAAATACTAATAATATAAATATTGCGCTGTTACCTAAATTGTGTTTAGAAATAAATATTACCACCTGGTTTTAAATAAATAAATAGAATAAAGGTTCAGTGTAAATACGCAATTAAATTAATAATTAGTGTAGTATGAAAAATAATTTCTTAAATAAAAGTATTTCTTGAATAAATAATTAATTAATTGAGTCTGAAATTACTTACTGTAAAGACGAACCTTTCAACGTAAATCCGTTTACATCAGTGTCATTATTTGTGAGTTTGTAAATCTATCAAGAGAAGACTTTTACGAAAAATTGTTTTTGATTTCCTTAATGAGAATTAAATTTACTTACAGTTCAAGAAGCGCGGTGTACAAATTTCACTCCTCATATTACCCCCCCCCCCTCTTCTGATAACAATTCCTGCTTAGGTATTATTAAGGACAAGCTTTACTGAAGTAAATTTCTTTACACCAAGCACATACTCCGAAGTTTCTCTTTCGCAAACAAGCTTTGGAGTATATCACGATAGACATAGCGAAAGTACAAGATTTTCTTATTTGCCAGCCCTAAAGTGCATGTGTATAAAGAGATTTGGGCGTAATAAACCTCATAGAGAGAAGTAGACGAGTAGTGCGAGTTGGTGCCTCAGGGACAGGCCATAAGGTATAATAATTCCCGAGGACATAAAGAGAATACGTTGATGTCCAGACCGGACCCGTCGATCCCTCGGGAACCTTACAGAAATTGCCGATGTATGAACTCCGGCCGATTTGTTACATTGCCCGCTCGCTCGCTGCTGAAACCGTCAATGCTGAGTAACGCTTTTATTGAACATCCATAGAAACGGATATTTCTGACCAGATACGAAGAGAACAAGGAAGAACAACGTTCGAGTATAATTCAGCAATTAGAACTACGAAATAAAATTTGTATTTATTTTCTACATGTCCTCTATAATTCAACAAAGATGAAAAATTAAATACATTTTGACATATTATTTTATGGAAACTCTACCTCATTTTTTATCATTTTATTTCAATTTCACGAGTAGCTATTGCTGATTGCCTATGGCTATAAGAAAAATTGGATGATAGTGAAGGAGCGATAGCTACTCAACGAGCTCTCACTACTATACCCATCACAAAATGTTTCATATTTCACGTTTTAATTCCACAATTTTCACTACTTTGAAGAAATATGAAACATGAAACGTAAAAAGAACAGAAACATTTTGTCATTTGTAAGAGCGAGAACTAGCAAGGCGAGCTCCCACTCCAAAATATGCCAAAATGTTTCTTATTTCACGTTTTATGTTTCATATTTTTGATTCTTATAAAGAAATATGAAACATGAAACGTGAATAAACGTAAGAAACATTTTGCCATATCTAGGAGCCATACAACTAGCCAGCGGACTTTCACTCCAACATATGACAAAATGTTTTTTATTTCACGTTTTATGTTACATATTTCTTACTCTTTCAAAGAAATGTGAAACATGGAACGTGAGAAGAAAAATTTTGTCATGTCTAGGAACAAATATGACTAGCCAACGAGCTCTAACGCATACACATCACAAAATGTTTCATATTTTTCACTCTTTTGAAAATATGAAACATGAAACGTGAAAAAAGAAACATTTATTTGCCGTCTAGGAGTGATAGAACTAGCCAGCGAGCTTTCACTCCTACACATCAGAAAATGTTTCTAGTTTCATGTTTCATATTTCTTTGAAAGAGTAACAAATATGGAACATGAAACGTGAAAAAAGAAACATTTCGTCTTTTGTACGAATGAGAGCTTTAACTGATCGTAAATTAAATGGAGAGTCCTTCTGTCAAAATGCTTCATCTCGAATTAATCTCGGACTTAATTTACTTTTTCATGGCTCAAATTCTATTGATATGTAAATTGTTTTTGCAAAAAATCTTTCCAGCTCTCGTATAAGTTATTGAAAGTCATGGCAATAAACCTCTCGGATGCGGGTCTATTAATCTTGGAAGCGTGGAGATTTGAACAAGTGTAAAGAACAAACAAGGGGTGCATCATCAGTGGGGTGACTATGGGGTAAATATAGCTCTAAATTATTTTCCATACACATAGAAGGTGTAACCAATCTGAATATTAAACCAGTCACCCCGGGGGCTACTGTCCGACACATTCTCATTGAGGGTGGCCGTCTTTGTCATACGCAGCTTCCCATATAACTTTATCTACATTAAGCTACAAGCGCGCTTTTCCATTCTCTCTGTTTTGAAGCTCCCGGTGGATTTTTGCGCGAGTGGAACGACGCAGTATAAACGATTCATAAATGCAACACTTTATTCATCAACTTGTCGCCCTGCCAGCTTATTCGAGGGGTGTGGCAGAGAATAAAACAGCTGTCTGGTGCACTTTGTAACGCTTTTTATTAAATTGATTTTCATAATCGAGCAACTAATCCTTATTTCGTATGTAAATTACTGTGAAGCACTTACTCCGGAGGGTTTAGATGGAAGTAGGTACTCAGAGAATTTAAATTAATATTTATACATATTCATTTTTACTTACTTATTCTTAAGTAGATCAGTTCACATACTCTCCCTCATAAGCATTTCTCTCAATTGTTTTTCTTCCGTTTAGCTTGGTGGATTTTAAAGATGAAGTGGTCTGGAGTTTCCTTCTTTATTTGCTTTCTTTGATGGGTACTGTATCTGTTTGGTGTTTTTTTAAATCTATTGTCAAGGATTGCCAATTTTGTCTTATTTTTGGCAAGCAAGTTGTCTTATTAGGCTGAATTTTGTCTTCGGTTTACTGGCCTAACAAAACTTTAGAGTTCCACTTTCGTGTTTTTGGGTCGCTTTATCCTTTGTCCTCTTTTTGTTTTTCTATCTTTTTCTTGTGCTGATACTCTCACTGTTGTATCTTTGTAGTTTGCCATTGCTTTCACGAGTTTGCTTTACGATTGCGTCTTCCACTTCTTCTAATAGTCCCGGTTCGTCCTTCGCCAGTTTGTTGTTCACGATTTATTATGGTCATCTCTTGGTTGTACTTTGCATGCTTGTGTTGTTTGAATCGGAGCAACGTTGTCCTTAAATCATTTGGAACCTTCAAGACTGATCGCTTGATCCTGATAGCTTTGCCTCCTTCCTGTTACGTGATTTGGCTCCTCTTCTATTTCTCCCGCTTTTCATAATATTCAATCTTGACATCTCTTGTCATTTTTCCGCCCAGTGGAAACTTTCTAAGGTAATCCCCGAGTCGAGAAGGAGGATAAAAGTTAAATTGAAAACCACATACAGGTTTTTTGCCCAACTTTGATAAGATCTTTGAGGAAGTCATCTTTTGTCAATCGTAATTTTAAAACGTTTCTATACCCTTATCACCCGGTATTTTTTGTCGGTAACAAATGATATTCAATCTTCACATCTCTTGTCATTTTCCATCCCGCTGGAAGCTTTCTAAGGTAATCCCCAATTCAAGAAGGAGGATAAGAGCGAGATTGCAAAATACATAAAAATTTTTGTTTTGCCAAACTTTGGCGCGACCTTTGAGGAAGTGACATATAGAGTGCCATATACCCTCATGTCAGTTTTCTCTTATCACTCTGCTTGTGCTTCATGAAAGGAAGCTCTACTGTCACCAATCTATTCACCTTTACCTTATTTGTCTCCGAAACCATGGACTGTCAATCTCAATATAATGTGATCTTTATGGACTGTTCTAGAGCCTTTGATAGGATTGACCACAGCCTAAGAGTGTATTACTTGCTAAGCTTTCATCCTTTGGTCTTTCAGATGCTTTTGATAAGCTTTTTCTCCAACTAGTTTGCTGATCGATATTTCTGTATGTTCCTTACTTTGGTTCAAAATCGTCACAATATCCAGTTACTTCAGGGCTGGTGTCTTCCAAGGATATATACTGGCGCCTCTTTTTTTTCCACGTTGATTCATGATATCGTTGATGGTCTTGATGTCAGCCAGATGTTTTATGCCGATGACCTGAAAATTTTCTGTGGGATTAACTCGCTCTTCGATTGTGCAAGACTGCAGTTGAATTCCTTTTAGTGCTATACAATGTCTTTTAGTCACAAACCAACGTTACTAGTTTCTCTTATATTATAGACGATAGCCCAACTATTAGGGTCTCTGAATACAAAAACCTTGGTGTGATCTTTGAGTCCATTTTTGTGTTACCTGGTCTCCTGGCTACAAATACTATATCCTCAGTCTTATAAGGTATACAATGCCGTTTTCTGAAATTCCTACATATTAAGCTTACAGCAGGTACAGGAACCTTCTGAAGGAATTTGGATAGAACACTGAAGCATCAGTGTTGGTAATACAGGTACCTGCTCTAAATGTTAGACTTTTTTTTTTTTTGAAAAAGGAGGGTAAATCCATTATGGATACCCATGCATTGGGTTATGTGGGAGTCCCACCCACTAAAACCCCCTCCTTTCGAGGGCCGTCTGATTCTTGGTCACCGGAAGCACCTCAGCCTCATGGGCTTATTGTGCACCCCCTTTTGCTTTATGACACCCATTCCATCAGTCTGGTTCCCTGAACTAACTTGTGCAGCCCCGTTACTGAATGAGTTTCATATTCTTCCGGACGCATTTTTTGTTGTCCGTATATCTCCTGTCTTCTGCGGTCCAGAGTCTCGCATTCACACAGTACATGTTTTGCTGTCTCCTGGGCCCTATTGCATTCTCGGCAACTTAGGTCTCCATTGAACAGTCCTATTTTATTTAAGTGTTCTTTTAGGGCAATATGTCCCGTTAGTAATCCCACTGTAATGCGTAACTGATTCCTGCTAAGTAATAGTAGTTCTTCAGTTGTCTTTTTTATGGGTCCTTTGATAAAGGCTTTCCCATGTTGGTGTTTGGTCCTTTTGTCCCAATATATTTTGTGTTTTTCTTTGACCCATATATTAACCTGACCCCGTGCTGTACTTTTTGGTACTCCCAGGGCAGGTTCTGGGCCAATGTATTTAGCCGGGGATCCTCTTCTTGCTAGCTCGTCGGCTTTTTCATTGCCTGTGATTCCTCTATGTACTGGCACCCACATCAAGGTTACCTTATTGCGTTCTGCCAGGGTTTCGAGATTCTCACGGCATTCCCACAGTAGTCTGGACGTTATCTTGGGGCTTTCTATAGCCCTCAGAACCGCCTGACTATCTGTTAATATATTGATCCGCCTATTTTTGTAGGCCCTCTTATTGTTTATGCTCGCGCAGTGTAGCATAGCGTATATTTCCGATTGAAATACAGTTGCCCACTGCCCGAGAGATATGGTGTGTTGAGTATTGTCCAACTCATTGTATATGCCAGCTCCAGTTCCTTGGTCGGTCTTTGACCCGTCAATGTACCAGGTTGTTCCGACCAGCCTGTTGCTGTCTGTGGGCTCATTCCATTCCTCTCGATCTTTGATGCTCACCTCAAAGCTCTCGTGGAATTTGAATTTTGGAGCCATGTGGTCTGTGTTTGCATCTAGCAGGTCCACTTCCACATAGTTTTTGATTCTATTGTGTCCAAGTTCCGCATATTTGCCCCTTGGTTCTTCTTGCAGCCTTAATCGTGCCAGTCTTGCCTCTCCCATTATCATTAGATGAAGTGGTGGGAGGTCTAGGAGGACTTCCATTGCTGCAGTTGAAGTAGTTTTCATTGCCCCCGTTATTCCAAGACATGCGAGTCTTTGCACCTTGCTGAGCTTGTTTATCGCGGTATTTTGTTGCATCTTTGTCCACCATACCAGAGATGCATATAACAACATTGGTCTAATCACTCTGGTGTACGCCCAGTATACCATATGTGGTTTTAATCCCCATGTTTTCCCATAAGTTCGTCTGACCATCATGAATGTGGTCTCCGCTCTTCTTTTAATCCTGTCTATCTGTTGGTTCCAGGTGAGTTTTGAGTCTAAGATTACCCCAAGATATTTCACCTCTCCCGATATTTGTACGTTCCTGCCTCGAAGTTTTAGTGGTCCTAGGCCCACCAGTTTCCTTCGATTAGTAAACGCTATGATGGTTGATTTGGAGGGACTTATGTTCAGTCCCTCTTCGTTTGTCCATTTGGTTACAACATTTAAAGCCCTTTGCATGCAGGGCCTTATTGTGTCGTTAAATTTACCTTGAATTAGTATGACAAGGTCATCAGCATATCCTATGCTCTTGATTCCCTCTTGGTCCAGACGTTTCATTAGCTCGTCCATAACAAGGTTCCATATCAGTGGAGACAGTACGCCTCCTTGTGGACACCCCCTTGCTACCTGAGCCACCACAGTCTCCCCAAATAGGGATGTGCATACCAATCTGCTTTTCAACACGAAGTCTATCCACCTGCATATTGTTGCATTGATTCCTCTGTTCCTCAATGCATTGGAGATTGATTCTAGGGAGGTGTTGTCGAACGCACCTTCTATGTCCAAGAAAGCACATAATGTTAGACTTACTAGTGTTTACTAATCTTGAAGTTCGTCGAATAATAATTATGTCCGTTCGCGTCTCCTGGGGTCTATTGAACGGACACGTTTTCTTGATTTTTTTGACCTTCTCTCCCAAATACCTTTCCATATTCATCAGATCTCCAGCAGTTTCTTAGAGTTATAAAATGCAAGTTAGAAATTCAAGAACAAAATGCCCTGGTGCTCTCTAATATTGAATATATTTCTTTAACAATTTTTTTGTTACCTCTTAACTTATATGAATATCTGTGTACATTACACTGTTTTTTTGGTGGTTGTTTAAATAAATAAATAAATATGAAAGGTATGGCAATCGTAGGAAGAAACAATTGATCTCAAAAAAAAAATCTTTCAGCGTATTCACGGATTATTCCTCGTCAGTTTCTCTGATTAGTTGGCTTTGGTCACCATCAGCTCTGTTTCTTGTTTTTATTTCTTGCCTTTGTTGGGCTGATATTGAGTATCATTTATAGTGCAGTGAGGTAAATCGTCTTGTTATCGATATACTTTCAGTGCTTTCTGACTTAAGTCATATCTAAAGTAACTTCTCTTGATTTAATGTAATTTGGTACCTACCTACTATCGTTTTTTACTGTGGCATCCCCTAAATTTAACTAAACAATAAATTGCTTCTCGACTGAAACATAATATGAATTAAAGACCGTCTCAGTCAATGTTGAGACAGCTCCTCCTTTTCATTACGCCGTATATGTATATGTATTTTATAGACGAACTTAGTTAGATAAGACGTAATAAAATAGCATAGAACTATAAACCCCTCGACGTGAAGGGGTGTATATGCGCGTTTTGGAGGGATCTTATACCAGCACCAGCACAGATAGAATGACGGTTTCATTATCGAGAGAGCTCATCATATTTTAAAGGGGAGTGTAATTTCATTTGCTCCATAAAATCTAAGCAGCTCTAAATCTGAACGTAGAATAGTGGTAGAGTCTATAGAAGGGTAGCATATGCGTCCCCGGTATATTCTATCTCTCTGCCAGTTAAATATGAGCTTACTGAAATGTAAAACAGCCGGGATTTTGCATTGCAGAGCATAAACTGCCGGCTGAACGGCTCGAATCCCTTCGTCAGGTCTGATCATATAAAAGAGAAGCGTCTCGATTCAACTATAAAAACAACTGATTTTCCAGAAATTATTAAAGGAATCCTATAAGGTGTAATTACTATTTTATTATTGAGCAAAAAAAATTAGTTCCTATATCTAATTTATATTGAATTGATTGCATGTATAGGTTTCTTCATATAAATGGACCTTGATGAGTGCTTCTTTAGGTGTGAAGGTGTTCGTCTTGGAAGCGTAGGGTATAATCTTTGCAAATGACGCTTTACGATGAATTTCATGTTCAGTCCATATTTAATTAATAGGAAGCAAGGCAGCACATTCCCTTTACTATGCAGGATAATCTTCCGCTTTCATACATCCTGCGAGTGTATAATATGTATATAAATGTAAAGGGAATAAAATTCCTTTTCCAACTATGTAGGTATACTAGTAAGTAAATTCAAATCATGGGAAGAAATTCTAAAATCTCGATCAATCTCAGTATTACGTTATTGTTTTACGTGTTAGGTACTTAAGTTCACATAATTATTCGATCAGGTCGTAAAATTTTATTTAAAATAAAAACTATTTTAACTGTTCTAACTGTCATAAGTTGTATCATAAACGACGCACTTTTGCCTAGTTCCCATGTCGTGAGAAGATTAATACACGGTGGCTTCACCAGATTATTCCAGGCATGTATGGATTTTGTGCCATCGTAAATAAAAAGGAGGTGGTCGTTCTGTCATAGATATTCAAAGCAGTCATATAAAGTGATTGTCGATCGTAATGCAGTTGAATTATAACCATCTTATTGTTTTATTAAGTATTCTCCACGAGCCGGCCATGTCCAGTTATATTATAAGCTTTGGAATCCATGGGAATATCATCATCATAGACCATTAATGAAGAACATTATCCTACACGTAATTCAGATTAAGCAGTTTTATTAGTTGGTACCTGCCTAATTATCTTTCTGAATTTACGTTTACTCACATTTTTCTTTATCTGTGTTAATGGTTAGATACTTCAGATAAATCTAGGTCAGAGAAGATTTATATATGAGTAGGTATACTTAGTAGTAGGTATCTATACACTTGATTCGGGTCTAATAAAATATTAAGTCTAAATAAGAAAGTTAAAAAATTATTTTTTTATAAAGTATAGAGTAGTCCCTACTTTTAATAGTTTACCCGCCCGTGATTATTTTTGGGTCTTTAGCGTTAGGATCCACTGTACACGTTCTCTCAAGCCAACTAGTATAATGTTTCAAGAATTCAATAATTTGGTTGTTATATTTATACAAGCTGAGTTAAAATTATTTCCTCCAGCTCTTGCGCTGTACTTATTATTTCTATGGCCATTGCAATTTTTGCAAAATGTCAGCAAAAGTCATTTAACGTCGATATTAGCTTCAAAAACGATCGCAGAAATCTTCCCGTTAACTTAATGAGCCTTTATAATACGCGCTGTTAGTATCAGAGTAGGTACTTTTATCAGTACCTGATAAAAGTGGCATCTGTCACCGCAGACGTAGTCGGTTGGTGGAGATGTTATAGGCATGTGTAAAGCTACGATTTCGAAAATATAAAGTCGAAAACAAGACGCATTTATACTCTGCTCAAAAATCATGGGAAAATTCAGGAAATTGGGTGAAAGTATTGTAACGTCCGCATAATATTAGCACCACGTGATTCTACATCAAAAACAGAACATAAAGTTTTAATACCGTTTAGCTCTTAGACCTCAAATAACGAAGTTATCGACCATTGTAGTTTAAATTTGAAGTTTTTTAATACTCGAAAATATTGCTTAATATTATTAAAAAATTCTTAAGTAAGAAGTAAAATAGCCAAATTATCAAAAACTTTAGATTTTTTTTTGGTAAAAATGGTTTTAATTAACATTTCAAAACTAGGAATTATTTGATTTCCTGAGTTCCAATACTTCCAATCAATATTGCAACTGCGCGTTTTAATTGTTGAATAAAAAATTGAAAAAATAAAAACTCTCAAAAAAAATTGCAACATTGACACGTCACAGCATGACATTTGTCTTGTTGCACCTTTTTTCGATTACATACCAACGGCACACTATACCAGTGAGGTGACTTCACGTCTAATAAGTTATCTTAATTTTTATACCAGCGCCAGTGTTGCAAAATTTAAGAACGTTAAATTGTCCATATCTCAAAATCTGTGTACATCAAGAAAAAACTGTTGAGGACTTTTTTGTTCTGTTTTCGATGTAGTATCGCGTGGTGCATTATGCGGACGTTACAATAAGCTTTTTTTGTCTCTGAAGTTTTTCTATAAAACGCTTCATTCTGCGTTATCGCATCAGTGAAGATACATGAAGGTATTTGAATGTATTTTTATAGTTTTTTTCCTAGAGTAAAAAGAGTTTGAAGAATCTGTGACTGTGAGGCAAAAGTTGTTCATTTTTTTCTGCATGTCTGAATTTTTTTTATTTTTATGAGATAAATAAAAGGTATTATTTATTTAATTATTTATTTATTACTATTATCATACTAATTGTTAACTTTTTATATATCCCACCAAATTAATGGCTTCTCGCCTTAAGGTGGTAGTAATTAAATGAATAAACAAATATATAAATAAACAAATTTTAAAAAATCTGAAGAATTAATTCTTTGATGATTTGCAAAAAACTCAATATTCAAATTCTATCAGTATGATAATATGTCATATAGTCGAAAGTTTTATACGCACTTATCTTTATGGAATGAATATTTTTATACCCAATAATAAAAATGGTACAGGGTCAATTGTATTTGTATTAATGAGGGTGATCAAGTTACTGCGACCTAAAAGATCTATTGTATCCACTCTACTGTGCTTCGCCTGGTGTGGAATCCCTTTAGTGAAGCACCCTCTCCAAGTCCGTTTTCTTGAGAAACTTCAGGATTTTCAGAGGATCAAGGTCGGGTAAGTTTCCTGCCTATAGCTGGTGGTGACCCAGAACATTACACCCTGTACAGGGTGAATCATATGAAACGAATAGATTCATTTTCGCGGTTAATATTTATTGTAGAATTGAAAAAATCGAAACAGGTCAATTTTTTAATTTCCTGTACTATGTTCTATTGGCGTAATATTTGTTTATAAAGGCTCAGTATAATGACGACATTGTGTATTCTTTTAAAAAGGAGACCCTGTATATTATTATGTTTTCATATTTCCTGTGAAAATCCAATAAGAATGGTTGCTGTTTAAAATGAGTTTTATGAAAAATAAACATACTTATAAAAATCGCAATTTTCCAATAATTTGGAGAATTGAAACCAGTGGACATCGGAAACAGCTCCATGCAATATCGAAAAACTGCTTACATGTCCATATTTTAACATTTTATGTAGGTACTATCCTATGATCTAAATAAAATTTTTATACTTACCGGGTGATTAAAATGATCATATTTGTCATCACCCTGTATAAAAATTTAATCTACATCATAGGATAGTACATATACATGAAAGGTTAAGTTAGGGACATATAAGCCGTTTTTCGATAACTTGAGCCGTTTTCAATGTAAGCTGCTTTTAATCTACTTACTTAAAAAAGGATTTTTTTCCAGTTTTTTGAAGATACCTCCGGGAACCGGTTGAGATACAGAACTGTTTTTGTACATTATCATTGACTTGAGCTACCTTTTTGATACTTACCAAATTTTTTTTCGTGTGCCATTGGCGGAGATCTTAGCATTCAGAGAGTTTTTTTGCCATTCATTTTCCAACACGTTCTGAAACACCCAAATTGAGTTTTTCATCGTAAATGGCCGTTTTTCTTGAAAACGGTTCACGTTAGCAATTTTGACCAAGAGTACCTACCTTTTTTGAGTAGAAAATATGGGCGTTTGAAATGCGCCAAAATGCCACGCAACCGTAATATCCCCGCCACTGGCATATGAAAAAACAATTAGTTAGCATTAAAAAAGTAGCTAATATCAATGATAAGATCATTCTGCAGAAAAGTTCTGTATCTTAAACGGATCCCTATAAATATCTCTAAAAATTTTTTTTACATTCTCAAAAAGGTTCTATTTCTGGACACGTGATGGGAAATATTTTGTTTATTTCTAATCAAAGAATTTGCCTTTAAATTTTTTTCGTAATGAATAGAAACAGTATTTTTGCGCAAAACCAGGTGTCATTTACAAAAGAATTTTAACTTGGTTTCCTCTAAAGTAAAAAAAAAATGACATATCAGCTCATGGAAAATTAACCACAGAATTATTGACCAAAATATTTTTTTAAATAGTTCCTTGGAAAAAGCAGATGAGTAACTTCTGACGAGTAGGTATTTTTTTTTTATTATGTTTCTGGAAAGAAGAAATTTGTAAAAAATACCAAGACAAAAATTTCCTGTTTTTGCCCAAGGAACATGCCATCAATTTTTCCATATTTTTTTAACAACATACGAGCGCGACCCTTTATTTTCAGTTCCCTCTAGAAGAGCTAATTTAAATTTTTTTTAGAGAGGATAACTAATGTTCTTTTCTGGTGAAAATGGTGGCAAGGTGAAAATCTTAGTCGTGTTTCAAGAATAGCAATCGTATACTTTTGATTAAATCTCAAAAACAGCTTTTCAAACGCTCTCCAGCTAAGAAGTGACGGTCAGCAAAGCTTTCAGCAGCTACGATAAGTAATGATAATATAATATATATAATATAATATAATATATATATATTCGTTTGAAATTACAAATTGCAGTCTTACGATTAACATGTTGTTTAGTTTATTAAATTACATATGATTGGTTTCGTCGATCATGGGGAAAAGAACGATCTGTAGCATATTCTGATGCGATGTTGACATCATGGTGAAGCATTTGCTTTGAGAGATATAGTCTAGGGAAAACCCCATTAAAAAACCTAGACACACCATCCTGTTGAGATTGGTTTGAAGTATTCCAATCATTTTGCCCTTCTGAGGTGATCTGGCTGTTAATGTAGATTTTGTTTACAAGAGCTTCAAATTCTGTAACCAGTCTATTGTTTCGGTGGAAATTTTATGAATTGCTTGAAAACCTCCAGAAAATTTGGTTGAAGGACATTCATTGACAATGTGATTGATGGATTCTTCAGGATGTCCGCAAATACAGGAAGCGCTTGGTATTAAATTCCATTTATGTAACATTGAATTACATCTACCGTGTCCTGTTCTTAAGCGATTTACTTGTACCCAGACTTTCCTTCTGATTTCAAAACCGTTGACTAATGATGAAGGATCTTCGATTAAAGTGTTGTTGAATAAAGAAACACTTTTATTTCGCCAATCATTTCTCCATTCATCTTCAATTTTAAATGGTCGATCCAGGTATGTTTCCAGCCACACAGGTCTTCTTGATTTTAATCTCGTTGTTGGAAGATTATTCAGGTCCGATGTTATTGAAAAATCATCTGGAAATGTTCGGTATTTATTCATGATTTTATGTGTTGCTTGTTGTCTTCGGAGATTAGATGGAGCAATATTTGACAAAACAGGTAACCAAGGGATCGGAGTTGAGGAAATTGTTCCAGTAATAATTCGTAATGTTTGGTTCAGTTGAATATCCACTTTTGACTGATGTACACTGTTGAGCCATACGGGTGCACAATATTCCGCTGTTGAATAAACAAGTGCAAGAGCTGATGTGCGAATTGTTTTTGCATTGGCTCCCCAAGTTGTTCCAGCAAGTTTGTATAGAATATTATTTCTTGTTTTTAATTTTTGTTTCACTTTTTCTAAGTGTTGATTATAGGTTAAAGATATATCCAAAGTCACACCAAGATATTTTGGATTGAAATTATGATTCAGTGACGATCCGTTGAAAGTTATATTTAGCTTTTTAGATTTTTGGTGGTTATTGAGATGGAAACATGTAACTTCTGTTTTTGAAGAGTTTAAGCAAAGACGCCATTTCTTAAAGTAATCATTCATGATTTTCAAATCAGAGCACAGCGTTTCTTCTAATAAATTAAATTCGCTGTTTTGGTAAGTTAAAATAATGTCATCGGCATATATGAATTTTCTAGATTTGGTTGCAGGCAAATCACTAATGTAAATATTGAATAGCAGTGGAGATAAAACAGAACCTTGTGGGAGACCATTATTTAAGATTCTGTATTTACTGCTCTTTTCGTTTATGAAAACTTTTATTTTTCGGTCTGATAGCATATTTTCCAATAGATTCATAATCGTCTTACAACCAATGGTTTTATATAATTTATGTAAGAGACCTTCTTTCCACACAGTGTCGTATGCTGCAGATAGATCTAGGAAGACTGCTCCTGTTTTTAATTTTCTTTGAAAGCCACATTCAATGTGGGTTGTCAACGCCAAAACTTGGTCACATGTATTTCTGTTTGGCCGAAATCCACCTTGTTCAATAAGTAATTTTTCATCAACAATTGGTAATAGACGATTGTATAAAAGTTTTTCCAGTACTTTATAAGTGATACTAAGCAAAGCAATAGGTCTGTAGCTTGAAGAGTCATGACTTGGTTTCCCAGGCTTTAGAATTGCGCTAATTTTTGCTTTTTTGAAATCTTCAGGTAGTCGACCTGAAACCAGAATGTTATTAAAAAAAGAAAGTAGCCATTTTAATGAACAACTCCCCAGATTTTTTAAGAATTCAGTTAAAATACCATCGAAACCAGGTGATTTTCGATTTTTCATGGAATTTATTGCTGCTTTAAGTTCTTTTAATTCAAATGGTTTAGACAATGTGTCAGAATTAATGGCATTTTTTCTTTGTTTTCTTAATTTATTTTTAATGTTTTTCTGTTCTTCTTTGGATACTAAAACAGAATTAGAAACTTTCACTATTCTAGAAGAAATAGAATTAGGTGAAATATTATATTTTTGCTGTTTTATTTGATTAGTAGTTCCTAATTTGCTAAGTAGGTTCCAACTGCTTCTACTAGAATGAGTGAAATTCATGTTTTCCATTAAATTATTCCATTTTTCTTTCCGTGAATTGTTCAGACAATTCAAAATTGTATTTGCTGCTTCTGAAGTGGGAGCTTTTTTATATGATTCATAGATTTCCTGAGTTTCTTTGGTCCAACAAGGAATATATTGTTGTCGAAATCCTCTAGGTATTGTTCTTTTAGCTGTTGCTTTGATAATACCTACAAATCTAGAATAGTTATTATAAGTGGGCTTAATCCATCTTATGTTATTGTCTATTTGAGTTCTAAATTCTTTCCAGTTTGCTTTGCCAAAATTCCATCTTGGTTTTTGTAATGAATTAATATATTCAATACGAATTCCTGTTCTAATTAACGTCGGCTTGTGCTGGCTATGTGGAAAGTGTTGTAATACTTCCTTGATAATAGGTAATGGTATATCATCATTGTCTTTAGATATTATGCATAAATCTGGGTTATAATTTTTACGCCATCTAGAAGAATAAAAACTTTTTTTATCTTTCGGATTATATTTCAAATGATAATTATTTCTCTCAATCCAGTTTGACAAAGCAATGCCATTTCGGTCGTTGAGATCATAACCCCAAGAATTATGATGACAATTAAAATCTCCTGCATAAATAACTGGGTGTCCATAAACTATAGGAAAATCTTCTGGCCATTGAACTTTTGGAGGTTTATATAAATTACAAATGAAAGTATCTGAAACTTTTATGACAATTATAAATATACCTTCATAAATATTATTATATATGATTTCAGGATTGTGAATATTTTCCTTAACATAAGTAGCACATCCGTGTATTGCACTGTTTAATGATTCAACAAGTGTATAACTTGGAATAACACCTCGAGATAAAATTTGTTCATTAGAATTTGTGTGCGTTTCTTGAAGAAGTATTATATCTACATTTTTATCATTGCAAATTTTAGATAAAAAGTGGCACTTATCTTTAGATATTCCTTCAATGTTTAGTTGTAATATGGTCAAATTCGAGCCAAGTGTCAATTCTTTAGAGCTGCATGACTGGGAGTATTCCAAGGAATCGGTCCAGTCTTCACAGTGACGATCTTTGTGGATTTTGTTGTTGTTTAATCCATGATGGGCTCTAGTATTCAAGCTATCGTCTGCCATCAATATTATTCACTAATTTCTTTGAAAAAAGTAAATATTTAGGAGAGTTTTATTTTTATATGTGATCAATGTCAGTTTGACATTAATAATGATATAATAATAATATAATGATAATTTCTCGTGTGAAAAAAAAGCGTAGGAAATTCTGTGGGTAGCAATTTTTATATGGAAATTTTTGCGTTTGCGCTGAAAGAAAAAATATATATTCGACCACAAAAATGTTAATCCCTTTTTTGTAACAATCCGTTCTACTTAAATTACGGTACATTCTTAAAGTACAAAAAATAACGTATAAGACTAATTTTTTTTACAAAAACGCTCCCTTCATTCAAGATGGTGGAACACCTGCAAGGGGGTTGATAGTCGAAAGCTCGAATTTAAGTTTCCTACATGATTCCCCAACGATAGAAAAAAATTTTCTTCCTCAATAATTTGCAGAATTACCAATTATCCAGAAATCGAACCAAAAATATATCGACAGCAAAAGAAGTGTAGTAAATTTTGGATCCATCGGTTCCGCTAAAACTGCTGAAAAGGGCCGTTGCTAAATTATCATCATCCAACTCCCATATTTAGGGACCCAAATGACTCATATGCAACATGTAAGCCAGGTGGGCATCTTATAATAAATTCATTCCAAGGTTTTTTTTATTATAAAAAATGCCCAAAGTGGCTTGACCTCTGTAAATTTTTTGCCCTAGATTTGTTCCAGATACTTTTTGGAATTTGAATTTATCTCGCTTATTAAAATTTCCCGAATGCAACTTGGTTGTCATCGGCATTTTGGTATTCGTAATTTTTATCTTCTTATAGGTAATGGAATGCATAAGTGAGCGCCAGGGAATGACTTTCTACCGAAACTGGTCATTGCTTGAGTTCCATAACATAAAGATCTTGTGGAAGAAGTATCGGATGGAAAAAAAATTGAAGGGTGCTGAAATGATCCCCTTTATTGTGTCTGAATATTGTCAAAAATTTCAGTCACGGGCCGCAGAATGTCGTATTGACAGAAAATTGATGTTTCTAAAGTTTGGCCCCACTTATTAGAACATTCTTTCTTTACCTAATGAGACAACTTTTTGGAACTTGCGTAATTGAAATGAGTAGTTCCTCTCATGAATATAAGTTTAAAAAAAAATTTCAGCTCCAAATGACGTTTCCTTTAAAAGATACAGGGTGTCAAAGTTAAAAAAAAAATACAACAGTTTTTGGTTATAATTCGTCTAAGTTATAAACTGATTTTAATGAAACTTACCATGAGCAATAAACAAACAAGCATCTCTAATTTGGCTATTTCAGGTTTTGTATATGTCTTCCAGTGACGTTAATATTCAAGCTTGACCCCACTTTTCCCGCCCGTAGATGGAAAACACGAATTTTTCTAAAGAATAAAGTAGGTGCCTTTATTTCCGACAACATCAAAAATTGTTATTCGAAAAAGTTTTTCAGAATTGCAAACAACAATCAAATATAAAATATTATGCAGTTGTGTATAAAAAAATAACAGCATAAAAACTAAAGCACTATATACTGATAAACCATATCTCTTTGACATAACACCTACTTGATGAATTGCAAATTTGAATGTTATTTTCAATTCTGGTTAACTTTTTTAAAGCGGTCTGATCGAGATTTTAGTATAATATGTACTTAATTTTTTCTCACAGAGCAAACGGAATAATCTGTGTTAAGTTTTAAGTTTCCTCTCCATTCTAGCAGTAATTCATCCTAATACTCCACTTCTCCCTGGAAACGTCCCAAACAAGCACCTTGATAATGACAATTGTACTTATAAGTAACTCTCTTTGCATAATCTCCAAGAAGAAACTCCGACCACAGTAATTCATTAAAACATGCGTTATCAAAAAAAAAAAGATCACGAAAAAATGACACGAGTGTGAAGGGCTATTCCTAATTGCCATACGCCTCATTGCTTCCCAAGATCCCGGTCACGTGGAGGAGATCAAAGCCTGACCCCAGCTTCTCAGTGTTCCTACTCTCCTCCCGTCATTATATAAATACACCGTCGGGATTCCACCCCGACGCTGATGATGCATTCCGTTTCCTACCCCCGCGCTGTCAGTCGTCATTTGTCTAAGACGACCCCGGACAACCGGCGAGTTAATCATTGCTCGATCATTACGACATCTCACGGTCGACATAGTCGTTACAGCCATCGCGGAACAGTTATTGTAATAACCTTGAGGGGGATATTGCCCTTGAGAAATGGTTATTAATTGTTCAATTAGAAATTCCTGAATTGGGGGAAGGTGGAGATGAAAATTTCTTGAACCTGGGGTTTGTTCTAGGTATTTTTGTATCTATGTAATAATTGTGTCTGCAAATGAATGTTATTGTTACCAGATACCCGGATAATAATTACATCCTTTACTTTTTGAAAAAAGTCGCTTTTTTAAATGTATTCGACTTAGGTATACTCTAATTTGGAATTTTTTCGTTTTTACATTAAACACAGGCATTAAAGAAAAATAGATTTTTTCAAAAACTTGTAATTTTTAGCTCCATGTATTTTGAAAGCTTCAAGCTCTAAGGACAGTTGGAAATGGCACCTTGAAAATTGTGATGCCGCGATAAAGCTTAGCAATGTTATCCAAATCCAAACACCCTTAGACAAAGAAGAATTTAAGAAACTTTACAAGAAAACGAAGAGTTGATGGCTACCCAAGTTAATGAGTCACCACAGACCTTTGCACAGAAATTACCCAATCGTCCCGAAATATAAACACATCATACTTCATCCTCCGGAGAAACTGGGAAAAATCGTTTGGAACGAATGGTTCAAAATTTTGTTCAGAAGTGCCCACAAACTGAATCAATTATTGATAAAAATAATTTTCCTTCAAAAATCTAGAATTAAGACTCTTCTTATATACACACCTACTTATAGATTTTTGCATGAGTTGTTTTAAATGTCTCTTCCTTCCACTATCCGCACCATCTGGTTCTGGTATTTGTAAGGATTTTGTTATGAACTTGAGGATAATATAGGGCTTAGCGAAATTTTAATGCCCTGAGTATAGCGGTAACAGCAAAAGGAAAGACATCTTTGAGGATCATATATGTCCGCAAGTTTACATACACGGGTTGGAGCTTAGAACGTTTGTAATCTTATTGTTCGCCCTCTAGTTGTGAATCCGGCCACTTTATTGTCACCTTTACCGACACATCGGGATTATAACATATTTTTCTGCACCATAATGGTCAGATATATCGAAGAATTTCTGCCTACTTATGTAGCTATCTATAAACAGGTAAGGGGACAATCAGATGCCGAATATTGCTTGCAAGCTTAAGGGGTGAAAAGGTCAACTGAAGCAGAAAATGTTTCATAAAATTTGTGTAAGAAATTAAAGACGAAGTATTGTGTTCAATGTCAATGGAAAAATATTTATTTGGCAATTAAAATCAAAAAATTAAGAAATTTATTTATTTATTTATTCATTTATTTATTGAGAATGTCAGCACCCAGAAGAAATCACATTTATGAAGCTTGAAGAATCTGAATGGCTAATATACGGTAAATTAGAAATTATTACGACTGATCATATTAAGTCGATCATCACACATATGACTCGCTAAATCGGGTACTTCGGAAATTTTCCAACAAATATAACCTTGTTCCGAATTCTGGGAATTGATTAACGAGAGAGATATTGAAACCATACTTACACCTGCAAAAAAGTCTAGCTGAAAACTGTAAGTTTCAGGAAAACTATTTTCAAAATTTTTACCTGCCAGGAATGTCTCGGAGTAGGGATACTTTCACTACTATATCACATGATAAGGACAAACGTGAGCCACATGAGCAGTTCCTACAGAACCATTCGATTCACGCACTGAGTTTGATGACGAACTGATGGAACTTATCCGAGGTATCTTTAGTTTTTAGCCCACAGTAACTCAGTTCACGATATTTCCTCTGTTGGTCTAAGATTTTTGAAATATCGTTCACCGTTTTCTCTGGAATTTTTAGGTGTCACCACATAATTATTCGAAAGATCAAGATACATATAAAGAGATAAAGAGAACTATTCATATTCCAGCAAGCTTACTCCCATTGCGTAAATAACTTTCAACTATAACAGCTTTTTGCTCTTACATAAGCGCCTTTAATTAATTTAAGCAATTATTATAAATAAATAACTTAATTTCTAATAAATTAAATAATTTAAATAAATCAACCAATAAATAGTAACTGTACCTCCTCGCTTTACATCAGTAAAGCCATGTTGATGGAATGTGAAATATGGCTTATAGATTTTCTTGTACAGGATCATCTCAATAGCTTCGAGAAATTGCTGAGAATGGAAATGGGTCTTTAATTTGAAACAAGTGATGGATCGCCCTTTTTGGCACTGGTCTTGCCCTCTTCCACTTGCTAGGAAAAATAAAGATCTTGATTATCATATCATTTCATTATCGATGAAATTATCAAAAGAAACTATCTGACGACTGAGATTCAGCAACCTGCTTCCTGGAGCATTCTGTACGCTGACGACGTCGTCCTTATTGATGAAGATCCGCTTACCTTGCAGGCAACACAGAAAAGTGAAGATCAGCATTGGAAAACGCAGGCCTTAAGATCAGCAAAGAGAAAACCGAGTCAAATTTCTCAACCTGTCAATTTTCCAGGCGTCATAATGCTAGACAAAGTCCAACGCCGGTACATCCGAGGTAGCTTCAAGGTAATACCAATGCAAGACAAGGTGACGGAGTCACGTCATCGTTGCTACAGCTACGTCATGAGAAGACCTAATGAACACATGACCAAAAAAAGTGCTACAGCTTGACTCAGGACCGAAAAGCGGCGGCAGATCCCGACTGGCCTGGACTGACCCACACCAGAGACACCCAGAACGGTATCTCTGGAGAAGAACGATTAGGAGAGCTGACCCCATTTAGAAATGAGACAAGGTCTGAAGAAGAAGAATCCCTAACAACGAAACTTGGCACTTCATCCGGTCCAGCTGTCGACTTGCCCTTCAGTTTCTTTAGAACAAGTACGACTAATGGTTTTTATGCTTATTAAGACATATTTATGTCGCTCGAATTGAAAATCTCATAAAAGAACCAAAATTCTAGTTTTACGGTAAAAATGTTAATTGATATGCAAGTGTTCCTTAATGTAATATCAATACTGAAGGAAAAACTATGAGTTTGAATTAAGTCACGTCGAATTGAGGTAGCTTGAGAGCTGATTCAAATATATATACAAACAGATTCTATTACTCACCAAAACATTTTTGAAAATAATTCTTTCATTGTAAGTTTTCTTGATCCTATATATATTTGTCATCAAGCTTGATCCTCATCATCTACTTAAAATGAAACTTTCTACGTTTCACTATAGAACAGAATAGAGACAATTTTAGTTGACATAAATTATGGAAATTGCGTATTTCGTGAAGAAAAATATAAGAGAGAATCAGAAGGCCTAATGTCTAGGCTAAGATTTGGATCACGGAGTATAAATTCGGAAGCAACGTATGCATATAAACGTGGAAATGGGCGTGGAATGAGGAAACGAAGAGTAGAAATGGAATCATTTGTGTGCTTTATATGCTCCCGGTCGTGCGTAGGTAAATTTTATAACCGGGGACGTGAAATGAGATACAGAATTTAGAACACCTTTGTTTCCCGTAAAGTTTTATTGAAAATACGCATATCGGGTATAGTAAAACACGGGGAGTGATAAGACCGCTCGTGTATAAAACAGTGGAGAAATGTTTCAAAATCTCATGCAAATTACCTTTGGGGAGTTGAGAGTTAACGACTGGATATTTCTTCTAGGACGTAAAAAGCGACATCCCGGTTATCTATAAAATCAGATAGCACAGCTCGTCGAGTCTATTCTATAAACGAGTCTTTTTATGGGAAAAATTTCTAATAAAAGTTTATCCACTAAATATATAGCGTGTGAAGGAAGAAATAATTCCTCACAGCTATATAAATCCAAACATCATCATATAAAGTTATAATTGGTTAAAATTATACATAATCAACCTGACATAATGCGTTGTCAGTCAAAGTGTCAGTCTATCCATACTAATTTTTATATCATCCTCTTATTAAATTTCTATGATTATTGTATCAGTCGTGTATTCCATGCAAAAAGGTGGTTAAATGCTGGCTTTAACAATTCGTTCCCACCCATTATCATTCTCTCGCATCTAGACAAGATATACAATTATTATTAGAGGAACATGTGCAAAAGATTTGTTACAGTTTTTCTTTTGTTTCTGTCAGCAACAGGTTTTGTTATTAAAAAATAACAAAATATCCCAAACGAATACCTATACATTGTTTGTGATCTGTGAATTTATATGCTGCAATATGTAGGTAGATATAATAATTTTCCACGATAAAAGAAATCTGTTTTCCTAGCCTTTTACAGTTGGAATTTAAATTGAGTAGTTTATGAGTTATAGACAAGTGAAAATCGTAATTTTTCATTTTGAAACAGCTTACCTTGAAAACAGCTATAAAGATACAGGAAAGCCACTTACATGTCCTCATTCTTACTTTTGATGTGGGATTCTATTGTGTGCAGGAAATATTATTACGTGGTGATGAAAATTATCTTCACCCTGTATAAAAATTTAAACTAAATAATGGGAAACCACATGAAAAGTTAACATAGGGACACATAAACATGTGCCTTTAGCCGTTTTCAAGGTGCAAACTAAAAAAAGCTATTTATTTACTAATTCTCCTATTGCGAACTTATTTTGAGAAAAAAAGTCTGTCTGAGTCTTTTTCAATTACCTAAGTCAGTTTTGCCGACGTTTCACGTAAAATGGTTTCCATTACACTTTTACGCAACTTTTAGGATCTGTCTAACAGCGAATTCGAGTTACTGCACTTTTCTGCTCCGGGTGCGCACCGAGACGGAATCTCGTGTTCGATTTGTAGGACTCTGTTCCGCAGTGCTTTTCGTAATCGTATTCGAGTTAAAGTGAACTCTAGCGGTGCATATCGTAATTGTGTTCGAGTTACACTTGCTCTCTGGCAGTGCATAGGAAAATATGTTCGAGCCGTATGGCGGAACTGCCCCAGAGCAAAATAAACTGCACCGTCAAATTTGACGGTGCAACGGTGCACTCCCGTAAATTTAGAGGTTAGAAATAGCTGGAAAATTAACTACTGATTCCATTACCGATTCCTAGTAATTCCTTATACCAAAAATTTTTGGATAAGTACATTTTACGTATTGTTTGAATTACAACTTATTACAATAATTAAAAGGGATCACGCCTTGTAGTTCCACGACTCTGTTATAATAAGAATAACATCATAACAACAAACAACCGTGATAGGTATAGGATAGGGATCGGTAGAAGGCTATAATATGAAAATGCAGACTGCACTGCAGTCACTGCACCGGTGCATGGCGCTCTGGCTCTTGCTCTGGTTCTGGCCTAACCTGACACAGTTCGGTTCCATACAGAGTCGAAATGCGAAAGTTCTGCTCCGGACTGGGGCAGAATTCTGGGCAGAACTGATTCAGAGACAGATCGATCTCGCTCCGAGCAAGTGCAGCCAACTCGAATTCGCTATAAGAAATTCCGTGAAAAAATCAATCTTCTCCGAAAAAATTTACATTTAATTGCCATTAAGTTTTTGTCGATAGCTGCTCCTAAAATCTTTTTTCCAAAAATATTTCTGTTCTCTTATTTCTATAAATTTATATGTTTTCCCTAATAAACTTTTTCATCAGAATGCGTGTGTACCGGTAAAAGTCTAGATAACATATTAAAAAAAAACGGCCCTGTACGAAGGTCATAAAATGCCCAGATGCGGCTCATTTCCAATATAGTTCATATTTAAGGGTGCCATGCAAGACCCCACTAAATGCAAATTTTTATGAAAATTAAACGGCAATAATTGTTTGTCCACGAACAAAAATTCGTTTGCCCTGCACCATTCGAAAAAATGCAATGACAAAAAAATAAAAATCTGACTTTAGTTCATCGTCCCTCCCCCTCGCTTTAAAAAAAGTTATGACTACATTACAAAATTACAACATT
The DNA here is from genome assembly GCA_910589415.1 of Malachius bipustulatus. Classification (NCBI taxonomy): domain Eukaryota; kingdom Metazoa; phylum Arthropoda; class Insecta; order Coleoptera; family Melyridae; genus Malachius; species Malachius bipustulatus. The sequence continues at coordinate 30,438,446 of OU342631.1, read as the reverse complement.
AAGGTGCCTCTCCACCAAAGCAACACACAGGAACATTTTGTTTCCATTTGTTGCTTCTTGTTCCAAATTTTAGGAACTTCGAGAAACAAGTGCAAAATATTGCGTGCAAACAAATGGCAACATACAACAAGCAACAACTTCTACTAGCAACATCACGGAACATTGAGCAACGTACTAGGAACATTCGTAAACATTTCGGAAATTTGGAACAGAAACATAAATGTTCCCCTTTGTTGCTTTGGTGGATACGTGTCTTTACAATAGAAAAAAAACACAACAGCACAAAATGCGAATTTTTTAAAATTCAAACGGAAGTCCACGGTTTGTCCACGATTGTTGTACAACAAAAATGTTTGTTCGTCCTTCCCCTCCTCAATGGAAATTTACGACTAAATTAAAAGAATTGACAGCGGCACCTATAATGCGAAATTTGACAAAATTCAAACGGAATTCGTTTGTTCACGATTCATCCACGTTTGTCCAACAAAAATTTGTGTTTTAATTTGTGTTTCGACGTTTACAAAAAAGTGGATAAGTCGTTGGCAAACGTTTGAATGTTGAATGTTGAATGCCGTTTGAATGTTATTAAAATTCGCTCTGAGGATTGCTATACGCAACGTCACTGAGCTTGAAATTTCAACCCCGGTCGGTGCAACTTCAGACACTTGGAGTCTAGGCTTTTACCGAACAATCCCGAAATTCCAGGAAAAATAACACTTCCCGGGAACGGATTCAGCTCATTTTTCATTAGCTTCGTGCGAGCTCAATCTACTTCAGAGGGCCCAAATTTCAACCTTGCATGTTGAAAACTCCTATCCCTAGAGTTTTTCTTATCAAAAGTCACAAGACTTGCGACCGACAGGCATATAAGAATATTTTTCTTGACAAAAATAGTAACGGAAAACCGTCGGTACCATTACAGGCGGAATAGTACCCATCAGATCCTAACTGCACAGTTGTCTACTCGAGTTTATCATTTTCTTGTATTAACCACTTTAGTGCAAAAAAATCGCATTTTTTAGTTTTTGTTTATTTTTTTGCTTATATGTACATATAGGTAAAAAAAAACTGGAACGTCAATGTAAATAGTTCTTTTTTACGAATTCTAGAAAAATAATATACAAAAAAAAATAAGAGCTGAACCAACTCGATCGATTATTAAGAGAGAAAACCTAAAAAAAAACGTATAAATAACGTTTTTCAAAAATTAGTAACGTTGCCTTTTTGATTCGTATAAGATTATTAGTTTTCGCTTAAATGCAATCAGAAGTTCTTCAAACCATATTTTGCAGCGAGGCTGGATGCTCAGAAGGTCGTCCGATTCAAAGTTATCAAATGGAATTTGAAAGTTTGATATAACAGTTCAGCTATAAAATGTCAATCTTTATTTTCCATTTAAAATGTCGAAAAACGGATAAAAATTGCGCGCAAACTTGACCGAAAACGGCCGAACGCTCAAGAGTGGTTCGTTGCATAATGCTGTTCTACCATCACTCTACGACTACTTGTGGGGGGGTATTGGGGGTATTGAGACCGTTTACGGCAGATCAGTTTTCCCGGTTTAAGATAAAAACAAAAAAAAAACGATTTTTTGCACTAAATGGCAAATAAAAAAAGAAAATGATAAACTCCAGTAGAAAACTGTGAAGTTAGGATCCGGGAGCTATTCCGCGGGGATTCCGATCGCTCCGGCGATATTCCATTATTATTTTTGTCAGAATCTGGTGATTTTAGAGCTCTGTTGCTTGGTCTAGTGATCCATTACAGTGTTGCTTCAAGAACACTTCGGTAAATTTAAAATGTTATTAAAAAAGTCGATTTTAACTGTTAATAGTATTAATGCAAAAATCACCTCAAAAACATATCCAAAGCGGAAAATTTCGAGTTTTGTTTCTGAGAGACAGGCAACCCATTCTCACTGGTCCCCGTTGGCTCCATATATCTCAAATTGCAGGTATCGGTGTGGACAAAATTGGCCACCAACCGCATACTTTCAGAGAATCCTCGTGAATCTATTAAATAAAATGAGCCAGCCTGTATATGTATAACTAGATTTGAAAATAACTCTAACTTCAACTGACTATAACTCTTACTGCGAACTCATCGAGTCATCGGTTTGAAAAACAATTAATTGAATTTCTGATCCATTTATGATTTTCCTTCCACGCCGTATATAGTTGTATGGAGTAAAATCCCCTATTTCCGATATACACTAACAATCAAAGTCCATATGCCTTAATCTGGGGGTATTTCTGTTATATCCCGCTTCTGGACTGACTTGTCTTAATGCGGATTGGCGTTATATAATAGCTGTTCTGGAAGCAATCAGCCTGCCTTCTATGATCTGAGTGTTATCTCTACGATACAAGCAAGGAATAGAGAAATCCGCAACATAGTTATTGCCCTGGTTAGACCTGAGGTCCTCTTCTCAAAATCAAGATCGGTGATATTCTCGCAAGGATGTTACTTATAAAAACCGTGACAAAAAGCTTATTATCTCATCATCAGAGTATTAGTGACGATATGAAATATGAAATTTAAAATTCAAACTGAACTAAAAATGGGAAATTTGGTTCGAGAGTGTTTTGTGATGGTGTTCAGGTGGATGATCCTTACAGAGAACATCCTTGATGTAAGCAGTGGCCTTATAGTTGGTCTATTGCAGTGCAGGATTGTCGTATTGTCTTCTCTGTGGGTTTCTACGCAGGATTAAAGTCGACTAGAGTTCGGCGCCGTTTCACAGCTATTCCGAGCTCTACGCTGTTGAGTTTCCACCAAAGGAAATCGTTAAGGTAACTGTTCAAGTGTTTTGCATACGCTACTTACAATATAAACGGCTCAATTAACAAATTTAACAGAGAATAGAAGTGTAAAGTCGTTTAAAGAACACTAAAAGCCATTCTCATAAATAGAGCCGGTCGCTGCTGCGTCCATTCACGGATTTTTCGATCGACAAGATATTTTTACGTCCAATTTCCGGGTGAACCGTTCTTTCCGTAATTTTCCGTAACTTCATAGTAATTTTTGGAACAAGATTAAGATGAAATTTATTGCTTTAATTATTTCCAAGCGACAGGATAAACTCTGTGAATTGTTTTTTGTGAACAATCGTTAAGAAATTTACATAAATTCACCATCCCATGCGTTTTATTTACGGAACGGGAGATAGCGGCAGTGAAACTTTAATAAATTAATTCAAATTCAGGGGCGCGCGTCTCCGGGATGTTATCTTAATGCCCTTCAGTTAATTAATACTCGAATTACCCAAACATTCTCTAATTATTGACGAATATTCGCAAAAATACCCTCTTTAATTACCCTTCGAGGCACCCTTCGACGCGATCCCTTCGATGCCCGTTTCTTTACAACCCCACGGGGCTAGAATTAAAGGAAAAAACACTCGACCAACTAACAACAGTTCGTGTTACGTCGCATATCGATTTCCCTTATAAGAATAAGGGAATAGTGAAATTATATACCAGGTGATAAAAAAATTTGAATTTATTATTAAATTCTATTTAATTTAAAGTGAAACGGACTGCACGTTGTTGTCAATAACGGGTATTTTAAAACAAGGGGTTGGACTGATAGCTCGGACAGACAGTATGGTATTTTTTCAATTTAAATGTCGACTGAATGAATATATGAGGGTGGGTGTACAAGTATTAAGAATAACCCCCGCATTTACCCCCATACATGTCAGCCATCGCCAATACATCGCCCGTCTAACTGATTGACGTTGATTGCAGAGTTCTTACTGACGTGAACGCCACTGCCAATTAATATTAGCGTTGTTATTTTACTCCGTGATATCAGAGACGGTATTAAAATCTGAGCTACAGATACCAGGGGCGTCGATTGTAAAAAAAAAAACAAATGACGAAGAGCTAATAGAGCTATTCCATATAATATGCATTTCTATAGTTATTTGATAGATTTCTATTTTTTTAAACTAGGCTGGTCTTTGATAAGCGTATAAAGGGAATATAAAAGGTCATAACATCGAGCCTTGTAGTACTCCCGAGTTTCTACCATAAGAGTTAGTTCATTCATAACGACATATAAGTATACGCTTATATTTCGGAAAGGGAAATGGAGATCCATTTACAGACCTGAAGAGAGCACACTGTAAGTGTTATCATGGCAGATTCCATCAAACCTTGGAGCTGTCTAAGACTACAGAGGTTGCGGTGAGTCAGATAAGTTATCCAATAGACGATGAATAAGCATTTACCCCGAAAATCGTACCTACTGGTGGTCACTCAGAGCCCCAGTTTGTTCTAGGTAATTAAGATTTCTTAAAAAATGATGACCTTCTTCACCACCTTGTTTTTTTAAACTTTCTGGATTGACGGAAAGTACCGTTCTTCAGAAGACCCAGTTCTGGGATCTTGTCGAGTAGCGGTGCATTGTTGTATTTTTTTTTGCAAAGTCCAGTTTGACAAGGTCAGGTCAGATCGATTTTTTGGCGAGGTTCTGTTTGAAGAGGTCCGGTCAGCTCGAATTTATTTATTTTTTGACAAGCACCTGTTTGACAAGGTCCGGTCAGCTAGATTTTTTTAAGTCCGACTTTTTAAGGTCCAGTCAGCTGGAAAATTCAATTTTTGCGAAGAAGATTTTACAAAGTCCGGTCAGCTCTAGGATCGAGAATTAGACCTTTCCAAGGTCTGATCAGCTCGATTTTTTTTCTTTTGAAAGGTTCGGTTTGACAATCTTGAAAAAAACCTCGAATTTTCGGATTGAATTTAAGAGCTTATCGCATCGAACCTTGTAAAAATCGAATTCTCGAATTGTTCGCGGACCTTATTGTCTAAACTTTCTAAACCGGACCTTTAGAATAATTTGCTTGATAATTATGTAGTTTGACATGTAAAATGTAAAATGTAAAAAAAGAACAGTAGGTGAATTATGAAAAAGAGTAACTTATTTATATATTTTTTGACAAGGACCTGTTTGACAAGGTCCGGTCAGTCCGGCTTAATAAGGTCCGGATAGCACGAAAATTTTATTTTGGCAAAGTTCGGTTTGGCAAAGTCCGATCAGCTCAAAGCTCGACAATTCGAGCTTTCCAAGGTTGGGTCAGCTCATCGAATTTCTCTTTGCAAAGTCCAGTTTGACAGTCTCGAAAAAAGCTCAAATTTTGGGAGTGATATTATAGGAGCTTATCGCATATGGAACCTTGCAAAAATCGAATTCTCGAATTGTTCGCGGACCTTATTGTCAAACCAGACCTTTTTCAATCTAACAAAAATTGTCTAAACTTTCTAAACCGGACCTTTAGAATAATTTGCTTGATAATTATGCAGTTTGACATGTAAAATGTAAAATGTAAAAAAAGAACAGTAGGTGAATTATGAAAAAGAGTAACTTATTTATACTGTACTGGTGTCTCCGGGACTTGTCTTCAGGAAAAGTAGCGGCTACCGGCGAAGTCAATACCGGCGAAAGCAATACGAACGAAGGTACCGTCGAAGGTAACATGCAGCGAAGTGGTCGAAGGTTATAAAAGCATGGCACAATCAATGAAGGTTCTACCTTTTTTCTTTTATTACAACACGCTGAAGTCTACACGGGCTTTACGAATTGCAAATTTTTATCATGATTAAGACTGAGTATATAAAGCCACAAGGAGCGTTGCGAGGTGTAATGAACTAAGTACGATAAATTTAAAAGGAAATTATTAAGGTTAGGTACATGAAAAATACAGAGGTTAATGTACTCAGCGTTGAAATAGATATTAATAGTCATACTTACTAAAAGCAACAACGCTCTTTGGTATGCGACTGCGCAAATAGTGAAAGGAAGGTACCAGGGACGGCGTTAGGGTGGGGCGCGGATGGGCGACCGCCCAGGGCGCCGAATTAAAGGGGCGCCGCAGGCGCCCCTTTGTAGTTCATCGCTCATAGTTCGAGGTATACTTACTCGTGAATTCCCTAAATTAAGCGAAAAAATCCTTGAATTATTGAAAAAAGTTCATTCCGGCCAAAAATATGAATGGTATAATAAATAAAATAAATACTTTTAAATAGATAAAAAAGCGTTTAAATTAACATATTGCGAGTAATTTTTCAAAAAAATTTTCCCTCGTACCCCCCTTTCGTCTGGGGGGTATTCCATACCCCCCAGGCCCCCCGGTTGGTCTCTAACGTTAACCGTTATTTGAATCCTATCTTATCTTATCCTATCTTATAAAGGACCCTTTCTACAAATTATACCTATACCTGTAACGGTTGCTAGGGGGGCGCCGTATAGAAATCTCGCTCAGGGCGCTGGCAGTGCTAAAACCGGCCCTGGAAGGTACCTAGTGATGAATGAAATGAAGTAATAAGATAATAGAATGGAAACTGTACTAAATGTAAATAAAATTGAAATGATGACAAATAAATAAAGCTTTGTAACAATGAACTGTTACAACCTACCTGGTAGAAAAAATTGGCCTTACCGGACCTTGTCCTGTAGAGGAATCAACACTTCATACTAATTTTGAAATCCACGAGCCGCCACTGGTAAATATCTTCGTAGGGATGTGCAAATTTAGAAAATTTGGTCCTAATCAAAGTTGAATGATGACAATTTTCATCAGGCTGCGAATTTCCAAAAAAAATTTTATTCTATTTTAAGTTTTCTACAAACCTAATTATACTCCAGAATGCCCTGATTAATGGAAAAATATATTTTATTTGAATTCTAACAACAATTTCGCCTCTTCGATAAGTAGGTAGTCCCTAAAGAAATAAACCCCGTTGTTGACGTGATTTCTGCTACCTTCCCTATAGCTATTATAAAAAAAAACTGTTTTGCCGTATATAATTAACCTCTAAGTAAAATCTACTAAATTCAATACCCGCACAAAGAAGCTATGGATATAAATAAGATCCATCAGCAGTAATCCGATATCCCAAGAAGCCTTTAATTAATATGTTTTTTGTAATAAATTAAAAATTTAGTCAACAACGAAGAGTTAATTAGTCGTTTCTGATTTCATCTGAATTCACAACAACCGTCAAGTCCTTCTAAAACTAAACAGTTCATTAAGAAATATGCTGCATCTCAGCTCGCTTCTGGCTGTTTTTGTTTTCTTCCTCATAATTTACTCAAAGGAAAAACGAAACAAAGCCAACGATGACGATGATGAGTCTTCTCGGATGCCTCGTGTTTATCTTTAAAATTCAATATTAACTCTTAGATTGAGTTCGTAGATGAAAATTTCAAACGATTCGAGAGAGAATCCTGCAGTGTCTCCCGATTGGCCGAAAATTCCCCGCAGGATAAAAATCTGCTAATAAATAGTCCTGAAGTGAGTGTGGTCAGGTGTAGGCTCATACGAACCGATGTAATCGTATGTTGATGGCTTGTATTGGAGAGACGGCGTAAAAATCAGGGCCGGCTCTGGAACTGAACATCGTAAAGCACATCTAGTGACACCTGGAAGGTCGTCCGGATCCCACGGCTTTATTCTGCGAGGTTGCCACTTATTTTAATCACAAACAACCCTCTTTATGCTTTCATGATTCATTCTTACTGGCGGTATAAAAAGTATCTCATTGAAGATGAGCGAATTGTATGAAAAATTTATATATTCCGATTATTTTCAAGGATAAAAGTAATCAGAGATGAGGCACAGAAGTTATCGGCAACAGCGCTTTCAACCAGTATGCAATTTTCAGTTCTGCCCCACATATTACAACAGAGTTATCTGCTTGGACGTCTCCGACACTACTGCTCTATGAATTCTTATATCTTCGTTAATAAATACAAAGTGTCTGAAATAAATATAATAAAACTAAGTAGGTACTTGGGATAAATAAATAAATACAACCTCTCCCAGTCTCACCATCACCAATGCTTGTTTTAATCAACGCCTATAAATTGGACTCATAAATACTGAATGTATTCATATATCAAAGACAAGAGGAGAGACTAAATAAATATAATGATACCTACCCACCTAAAGTGTTCAGTACTAGTGCAAGGCATTGTTTTGTTAATGGGGAAACATAAATTTTCGCATACTCTGAAAGAGTGTGATTTTTTTATTCTCACACGCATCTAGATCCAAGAAACTTCTTGCATTTAAGTAAGAGCTATGGACGAAGTAATACCTACTTATTTGGCCATTCCTCATTTCTGCAGAAAGTTGCTTTTGAAGAAAAAAACATTCAAATAATTTAATTTCATCATAGCATTCGCTAACAAAAGTGTCATCGTGAACCGCAGATACCTTTTGGCGGAGATAGTGTAATGTGTAGCTATGGACTCTGAAAAAATCAGTCATGTTCTTTGGGAAAAAATAAGCATTTTATTCCCTTCGAATTTTTTCCAAAGTGCGTTCTTCTCTCGGAAAAGTTGTCATTGTACCGGAAAAGGAAATTCTCCGGAAAATAAATAAAGCTTGATTTTCACTACTTAATTTTTTATTGGAGAATGAGCTTTTTTTAGAGAAAGAAATTAGGCCTTCATTGTTTAGGATTGAAGAAGTATTGTTTTATGAACATAGCAAAAGAAAAGTCTGGAGAAACTATCGGCCAGGAAAAATTCTGGAGATCTATAATCATAGCAATACACATGCCTACAACATCTTCACCAAGAAACTTTAGTTACCATAGTTACACCTATTGTTAAAAGAAATAATTTTTTTGTGCTAACTTTGTTAGCTTTTGGCGTTCTTTATTCATATTACGTATTAGTCTCGTAAGCAATGATATTTTCCACTCCCATATCCATTTCCCCAACCAGGTTCAATGTCTGAACTGAGCAATCCACAAACTATGATTTTAGTTCCTCCGCTCCAAGTGATCAACACCAACAACGATCCATAGAAAATCTTCTTGCCTTTCCCACATATAAGCTGGAACAGGTCTTTGGATTTCAAGGAGAATTCCCAATAATTACAGTCTGAGTCATTTAGTTGTGATAGGTCCCTCTCCTGTTCCCCGTCCGATCATTGCCGGTGGATCTAAGTACTCATTTCCGGCTGCAAACGTGTTTATCCAACATATTTATAATATTCTGCCACCAAACCATGTAAGCAATGATATTTTCCACTCCCATATCCATTCCCCCAACCAATTTCAATATCAGAATTGAACAATCCGAAAACGTAGAATTTCAAGAAGAATTCCCAAACATTCTGAATCATTCAGTCGTTCTTCTGATCTTCATCCGATCATTGGTGCTGTTCCTCAGTGTTCATTTTCGGCACCAAACCTCTTTTTGCCATAATAAAGATCTTCTTCCACCAAGCATGTCAGTAATAGTATTTTCCACTCCCATATCCATTTCCCCAACCAATTTTAATGTCTGAACTGAATAATAAGTTACTTTCACTAGATCTTCAAGGATAAATGGACAGGGGTTCTAAAAATACTCTTCATTTCAACCCTGCTTCAGAAATAAATCATGCCATTCTCAAGTAAAAGGTCCAAGATTATCCAGTCTTTTCTTAGGAACGGTCTGGAGCTGCAAAAGTTGCTTGGGTTCTTTCATCGAGCCCGAAATTACTTTTTCGCAAAATTACTCGCAAAAAATCTCCCGTATTTGGAGATGAAGATCAGTTTCAAGACTCGTATCTTTGACTGTATCCAAAAGAAACTCATTCATCTGATCGATCACCCAATTCTAACGTGAAGGTTTCCATCATTGGCGTAGCACACGTGGTGCTGTGCCAATTCCTTTGTTTCTCTTCTACAGATATTTCCACCTTTTGAACTCACTCATTTGGCTTATCGAAACAGACCGACAAGCGGAACCATCATCCAGATTCTTAAGATAAAGCTGCAGAAGCCCGGAACATTCCATTTCTCACATTTCTTCATACCGACCGATATTTTCCAGGTTCTGGAACCTTTTGCCCGCAGTCCTAAACTCACGTGTCTATTGAGTATTGAAACCAGCATATAAAAAATTTTTCAGAAAATGCTCTTGCGCCTATTGTAGTATAGTCAAAGTTTGTGGGCATATTTTGCGGTATTAAATCGAGGGTGGCTGTGAACGTGAAATTGAAAAACAATCAACTGAAATATCGCAGTAGGTGTTGGTTTGCAAAGCCGGCTTGATGCTCTCGGGTAATAACAGTGCAGGAAGAGCAGGTGACTGTGATTTATTCCGGGAAACCCTCGGCGAAGGGAGGTTTTATTGTCCCGGATAGTCAATGAGAATATTTCACTATCAGACTTTATTCTCGGAATTTACATTTTCACAATGCACGTTTATATTTCCAGGATCTGACGGGAATATACTGGATGCATTAATTTAGCTAATGGAACTCATCGCAGCACTCATAAAGCGTACAATTTCACCCTACCGATCTAATCAAACTGGAAGTTATAATTATAATTAAATAAGAAATTGGATGATAAAAATTGCTTATTCTTATTATCGATCGCTCATAAAGAATGTGTCTTATCTATTAGAGTGCAATACTTCTAATACAAGGAGTGTAAGTCCTGATTAATTAGATCAGCGTAATTTTCTTTGTAAGTCTGACCTATTTTACGTGAAATGGCAAGAATCAGAGAGAACCAAGACCATGATGGAAAAATCTTGATGCTAATGAAAATTTTTCTCATGCTTCGAAATGAACTCGAAATCTTCCCACTAAAAGTTTCAACTTACCAGAAAAATTGGTAGATAGGTTAATTGGAGGTATTTAAGTGGTGAGGAATAATATTCCCAAATCAAATGATACCTAAGCCTTTTTTGCGGCATTTTTCACCACTACGTGTAGTGGCGTGAGGCTTAGAACTACCTCCGTTGCTTCTAGGGCATGTTCTCATGGCTCCTGAATCCTGTTATGCATACGTACGCCACGCAAGTCTCTATATTTTGGCAAGGGCATATTCCTCGCAGTTTTCTTCATAGTTAGGTCTTCCCAAGCCACAGTGTCTTCACACCATAAGGGCTCGACTAGATCTGCTGAGTTTTGCTCCCACATGCTTCTTCTACAGGAGCTTGCTGTCTAGTATAACTCCTAGATATTTAACTTCTGGCTTCCATTCAATGTTCACCACATCTAGGCTGATTGTGTTCGATGGAATATTTCTTTTCCTGGTAAATGCTATTACAGTAACAGTGGTCTTTGATGTATTTTTGTTCAGCCCCAATGTCAAGCATCATCTTACGATATTTAGTCCTCTTTGTATTATGTCACAGAGAGTTGCATCGAACTTTCCTTTGACTATTATGACTATGTCATCGGCATAGCCTTGGTAATCGATTTCTTGACTCGATAGCTTGCCAAGAAGGTCATCTACCACTAGACTCCACAGCAGAGGTGGTCCACTTCTCCTTGTGGGCAGTGTTGTCCTCAGCCTCTAGTTGTGTTAAACAAGGTGGTGTTTTGTGAGATGGGATTTTTTAAGCTGTAGATCTCTACTATATGCGAACCAAATGAAAGGGCAGAGTCAAACAGAACTACAAGGTCTTTAAACCTTCCGGCGCGAGCTAGTTGATCTCCTCCAATCTTATATTGAAAAAGAATCGGGCTCTTATTACGACTATATGTCACCACTGTCCATTTGGATATGTTGATATCTAGATTGTTCTTTTGGCACCATTAATAAAACAGGTTCAGGTTCTCTTGAAGAAGTTCAGAAGTTCAGTACCGTAGGCTCGCAGTGTATCTGACCATACATTTTTAGGTCATCGGCATATAATAAAAAATTTACATTGTGAACATTGGTCAAATTGTTCATGAATATTAGAAAATATAAGAGAAGGCCAAGGATCTAGCCTTGAGGCACACCACTAGGAATAGTATCGAACTTGAACTTACAGTCCAAAATTTTAATATACTCCAGTTGTTCATTCAAGTGACTGTTCGGTAACAGGGAGAGATCCCCAGGAAAGCCAAAGTCGCGAAGCCTCCTTTTGAGAAGACAGTGATCTAGGCGATCAAAGGCCTTACTGAGATCCATGTAGTTCCTCGGAAGTGTGCCATAAAACTTAATTTAACAAAGTCCTTTTTACTGTTCTTCTAATACTGAAAATCTGAATAGTCTTGTTGATACTTTTTAGCTCTCTTTAATCTCTTTTAAGGAAAAAAAGAAAAGAAAATTGTGGAGGATATTTTTTTAATTTATTAATTTTTTTGTCCTTTATTTTATTATGTAGGTAGGTATGTCTAGATAGTATGATGACTACTTTGAATGATATCAATTATTGTAAATCTGAAGATAAAACTCATGTAATGATTCTAAGAAATCTGAAAATATGACTCTAATTTCTAAAATTATAGATAAATGTGTGTAAAAAAAGAACTTTAAATAGCTAACATAGATCATGACCTTTTTGTTTCAGCCACTTCTGCGTACTGGATACTAAATGAAACTTTGTAATTGTCGAGGTGTGAAGTTGAGATGACGGAATGCCAAAACCTCCTCTTCAATAACAAGCATCAGCAAGGGCGAAAAAATCGCCCCTTTGTTATGAATTCCTTGTCGTCCATGAAGAAAGACAAGATGTTCTCGAGCAAAACACTCCTTTGTCGGCTCGCGTCATATAAGATCGGATATATCGACATGATACACGAGTCTAAATATCTGTCTACAAATTCTTCGTATGTGTAAATCCACCAGCTAGTGTTCTATTATTATAGCACGACATCGTAGGTGACTTTGGTCATAACAAGCCGACCGTCGATTGTCATGCATGACGTGACGCGGACCTGCACAGCCTACTACAGGTGTTTTTAGATCAGCTCTCGTTAGCTCTTTTTGTATCGACTTATTTATTATTTAGCCTTTTCGCGCTCTCATGAGTACAAAGTGGATCTACACTTCTTCTGTAAGTGTGAAATTCAAAATTGCTACTAGCAAGCTTATACCGAGTGTATAACAACAAGAGTGCTAGCAATAGTAGAGCTAATCTCAAAGAATAATATACGTTAGGGTGTTTTTATGTTATAAAAGTACTTTTTTCGATAAATCGAGTAGTAAAATTTGATAATACTTCATCTTAATATGTAAAGTTGATGCTTACTGAACAGTGAGTGACTGGGTACCTAGTCGCGCATAACGAGGTGGATTACGGGCAACGAACGAAAAGTTCGTTATACCTCATTGTGATTTTAATAGTAATTACAAAATGTTAATTACCAGAACTTAATGATACAATTGTTTTATTTTATGGTCATTTTAAATTATTAAAGAAAGAGCAACAACCCTTCCCATGCACTGTGGGTTGGATATTTAATCTCAGACTTTATTGGTTTAATAATGAAAAAGACTATACCTACACCTATTTAATTATAACCATTTTTTATTTATTTATGTCTCTATTTCTCTTGCCTCTATCTATGTTCTTTGCCCCTGATCAGCCGCACCACAGCATATAGAGAGTATACGCTCATTTTATAAATATATCAAAAAATACTTACGCATTGAATAAAAAAAAGCCGGGATTTAAGTTGTCTAGAAGGGGGACATCCAATGATACTAAACACGACCACATTCACCACCCACACCCTCTAGGAATGGGGCGGGGGACTTTGAAATCTTGAATTAAATCTCACTTTTTATTGTAGTCATCATACATTAACCGAAAGCATCAGCTCAGCCTCTTTGAGGAAGCTGACTGTCTTGGCTATTGGTTAGGTTATCCATGTCCTTTGTCATGAGAAAGTTTATCCCGAAGGTCTGTAGTCTGGTCTTTTCCAAAACAGGACCCTCCCAGGAGATATGATGTTTTGTTGTTTCGTCATCATTCAAGCATAGGAGGCATTCAGCGCTGATAGTTGTTATCCCGTCCTGTGAAAATGATGATTCAGATGCAGTGCCCAGTATACATATAAGTCTATTAAGGCCTTCAGTTCTTTCGTGTTAAGCTCCATAATTCTTTGGACTTTTTTTTTGGCGTGGCATATTAAAGGTCTTCGAATTGTCCAATCTTGGTAATATTACCCAGTGCTGAGCTGGAGGACTTCCCTCTCAGCCCTGGCATCTTCTGGTCCAATAAATTTGGATTCGGTACCTTTCCTTGCCAGAGAGTCGGCAAGTTCGTTCTCTCCATATCTAGTATGGCCTGGAATCCAGATCACATTTACTTCGTTGGTCGCTGCTAGAATATTCGGAGTTAATTGTCAGTTCCATAACAACTTGGACTTGCAGGGGCTGGAGTTAGGGCTATTACAGCCACTTTGGAAGTAATTATTGTTGTCCTCCCGCACGTCTTTTTCCGGGAGAAGGATCTTATAAGCGGAACGGTTCATGATGGTCTTAGGCGATATGTCCGAGGGCATGCCCAGTAGACTATGACTTTTTATGTCATCCAGTAACCTGGTTCGCTCTAAGCTATAAGTCTTTGGCAAGCTTCTTGCCATTTGCATCATTCTGTATAATAGTCCATCTGGCCTCTCTCTCCAAATAAATACGGAGAGGTTTTAAGTCCAGTATGTTTTTTATAGTCGCCGACGGTGTGGTGTCAATAGCACCACAGATTGCCAGACAAGCTTGTCTCCGTAAGCTAGAAAGCTTTGCTTTGCCTATGACCAGCTGGCCTTTTGACCACGAAATCCATAGATCTAACGACCACCATATAAAGCCAGTATATTTGTTTGGTCCAATTTCCCACGTACGTATATAGGAAATTGTTCCCTCTTCCTTCTCCATCGATACAACTCTCCAACACACAAGTGCCCGTATTCACAAACGATAATTTCCTAAATAATTACGTAATTAATTAAATGAGTGAGATGGAGATATGCAGTTTTTTTGCAATAGAATGAGATGGGGATAATTGATTACGTAATTATTTAGGAAATTATCGTTTGTGAATACGGGCAAAGGAGTGAGTTTTGAAAAGCGGAACCAAGGAGAAGCCTTTGGGTTGTATCCTCTCAAACTCATGCCCAAAAAGACACAATTCACAGGTTATTGAGGAGAAACGGTTTACATCCATTTAGGCCTTAAAAAATTCAAGTTTTTTGAGACTGGATGTTGCAGAGAAGTGATTTCCCACTGGTACCGAGTGGACAGCCCCACCACCTATACTCATTCTCCAACCATCCGATTGTTCGGATATGTGCAGAAGAACGAGTCCAATTCTTGCCATATCAGACCAGACTTTCCCCTATATGGATTGCCGATATTGACGAAGCGCTTGACAGTGGCAGAGCAGTGAGCACATGTTCTGCAGTTTCGTCATCTTCTCCACATCCTCTGCACTTTGGGTCCCATGTTATCCCATTAGCCTGCAGTGGGCCGGAGTAAATGCCTACGCCTATTTGGAATCTTAGCCTTAGATTTTTAGCCCTTTTTCGGGTCAGGGCTGCTAACCTACGTTCGCGGAATGGACTTAGGTTTCGCCATATTTTGACGTGTTCTTGATTTGTTATATCTTTGATTAGGGTTCTGGTAGCTGTTGGTTCAGGATCCACAAGATTTAATTTTGATTCCCACTGGGTCAGGTGATTTCCTCTATCTTCACCATGTCCATTAACCCATACAATTTTTCATTGTGTAGTGCTAGTTTGTCCAGGGCTTCTGCGCACTCTATTACAAGGCCAGAATCACCATGAAGTTGTCTAGAGCAGTTTGTCAACCTAAAGACAGCACGTTATTTGTTGGAATTTGCTCATGCCTATTTTAGATGATCTCAGTCAGTGATTCGTTAGCCTCCTGGACTCCCATTAGTTCCGCTTGGAAAATTCGTTGTGATTTGCTAGGAGTGTAGTCATTTTGAGATATAGTTCCTGAGAGTACACTACATCGGATGCGTTTATTTTTTGTCTTAGAGCCATCACTGTAGATCGATAGAGTTTGAGTTTGGCACCCTCCTTCTGTTAGAAGTAAGTACTTCATAGCTCATATTTGTTCGGTATATCGGAGGGGTACTACCTGCGCGTCTAAGAAGTACAAATCACTTCAACTGTGTCTCCCTTTGGATGGGGGTGTGTTTTACCAGTCTCCCTCTATTGTTCCATAACCCCCCCCCCCCTGGTTATAATATATGTTAAGCTCCCATTGGGTATCATAAATACTCATCACCTGTATGAAGGGAGGGGAATCCTCATTCAACACGCCAAAGATCTCATCAAAGACTATGGCCAATCAAGATTTGGGCTGGGTTATTGAATCATGGTGTTCCTGGTTCATACATTCTGCCCAACCGGCTTAATTCAGCCCTGTCTCAATTTTGCCTCAATTGTCTCAATTTTGTCGATCTCGATTTTTGCATGAGAATTTATCATTTTGTTGAAATATCAAATTCTTGCTCTTTTTAACAATAACTTTCTAATGAAGGGCAAACGGAAAAATTTTGAGCTTCGTGAATCGAGTCTCAAGAGCACGGGCGTCAATTTTGAGACCCTGAATATCAAGTTCAATGACATGCATTAATTATCTCAAAATTCAGGAGATGGGATTCCATCATTACTTCGTCACAGCAACAATAGAGAAATTACCTACCGATTAATAATTCATTAATGATGAACGATAGAATCGCTTGAACATCCCAGCTTCTCACCCGAACCCTATAACGATTCTTCTCGTCAGATACAAAACAAGAAACGGGCGAGTTGATAACATACTGCCGGTATCCACATTGTCCAGTCTCCAGTCTCTCTGGACGCAATATTTTATCGTTGCAATAAAACCTGCAATACTCGATCTACTCTATCCGGCGATTCAGGAGTCCGGCGGGTAGGTGGTATGGTGTGGTATATCTGGCGAGAGGGTACAGGTTGGTGTATGCAGATGGGCTGCTTGGTGAATTGCAATATGTCAACACGAGCTCAAGGGGAATATTACCGGGCCGGACCTCGTCGGCTTTATTGACAGCGTCGGATTGTATTGCGATCTGCCGGCCATCGGACACATCGTATAATTCTGCATGTACGCCCCTTTATCCAGAAACGTGCGTTATGGCCGAAATTTGGGTTCTCTTATAAAATCAAAAATCGCAAACTAATTTATTCGAGTAATAAAATAGATAACGTAAATATAGTTCTGTTAAATTAGCTGCTTCTGTATGATGGAACTACATCATATTACATCACGGTGATAGCTAAGAATAGTTTAATTCGAGAGGGTTGACGATATGGGATCTTAAATCCACTTTGCAGTTGTCCCAATTATAGCTGAAGTGATTTTTTGGCTACTTGAGTCAGTTTTTTACCAGTCCAGGTTTTATGATTTCATATCTCTTATTTTCATCTACGGAATGAAAATCCAACATGCAACTTTTTCAATAATAGTATGTGTCGTTTCTATTTTCCTCCTCTAAATATTTTCTGATCCATCGGTCTCTTATTCAAAGATATTTACCATTTCCCTCGTTGAATTCTAATGATTCAATTGTATATCGTCCTCTCCTATCCGGTAACAAAGATTCCTAGGGTAGGTATCATTGTTATTATAGTGGTAAGAGTTATGTTTAATTTTGATACGTATAGTCATAGTGGTAGTGCGCCACTGGTTGATAGCAAGGGGACGTCACCCGACGTACTCCGTGCAGCAAAAGCACAGAATATTTATTTCGTCTCGCATAGTTTTATTTTTATTGGATATTGGAATCGATAGTCCCGGAAATTGTGAATTGGGTTTTTTTGTCGTTTAATATAATCCTGTTTTACTCCTGGGACTGCGCCATGTATGCGCAGGGAATCGCTTTTAATTCGATGCAAAGTTGATCAAAATAGGCTCTGGATAGGAGACGCGACATATGGACGCTGAATTAGGTAAATACACCCTCCCTCTGCTCCCTTAATTGAATTTCCAATTAATCAACTTATATGCCGTTGCGATCCTGGAATTAGTCTTCCAAAACGGCGTACGTTTTTTACTCTTCGACTGGCGTCACATTCGGGACGCTGGGGTCATAATATTGTAACAGTGTCTAAAATAGTCTGAGCTGATAAGGATTAAAATTAGTTAAACAGTAAATGGAGCATTGAAAAGGCTGATCATTGGTCGGATAGCCAATAAAGAGAGGTCGATCAGAGAGACTGCCGCTACTGATTTAATATCGGGAGTTGGTAGCTAAAGGCTAAAGCATTACCGTCATGGACTGGTGGAGGGAACTTACTAATCTTAGATAGTCAAAGTTAGCCGGCTCGAGTCCTCCAACTTCATTAATCTGCAAGGACAATTAATGACCGAACTGCAAGCCTTAGTTTTCGATCTAATCGGTTGCATTTGATGGAAGGATTATTCAATTTCAAACAGCTAAGTCGAGTTCAACATCGAAATAGAAACCACTGCGCGTTATTAGTCAAAAGCTTCCAGGATTTACGTTTAGTAGGTACATTTACTACATAAGTACATTTCACTGTGTTTATGTAATCCACTGATATTACAATAATTGATCCAATTCCTAACTCGAGATCAAGAAGAGTAGGTAGGAAATTCGGTATACACATAAGTAACAAATCTTCAAAAAATATCCTGAAAATCTTAACTATAGGTATATGCTGTGTTAAAAACTGATTATTCATAAAAAAATGTTCATAAACGTTTGATATGGGTGCTTGTTATTAACCTTCAGAATTTACAATTATGACGTTATTCTAGAAACGTCTATGACGTCATAACTTCCAAAAATATTATAAAAAATTTGTCAACATGTCAAAAGTCAACAATCTGTGTCACTTGACAGTGACACGTTCAAACATATTTTCAAATCCGCTACTTTGACAAAATAAATGCCTTGCTGAAATACCCTGAAAAATTGAAAAATTGAGATTTCTTACTTTATAGCGAGATCTTTTTTATTATTGAACATTTTCAAAAAAAAGAAAACATTCCAGGCTTTTAAGGGTCAACTTTAATTTTTCCTATGGTCGTCGCATTATTTTGTTATTGTAAACCGTTATAAAAAAATCAAGAAAACCCAAAATTTGTCACATTCAAAAAGAAATTATCAATACCATATCCTTTTTTCGAAAAAAAACATGTTTTCACCTAATGAATGACGTCAATATGAAGTCATATTGCTGCTTCATATATTTTTAAATTTTTCTATGACTTTAATTCGGTACAAAAAAACTTGCTAAGATTTTGATAAATGTTTTTTTGAATGTGACAGATTTTTGGTTTTCCCAATTTATTATATCTACTGAATATGACATAAGAGATAAAAAATTGAGTTTTTTTAAATCTGAAAGCGTTTATACATAGGGTGATTGATTGACAAAGGGGCATTGGAAATAAGTATCTGGAGAACGGAGAAAGGAATCGTTTTGAAATTTTGGTTACGACCGTAATGGCTTGTGAACCGTTGAATGAAAATAGCTTCAAGATAGCGTCACTTCCGGTTTTACCGGAAATGGCTACTATCTTTGTATTTTTAAATTTAATGCTCCATATATTATTGCGTTTTCAAATTGTCTAAAAAAAATCAGTAAGGTCGTAGGTAGTCATTTACGGTATTACCGGAAGTTCCGCCATCTTTAAAATTCTGCATTCAACGGATCATATGCCATTAAGGCCATAACCAAAATTTCAAACCGATTCTCATTTTTTTTCTTCATATATTTCTAATTTCCCGTCTCAATTAACCACCCTGTATAATATAGATACTGTCCTCAAAACTCAGCTACTTTTCGTGTGATGGTCATGACATCTCTACTCTACTATAAGCCAATAAAAAGGCATAAATTCAGGTCATAATATTATAATTTCATATAATTTTTCTAGGCTGTCTACCGGTTTCAAAGTATTATAGTAAAATATCCATTCAAAATGGAAACGGAGATGGAAGTTTCAAGAGGTCTGAGAAAAATGTAAAAAAAAAGAAACTTGACATCACAGCAGTCAAGTAAGTCTAATAACGAAAACATTTTGAGAATAAATCCGTATCTTCTTACCGTCACCGAGATCTTTGTACTCTATAAGATCTATAAGATGTATTTAATTTTAAATGAAACACTCTGTAGGTATACCTAAATAGTTTTTTTAAAACAGTAATAGTGCAATGTGTCAAAAGAAGCTTGCAAACTCGACATGTTGTTCTAAGCAGTATTTTCGTTAGGTGGGTAGGTAGATATACCTACCTACTTAAGAATGCAATTATTAAATATTTTAATTTGAAAAAATAACTGGAACACTGTAAGATTGAAATGACAAAATCACTACAGTTTATTGGTACTCATAACTTGTAGTAGTCCAAAGAAATCCCCCTATATAAAAGCAGTTTTTCGGAAAAAATTACTCATAAAAAGGTCACAGGTTGCCACGCATATGGATTTCCTTATGCTTATTTTTTTATGACGTCATTTTTTTTTTTTATAGAAATTCGCTAACTCGATAGAAATTCGCAAGTCGAACAGTGTTAAACTGTATTCTGTATATAGGATGTCCCAGAAAAACTATTCTTAAATTCATAGGCATGATGGAGCAAGGGACATCAAAGCAATAATTTTTTTGTGTCCTAAAATATCTGGTTTTCAAGATTCGGTTTTTTATTAATATCTCAAAGATCCTTTTGCCGATTTTGGTGAAACGTAGCAGTGTTGTTCGTTGCGATAAGACTCAAGGTCAGCACTAACTAGACGATAATAATAATTATGAGCGCAAAGTGGCGACCAGGGAGGGAGTCTCACGAATAATACTGACAAAAAATGTACGCCACTGACTTATTTACAAATTTTATAATTTTTTTTGGTTAGGCAGCTAACAATACAACTTTTTTGGTTTTGTGATTTTTTTTTTATATTTTACTTCGTTTTCGGGGGAAAAAAATTAAAGCCGCTTCAGCGCATGCCGAAAAATTTATAAAATTTAATCATTAAAATTAAAATCAATTTTTCGACATGCATTGAAGCGGCTTTAATGTTTTTCCCCGAAAACGAAATAAAATATACAAAAAAATATCACGAAACAAAAAAAGTTGTATTGTTAACTGCCTAACCAAAAAAAGTTATAAAATTTGAAAATAAGTCAGTGGCGTACTTCTTTGTCATATTTTTTGTGAGACTGCCCCCAGGACGCCACTAGAACTCATAATTATCATTTAGTTAGTGTTGACTTTACGTCTTACCATAAAGGACAACATTGCCGAATTTCACCAAAAGCGAAAAAAAAAATAAACAAACCGATTTCTTTTTCAAACTTTTATATCTTGAAAGTGTCACGAAAACTAAGTAGGTATGTTTTTCGGACGTATGTTTTTAGAAAAAAAAAAAGTTTTCATGTGCCCTCCACGCTTGAAAAGGAAGAAAAGTTTGGGACATCCTGTATAAATTGTTCTCACTCAGCAGAAGGAGGTAAATCGATTTGTTTTCAAAAATCGAAGCGTAGATACTTATTTCGAAAAAAATTCTTTATAGCAAAAAGAAAAGAATCATTTATCGAAAAACAGGGGGCTCTTATAACTGAAAAAAATAAGAAATGTGTGGCAAATGCAAATTTATCTTTGAAGAGTTTGCTTTTTAGAAACAAAAGTGGACGTATATGTTTCACTATTCTGAGAGAAAAAATTTAACATTCAGCAAAAAAATCCGTACAATTTACACGATCACGTTTCATTTTAAAATAAACGACATTTTTTCGAAAATTTCTTGCAGGGGAATTAAAACTTTTTGAGTTACCCTTTGAATAAAATGTTAGAGGCGACAACACGCGACATTTAATAGGGAATGTTGTTTAAAAGGTTGCCTAATGGCCGTATCTTGGGGTATACATTATGGTCCTAGAAGAAAAAAAAATCTACCTACTAGTGAGGATGTTTTTAACCTTATTTTAGAGGTATTTAAATTATTCGCACAAAAATTATGTTAGTCGTCGATTTTGAAAGCTTTTGTGGCAGTGAGGACGTTTATAGTTGCCCCCTTCTCCCTAATTTTTGATCCGAATGAGATAGGTAACTTTGGTAAAAATAACTAGATTAAATGTCATGGATTTTACTACTTTTTTGACATAACAGTGATGTCTCAAATGTCAAAGATGACGTTGTAGTCGTTGAAAACTTCGTAATTTTGAGGGGCCAAGGGAGGTCACATAGGTGCGAGACCTCATTTTGAAGGTATTTCAATTATCTACTCAAGAATTATGTTAGTTTACAATTTTGATAATTTTTTTTGTCGACGACGTATAGACTCCCTCATCCTCTTTAGGGAAATTCTGAGCCGACTAGTTTTTTTTTTACAGTGAGGTCTCACACGACCATACAAAACTTTGAATTTGGCAGTGACTGATGCAACGTCATCTTTGACATTTGACAACTCAGTATTATGTCAAAAAGTAGTTAAATCCATGAAATTTGATTCAGTTCTTGTTTCAAAGTTCTATCTCATTCGGTTAAAAATTTAAGGTTTGCATGGGGGGGGACTATTATAAAACTCATTACTGTATAAGTATCATACAAGTGACATGCTTTATCTATACTACATATATCCTATTTACCTACACCTATTTTAGTTGTTAATAATAAACCTTGAAATTAACGAAAAAATAAAATTTTCATAACGTTTCCTCCGTCGTAAATAAACCGCACAAACACAGACTAATTATTAATTGACCGCTTTCATTCCTCCTGTCCATCGATGAATCAATCAAAGTTAATGAAGGCTCGATCAAAGATTAACGGAGTCTCGACTTGACCGGGACTATAAGTCAACAATTATCAGGTTCCCGAGGGAGCGGGCGAGTCCAGGAGGACGTCTTAGTCAGGCATCCAATCACTGCTGGATGGCCACAATTAGATCGCCCTTTATAGCTGATGGAATTCGGGGTTATTGCTTTACTTACAGACGTGACTACTTCTGTTGTGGTAGTATGGGGAAAATACAGAGTGTCTGAAAAAGCTGCTACTGTTGTACACATTTTATATTTTTGTCCTTCGATTGTCAGTTAAACGGATCTTTTCCGAATTTGTTATCGGAATGATGTAAATCCCTCAACCTGTCAATTACAGTAGCAAAGGTGAGCTTTCTAGCTTCATGTTTTAAGTAGATATAGAATGTCAATTATAAGTCTGGATAATAAATACCGATACGTTGTCCAAGTATGGGTTATGGAAGTGAGTTTCCAGATCGTCAATTCTACTGTAATATACAGGGTGATGTGTGATAGTGTCGTATTCAGATCGACAGTCAGACAGACCATGAACTGACAACGCAATGCGCTTCTAGATGGATGGACAAATAATGCTCGCCAAGTCACGATAATATATAAAACTCCATATGAGATGAGAGTGAAGATATATAAACGACCCCGAACTCGAAACTGTACTTTCGATATCATAAAGCGAAGAAGAAGCTGTAAAGATTCTAGAAAGTACCACGCTATCGGAGTATAGGAAGTTACTTTCAATTGAAATGTGAGTTATTACACTTGTGTCTCGTTAGATTGAGATAAAGGATAGTTTATATAATAACGCAGCAGGAATCGGCTGGTTGGTACAGAGAAGTATTTAGACATGATTGGATGTTATTTACATGTACAGTGTGTTCTATTCTGTCTAATCATTCATTCTTTAAGCGGTTAATGGTCGTCGCGTATACACGGTCCTCTAATTGTGGCTATAAAGTTTGCTCGTGTTGCATATCTCGAGTAAAAAGCCGTGCAAATTTATACAGCGCGCTGGATTTTAAACATGAAATGCCGTGCGGACTGAAAAAGCAGGCACCAATGGATGCGCGATGCCGCGAATAGTTTTGGGAAATTTACGCCGTACGCGGCCCATCTCATTGTTCTCCATGAATATGCTCTTTAGGGGGACAAGGAAGGAGGTATGACTGGAGAGATTGAATGAGTAGATTTATTAAAGAAAATAACAAAAATGGTCTTTTAGATGTTGTTATTATCTAAGATGTGGAGGATAAAATTGTCGGCAAAATCTTGAAGGAAAGATTTTTTTGTTTTGAAACATTATACAGGGGAAACCGACAAAAATCTAGAGAAATACCTACACACCGGATCCGAAAACCAAAAATTAGGTCTTTAGTTATTTTAAAAGCGTTATCCAATGACACCAAACACGGTACCTGACCCCAACCCTTCAGAAAAAATTTTTGTCGTAGAAAATCAATGTTTGAGCAAGTAGGACTGGGAGATTCCATTATTGCATTATTGCATGGGCCTGTATTTATAAATTTATAAATTTAAACGGAGATATCTATTTGGAAACACAACCATTGAGCGTTTCAGCCCCCATGAATTGAGTTCATGAATTAAAAAGTCAAACTGGCGGCGATGGCGCTGATTTAAACTTCGTATCAACAAAAAACTTATCAAATTTTCAGCAAGGTGGAACACCTCCTCCTTTTGTTTTGCCAGTCAGGCAATGGGTGAATAATCATCATCTCCATCAATGAATTAGCGAAAGAGTCCCTATTGATGGCCTCCTATATCATCATCAGACTTGAGTCCAATGGATTTTTTTCTTGTGGGATTATCTACTTGAAATCCGTTGTTCATAAAACCAAACCAGATTCATTTTTTAACACTATACGGCAGAGAATTATAGCATATTGCCGATCTCTGACCCCAGAGACCCTCTCGAAACAAAGGAGTTCGAAAATGCAGACTATACTATTGCATGACCAATAATGGCAACCAATTTAAAAACGTATGTTGTCTTGAATAAATTGTTAAGGTATTTTTTCTTTTAAATGAAAGCAAACTCACTTTTATCAATATTAATAAAAATACATTTTGTCAGTTGGGGTATATGGGCTCAGGGGGTAACTACTGGGTCAGTTTCTTTCCATGAACTCGGCAGTAAAGGACGATGACGTCTACCTTCAACAACCAGTTTTAGGTCGCTAAATTGTGGTTATTTTGTAGCGATTCTTGAAAATTTTGTAGTGCAAGATTTTCTTTACAGAGTTATGCCATCTTGATTTTGCGAAATATTTACAGGCTCACTGTAAATATTTAAACATTACAGTCACGTAACGTAAATTGGAAACATAGCAAAACATTGTAACCTTACTGAACATTTATATGTATTCTTCGTTAGATTCTAAGCTTGAGGGAGTGGTTCAGTTACCCCCGGAAGATTTTAGAAATAGGATAAATGGGCCATGTGCTTGGGACATCTGGGTCCGAACTGCACCTAGTTACCCCGGTCTGATCAAGTCACCCCATTTTTTTTATATAAATTACTGAGTTATTTATTTGTCGTAGCAATGATGAGAAGTGGCAAATGTTGTAAAAGTTTATGGAAAATCATAATTTCAGGTTGTACATAACAAAATTAACAAACCAAACAAATGCTGGTTACGATGTCGAAACTGAAGAACAACCGTACCGTATTTAATGAAAAGTATATGTTATTTCAAAATCTAAATTAGTTTCACTCCCACTTGTTATATTATGGGAGTTGTCTTATATCTCAAAAACAAGACTCTGTGGTGTGGCTCGAGTACTTGTTGTATTTTTTATAAGGTTTACATGTTTTCTATAAGGTTCACTCACCCTAATTCAAATAACAAAACTTTGTATGGCCCAGTTGCCCCAATTTCTAGAAGAAATTTGGCTTATCAGGTTTTTTTTGTTTTTACTTCTTCAATTGTTAATTAAAGAAACTTCAAGTCGACTATTTGTTAGATCATGACCCAAATACCTCACCTGACTTATTTCACCTGACTTATTTGGTAGAATGTAACTTTGTTTGGTATCACTGGATTTTTCAAGGGATTTCCAATAATTTATCACAATCAGGGAGTTAAAAAAATTTATAATTGGGGTAATCAAACTTCAAGGGGTATCGGGGTGAGTAATTTCTTACGTCATTTTGATTTCTCCTCCGCACTACCTACACAATTGGGTTTTTTCGATTTGCAAAATTCGAAAAAACTGGTTTTTGTCACCTCATTTCTGCTCTCAGTTTTCAACCTAGGAAACTGAAATTTTTATGGGAGTAAGATGTCAATAAGCAGTGGTCTGGTATTGTGTTTGAGGATAATCGGTCTTGGCGTTTAAAATGGCGGTCATTTGAATTTTCGGAAAAATTGATTTTTTTGAACCCCTATATTAGCAAAATGGACAAAACTATGAAACCAAATTAATAGGGTCGAAAGAACATTTTTTTAAGTTGAAGTTAGTGTAATAATAATTGCAATGAATTGAACTGAAATTTTCACAGTAGACAACTTACAGGTATATTAATAGAAATATGAAACGACCATGAAAAATTTCGGAAGGTCAATTCAAAAACTATGAAAATATTCATAATTGAATTGCAAAAATACACTATTTATTTATGATTAATGCGCAAGAAAGCTTTATTTTGCATACCAATAGTCGATTTTAGTCATTCAGAAATTGTTACAAAAACTGCTGCTATACAAAAGTAATTAAAACAATAAAAATGTGGTACCTATCACATGTACCTCTACCTATCTTACCGATTCGAAGTTCGACCACATACTTAATTTACACCCTTTATAAAATCGTCAGGTAACTGACTAACGCAATCAAACTCTAGCTGACACAGAAAGCTGCATTTTGGGCTGCAGATCATTTTAGGGCATATAGGTGCTCGACAAGGAAGGATTTTTCTAAATTTAAAATCTAAGGAGTAGAAACAGCTCCCCAAAAATAAAACTATTTTTAGAAGAGTGTCTGTCATTTGAAAAAACGACGAGACGTGTAATTTATGAGCTGTCCATTTGACATTTAAAAGCCCAGTCAAAGTTTTAATAGTTGACTTTTGTTTTATGGCCGTCACATTTTTTTCATATCATTCGGTTAAAAAAAAAAAAAAAATCAGTTGCATTAAAAAAAAAATTACCTTTTTTGATTTATTTACCGCCTCAGCAGAAATAAGAAAACTCTCAGAAATAAGGATTAATTAAAAATTAACTATATATATTATTGAAGGGGGATAGTCTGTTCCTTGTCAATCCGCTACCGTTAGAAAAGAGAAAATAAGACTATACCTTCCTTATTCTTTAGAATAATAATTTTATATCAAGGTAATCTAACAGAAGTCAAGCATCAACGGACGTGGTCAATGCTAAGATGGGGGACCGCCTGGAAACATTACGTGCTGCAGTTACCCATATTCCGATATTTTTTAATTTCTGTATAATATTTGCATGTTAGTCACGCTCGGAATATTATTTTTTGAGAAACTCTAATCTAGTAATGAAAATTAAAAAGCTCACCATTATATCGCATAAGTATAAGCGCGTCACAGCCTGAGTTTAACGCCATATCGGTTGTACAAATTAATCGAAATCTACAAAATGTCTAGAACCTATGAGTGAGCTTGTTAGAGTGAAATTTCAGTATGTTGATTATTAATTATTGTTAATAAATGAACCTAAATCGTAGCAATAAATTTTAATTAATTCATAAGAATTTTTTGTACATTTAATAAGCATTTTTTAAATTCAAATAGCAGGTATAGGTTTATACAAATAAGTATATAAAATATGTGAATATCTTCTCACAGTCGTCAGGTTGACATCTCTCGGTGGATAGACGCCATGCAGGTCTCATCTAATTGGGTCTCCGGCTGATATAAGAATATAGATTTATATGTGAGTTTTAACCCTAAAACTGGATCCCGAGTTGGTGATTTGTGGGCTCGGTCAGTTCCAGCTTCGCTTCTCCGAAAATATCACCTGAGCAGACAATATGCAAAGCATTGCAGCTTGTCAATTAACCGACCTGAATATTGATGCTATCTCCAAACGACCCGACTAAATCACTTCCTTTTGTTCTTATTTAAAATGTGCATCTTTATATTATATACCATCATTATCATACTTACCTTGTATCTGTAGGTATCTACGAAAGTATTTTATATACCCATATGTTGTTAATCATGAGTATATTATGTATTCTCCAGCAACTTCAGTTTCTATAGGTGGTTCTGAACTGATCAAGACGCGCTAAAGAAAATGCATTCTTGATATAAAAATTACTTTTTAAGGTAAAATTTTTTGTATTCTCGGACTTGGCTTGACTGGAGAGTGTTCAGTCGGAGGAATCAGGTATTCGGGCAGGTATATTGGCCATTATTTATGACTGTCTCCGTGGACAATCAGATATGATCACACAAAACTCTAATCAATGGTTATTTATGGCGGTCGGGTCTAATAAACATATGAACCCTTTGTTTCTCGGCGCTGTAACGAGACACACTATCATCCAGACACTGGGGGTTTTATATTTCACCTTTCAGCCGTTCGGCTCTACTCAATCGGAGAAGCAGAAAGTGTGTGGGTTTAGTTTCATTCATTCATTGATTTCCCTTCCAAAAAAAAATTGAAATTCACATCACGATTCATTAGAATCCTGGATTGATTTCTTCCTCTATAGTTATCGTAGATATAAACGTCATATTGGGGTATATTATGTATTTTTTTCCTATTTTCTATTATTTTTCTATTTTTCTAGTTTCTTTTCTATTTTTTTTCTTTCATTTTCCTTTATTGTTATTTTAATATTTTTTTTATTTTCTATTTTTCTATTTTCTATATTGTATATTTCGATTTATTAAAGAAGAAAGAAGAAAAAAAAATTGCAGTCAGTCAGATCGAGGGAGAGCGATGCACCATCACAAGTGACCATTCGAAGATGAATCAGGAAATGTCTAGATCCTTCGGAAGAGAAAAGGAATTGGTCTTAGAAGATCTGCATGTCATAAATACAGCAAACATTGACCGAGTAGAAGATAAGTAATATAATAGTAAAAGAAAACTCTCTGAACACCCATCTTATGATAGTATCAACATTGAATTTCAAAAAACTAATAAGTAAAGATCGAGGTTATACCACTTAGTTGTTCTTAGTTCATCTAAAATACAACCGATCAGTTCGTAAACTTGTAAGGACATAAACATCTAGCACCTGGTGCATGGAGATTTCATCCTACCAGAGGTCTATCCTCTCGTCTTGGAGCGTCTCGGGTCCTTGGTTGGCATTCTGCAGCGCGTAAATTTAATTACCCGGTGGTGTAGCTGGAGCGAATCCATATCTCACCGGCCAATTAGAAGCTTGTACTCGGTGGCTGCTGCTTTGCATAACGCAATTGTCCCTGGAAGTGGTCGCTGATAAAGCCTAACTGCCCGATGGCCACCGGGTAATTATAAGGAGATAGGCCGAGCTCTAGCCATCCTGAGCCCACTCGCCGTAATAAATAATGCAGACATCGAACAGTCATTAATACGATGGGTGGCTCAATGCTAGCTGCCTCTGCCAGTGTGGTCCGGTGGGATTTTCAATTTTTTAGACTTTCCGATATTGATGGTTTGGATGTGATATTGGAGACGTTTAATATTAAAATAAAATTGTTATTACAAAAATTTCGGCTCTTTCAATAAGCTTCAATAAGAAATTCTCAGTTAGCAGTCACCAATATCACCGATAGAACACGAGGAGTGGAAGCATCGCTTGCGCACACGTAACCGCTGACGATGTCTACCGCAGCTGTTAGATGAAACGTTCGGAGCAAATATCCATGGACAACGGCACAACAGCCCGGAATCAATTACGATTTCAAGGTTATGGTATTTGGGAACTAAGTGTAGATAGGTAATTAATTTCTTGAAAAAATATGAAATAAGAAAAGTTAAACCAGCAATTATCGTTTAACGGTTACAACTACTTACATGATGCTTTTATTGAGTTATCCCAAACTTACGGAGGTGATATAGAAAATTTGCACAGTTTTAATAGGGTTATTGTTACATTGTATTTTCTACTTACATTATTGTACTCTGATTAATGGGGTATGCGATTCGGTAATGTGGTATGATTATTGTAATAGTGAT
Organism: Malachius bipustulatus; assembly: GCA_910589415.1. Lineage (NCBI taxonomy): Eukaryota > Metazoa > Arthropoda > Insecta > Coleoptera > Melyridae > Malachius > Malachius bipustulatus. Next base: position 30,408,781 of record OU342631.1, on the reverse strand, counting down.
TACCTGATATAGTCACAAGATTCTTCCATTGTTTGGACCATAATTGCCTGGGTTCTTTCTTACCAAGAGCGACAATATCTTTATATCGAACCTTTTGTGAACTTAGCTAAATTGTGAACAATTTCGTTAACTGTGATATACAAGCATGACCTTAACCCATAGAAAAATTGCTCGGCGTTCGTTCTCTCAACAGCTTTTGATGCAAAAGATTCCTGATAATGCACAAGGAAACGAAATAAGATAGATTCACTGAGAAATTTTTGTAATAACTGGATGTTGGCTAATTTCCAGTTCTACATTAAAAATGATGTCAAACACAAGCATGCACATAATCAGTCACGTGACTTCTTAAAGTGTAAAATTTGACATTTTTGTTTGAAAGTTTTTCATGAAAGTTCATGAAAGACAAAAAAAGTATTCATTTTTATTTTTCACCCCATGTAGAGATACCAACTTTTATTTCTCAAGTACAAATTTTATTATTTTATAATTTTATATTTTATTAGTAGGTGTATCAAAAAATTTATTTTTTCTAGGTAGGTACCGAATGTCATTAAAAATTATAACGCAAGCGAGAAAACATATATTGACATCATACACTGGAAAGAATGTTCTTTATTTTCAAAAAAAAAAACGAATAAAAAGTTGAGAATTTTAATTTTTTGATATGAGAGGTTTCAGCTTTCCAAGATTTTTAATGCGGAATGACAAAAAACAATATGGTGGCCATCATTAAAAAAGTTAACTAAGAAATCCGTGGAATTTGACAACCGTGAATAGAATTGATCTTTGGCCGAAAAAAATTTTGTCAAAGTTGACACGGAGTTTACATCATTTGCAAAAATAACGAAGTTCTCAGTTTGAGTTGGTATAATTGATTTTTAGGTTTTTGAATGTTTTTTTTGACATTCAAAAAAAGGTTTTTGAGTCGAAAATATTCCTCAGGACAAAAATCAGCATTTAATTTAAAATAAACTAAGAAACACTACCCCTTAGGTATACACTCTACGACAATTCCGAGTACCTAGGCAAGACTTAATAAACGATTCAAGTTCTTCAGTCATAATTCTTCGAGTACTAAAGGAAGTTCTCAAGGTTTACCTCATTTTATAAAAAATGCCATCTACAGTGAATTTCACTTCAAATGGAAGCACCTCCATAACTTTTTTTTTTAGTGAATTTCAAAAAACTATTTTTCTCTAGATATTGAAAGCTTCGAAAGATTTCTTAAATGGATAAACTACATCATTTGAGCCGTTGCTGAGAAAACATATTATAGGCATCTTTTTTAGAAAAAAATTATTTAAACAAGTTGTTTGAAATTACCTCATATAGCCCTAAAAACTTGAGCGAACTTGGTTAGGAACAAAAAAAAATATCAAGAAAAAATCAACCCTACAAATTTAAAACACATAGGTACATTAGAATTTTTTTTTTTGGTAAATTTTATTTAAAAAAGTTGTTTTTAAAAAAAGTAAAAAAAAAATTGGACCGAATTTTTTGTTAATTATTAATTTTTCCAACCAAACTCAAGATTTGGAGGTTTAAGATGATTTCAAGCAACTTTTCTAATTATAATTTTTCGAAAAAAAATGTCTATATTTAGTTAATATGTTTTCTTAATTTTGAGGGTTGACGTCTTTAAATGTGCGGGCCATCGGTCCCTTGTTCACTCTTTATTCGTGGTTGTTGAAATTAGGACAGTTTTGTGTCATGTGTCTTTTTTTCTTTATAAGAATCATAAAAAATATACATTTTAAAATGGCAGAGTCTGAAAATGGTGTTATCATTGAATTTTTTATGTTATTTTATGAAAATGTTTTATTTTTACCTGGACATTAGTTTCCTGCATATGTTGTGGATTTTGTGTTGATTATATAATTTTGTCTATTTATTTTTTATTCTTCATTATTATTATTTCTTTAATTCTTTATTTCTGTGTGATTGTGATATTTTTTTTGTTTTTAACAAAACTAAGGATTTTTTAAATAAATATTTTCCTAAAAAAGCCTAGTAATATCTTCTCAATTTTTAACGTTTATTTTATGATCACAGTAAGCTAGTTTTTTGCAACGGCTAAAGTTGTAGGTTTTTCATTCAAAAAAGCTACGGAAGCTTTACATACAGGAAAAAGTATTTTGAAATTCGTCAAAAAATAAAAGTTCTTGAGGTGCTTCTATTGAAGTGAAACACGTCATATGACTGAAAGATTTTTTTAATACGGAGCAGCTAAAATAAGATTGGAGATGAAAAACGACCAATCTGACGTAGTCAAAAAGAAATGTGACCGTTCATGTGTAGGTATCCTATTTATCATCATTATTTCAGTATGCCTCGTCTACTTGAAAATTTTGGAGTGCAAGAATTTTAAAAATACCTTTCATTTGGAATTAATGAGAAATGTTTTACATACCTACACAGGTGGTAGATGGTTAACCAAATAAATAATATCACTGGTCAGCAGAGTTCATTTTTCAGTTTTATTTTCATTTTGCGAATTATAAGTCGAAAAAGTGATTCTTAGTAACTTACATGAGCTCTTTATTTCTAAGAAGGGACAACTGATGTAGGTATTTACCTCTCACATTGTAACCTTACATAAATTACATAGTAATGTGTTAATTTTAAATAAAAATATTGAGGGATTGATTTATTGCCATTGGTAACTTACTGGACAAACAAATTAATCTACTCATATCTGTCTGGTTTTAAATGAGTTTTAATTATTTAATTGATAATAATATAGGTTTTTGGCACTGTTTAACGTTATAACAGCAACAAAACTGTCACTGATACCTGCGTGGAATGTAAACTGCTCAACAGTGATGCCAAACTAGAAAAAATGTTGTTTAGATTGAGGTAACGTATGTGACAAGTATATTTGGGGACAAAAAGTAGTAAGTGATTACAGTTTAATTTTTAATTCTGTAATCATGGTATATAGATATTTATACAGATATGTATTTATGAAATAACCATCGACTAATATTAATTATAATATAATAATTCCAGTACAACCGAATGAGGCTTGGCGGTTTCAAAAGAAAAAACTTCAAAAAAATTTCAAGCTTTCGTCGATTATCTCGACTTCATCAGGAAAAATACAAAAAAAAACAAAACAGTGTAAAAAACAATTTTTGTGAGATCATAAGAAAACTTACCCAAGTGATATATGCCATTCGGTCATCAATCATCTCAGTAAAAGTCAGAATCTTCAAAACTATGAGAGTCACTGGTTGTTAACTTACACTCCCACATTACAAAAAAACACTTATCACTAACGAAACAGTACCATCACATACACATTGTTTAAAAACTTTTATAAAATAAATCGACAACATCAAACGGATTGTTCATGATTCAATTCGAAGGCAAGCAAACGAATGCATTTCTTGTATCTTATCTCCCTACTACATTTTTTATATTAACGTCCTTATCAACATCTATTCATAATAATTTAATTTTTTTCTAAAATAGACCTACAGAAACGAAACTCTGTTTGCAACAAAAACAGCAGGTACGTACTACTATTAATTCCGTGTGTGAAAATTCTATTCAGTGAAAAAAAAACATTTTTTGTTTTTTTTCTTTTATTTCCTTTTCTCAAAAAAAAAAACAATAAATAATAACCAATTTATTACGTCCACAAGTACTAAAAAAACAACAGTAAAATAATCAAAATATATCTACCTAAAAAAAAAACATTTTTTCTCTTCTTCACCTAAGTTTTTTCTTTTTTTTTCTCCCAAATGGTCAGTCCCACTTTTTAAGGAGTCAAATTCTAGAGTCATATCTAGGGCTATGAGCGTTTATTACTTTTCTTTTTTTGTCAAATTGTAAAACAAAATTATAAATATTATTGAGATTTTGTGTGTCCGATCTATTGTTGACTACGTCATCCAGTTCATTTATGTAACTCATCTCACGAAAAATTTGTTATATTGACACTCACGGTAGTAATACAAAAAATGATGGCATAAAAAAACAATATACCTACTTACAGATCGTTCTTTTCCCCATGATCGACGAAACCAATCATATGTAATTTAATAAACTATACAACATGTTAATCGTAAGACTGCAATTTGTAATTTCAAACGAATATATATATACAGCACACCTAATCGATGACACTGTATACCTATAATATATGGTTGCTACGGCCCAAATAACTACTAACAAGTTTCTAAAAGCGAATAAAAAAATATCGTCAAGTCTAAAAATTAAAATCAAAATCTTGGATTTACCAAAAAAAAAATCCTAATTTTTCTATTCATTATCAGATAGTAATAAATTTTTTCAAGGTTCTGTAAGTTAACTCTGCAGACTCTGCTTCTCTAGTTTTTGTCTCTTCTAATAAGAGTGACAGGTGAAGGAATATTATAACTTTATGCGTTTCTTAACATAAAAACATTATTTGAATCTTAGTTATTCCAAGAAAATGCAATTTATTCTTGATTGCTTATTTAGCTTGCTTGTATTCTAAAAATGGAATTTTAAAAGCTTTCGCGATATTTTATAATAGTACCTTACTACCTATAATAAATTAATAATAGCTTTACACATTCACGTTATTTTAATAACAATCACGCATTGTTATCCGCATCGGGAATTATTTTGTGATGTTAAAATCATGTCACATAAAAAATATAATAACTTCTAAGTTCTGGACTTTGCTGTAATAATTATTTATAATTAAACATTCATTAGTAACGTTATCGGAAAACAATTATTATTATATTGCAGAAATAATTCTTTATTCATGTTATGTTATAATTTATGATCGTTGTTCAATAATAAATCTTACTCTGATCAGAAAATTTCTGACTTACAAAGCATTTCTTTCTCTGGAAAATTCCATAGTTTTTTGATCGGCATCAATAACAATTTTTCCATTTTTGTGTATTTGTATTATAAATTTAAGGTTGATTAAAAGTATAGGAGTCACAAAACGTAGGTACTTTTTGCGCTTTATTTGATAATATTTCATAAAATTATGACCTTTGTAATAATTTGTATAATAATTAATGTTTCATCAGACAATTAATTAACTTTTTTAAACATTGTTGTCCACTCAAAAATTTTGTTGCATGACTCATTTTACCTGACTCAAATTTACAATAATAGGATTAAGGATTCATTCTTTCCTGTAGACTTTTCTAAAATAGATTAAGACCACCAATGCATCACAGTTGAGAGCTCCGAATGGAAGTCAAGAATAGGAGAGATAATTTATTTCTACCAAGAAGCAAGTTAATGTTTCATTGGCATCACCTTGAATATCTGTTGCAGATAACATAACTCCATATCTGCAGGGTTTCGCACTGAAAGGACGAGCCCTATAGACTGGCGGCCACGCTGCTGGAGATGGATGAAAGGATTGCGTGTAAAGGGCACAAGTGAACCCTTTAGAGACGCTTTCTAGCACCCCCTGCTTCTTGGCTATTCTCCACATATATGCTCGGTATATAATAGATGAACGATTATGTGGAGCGTTTATGTATTTTCACACCATTTTCACGGTAATTATAACTGGACTAGAACTAGGTATAAGGATACAATAGGTAAAACTTACAGGTTTATGGCAGATTCGTCAAGTTATTTACGAGGCAAAAAAGTATGGACAGTGACTTCCTTGTTCGATCTGACTGCTTTTGAAAGATTATTCCAAGCCAAGGATGGAAACAGAAGACATTACAGATTAATTTTTATTGCGGAATTCTGACGAACAATAGATTTCCTGCAGCGTTTTTTACTCAGGTCTCAGGTATAGGATAAAAGACACAAATCTCAGTCTGTTATACTTAAATGGAAATGTCAAAAAATATTTGTGTATAGCTACCCCTATTCAGGTTGCGTCTTCTCTCTGCATGTAACGAACGGAAAAACAGTAAATATAACAAAAAATTCAAAGAGGCCGTAAAAAATTTGAAAAATTTTGAGATTTCATGCTTATGTCATCCTTTAAGTTATCAAAATAACAGTTTTTGGGAAATTCAACTGTATCTCAAAAATTTACAATTTCTGGCCCTTTCTATAGCAAAACTATAGGTACATATATTGCCAAAGGACCTTTTTTTTAGTTTTAGTTTTGCGATCCGCTTTCGAATCCCCAAACGGCTTTCCGGAATACCCAACGATTTTAGAGAATTTCACAAAAACATTCTTTTGGTTAATATTTTACTATTTTTGAGCTACCTCTCACTTGCGAATGAGAACACCCCGATTTTCTGGAAGAGCGCCCTTAAAAACATATAGGTAGGTATATTCCCACTATTCAGGTCTTTCAGCAAGGTTATTTTGGGTTCGAGGGAAACAAGATCTTCCACACTCCTGGCCTATAATATCTGTCATAGCTGAAGAAGCAGGAAAAATTTCACTTTTACATCCACTGCCCTATGAAATTTTCTCTTGAACTAGTTTTATCTAAACTACTTGCAAGCCAACCATCCGTGCTGACGTATGTCAACCTTCCTGGAACCAACTAAAAAATTCTTTTTAAAGTTTTTAAAGACTTCTCAAACGCTCTGGAAGCAACAAATAGAGAGAAGGTGATCACAAGAATTTAAGAAAAAAACTCCAGACCTTCTTCTATTTTTTTAGACCAATGCTATCCGTAACAAACAATTTTTGTTTCTTGAGACAACAAAATCCAACTGCTTGCTTGCCCTGAAAACAAGGTGATCCTTGTGATCTATATGTATAACATGGTACCTTTATGACATTCCTCCAGCTGATTTGGAAGCTGATGTTCCTTTCCAATATTTTCCAAGGTTGATTGACATTGTAAACAAAATAGCTTAAAGATATATCCGAAAAATATGAATCAGTTTTTCGCTCTAGTTTTGTGCAAGGAACTGCAATAAAATTATTTCTTCCATCTTTACTTCACGTTGTTGGTAAAATGCTTTAGGATTATTTGGAACTCCTTGTGGTTTTCTTGCACATTTGAAAAATAAATGGTATAAATTACAATAATTGATTAAATTACTGTCTCTATCCCTTTTTTCATGTATCCGGAAGCCATGAGTGACTTTTCTCCATGACAGCTTTTTGAAGATATCCGTAATGTGACAATGGGTCCGGGCAACTCTTTCAATCAAATGTGTTGGTCTAGGAATCTTCCTGCTTTTTTTGCCTTTACTCGTGGGTGTCACAACCTGATATCTCGAATTCTTCCTAATATGTAATTTTCTTGTCTCTGTAAAATTCAGCTAACAGGCCAAAAGACCAATCACAACCAGTTTTATCTAAACTGCAAGTCTATTAAAAATGTGTCAGTGAAAGCTGAGTTCAAACCATGCCGAAGTATGTCAATCTTCCTGAAAACAACTAGTAGTAGTATGGTGGGTCGGGGTGGTGCACCCCAAGCGACTAGGCCACCAAGGGTTCTTTTCGCCGTACCCACATTATGGTGGAACTCCTACTCGAACCTCCTCGACCTTTTAATAAAGGCCAGAAGGTTGTTGTATGAGAGAAGTTTCATTTCTTCCTCTTGTAGCTCCACAGACCCAAAAATGTTGAGCCTGAGGCTGCTGTATGCCTGAAAAAAAACTAAAACGTGTATTGGAAAAAAAACTCTTCAGAAACTTGCTGTCAAACTGCTTGTCCTAAAAACAAGGTGATCCTTGTGATCCATATGATACCTTTATTATGTCCCTCTAGTTGATCTGTAAACGTAGTTTTCCAATATTGTTCAACCTTGATTAACATGGTAAACCAAATATCTTGAAGACAAATTCGAAAAAGATTAATTTGCTTTTTGCTGTGGTTTTGTGCAATCCTTCATGACAGCTCGGAAGACATCGCTAATGTGACAATAATTAATCCAGGCAATTCCTTCAATCAAGTGTGGCGGTTTGGGAACCTTCCTGTTTTTCTTGCTTCTACCTGGGTTCCACAACCTGGTTTCTCTAATTCTTTCTAATATGGACAAAAAGGTTACTGTAAATTTTCTAAATGAGGCCTCAGACTCTTGAAAGCAGAAACACAAAGAGATTCTTAACTTCCGAGACCGGCGAGAAACTAAAAGCCCAAAAAAGTCTATCGGTCTGTCTGTGGTTTGCTAGGAAACACTCTAGAGGCGCCATTTTTGTCGTAGAAAGTTTAAATTTGGCTCGATCCTTTACCGGGAAGTGTCTTTTTTTCGGGAATTTCGTTTTTTTTTCAGGAAAGACGTAGGAAACACTCTAAGTGTTCGAAAGTTACACCGATCGAGTTGAAATTTGGCAGGGACGAACCTTGGTGCCCACAAATAAACGACCTATTAAAAATGGGCTGGATCCGAGAATTTTAAGGCCCCCGTTCAGAGCCATACTTTTTTTTTGCAACGTCCCACCTTTAATAGGATTTTTTTTCGGTAACGGTATATTGCGGAGAGATTCTCTTTGCACAGCTATACTTAGGGAAAGCACAAACGTACAATTGTCGTTTTTCGAGAAAAAATTAGGTGAGCGGTAAAGAAATTATTGGCGCTCACCTATCATTTTTTGGATAATTTCGAATTTTTTTCCAACTTTTTTAACCGATCGAAAAAATCACAAAACAGTGTGATAGAGACGTTTATTACGCACAAAAAAGGTAGATATAGTTTGCTACCCGTTGACAAAACTGACTTGACCAAAAAAAACCTCCACAAGTCATTAAGGCTTTCTACTCTTTTACGATTTTTCCGAGTCCCCTATTTGTCCTGTATTTTCTACATCCAGAAATTTTTTAATTTTTTTTTTCTTTCAGCATATAATTTGAAGTATTGGATTCATCTCACAAATATTGGCACTTTTATCGAAAAAAATAATAAATTTCATCGCTGGTCTAAAATTAGCTTACACTACTTATTTAAAAATTAATAAATCTTGAAATGGTTGGTAATTTTTTTTGACACTCGTTTATCTTTGATTGAGGAAACTAGAACAACAATCGCAACGACAATTAATTCACCTAAATGCGTGTGGAAAAATTATCCACATTGAGCTTTCAATAACGAAGATATGACAAGTTAAAAAATAATTTTTATTAAAAATGTGGTGTTGTAGAGGCACCTTTTCGAGCAAGTAGGGAGCAGTTCGAGAGTAGGGAGCAGTGAAAATTCATGAAAGGTTTTTTTTAATGTGGATTTTTAATCTATATACTTAAAAAAAAACAAAAAACTGCTCTGTCACGTTAAATTCCGGACGCCGTAGTATGGAAATGCGTAATCACGCGCGATCTCGGAAGTTGGTGCTTCAGAGGAGCGATATAGAAAAAATAACACAAAAAGAGATGACAGATTTTAACTATGGCCTGGAATCTACTGATCACAGAGCTGCATAGCGACATACCTAAGTGGTAACACGAAAAAATTTTAAGTTTGACGGGAAATCACTACTGAAACTCAGAGGGTCTCGGAAGGGAACTTGTCTTAGCTCCCCATATAAGCTGATCAATTAAAATATAAAGAAACATTTTCGGGACCTTACCTGTACTTCAGACAAAGATAGAGCCCGTTTCTTGCATTCCCATGCAAGGAAATTTAAATGATTAATCAAACTTTTCTTGCATATATTATAATATTGCCTTGAAACTTGGTTGTCTTCGTTGTTCATAGACCCATTCACTGAATGCTACCTTTCGAAGAGCTCCATTGAGGTTATAGAGATGCAGCTGCAGCTTGGGAATGCAGTCAGAATCAGAGGAACTTTTCCTTATATTTCTCCTATTGATGAAATTTATAAGTTTAAAAGCTTTTACCCTGTTAAGTTAACTGTATTTACCTAAATTTGTTTCTTAATTCATGACTTTAATTTAAAGAAAATGCTCAACAGAATAGTTTAGGATTTATGGGATAGACATTTTCAGAATTGATACGCAAAGTTACAGGGTGGCCAAATGCACTAACAAAAGAAAGAAAAGTTCAACATGAACATATCGAAGCTTTCTATAGATCATTTCGGGATGGACAACAAAGTAGTGTAACGGAGCATTCAATGTTTTCTTGCTTCATCATCCATGTATCAGCCCCGCAGATGCACCTGTTGCCGGTTGCTGGATGCCGACACGTCTCCACGGGAGATGTCCCTAGGCTGGTGTCATAACCACCGCGGTTATGATCATCTCCGACGCTCTCTGTGTGGTTGCCGATCGCCTGCAAGAGATAACGGCGCATAACTCCACACCAGCAGCCGATGAAAAACACCAACGCATGCCATAACTCATGTATTATGCATCGCCTCGATAGACGGGAATATCATAGCCGAGTGCTGGTCAAGATCTTGTCAGTTTATATCACCTCAAGGTGGCCCATCTTGCAGTTCTTATATGATCGAAGATGACTTCGGCGTTATTGTTTTCACTTCTTGCACGCTACTCTTAAAATTTTTAGTCCTCGGATGGATTGTTGCGGCGTGTAATTTTTTGCTACACTGAGACCATAATTTCAGGTCTTTGTAATCCATAAAATGAAATGTTTATGAGTTATTTTTATTAGTGTCTGAAGACTTGCTACTGTTATGCCGACTGCATTGGAAAATTAAAGAGCAACCTTCACCTGAGAAACATTTCACATTACGTCATTTATGTTTCATGTGCGGATGTAAATTCTTGATATTTCAAAAAATTCAGAACTCTATCGTATTGTAAAAATTGTAAATTTATGTTTTGGTCGAAATAATAATTTTGTTTTCTAGTTTTGTAGTCACGGTTTCATGTAGAATCGGGGCTCCGATCTTCGATGGCACAGTCGCTCAAAATGGTCACTCAAAATCATCACGTATCATATTTTAAATGAATACCTTTCCTTAGCTAGAAGGGGTGTGGGAGCCATTTGTCTGACAAAAAATGTGCAAAGGGTCATGAGGACTCCAGGACTTAAGTAATTTGACAATTTTCGGGAATGTAAATTCCTTCTGAAGAGTAGAGTATGTGTGATCGGTGAAAATATACGAATCTGGTTTGATGTTATGCGAGCATCTCATTAAATAAAAAAGCAATAGAGTGTGTGGTAACACCGAGCCCTGGGGCACTCCTGAGTTGATGGCATAATAGTCAGACTGATGGAGATCCCTGAACTTTGCAGAGACAAGAAGAGAGTATAGGAGGAAAGGTTCCTAAGCAGACTCTCAAATCAAATTCTATCGAATGCCTTATGAGACAACAAGAGGGTAAAGTCAAAATTTGGAATGACTTTAATAACGCACTACTATAAGCACTTTCGGTCTACTGGACCATCTTCATGGGTAAAAAGGATGGCTTGATTTTTCATGGGTAAAAAGGACGGTCCTCTTGATTTTCGCCCTGTTTCCCCTGTCATTATACGATTGATCATTATGAGATTACACATCCCTTCTGGACGTTCATCACCGCTTACTGTAAGTTACTTTCATTTTAATGTGTACAATTTTTCCAACTTTATACAGTTAAGCCGTCTTTTTTACCCCTGAAGATGGTCAATAGACCGAAACCAGTAGGGTGCTTAATATAGTGAGTTATTCCAAAATTTAACTTCAATTTTTTTCTTTATCCCCTCGTTATTACCATGGATGAATTACTGGATGATTTTTAGAAATTTTTTGTCTTATATAAGATGTCTAAAAGACTTTACAGCGCACTACTCCAAACTTTTTAATTCAAGAACTTCGGAGGTCAAGGTGAGTCATCGGATAAGTGATCAAGTCGGCGGGAGATCGTTTACGCCGAAAGCCATACTGGTGATCACTCAGAGTTCCATCTTGTCCCAGGTGAAAAAAAATTTCTGAGTCTATGACCTTTTCCACATAACTTTAGAGACCAGGAAAAGGAGATAAATAGAGGCCGATAGTTGCCCAGCTGAGCTCTGTTCTCATTTTTTGAAACGGGCTGTGTAGGGGTAGACTTCCAGGATTTATTAGACACCAGAGTGGTTGGACACATAAAATAGTGGAAGAATTTTATAGGCACTATTCTGGGACATATTTTTTCAGGACAATTACTGGAATGTTGTCAGGTCCCGCTGTCTTGTTAGTGTCTATAGAGATTAGAGTAGTCGCCTGACAGTATTTTGTCTAAATTTTGTGTCCCAACATACAGGCTACAACACGGGACACGGGGTAGAAGAGGGAGGGACTTACCCCGAAGGTCTAGAATTGAATTTTTGGGAAACATAGCTTTGTCTTCAGAAGATGTCACAATGGTGTCTTCAGAATATGTTAGGGGTGGGAAGGAACTCGTCGCAAAATTCTGACTTAGAGCTTTTGCTGGGATCTAAAAGCTCTGATTCACTTGCTGAAAGTGAAGCTAGTTTCCCTGGACGATGACATTCTTACACCTTTCTCTGACCTCCAGAACTAGGTTTATATACTATTATGTCACAACCGAGATATCGCAGATTTATTTGTCATAAACTTTTTAGAACTTCTTTTAATCACAATTAGGAAAAATGTTTCTTTTATCCGATTGTCAAGGAAACTTGAGTACGTTTTGTTTTTGAACAGTTTGTTTTTGTCATCCTCCCCTAATTCCCATAGGACTGAGTACTTAATGCTTCTTTTAGACCAACGATATACAAAACCATCCCCAATTCAGGGACTTCAAATTGCAGACATATAAATGTTATAAAATACCACGTATTGTCACAAATTATCACAGATTATCTCAAATAATCGTTGATATGCATATCTACGTCTAAGTCGCAGCTTTGTGGAAACAAAAATAATTTCCGAGCATCACCTACAGAAGGTAAAAGTAGATTCTCATGTGATGAATTTGTAAACGACTCGTATACACTGTATACCACACGCAGGCTTAAGGAGTCGGTAATTATTGCAAATTGAGCAGGGTATATGAAGCCCCAGGGACGAGACATATGACTAACCTGACATATTGGAGATCAGACACTGCATTAGCAGTTTCCTTAAAGAGGGAAAGTTATGTCAGGCAGCTGATAATGAAAATTTCCAACAATAAAACCGTAAATTCTTTATTTCTCAGTTCTTTGAGCTCGTAGACCGCTCACCGTGTTGGTCAGACATAAATGCATAAGAAATGAGGAGTGTGGTAATGTCAGGTTTGAGAATGGTTTGTAGGGCTTTTATGGGCTTTATTTAAGTGTAAGAATCCGGTTAGGAAGACTATAAACGTGTTAAATTAAATAGATGTAAATTGGAATCGTTAATCGTTATGGTAACTTTTTATGAGAAATCAATAAAATTTTGATTTCTTCAAGCAGAGTCGAGTGGAGAAGTCTTGGGACGATATGGATTTGTAAAGATAGCTGGCAATTACATTTGTAGTTTTTTCCGGTGCTCATTCTATTCGAAATTTCAATAGATCGATACGTGACTTGTTGCGGGACAGCGAGAATCATGTAGAACAAATTTCTCCACGACTTGGGTGGCCGTATTTGGCTAACAAGCGACATTTTATAAGAATATCCTTTATATAAAATTTAACGACTCCGTGTAATTTTTATTATTGCTATATATTTCAATAAACGACTTACTAATATGTCATTATGGCCTTGGTCTATCTATATAATACCAGTACTCCTTATAACTAACAGGTGTTCTATAATATGATAGACAGTATTTATTAACATTACCAAGTTTGTTATACTGTCGATTCCAGTGAGAAATATAAATATTTCCAGCAGTAATTAAAATGAATTTATATGGTCATCACATTCGACTATAATGGACATCCATATAATAATATATACCAAGTTAGTTACTTAAACCACAAATCAAGTAAGTAGTATAAGGACATTTGTATTTCATACGTAACACATTAATTTAATTCACCACATATTACCTACATTGATACATAGGTGCATGCTTCATTAGTTTCATCACTTCTTAAACGACCATAGAAATAATTCCACTCCACAATGATGCATATAAAAAAAAACAACCACCTAGGGGAGGGACACCGTTTCAGTTCCATCTTTCAACTCGATTCTCGATTTAAAATTCATAATATATTAACCTGATCTGATATTACGTTCTTTGTTTTTCCCTTAAACAGGGGCCGTGAAGTTACTGTGATGGGAAGTTTGAAAGATGACACACAGTTCGAATTTAAATGATGTCGAGAGGAGGCAATAAACCTGTCACAACCCGTCTTCCCAAGTCCTTTGGTTATCCTTCATCGCATCGTGCATAATCAGAAATCGTCATACGAGCAGACACAAAATAGCTTGCTAAACTGCATAATCATGCACCTGATTTATCACATTTGATAACATCTGTTGCAGGCTGGTGGGATCCACATTTCATGGAAACTATTTATAATAATAATGACGTTTCTTATTCGTCTCTAATTCAGATATGGCCAGAACCGGAAATTTTAGTATTGTTACTCCTGTGTCATGTGACGAGATGTTTCCTCATCCTTGATGTCAACTAATTTGGGAGTATTTAACTGGGCATAACACACATTGATCAGCATAGTGTGCAGCAGAAGATCTTCAGCTACATCAGATAGTTTTATGGGAGTTGCAGAAGAAACTATTGGTGTCAGTTTATGAAGCGCAAACCGAGTCAGACTCCATTAGTCATCTAGACTCGTAAACAGGATTCGATAAGTATTTCAATGGTGCTTAGTGAAGTTGACGTGCGAATTTAAAAAAATTAACACGGCATTTGTTTGTCCATGATTTTTCCGCGTTTGTGCAACCAAAATTTTTGTTTACCCTCCCTTCAAAAATAAAAATGTTACGACAAAATGAATAAAAAAATACATCATCAGCACCCCCAAGAATTTCTGGCGTCTCGTTTGCAGGTTGCATTAGCATGGCTATAATGAAATCTTCGTCACGGCTGTGCGAAACATTTCAACGAATGACCGAACCATTCTCGCAGATTCGTAGCCAGGAAATCCTACGTCAGTCAACCTATGGCCTGTAATTTTTACCTTCATGATGAGCTGTATAAAATTCACATCTGAAGTTTCGTAATATGTAGGTACCCCAGGAATTCAAGTTTTTTTTAGTTTTTTATGATAAACAAAATTTCTGGTTCTTTGTTTATTCTATCCAACACATGCTCGTTCGTAACCCTATCCATCCAGGAGATCTCCAGTGAACGTCAATATCCCACGCGAACCATTTTTGTTTGTTTCCGAGCCAAAGAATAAAAATGATAGTTCAATCAGAAGATGGGACTCTTCAATGAGTACCCTGGTCTTCAGCGTAACAAGAAAAGAATAATGTGCATGCTGGCTAAATAGGTGGTAGAATCTAAAGGCCATAAACACTAGAGAAGAAGAAGAAGAAGATTATTTCTTAGATACAGCGAGAAATTCTTGGCCGTTAGCAGTTTCTTCATTTTGATACAAACTACTTTAGCTTGCTCGATTCTTGCTAGGTTTTCGTTTCTGTGAGTGTGAGTGCTTCTTTCATTAATTACAGGGTGTTTACTGTAAGGTTGGCCACACTTCACAGGCTGATTCTTCAGACTAAAATAATGAAAAAAATTTATATACAGGGGTGTCAGGAAACACTTCCTAAGAAATGTTATTTCATAATTTTCAAACAGAATTTCGAAACAAAATTTTTGTTTTTGTAACTTCCAAAAAAAAAGAGACATTTTTTTAATTTTTCCGTTATTTTTTTTATGGTTGACAAACGAAAATTTTGATTATGCTTATGCAAACGTGGACAAACCGTGAACTAAAAAAGGTCGTTAGCATTTTACAAGAATTCGTATTTAGGGGGGGCCATTTCAACTTCATTGAGCTCCGATGGACATTCTGAGTTAACGATGACAAGATTCCAAAACCCTCACAACCTCTGTGCGCCTCAAAATTTTCTCAGAATCTCAGAAGAGACGACTCTTCTGAGACGTGTCTCTCTGGAGTCTTGAAAACAGGCGTTTTCAGGTGCTGAAAAAAAGGTGCTGAGCGATCCGATGGACGTCTATGACAAAAATCACGTGACCGAGACATTGCTGCTAATTATTGTATGTGACGCCAGGACGTGAAAAAATAAAGCAATAGTGTTCTCCAATTGACGAGTGTGTCAAAAAATCGACTAAAAACTTGCACTTTTTTCATGTATAGCTCGAAAACGAGGATAGCGACAGAAGAATCGATTATAATGAACTTCTAACAGTTTCTATCTTCTAAGAAGAGATTTTCATTAAAATTGAAAATAATTTTTTTTTCAAAGAAGCACACCATACCAGGGCTGTCTCTTATTTCAGAGCTCACTATGGGTAGATATCTCATAAACGCTAAGAGATCGGTTATAAACGAGTCGGTTAAATTAGAGAAAAGATGACCAATTTTGTGGCCATCTCGAATCCGTCAAGACATATAGATATCAGTGATCGTTCCTGAAATATCCTGAAAAAAACTGAAAAATTAGGATTTGTTATATTTTTTCCATATTATAATCTTTCTTTTTATTGGAAATTAATAAATAATTTTAAGTCTACATAAGTCGTCAAGAGCTATTATCAATCTGACATTTCAAAAATTTTCACAGCCGACTAGATCCCATGAGTTTTCATAGTCAACCTTTGTTTTTCTTGTGGCCGCCATACTAATTTTTCATGTTATTCTGTACTGAAAAAAATAAGGAAACCAAAAAGCTATTAGGTACATTAAAAAAGAATCTTCAAAAATTTTCTTTTTTTTCGAAAAAGAAAAGAAATTTAATCACCGAATTATGACGTCGCAATATGACGTGATTTTGCTTGACTTGTTGTTATTCGTGACATTCAGTCGAAGAAAGGCTTATCTTTCGAAAAAAAACAAGAAAAAAAATTTTGGTCATTTTATTTTTTCAATGTGATAGATTTTTTGTTTCCTTAACTTTTTTAATATTGTGCTGGCCAAATAGCTGATAAAGGCTAAAGGCTATTACATCAAAAAGAAGTAGAACTCTTTTAATATAGGACATAAAAAACCAATATGGCGTCCATAAGAAAAATAAGAGTTGACTATCAAAACTCTGCGGGATCTACTCGGCTTTGAAAATTTTTGAAATGAAGATGAATAGCTCTTAACGGCTTACAGAAAATTATTTATTAATTTCAAATAATAAGAAAGATAATGGCTTTTTTCAGGAAAAGTTTTTTCAGGATATTTCTGGAACGATCCCGGACATCTTGTATGGTCTTGACGGATTCGAGCCCCAAAATAGGGCTACTGTGTATCTCGTTTACGACAATTACCTATAGTGAGCTCCAAAACAAGGGACGCCTTAATATACCTAGGTACGTAGTACTTACCACGAAAAAAAAACATGTCTTCAGAATGGGACGTAACTTTGTGTGAACGCGACTTACTACACTACGAATTGAATATACAAATAGTTGGGCCGTCCAGTCCTTAGTCTTCTCAAAAACCCAGTCAAAAAAATTTCAAAAGTCAAAAAATTGCTATTTTGGACGGTTATACATCTCGTGAACGCAGTTCTACGACAAATCTGCTTTCAATTTCGGAATTCTCATTGTCCAATAATACGTCCTTGAGCTCTGGGTATCGCCTGTTAAACAGCTTTTGTAGCCAGGAAATGAACGAAGAGGCCTCAAGTTGACGAGCGTGTCAAAAAATCGACACTATAAAAACCTTCAAATTTACAAGGACTCTTTCATTTTTATGTTAGTTCATTTAATAAAAACATAAGAATAATTAAGGTCTTGGAACTGAGTTCTAAGGCACTCTAACCATTTTGCAGCTTCCTGAAGTTGAAGTATCTTGCTTCTGTTTAACTCTTCTGACTTTACCATATTAGTCAGTAGTCACAACGCCACACTTCTCACACCATAAGTATTTATTGTTCTATTTCTATTATTTTTTTTTAATTTTTACAGCAGCTACGAGAATGTTATCACAAAAAAAGAAAACCATTTATTCTTTTATTTCTTATAAAAATATGTCAGAATAGAACCCAAACTTTTGCAGCATACAACGGTATATACCTATGAAATGAACAATATAGGTAGGTATTATCTAATAATACGGGTGCATGATTTTTATTTGACAAGCCCCTATTCAAATTTTACATAAATTTAATAGAAAAATTCGAGGCGTTCTCTATTTATCAAAAAGGCCCTGATAAAATGTAAATTTTTATTAGTTATTTACACGTTGGTGTTATTTTACTATTCAGAGCACATATAGGCGGAAATGTAGATTAATTTTATCGCATTGTTAAAAATTAAAATAACATTTATTTGGTAACCAGGTAATTGAGGAACGATACCGGCAATTTTCAAATTAGAAGCGATTATAAATAAACATCAAGTTTGCGATTGTAACTAAATTATACAGCAATGCCGTCTATTTAATTTCTCCTGCCAACATTGTATACGGATAAACGGATAAGTAATGCTGAGAATTTTTAAAATGGAATTAGATTTAATCTCCTACTATTACTATTACATATTTTAATTACAAGAAGTGCAGTCCCATTAAACATAATAATATCTCCCGTCCGTCCATGAAACTTTACAACACTTGTTGCGCTCGCATTTTTTGATGAGAGAATCTTGATCAAATCATAACGTAGAACGCTCTTCTATAATTAACGTATCATAAACGTAAAATAATACAGTGTGGTATTTATCCTGTATTCCGAGAATAAATATATTTTTTCATTGCAACGTTACTATACCACTGCAGGAACTGTAATAATCATCGCACCTGTTGAAGTAACTAGAATTAGCTGTGTTAAGTAATAAAGATAATTGGCACTCTCGATAATATCTTCTATATACATCAGCGATTCTGTAACAATAAAATCTTAGGTTAGATAGTTACATCAGATTAATATCGAAGAGGTAATTATTTTCAACTCATTGTACATACAACTGAGATATGAATTTCAATCTTTATTTGCCGAAGAAACGAAGAAGTTAATAAAAAAAAAAAAAATTTTGGCCCTTTCAATTCGGGCATAGAATTCTTTGCTATTAAATTTTTAACCGCGACAAAAGTTCCTGTAAAAGTAGAGCCCCAATCCCTATTCCCACGAAAATATAAATTTAACTGGATAATGAATTATGTACTAATTATAGCGAGTCAATAATATGCGGTCATTATTTGATATATTTTATCCAATTGTTAGTTTCTAATAGGGGACATCGAGATACACCCCCACCACCCAGATTGCACTATATTTTCACCCAATATACCTAACAATTATGTGCTCCAAGAATATCCAAAATATATTGCTGTAACTTTTATAAAACTGAAAAAGATATGAGACTTTTTTAACTTAGGGGTAGGGTGGTAAGGCGAGATATCTACCCACACGCCTCATTCTAAAAATTAAAAATAATACATTTCAGAAATATATTTTCAGTCGCATTCAGTGTCGTACACCCTTCAGTTTTACCTATTATATTTATAGCCCAGTAAGGTGTTTACCCTTATCGCATATCGCTTTCTCCATACCCACGATATCTCCAAGCCATCAGCTTAAGATATATGTGCTTGGCAATATCATAGTCATTTATTCATAGCGGGGGTGACGGTCAGTTGCTGACGCCAGTCCGATGGTGAATCGGGGACGAGATTGATGAACTCCTGCCCTAACACCGCCACCCCGAAGACGGTAGTCAAGTCTGTGACGTGAATGGCACACGCAAACCCTTTATATGTATTGTATTATAATAGCGTCATAGAGTAAGAAACTCTTACATTAGGTAGGTACTTATACCTATGTTGTAAAATTTTATTGAATTGTAGTGTTGAGTAGTTTTCCCTCGTTTATACAGTGTCACAGTGTCACACATAAAGTATCTACCTATACCTACACATCATACGGGAAAAAAATTTCCTTTTTTTTTTTAAAAGGAGGGAGCATCCATCTTAACTGTGTGTAAGCCATAGTCGCTCCATTCGGTAATTCCTGGCATCGAGAGCTAAGTTTCGAACCCGCGATCTTTGGGACGTAGCCAAGGACCACTAAGCCACACTCCAGTCACTTAAAATTTTCCTTTCCTATTCAGGAAAATTTTGACTTCGCAATAGTTCGTGCTTTGAAAATGATGACAAATAACACGCACACAACCTCTCACGTGTCTTTTACAACTGTCAAATTTGACATTTTTTTGCAAAAAATTACCAAATATGACATTTGTTTTCAAAATTTTGGAAAATCTGATTGGAAAAAGTTGTTTGATATTTCACTTTTCACCCGTGTTCCAATTTTGAACCCTCTAACAAAATAATTTTTTTCAAAAATTGTAGAATGTTGAACAAAAAATGTTGATCAAAAGTTTGTATCTACCAATTTTAGGACAGTTTTCGCTGCCGTTTTTTTATTTTTATAAGAAACCTTAGAAAAGATGAATATGATATGAAAGAATAATTTTGTACAAGTTTCGAAATTTTTGAAAACTCAGCAATGCTGCTAAAAAGACATTTGATTTTTTTGCCAGAGGACTAAAATTTGGTGCATGGGTGAAAAATCAAATATCAAACAACTTTTTACCTTGACATTTTCCAAAATTTTGGAAACCCTTTTGTAATTTTGTAATTTAGATAAAAAATTTTGTAATTTTTTGTCAGAAAAGTTAAATTTGACCGTTGTAATAGACAAGTGACAGGTGATGGTGTGTGTGTCATTTGTCATCATTTTTAAAGTACAAACTATTAGCTCAGTCAAAATTTTCCTGAATCGAAAAGGAAAAGTTTTTCCCATATGATGCGTACTTATTATATTATACGAAGAGTAAAATTGAGAGGCCTAATTCATGAAAAAATTTTATATTAACTACCTAATTATTTGGAAAAAATGAACTACAAAAAAATCAAAAGGTAGATAGAGTTAAAAGAAATGTAAAAAAGTCTTCCTTGGTACTACTTTATTTTTGGCCTACCGGTTTCGGCTAAAGTGTCATCTTCAGAGGCTTAGGGACTAACCAACTGCAATGAGAAAGAACCATATTATGTAGACACCACAACAAAACTATAAGATGTGGTGAGAAAATTCAAAAAAAAAAAAAGTTCCATCCGAAAAAAAAACAAAATCGCCGAGAAGGGTATACTTACTATCTTTCCTTATCGGAAACAAAACCTGTTCCCTCAGGAGATAGGAGATAGAATCCTGATAGGAAGCATCTCCTTTTCTGTCTCCTGAGTAGTCCTTATAGGGAACAAGTTTTGTTTCCGATGAGAGGAAACGGTGAGTTTTTACCTTCTCGGCGATTTTTCTCGGTTTACGCGATTCAATTTGCGTGGTATAAAGGAAATGTTCTTGGCTTATTATTATTATTATTTTTTTTTTGTCATTTTCTCACCACGAATTGGAATTTTTATTGTGGTGCCTACATAATATGGTTCTTTTTTATTCTGTGGAACAGCTTTCGCCAATTCGAAAAAAAATAATTTACAAATTATAGGTACATATTTTTGTTCCTCGTTATCGATTTTAGAATTTTCTGAGAAGGTAATTTGATGAGTTAACAGGCAGATTCGCCTCGCTGTAACTGAATAAAAATATCAGTGTGATTTTGATCGCTGTTTCTAACCGCAAGAGAATCAACTGGTCCGAAGCAGGCCATTATCCTTCTTCAAAGACCTTGGTATAATATTTACTCCCAAACTCTCTTTCAGTAGACATATTGAAAATACTTGCTCCTCTGCGTTTAGGGCACTAGGTTACATTATTCGTAATACTTGAGATTTTAGAAAAGTCACTACCCTCGTAACTTTATTTCATGCCTTCATTCTACCCAAGCTCGAATACGGTTCGATTATCTGGTCGCCTGTATATAGATGTCAAGTTAGTGATCTGGAGAGAGTACACCGACGTTTCTTGAAGTTTCTTCATTTTAAATTCACAGGTACTTATCCTCCTGTAGGCTTCCCGCACTCTGATCTTCTTGCTGAGTTTAACTTCAACAGTCTTGAAGCGAGACGTACGTACACCTCTGTGCGTTTCCTTTGGGGTTTGTTGAATGGACACATTGACTCTCCTGATATCCTTTCCCAGATTTCTTTCCATGCTCCCCAAGTTACACTGACGCAACAACATCTTCTGCGAGTTAAAACCGCAAGGACAAATACTCTTTTGTTTTCTCCTTTAAATCGCATGTGTGACATTGCCAATAGGGTTGATGGGAACCTTGATCTGTTTTCGTGTAGCGAACTTCAACTTAGACGATTTTTACTGGCGGCGTCTAGTTCTTCTAGTCCTTAGTTTACCTTTACTTTCATTTATTTCTTTTTTTTTTTGTTGTTTCTTTTTTTAACTTATCACATTGACCTGATATAGCCTGCCTCACCAGCTGGTGTTTGAGTAGTCACAAGTAGTCTTTCTGTTTTTTTTTTAATATTGTAAACTCTTAATTACGTTTTTTATTTCATATTGTTGTAAGTTTATATTAATTTGTGTACTTTTCCCCATCCGACATAAGCTATTGGCTTGTTGATGGGAGTATTACATAAATAAATAAATAAATAAATAAATAAATAAATAAATAAATAAACACAAGTTAAAAGTGAGACTTAAGATAGGTCATAATTTAACTTCTAATCATATTTGTTATTTTATTAATCGAATTATGCCTAGCCCGAGTAGGATTTTATGTTAAAACTACCTTAATTCGACGTAAATTTTACTTGAATTGGGACAAAATTTCATTTCCTGAACATAAATTACGTAAAATTTCCTTAATAGTAGAGTTGATTAGAAACCACGGAAATTCATTGACATATTTGGGAATTTGGGCTATGAAGTCAAGTTATAGAAAGGCCACTTGCAACTAGAAGAAACAAAAGGTGCATCTTTTCTCTTTTTAAGTAGTTTCGAATTCTAATGAGTATAAACTTCTTTTTGACAGTCATAATCAATTGCTGTTGGCGATGGCACGGAAGTTATAGAAAATGTGAAAGATTTTGCTTGGTGCGTGTAACTATAAAGGCCATTTGACCTTTACGTTTTGGGAAATTTTTCCAGTTGCGACGTTCAAAGAACTTGTTACTTTCAATAAGGTAAATTATTATGCTTAGGTACTTATTATGCACTGTATGATTGTATGGTTAATATAACTTTGTGGTTAGAAATAGGTAAACAATGTGGTCAAATAGGCCTATATATTACGTATAAAACAAATTTTATTTATTTATTTATCTTCTTAGAAAATTTGACCAGAATAATATTATGTTAGACAAATTCGCCCATTATTTCCTAAGAAGTTTACTTACCTATTAGGTAAAAATTACTAAAACGTTTCTTCATAAAATCCTTGAAAGTCACCAAGCCCATAAAACCTTGATTTTTAGGATATAACATGCAGAATAACAATGCTATGTGGAGCATTTTCTTAGTCAAAATTAGAGGTCCATAAAATTACTAATTTTTTATAAAAAATTTTAAGATAACAACTACTTAAGGTTAATGAAGCCTTCAAACAAAAAATGCTGACAATTTTGCCTTAATTGGTATGGAAATATACTTTTAGTGTACCAACTTATATATATACCTAAGTGATGATTCTGTAGATCTCTTCAGAGGCTCTTTAATCCACATTTACAAGAAGGCTTCACCAGCGGTAACATGATGCGACTCGAAATTTAAATATTATTTTCGGGGAATGATGGAAACAAGCAGGGCTTTTTCTCGAACAATGACGAGAGATGTCAGTAGGACAGTGACCTGACCCGAAGAAACATATTCGCCGGCTTGACATGTGTGACATAACAATGGTCTGGTCGATGTTTTGGACATCTCTGGTAATAAATCTGTCATTCCTCGACAGGGTTGCGACATGCAAATGCATATAATATCGCATATCCGACCCGATGGCACAAAGGATCGCGCCCTAATAAATAGCAGGTCTGCGTCCAAGCCCTGCTCGGATCATGAGGAATTATTAATATCAGATCTGAATAAAGGATGTATAAATATTCGAGTGTATTCGGCGTAAGCTTCCGTTGTCATATTATCTACAACGTCAGAGATTGCTTTGTATTCAAATTATGAGATGTATAGATACGTACAGCTACCTGTAATATATTTATGAGTTAAAGATTTGTCCCGTTAGTTATACTCACGTCAATCTTTTCTCTATTTAATTATTCTTAATTTTGAAATCGTAATTATTGTTTCCGAGCTTTTGTGTTGTGGTCCATGGAAATTTGCCACGAGCGTTTCGTCTACAGCGACGGTATAGATATCATCGGCGGTTACATGTGCGCAAGCGATGCTGCCACTCCTTGTGTTCACTGAAAACTAACTGAACCGCTGGACTGGGCTAGAAAAGCGCTCCTATTTATAAGGTGATGGTCTGGTGACGTCATACCATCTTTACTAGCTATCTCTACCTCAGCAACGGTCGTTCTCTCCGATGCCGGGTATCAACTCCTCCGCAGTTTCATTCCTTGTTCCTGCCTGTTGAAATTATTTGGGGGTTTATAAATTCTAATTGCTCCACGATGTAGACGGCTGCAATAGTGTGAAGTAGTGGACAGCACTTTCGTCTTTTTAAAGCATATGGCGTGATGGTCCTGAAGCATGGTGTGCTTCGCGACAGCTGACTTGTCTATCTGTCACAGGCGGCAGTTTCTCTCGTGTTCGGTCAAGCGGGTGTTGACGCTACGTTTGGTGAATGGTTCCCATGTAAACAGCCCCACAGGAGCAAGGTATGCTACAAACTCCAGCTGAAGAAAGTGAATCAATGGGGTCTTTCAGCTGAACAGGGAATATTTAAAACATGTTGAGTAGGTTTAGAGATGGTTTTGACGCTTTGGCGCTGCAGGAGTTTACCGATTTGACGGTCTTGAGGCAAGGGAGAAATCCAGCTCTCAAAACTCTTGGGGGTTATTCACTGGGTGTCGTGGGATGTTAGTCTCTGGGTCGTAAGGCTCTCCTGATCTCTTGAGCGGTGTAGTCATTCGTCTGCAGAGCGTTATCTATGTGAGAGAGCTCTTATTGGTGGTGTTGGGGCCGACAAATTCGGGATGCTGTTGTTGGTCTTCGGTAGACCATGTGCGGCAAAGTGCCATTTTTATTCCCACAAGGCCATCAAGAAATAGTACTTTTTCATCCTTTTCTATTTCCAGCGTAAATTGACTGCGAGGTGTTAATACAGTTGTTATGGCCAAGAAACTCCTTCAGGTCCTTTTGTCCGTCCATGTTGTCAAATGAGAAGGTGTCATTTACGTAGCGGTACCATTAGGACGGTTTGTTGGTGAGGGAGTTTAAGGCCGTGCCTTCAAAGAATTCCATGTAGAAGTTAGCAACAACAGGACTTAGGTGGCTGCCCTTAGTAACTTAATCCAATTGTTGAATCCACTACACTGAAAATAGGTTGTGGTGAGTATATGGTGGAAAAGAGAGGTGATGTTCATGGGAAAGATGACCTGAATTTGTTGATTATGAGACCCTTCATCGATGGGCACCATGAGACACGATCTCAAAACTGACGAGAACGTCATTGCAATGAAGGATCAGGGATTCTTTCCTACTAATGCGATGAAGGTTGGGGAAAGTCTTCTATGAAGTGGCCCGAGTCTCTAATATGGGATTTATCAGTAGAAGCGATGCGTGGCTGAAGCAGGTTGGTTAGATATTGACATTTGGCCAGGGAAGCAATGGCGCTGACAATTGGGCGAAAAGGCATGTTAGGTTTGTGTAGGTATCTTTGGAAGTCCATATAAAATCTGGGTGTCCTGGCTTCGGTGTTCATAATCTGCCGTTTGTCTTGATCGGGAATGGTTTAGTTAGCTTTCAGCGTGACACTTCTGAATTTTCCTAATTTTCCTGTTATAATTTACATGAACTATATTTTTACGTATAGGTATACGCGATCAAAACGTATTTTAATTTAGAAGTTCGTTGACTTGTCAATAATTATAGTAGTTGGTTAGTAAATCGTTTATTGTTCTTATTAGGGTAAAAATCCATAACATTTACTTAAACACAACGACTATTACCAATAACATTGATGTTTGTAATTATGATAAGTGAAAAAGGCTGTTAATCCTTCAAGCGGTCACGCTCAATAACCAGAAGGTATAACAAAAGGAAACGAAGAAAAAGTATAATGCGTGTGGGAGAATCATTTTAACAACTGCATGATGTATAACGACAATTTTCTGCGAACTCTAACATTGATAATTATTACAAAGCAAATTATTTTTCCATGTTTTTCAAAACTGATGTGATACAACTAGACCCAGTTCAATAGACCTTTTCAAACTAGAGTACTTTCTGAGCGCAGCTTTTATTCTTGAAAATTTGCTAAAATTTATCAGCCAAAGTCTGATGGAAACAATCAGTGATGAAATCCGGTAATCTGTGACGTTAATTCAGGGTGATTCTCAATTATTATTGGAAAAAATATCAAGGTGTCAGAACCTTAAGGTGGTTTTTCTATAAACTTCAATATAAAAAATAGCGCTTCTGGTCGGAGTTACACCCAACCTATATGTATATGAATAATCAATTTGTATAATTTCATTTACAAAAGGTTTCAAATCGATTCACAATGAAGTAGATTAGATTGAAAACAGTAAAGGGTATTTCTGGCTGTTTCCAAGCATACACCTCAGTTTACGAAATACAAGAACGAACAAATAAATGAACCTAGGTACATAAATATTAAATTAAAAACTCTAATGCAAAAAAGACAAATAATAAACTCTTGTTTTTTTATCGCATGCATTTAGTATATAGGAACTTTTATTTATATGCAATGGTTCCACTGCTGAAAGCGGTCAATTCAAATGGCAAATCAACTTCAAAGGTCTTCAAATCGGTTTGAACAAGTGGGCTGGAGAAAAAGTCAAAGAGCGAATTCAGGAAGCTCAGTCGCTGTATAAAATGCACCAAGCTGACCTGATTTTGTTTTTTTCGTTTTCTGATAGAGCTAACAAATTCAGTCAATAAATTATATGCTGCGCTTTATTCTCATCATGCGGCTAAAACTTGAACGCAGCTTGTCAATTCCCGAAGGACTGCCTCCTCGTGTTCCAGTTATACGTAGGTATAGAGAGCGTCCTTGTAGCTTTTTGTCTTTCTATGATTTTGTCCAGACGCATGGAAAAACTATGGTATGGTACCTTACCTATACCTACATATAGAGTTAGATGCCTGTATTATCGGTTTTTAACTCTTATTATGATACCAATGTGCAAAAAGCGTTTTCTTCTTTTTCAAAAATAGAAACTGTATAGTCATAAGATATGTGTTATTGATGCTGATACTGACATCTTCACAGACTCTGAATTTTTTTATGTTTCAGAAATTAATTCCTGACAATAAACAAACATGCTTAATTTTTATAGTTAATGCATTTTTAGAAATAATACAAGCTCTGTCTCCGATAACTGTGATGGTAAAAACATTAACGGTAGATTCTTTAGGTGAAAAAAACGCCCCTTTGATTCATAAGCTCCAAAGCTTCAGACAAAAGCTTGAGCTTGAGCTTTTCTTCGATTATCTCTAAAAACTGAAACCGCTATAGCTACCTATAAGAGTAGTTTCTTGCACAGAGAGAGCCAGTATTTTTCAAACGCATTGCCCACTTTGACAGTACCTCGAGGTATACAGATACAAGCATCTTGACCCATGACAGTATATGCCAGTTGCCTATAGGGGCACCGACGGCTTGGGGGGCGGCATCACCAAACTAAAAAATCATAAAAACATATAAAAACTGTTTTAAAAAAGTTTTCCAGCAAGAAGGCGGGTGCATGTAATATACTCTAACTGCATTTTAGCTGAAGGAAGTCATTGCATGAAATACAGAGCAGTGATTCTTATAACCAGAAATATCCAAATATGTATCTCGAAAAGTAAGCACTCTGCGGAAAAATATTTTTCACAAAAATGTTTTTTTCGGTAATCGTTTGAGCACAAAAACCGCTTTGCATCCACCCTTTACTCTTTGCTAGTTAGTGCATGGGGGTAACTTCGGAATTTTAACTATAGCAATAACCCCAATTTTTTAGTGCCGGTTCATGTTTAAGCTTTAAAGACATAAAATGCGCACGATTTATCTGCAACATTTTTTTAGACTAATCAGAGATGACGCTGTAATTCGTATATTCGGCGAAAAAAAATGCTCAAAAAATGTTTTAGATAAAGGTAAATTTCCACTGACGATAAAGGTTCATTGTCACTGAGCACTAATTTAATTCGCAACAAAAAACAGGGGTTATTATAATTTAACACTTCCTTGCAAGGCAAGGGATGAGCCACACTGCTTTGCAAACGATTTTCCTTGTTCAAACGATGTCCCGCCCACCGAAGAAATGAGCTGCTGTTGTAAAAAAAAATTTTCCGCAAAATATCTTTTCGAGATATTTGGAGAAATGAACAAAATCGAATTTCCGGGATTAAAGCCCCATCTATGATTAATCCCAAAAAAACTCTTACTTATAAATCTTCCGGACTTTATGTATCCAATTTATTACAATTCGCAATAAAAAATGGGGCTTTCTCTGGCTATTTAAAATTTCTAAGTTTTACGCTCTCTGCAAGGGGGGGAGGATGTAGAGCTTTTTTCGTGTTCAAACGATGTGCCTTACCGACCAAAATCACTTTTATAAAAACATATTTCTGCAGAGTGACTTTTCGATATTATTTATTCAAGTTTATAAAGAATCACACTATACCTATAATAAAGTAGGTACCTAAGCATCGGATCAAAAAAGTCTAAAATGAAAGTTGTTCGTTTGGAAGAGGGGACATTCCATGATACCAAAATAGACCATCCTCCACCTCCCCCCTCTAAGGTTTGGGAAACATTTGTGAAATTTTAACGAGAATCCATGCATGCACTTTTTCAAAGCAGATTCGGATTTTACGCCTGAAAATACGTAGGAAAATGCTTCCCCCTTCCCCCTTCATCTAGGTGATGTGGCTGGGGGTGAATTTGAAATTTTAGTTAGAAACTGTTTGATATTTTTTACTGCAAGATGCATGAATTGTTTTGTTCAGTTTCATCAGTGAGAAGACAAATAATCATTTATAATACAACAAAGTAAGTGAAATAGTGATTATCAAAAATCACATAGGTTTCCACGAAACATGTTGTCAAGCATTAATTACCCGAGTCCGAAGGACGAGGAAAATTATTTTACAAATGTTGTATTGTATTCATTAGATTATACAGTAGCGAATAATAAATTTAGAGAAATCTTCGCCAAAAATGTCAACAGTTTGTAATGTTTGGTTGACCTTTAATGAAAACGTATTATGATTGATGATTTTTAAAGCGCGCATGTAGCAGCCACCAAACAATTTGTAGGGCAACATGTCTCATCGGCCTAAGGTAGACGAGGCATGATTATCAGTGTAGTCAATTCACCGTATACTTGACTATCGATAGCTATAATCAGGGGCAGTAAACCTATATGGAAATATTACATTAATTGCATGGAGTTGTAAGGTACAATCGAAAAAAGAAAATGCAACTATGCCGATTATAGCCCGCCATCTGTCATAAATCGAAAAAAGGTTACGCGGATAAATTCTACATATTATGTTTGGTCTTAAAATCCAAATCTGCAATAAAAAATAAGAGTTCCTATATCTATAATAGGTATATAACACTAATATTACAAAATCACTCTTCCGCCGCACCTGCATCAGGGTTCAGGAGAGAGAAAATTTTCTACTTATTTTCAATGAAAGCGGGGCTCTTATTTACGATTTTTAAGACATTAAGACATTTAAGGTTACCCCCCCCCCAAGGGTAGGGGTGATGAGAGTTCGAGTTTGGTAACATTGGATGTCGCCCTTCCAGACGAAAAACTTTTATTTTCCATTTTTTTGATCCACTACGTAGTATTTTTATACATAATATTGTACGACCTAAATAATGTCTTCTAAATACCTAAAGAAATAAATGGACCCCTGGTACAGTAGGAGTAGCTCATGGACATTTTTAATTAGGTCTATATACCTACCGGATAATTGCGTGAATGGACATGGATAAGAATTTCGCCTCCGATGCAGCTTAGAGGGATTTATTCTCTCCCCCCCCCCCCCCCAAAATCCCGCCTGCACTTTAAAGTGAACAAATTTACTTGCGCAGAATCAAATGTGCAAAACCTCATAGGTATACTTAGGTATAAGGCGATAAGTGCGATAGGGAGGAGCGGGCGCTAAAATACATAATGGCCCATGGACGAAAAAAGTCATAATCTGGCCCTGCTCCTTGGGTTTATGCAGGATCCCAGGCTTCTCCAGTATTTTAAAGAACAATTCTTGAATTGTTTCTTTTTCGTAGTTTTTTTTAGATCGCCTTGCTTTATTTTCATAGTTCTTACTCCTGGTGACATCACGGTTTAGATAATCATTTCTGGGGAAAAGATGAAATTAGCTCTTCCGGAATGGAGCTTTTTCAGTAAAATGGCAGGAATCCTTTTTTCCCATAACTTAAAGTCAGAGCTTAAATTTGTGAATAAACAGGGAAAATCCAGAGGCGGCAACAATGTTTAATTTTCAAGTGAGGTTCTGTTCATATTTTGTGTTCAATCGTTAACAGTATAGGAACCTCGTCTACATATTCTCTTTTAGAAAATTAACTCATAATTTATCGGAACTTGTAAAATAATACCAAAAAGAGTAATGACAAAAAATGGTTTTCAAATTTATTAATTTCAAAGTGGCAATCTATTTAAGTGTAGGGTTGCCTAAATGGAATAAAAAAAGTAGGTGTCATTTTAAGCAATTTTTGAGAGATCTATCTAAATCCGAGATATTTATCACATAGAATAGGACACTATGTATAAAATGGAATCAATCATCAGCACCAGGAGGAAGGATC
Organism: Malachius bipustulatus; assembly: GCA_910589415.1. Taxonomy (NCBI): domain Eukaryota; kingdom Metazoa; phylum Arthropoda; class Insecta; order Coleoptera; family Melyridae; genus Malachius; species Malachius bipustulatus. The sequence continues at coordinate 30,378,095 of OU342631.1, read as the reverse complement.
ATAAGATATCAGAATAATTTCTTACACTGTCAAAAAATAAAGTATTATTGTGATCTCGAGACAGAGAAAAGTATATAAGTTCATGGGAACAGATATTACCTATAAATCAATTAATTACCCTCTTCAACCCCTCCACGAGAATATCGACATGCAGCCAGTGTAAAGAAACCCATCCCCGACCTCCAAGCCTCACATCTCCAAAACAACTCCTCAACCTCACCCCGCAGAATCAAACCTCGACTCGACTACAACACCACTCATAACTACACCTTCCTCATATTCCCATCTCGCACTATCGCTCTCGTCTCTCTGGCGCCCCGCGCACCAGTTATGACGGTTCTCCCCCCTCTCCAGGAGGCGGCGCTTCTCTCTGTGCGTCCACCTCGCCGCTCCGGCCGCCAGTCGACCAGCGCACGCTGCATCGTCAGCACCTGCGGGACAACGTACACCTGCAGGACTTCTTCGTGTGAGACACCTGCGCCAAAATACACCTACTCCCCGCCACCGCGTCGAGGTCAACACACGTCTGTCAAAAAACAATCCGAAGATCGAGATGTACCTGGACATCATCGCCGAGGTGACGAGATGAAGAAAGAATCGTTGTCCCAAGGATATGGCACAGGATTCCGATTGTTAGAGAGAGTATCGCGTCTCGTTGTGGATTTTATTTAATATGCGACAGTGTGAGATTATTATTATTGTGTGGAGGATTTTGCAGGACAATCGTATTATTATTATTTAGTGTCGAGAGGATCTAAGGATATAGTGTTGATTGACATGAGTGTGGACAAGGATTGTTGAAAGGATAAATGTATGAATAGTTGGTGTGATGTCGCGCAGGAAGCAGGCAAGACCGATCCGTTTGCTAGAAGACGAGGAAGATGTTCCTCAAGGTGGAAATCCTGCGAGTTTTCCTGCCAATCCTGCGAATGTCCTTAACGGTAAGTCGGGGTGAAAGCACTTAATAGTAATAATTATCATTGTTCATGATCACTTTGACGAGGTAATACTATAAAATAAAGTTATACCAAGTATTATGGGCATTGGTCGAGAGAAATAATTGGGTACTATTTTACCTAAGAAAAGTAAATATATCGAAGGCATTGGCACCTATTATTGGTATCTATAAATAGGATCAGAAAAAATCTAAACCAAAAGTTTGATGAACTATTCCTATCGGAAGAATCTCGGCATTATTTATATTTAAGAGCCTAATTTGAATTAACATTCAAAGATTTATAATAAATTCAAACCTGTAGGTAGGTGTTGAAAGCTCCTCTCGATATCTTGTCGAAGCTACCTGACCTTGAAAAAATAAGTTCGATCCTACATAATTTGAAACGTCTTATTAAATTTAAGAATTTTTCTTAAGCGAAACAAGGAATTGATGTCTTATAAATTTCCCGGAATAAATTAAGAAATTTGTCTCATTTAAACAAATTATATCCTGCTCAAACTTTAACACCTCCCGAGACGATAAATCCTGGCAGAGTTCAAAGAGGACGCGGCTTGATAATCGTCCAGGTGGTCAACTCGACTGTCCTTTTATAAATAAACTAAAAATTATCATCAAATCAGCGGTCAGAGATACATCTACAGGGTATTCGGTTACATCCAGACTTCATAAACCCGAGTTTCATTTATCAAAACACTTGTGTCTGGGCACCTCCAACAAGAGAGACCATTAGGTAAACGATCTCATGATTCATATCCAGTATTAAATGACACTTTATTTTTCAAAAGCATCTATTTAAACCCTTCTAAAAAAATGTGATTTATTTACCATGAACTTCATATAAACATGTATGTATATTTCTTTATCGCGGGAATGTCTAAACGTCACTCTGGCCCAAGTGGGAATGCTAGTTTGACAGCCGGTCGTGGTAACGCATACATCAAATTATAACAGCCTTGACTGTCGCCGGTAAAAACGCGACGGCCTTAGTCCTGTTTCGTCCACCTAATTGATGATGGACGGTTCGGACTCAAAGGACCATAATTTGTTGTCCATCTTCCATAATATTGACGTGCATAATCGGGGCGGTTTGTTTTGATCTCGCGGTCGTTTGTTTTTCACCTTCTCGAACTGTCCGAGGGTTAGTTTTTGTCAGGCCGGAGTGAGGAGGATTCTGTTGAATACTGGTGGTCTTTGATCTATAAGAAACTTATATTATTCTTCTGCCGGTATAATAAAATGTAATTTATTCTTCATTCAATTATAGTACCTATACCTATATCGTGCTTATTGTTTTATATAATTTCATACGAACTCATTTTATATTTCAAACACTAGGTATAGGTAGTAAAAATAATAATTGAGGCAATAAAAAAAATCAGAAGCTACAATAATAGTAGAAATGTTGAAAGATTAAAAAAATAGAAAATATAAACAATAAAAGATAAAAATTTTGTAAACTTTTGTTGAAACATTAGGTATAGGTATATTAGGTATCTATACGAAACGCCTAAAATTGTTATGGTAGAATTCTTTAAAAATAAGACAGGAATTTGAAAGACAGAAGTTTTCTGATCATTGTTTTAGTGTAAATAAAATAAAAATATATTCAAAATATCAACCAGTTTAAAGTAGATTTTATTGCTGCAAATTATGCAGGGGGATCTATTAACTCAACATCAAATTATGACAAGTGAAAGGTGAGGTAGTTTAGAAAAGAAAACTTCATATAATCATCACATGTCTAATTTTAATTAAGTATTTAAGGAGTTCCATCAGGACCTCAAAGTTTTCTGCATAAAGGAGCCAGTTAGGACTATTTTTATTTAACGTTGCATGGTTTTACCGGTTTATATGAAAAAAATCACCGGTAGAGGGCGCATTTTTTTATGTATAAACAGGTAAAAGCAAGGTAATGTTAAATAAATATTCTTAAATTGGCTTTTTATATATGCAGGAAACTTTGAGGTCCTGTAACTCCGCACATAATAAAACTTTTCTTTTTAAAAAACCTCACCTTATTCACTTGTTCTAATTTGATGGTGAGCTGATAGATCACCCTGTATTATATAAACTATAGGTACCTACTTTCGTTTTCATTTTCTACGTTTACTATAAGTTAAAAAAATGATATCGAATCAACTCCTTTTTTAAAAAATATCTCTTTTTCAATAAACAAGAATCAAAAATTCGTATCTAAGTAGGTACCTAATTACCATATACCGAACTATACGTCATAGCATTAAAAAAATTGCCCACATTTCGCGTCATTTTTCAAAATGTGATCGAGACCGCATCATTCAGGTTTTATACAAATTTGAGTTCCTTGTGATGTGAAAAGTTTGGTTTTTACAAATTTCTAGTTTCTTTGTGAATCCAAAAATATTACTTCTAGGTATAAGTATAAATGTGTTCATCTCTATTATTTTTTCATGGAAATTTTATTCAAAACGCCGAAATAAATAGTAAAACAAAAGTGTTCTTTCAAAATTTTATTTGTGTTTAAGTACCTACCTGCGGCATAAAAAATCAAAGATTTTACTTATTTTTTTTTAAGATTTGTGTTTCTCAGAGTTGAAGCCCGTATTAAGTCTAAACGTCAATTAAATGGCAATAAAGAATATTTAAATCGAAACTCAATTTTGTGAAAATTTTTGAAAATTTCCATAGGTAGGTACCTAATACAAAATTATATTTATGCGAAACATGTATAGGTAGATTCATCTCTCCGCAGAATAGTATCTACTTAATACGCAATACATATCAACCACCAACAAAAATTTACTAGAAGTTGCCAGTCACTTAAAACTTGAGGCCTGCAGGTACAGAAACAAGCAATATCTCATTATTTTATGAAGAAACTGAAAGTTCCTGAAATTAGGTTTGGGTGGATGTAATTCGAACTTGCATGTATACCACACGATTTCGTTTTAATAATTCAAAAATTTGATCCTCTTCATCGCCGCTTATTGGTAGGTTAGGTAGATATAAGGATGACGTCATCCCATATTTTGTATACTCGCTTTAAATGCCCATCTGTTTCCAACATCTCAAAAAAAAAACACAGAAATAAACCTTCAAAAACTTTTATGTGAGTAGATGTACCTACATACCTACGACTTTTCAAAATTATTACCTTATTTATTAACATACCTAATGTACTTAGGTACCTATACCTACTATTAAATAAATTTGGCTTACCTACCTTGTAACGTAACACATTTTTTGCATTTTAAGCATAAAATTGAAACCAATAATAAGAAAAATCCGAAAATTTATCATTTTTAATTTTAGATTTTTTGCCACCGGATTCATTATGACGTACCTACCAAAACGGGCAGAAGAGTTGATTTTGAGAGAAGCAAAACCTAAAATTATCAAAATAGTAATTTTTTGATTTTGTGCAATATAACTCAAAAATAAGTAAAATTTTGAATAAAGCACGCTTCTTGTTCGATTTATTTTTTAGGTACTTTATATGAATTGAATTCACAGAAAAAAGCATCATCAGTTTTGAGGCAACCTGTTTCTGCAGGAACTCAAAAATTATGGGTAACCTAATACAATTATTAATGAATGAGGTTACGACTTCTTGGTCTTGGGGGCAGTTAAAGTCTTACTAAAATTTCTCCATAATTATTTCTCCGCATTATTATAGGTACTTATACTCTTACCACACCATAATATTATTTAATATAAACCCTCTGTATATATTTTTGACAATATGCAAAATTTTTAAAGAGATCTGAAACGTATTAATGCGGATAAAATGTACCGTCTATTATATTTCTTACAAAAAGGATGTAAGATACGCACTTTTTAAGCTCTCTTTGTGTATAAAAACGGGCAAGGACTAAAAACACGAGGGAAAACATTTGACATTTCCCTTAAAAGCTAAAATAACCAGCCAACTTTCTAATTAATCGTCCCAGCTCTTGGTTTGTATGGGGTAGATGGCATTTCCCTGGCACGAGTAAATGAAAAATCCGAATGACAGGAAATAAATCGCTTTTAGTAATTGTCTCTAAGTATATTCTATAAAGCCATATATTTTATTCACTTCCAATGACAAATATCGGTTCTGGCAATCATCCTTCTCTCTCTATAGCTGAATTTCTGTTCGTTTCTCTCTCTCTCTCTCACACTCACTCTCGGCTTCTCTGTCTGCATGAGGGAGCCCCCTGGGGACCGTCTGTCTAAACTGTAACACCTACTCTACTCCCTGCTGTACAACACTGTTGTGTAATTGTTGTAGGTACGCTTTCGATGTTTGTACTAATTAAATACGGACACTTTGTATATATTTGTATTTATTGATTGAAACTCTGTTACCGATATTCCATGTGTTAATGGAAACAAACCTAGATTGTCTATTATATATAGGGTCATACAAACATGTATACCTATTTATAACGAATGCATGTAAAATTCTATGGGAATAAATAATAATCGTATAAAGTAGGTATAGCAGGCTAAGTACTTATACATAATTATACCTCACGCCGAAATAACGTGCAGTAACTGATGTTACTAAGAAAGCGATTTCGTAGAAACGGCAAGCAGAAACTTACGTTAGGAGGAATATTTTCACCAACCTCCGTTGGTGAAAAGAGAAATGTTCATTCTTCCAAAATGTTCTATTTCTTTTTTTTTTTACTTAATATCTCCTGTAATTTATTAATTTCTTATTTATTATCCTGATATTATTATTTGTTTGGGCTCGTAGTTCTTGTAAGAATTATCCACTATGTTAAGAAAAGTTGTATATCAACTTGACTTTGTACTGAAACGGGGACTGCGATGAACCAAGTGTTGGTTTGAATTGAATGATCCCCGTGCCAAGTAATTACCTACGTAAATACTTATATTCGGGGTGGGTTCTTTTGAAATTTAGGCTGTGCCATCGAGTAGGTACTTTCTATCAAAATATTAATCAGTACATGATTTTAAATACACAAATAACTAGAAATATTTAACAGTAAAAAAGAAGAGTTGCACTGCTGAGAAACACTGGGACCCCTTTTTGGGGTAGAACAATTTATTATTAAACAGTAGGTACTCACTGCGTTAAGAAGAAAGGAAGAATTCACACGTAGGAAGAAAGTCACAAATTTTTGGATGTATAGGTACCAGATAATGCACAACAGTATTAGGGGACTATTAAAGCTGCACTGTTTTATTCAGATTATTAACAATGGTTAGAAAATATTCACAAGCTAGTTATCGATAAAGATAATTTGATAACTTTTAATAAATAGGTGAGTAAATCAATAATGGGTTTACATTTTTATCGTGATGATATTTACTAATGACTAAGAAATAAGGACGATTACCTATAATAATTAATAAAATTGGGTAATTACGAGTCCGGTCCCGGAGTAAACTGGACAAGATGCCTCGCATCGAAGGTCCTATTCGTTTCTAACTCAACTCACTCCTCATTTCCTTAATGCTTTTTACCTATGAATGCTTTTTTACCTATTATACTGATCTATAGCGAAAACTGTTTGCATAAATGTTATTGAATCCTCCCGAAATTGTACACCGTCAGGTTCATATAGGTTGAAATTGTGCTCATGGTCTATAATCGAAATTTTTGATAGTACCTCGAGGTTTTTGAACAATAAATGCCATAACTCATAACAATTTCCTTAACAGTGTCTCTAAAAATCTACAGTGCAATATACTATGTACCTATTTTGAGCTATGTAGGTATTCCAAAATGAAAATGTTGTCTCTACTGTACCTACTTAAGTCTTTCAATTTTGAGTTTTGCAGAAAATACAAAAAAAGGTCAATTTTCAAATTTGATTTATTTTCTATATACCGACATTTCATTAGTATTTTATACAGGGTGCTCCTTGGCGCAGTAGGTACCTACCTATGATGCCATCATCTCTTTTTTTCACACTTTTTTTATATTATACCTGAAAAAATTTAATAAGAATGGTATTTACAGCAGCATTTTTAATTGAGTACTTATATAGTTTATGAGTTATAAACAAGTGAAAAATCGCAATTTTCCATTCTGCATGAGAGCGGCTTTTTCAAAAGGGCCACCACAGGCTGCATGATGAAAAATCCATAAATTTTCACCATTTTGTAATAACTTTTCATCCACACAATAGGACGTGTACACCACGCTAAAAGTTAAGGTAGGGACATGTAAGCAGTTTTACCGTATTTTTATCAATTTTTACGCTAAATTTTTATGGTTTTTAATGGAAAATTGCTATTTTCTCTTGTTTATTACTCCTAACCTACGTTAATTAAAATCCAGCATGCAAAACCATTTTTATTGGATTTTCTCAGGCAATATGAAAATGTTTTAATATGCCTGCTAGAGGTTGTTCCATTTAAAAAAATGGACCATGTCATCATTACTACTACCTAAGCCAAGTAACACCCTATATAAAAAGTTGACTCTTTTTTAATGAAAATGCATATATATGCACATCAGGGGAATAATCCCTATGATGCTCTGGGAGTGGTGCATGAGCAGATATATCGATTCATGTTCTATAAATATCTGAGATAAGGTGATACGAGTTGTAACGAGCTAAACCTTATAGGGCGGAACTATTGCGGCTGCATGGACGTATGTGCATGTTTCTGCCCGGCCTTGTTCTAGGTGAGATCAAACCTCGATATAAATGGCTTGTTGATTAAGTCTCGGTCTCTTCGTGGTAAAAACAAAGCCGCAACTGCTGCGAGAGAATATTACTGAGATAAATTTCTGGAGAAGAATATTCAGGGGTAATACCATTAGAGCTCAGATTTAGCCGGATATTTTTATGCAGTTGTTCTCGAATAACTTACTTTCATGGGAAATTTAAAGAGAGTTGTTCAAAAAATCACGACACACTAGCTCGACTGAAGCTCTCGTGATTTTTGCTGAAGAGCGAGATAAATTGCCTACATGAAAGTATGTTTTTTTTTTTTTTTTTTTAAAGAGGGAGCATCGGTCTTAACTGTGTAGGTAAGACATAGTCGCTCCACTCTGGTAATTTGGCTTTGAGACGAACTCTTTAGCCACACACACTTTAAATTATATAATTTTGCCTTTTAAACGTTCGATCGCTTGTTTTACTTTTCACAGACATTCGAAAATGAATCTGAAAAGTAAAGCGGGCCGAGGTGAGTTTCGAACCCGCGATCTATGGCTTCGTGAGCCAGCGGAGAATCACTAGGCCACGGAAGTCACTCATGAAAGTATGTTATACCTATAAGAAAACAACCGCATAAAAAAAATTCCGCTAAAAATCTAAGGGCAAAAAAAGACAAAAATTATTGTTAAAAACAAAATTGTTGTATTTTATTTTAATATTTATAATAAAAGTCATAACGTTAAACCGCATTGTCGACTTACTTGTTACAGTTGCTAAGTGCTACATGTCTTCGACTCTTGTTCCCAAGGACCCGGGTTCAAACCCTGATGGTAGAGCCGAATAAGCTTTTTTCTGCTATGCAAAATATTGCCAAATATTAGAATTAATTATTAAAGTAGTAATAGTACCAGTACCAAATAATCAAGCAATTGCCATAGCAACATATTATGAACAAGCAGAATTGTCTACTATCCTCATGATCCGAAACAAATATGCGATAGCAAATGGCGATATTTGTCTTGAAAATTCTCCTCTTAAAATTGCACCCCATATTGTTTTGGCAGGTCTGTGTAGGTAGCTCCATTATTTTCTATTCAATTTTCACAGGTATTTTTTTCTACCTATCGACTGAATTATAATAGTTCATGAAAGATAAAACGGCTCCAATTATTTCAAATTCATCTCCATCAACTCCGCCTAATGGGGTGTTTTAACTTTCAAGAAGCCAGAATCCCTTTTTAAATTGACATGATTTTTCCGTTCCATCCAATCGTATCACCGAGACGAGATAAAAACATAAAGCATTAAGTAAGGTACAGAGTGTTCGCTGGAAGCGGCTCGTCCTTTAGCTTTAGAGAGTCGCATTATAACATTTTATAACATATCTGTTTAACGGTCGGCATAAAGAAGTCTAGTCTCGTATTGAGTCTATACGTATTTATCTAACGAAAATGACAGATTTACTGTTTTCCATTAATGAGAGAAATATAATAACAAACAGGTTTGTTCTTTGCGCCCACATTGTACCTACAGATCCTTGTTTACAGGAGACGTCTGCCAACTGCAATATGACAACCAGTCAACTATAACGAGAGGCGAGCTGCGTTGTCGATGCGTGGCTTATATCCTTGAGTTCTATATCCAAGACCTTACTTTCGGGTTTCTTCTATGATCGGGTTTTATATTAATTAATTCAACAAAATTTAACATGCAAGTTGCATAAATTAACTGGATTGATATATTATAAAAAGGTGCATTCGTGCCTATGCCTCTATCATCAGTTGAGGACAAAAATGCGATGCAGGTTGCAACAGTGAATTGAATAGTGATGCAAATAATGTTTATATAAATAAAACCGATACGTGGATAAACCGCCTTATTTTGCAGCTTTCCGAAGTACTTTAGCTAAGATATTATCGCAATAAATATGACGATAATGGCTCCGAAGTACTTTTTACTTTATTTTAAGTCAACTGAAATTTGCATTTTAAAATTTATCCGCTATAGATTTATCCAGTTGTATTATTGAACATTGAATATTATGACGATTACTTAGCTAATGACTGAAAATATGGCTCCTTGGAGATTTTAAATCGATTGATTGAATTAATTCTTGTATCATCTACTACTTTAGGTAGGTATGCAGGCAATTATAAAGAAAACGTTATAAGATCTAATCGCTTCTTTTATAAAATGCAAATTTGAGTGCGGTTTCAAATAAATCTGGGTGTAAATTTAGCCCAGACTAACCTAGGTCAACTTTTATCAACACGATACGATCGATTTATAAATAGAGAGAGCTAAATGAGAATAGTTTCATCAACGGATTAAAAATACAAATAGCGAAAAGACAATAGAAAATAGACTATGGCTCTTTCTGATGGGAATGATGTTGAAATTATTGTACATAAAGGGAGTGTTCCCTACAGAAAATTAACATTTAGTTTTTAGTTTAGTTTTAATCAGAAAGAATCGATTCAGCTATTATTGTAAACGTAAATACAGATTAGGTATTATAGTTACAGTTGGTTTCAGGATTCATTATTAGGTATACCCTTTCATTATCGGACTGAAATCAATAAAAATTTAACTGTTTTATGAGAGGGCGACTCCCTCGATTTTTCCATATTGACATTTTTGACTGGCCAACTGTCACTCTGAATGACGTGATGAATTCGGGGCGTGCGATGAATATTCCTCGGTCGTTTTTCAAAGCGTCGCTGTTTTTTGTCAGCTCTCGTTGAATTTTTCATGTCCGGGACAATTTTAAAAAACAAAATTCGCGGACGACACGCTTTTTCAACGGCTGTCATTGAGGATTATTAAAAATTCCAACACCTCTATGAAACCGCTAGAGACCAGCACCCTTGGCATTTGATGATTTTTTCAGTGACAGCGAAAATAATTGATACGATTTTTACAGGGAGCTCGTTTCAAATATTCATTAAAATGTACTATGAAACGCATTAAATATGTAAAAATGCCCTTTTAAGAATTCAGACATCAATAAAGAATTAACCGAGGTTGTTGATTGCTGCGAAAAAAAAATAAAAATATATACAGAGATATTTTAACTGGGACGCTTTTTTTCCAACTGCCACTTTCATAAAAAGTTTCTATAAGCACACGTGAAGAGTTCACGACTTTTCTGCTCATTGTCCAACAAAGATCACTTAACGAAACAATTACCTATACAGTTACTGCAAGTATTCTAAACACAATCCTCTCTTGAATTTTACATGATATAAGAGGTCTCAATGCTATTTATTTATTATCCTATTACTAGAAAAAACTGTAAATAATTCACCTCAACTACAATACAGTCCAACACATATATTCAGAAGTTAATAGATGATTAATATTATCTTCAAAATTAAGAGAGAAGAAAACTAACCGGGATATAATATCTGTAACAGTTTTCTTTCTTGAGTTCCAGAGGAACTCTCAAATAAAATTATTAATTTGGAACATTAATTAGGATCTATAAATTCTCAAGCAAGGCAAAATTGAGCAAGACTGAGCTATGTGGAGCATGCCTGGGAACGTCAGGAAAAAATTGTTTCAACGTTATCAATTGACCATCAATTGACCAATCGTTTGACCACGTTTGACTATAATTGTAAATTGCAAATAAAAAATAAAACAAACCAGGCGAACTTCACTAAATTTTCTAAAATGTGTAAATTAGTGACGGTTCGACATCGTTTGACCACTGCAAAAGATTTCACCACGTCCAGAAAAAATACTTTCTTCATTTTGGCAATTACACCCAAAAACTAAAGATGATGGTCAAACCAAATTATATTCGTTGGTCAAAAGATAATCAATCAAAATTCTGCAATTTTGGAAGTGGAAATTTTGGAAGCGGCGAGAATTCATTGTTATAACCCTTGGTTAAGCTCAAAGTTTCTTGGAGGAGATACTCAAACGATTTCAATGGCTGATCATTCATTTTCAGGGGATGGTCAAACGGGATGAGTAATTTTCGACCCTCGGAAACGAACATGACAGAGGAACATGAAGTTAGCCGAGACGGGAGATGAAAAATAATCTTTTTTTTTCTGGGCTTGGTCAAACATGTCAAACGATGGTCTAAGGAATGAGCTATAGCAATATCCGGGTATATAATATTCTCTCTTGATTCAAAACGTGGTTAAAAAAATGGAATGGAATCACCTTCCAAAGTTTTTTATTTCTTTGTCTTCCAAAATCACCCTCCTTTCGCACAAGGCAAAATTGAGCAAGACTGAGCTATGTGGAGAACGTCTGGGAAAGTCAGAAAAAAATTGCCCTATATACTAGTGTATAGGTGTGTGTATAGTGACTAGTGTAATCGCAAAGAAAAAAATAAAAAAAGTCCGGCCAACTTCCCTAAAATAAAATCTAAAAATTATGTAAATAGTGACTCATCATTCGGTTCAACATCGTTTGACCTCGTTTGACTATTGCAGATTCACCATGTCCATAGAAAAAAGGTTTCTTTATTTTTACAATTACACACAAAAAACTAAAGATGGTCAAATGAAATTATTCGGCGTTGAAAAACTTAAATTCTGAAATTTTGATAATTTTGTGAAGTTTTTGAGAACATTTTTGGGAAGCGGCGTGAATTCAATGTTACAAAAATAACCTTTGGTTTAGCTCAAACTTTATTCGAGGGGGTGGTAAAATAACGATTTCAACAGCTGATTATTCGGTTTCAGGGGATGGTCAAACAGGATGAGCAATTTTTAACCCTTGGAAACGAACATGTCAGAGGGGCATGAAGTTAGCCGAGATTAAAGAAGAAAAATAATATTTTTTCTGGACTTGATGGTCAAATGTGTCAGACGATGCTCAAAATAAAACGCTATAGTAATACGATCATAATTCTCTCTTAGAAAAGATTTTCTTTGTGCCCTCATTGAAGCCCTCATTAATTCTGACTGTAGAGTTAAAGCTTCACGATTTCACGAAGATATTGTGATCAATGCATGCATGCTATAAGTCCTTCTCATATGTTATTGCTGTTATTACTCCCCCCCCCCCCCCCCCCGCAGAAGCCTTTCACTAATATCCTGAAACGATTCTGCTGTCAATCCATAAACTATATCTTTAATAATTATTATGATTAAAAAATTAATAGATAGTTATTTCTGCAAACTTTTTTGTTAAGAGACCTACGTATATCTATAGGTATTTAGTTTTTTTATTCACGCTGAAATTGACATTTTTATACCTATTATGCAATTAACCTTTCCAAAAAATGATTTTTAAGGTGTTTAAGGTTTTTTAAGGTAAATTCACATGACGTGGACAATATCATTTTGTGGCGTAACTCAAAAAAAAAAAAAAATTAAATTTTTCTTCTTGTTTTCTTCCTTCAGATCGGCTTTACAATTTCACGAAGTGGGATGTCTCAATTCCCTATAATTTTCTAATTTTCGTTATGAAGACCATGCAACCGCCGACGGTTGAGAACTAAAACCAATTTTGCAATTTTACGAAGGAGCGTTTTTCTATTTTTCAAAAATTACCAAAATCTAAGGAAAATCATAAGTATAAACATTTTTAAGTTGCAAAATACTACGGTAAATGCATATCTCCCAATGGCCAAACGAAATAAAAAGAAAACCTCTTAGTTTTTTATTAGTAAAAGCTCAGTTGAAATAAATGAAAAACTTTAAAAAGCGCTCCTGTAAAATTAGCAAAACTGAGTTATAATACGTAATTTCGTTATATTAACGACGATGACAACTTTATTGCAGATCTGAATGTGCAAGATATGAACTGCTGCTCTTCTCACGATAGTTCATGCTTCCACCTTCATCTCTACAACCCTTCTGTTTCTGCTATAGGGTTGATACGAAAAACCTGAATTAAATTATAATTTGCATGATTTTTGATACTTTTTTTTGGCACTTAACTTAGGTAATATTAATTTTTATTTTTTATTTAGTTTCTTTTTACATTTAGTTTTTGTATTATTGTTCTTTAAGTTTATAGTTTCAATTCTCCTTGGTAAGTACCTACATATTTTAAGCAAAGGTAACTGTAAATTTTAATTTTATAGTTTCATTTGCATTTCGAAACATCTCAGGGACTATAATGTCATATTATATGCATGAGAAATCCAATCATGCGCACTCATCTTTTTGGATTGATCATCGCTGGTCGTTTAGTTCCCACGCTATATAAATAATGTCAAGATATAATATTTCAGTGGATCTTAAGATGCGTTTTTAAAACCTTCTGAAATATGCGCTTAAGGCTATTAAGACAAAAAAACTGCTACAATCACTTATGTCGCACTAGCAATTTTATCAAGCTATTATATCATAATATAGGTTATAGTCAATAATTTCTGATACCTAGGTGGTTTTCAAATTACCGTATAGAGTAGTTGATAGATAAACTCTTCTAATATTTTAAAATCAAAACGTAAAGTTTCAATCGTTTATAGATTTGAAACGATTCAGCAGCTCGCAAGCTGTGCACGGTCGCCGCAGTATCGGTTCGTTTGAACTCACTCGCGGTTGGAGAATTTCAATTTTCCAAATTCCTCGCAGTCCGCCGAACAAATAAAGTCTCTTAAATTGCCCCGCGTAACCAGAATTATCCACAATTTATGCTTCGATTATATTTATATAATTTACTACATAAAAACGCCGTAATGTCTTCTGATTGCTATATAGATACATTGTTGAAGCTCTCCTCTCTGACGTCCCATTATATTTCAAGCAATAAAGAGCAATAAAGAAGTAATTATTTTTATAGTTATTATATCAATCTTCATCGTGACCATCAAACTGTACAAAATACTCTGGACCGTTTGTAAAAAAATTGGGTTGGTATAATAATAATTGCCTTATATGCCATTTTATACAAAACCCTCACCTGAATGCGATAAAATAATTTAAATTAGGTATATAATAGTATCTCCTGCAAGGGACCTGATTTACAATAATAATAATAATAAACATAAATTATAAGATATTCTCATGCTCTATACCTGTCTAGAGAACTAAAAAAAAAATTATAAGTAGAATGCGGGGGTAATAAAATTATTCGATAAAATAGAAATCTAATATGTAACTAACTAACAATATAAAAAATATCATTTAGACTCTATAAAACGAATGAAATCTTGAGAATGTATGCGGTTAGATATTCTCAACGATATAAACTACCGTGTTGCAATACATAAAGATTATTATACAGGGTGATGAGAAATTCGACCGGCATTCTTTAAAAACTCGCCTCGTTCATTCGTAGAACAGACATAATTTAATGTACTTTTTACGGTCAATTAACCGAATCTATAAAACTACCTAACTGTCGGTAACCGATATGGGCATATTATTTATTAGATCTAATTTAAATAGGACCCTCTTTATGTACACATTATATACTTTATATCGCGGCAACGTAGGTAATACATGACACACACATAAATAGAGGCGTATATAATAAATAGCGTCGAGGGCATGTTGCCGAGTTGGTAGACATTCCATCTACCGTGAAATAAGGTAATAATTTTCAATTAATATCCGAATGTCGTCATGTCGCACTAGAGGATATTTAAGCGCGTTGCCGGTAAAAGCACACGGCTGCCTGCATACGGACTGGCCTGCGAAAGCCTCGCTTTTTGCTCTTTCTTTAACCGTGATTTAATCAAGCCGTACTTTGAATGCGGCAGGACAAGTAAATACTACTGTCAAGACGCTGTCACTTAATGGACGAAACCCGTTACATTTATCAACATTCAATTTTATATTGTTTTAAATAATGCCCCCTTTAATAATAATTGTCAATTCACTTTAGACGAGCTGCAAATGTCTCATTATTTTTAGATCACCTCCTGGATAACATCTCACTCAAATTAAGTTTCGATATCTTAAAATAATATTTTTAAATAATTTTTTTCCGCTTAGTAAATGAATAAACATAAAACTGTAAAATTTTTCCAAAAGAAAAGCCTCACTAGATGATCAGAAGAATAAATAACGCAGCCAAAACAACCCTATAAAATGAAAATATCATAATCCTATAAATAAAGGATGTTCGAAAAGGAATCCGTTTCGAGTTGGCCCTGACAGCAAATAAGAAGTTTGTCTTCTTTTTTTTTATTTTCTAGGTTAGGTCTATAATTTTGCAGTTGTCAAAACATTCAAGAACGTTAATAAAATAGGTATTCACTTTATCGACATTGTTATAAAATAGATCAATAAAATCAATAATCAATTAATTTAAGAGGGAAGTGTTACTAAATGAACACCATATACAATACAGGGTGCTAAAAAATAAGTATCGAATATAGTAAGTATCGAATGCATTATGATAAAATCGCCCTGTACCTATTTTCCTATAAGGATACTTCCGAATTTCAATTCGAAACACGTTTTAATAAGTTATTCCTTCTCCGAACGTTATCATCAAGGGTGGATCGCGAGCGGCTGCGCAAAGTAATGAATCGCGTGATTCCGGTAAAGAAGCCACTCATGAGTGAAAAGGGGTAGTTTGGCCGCAACCCTCCATCGCGACTCTAAAGGGGTAACTACCCTGTGTAAACACCAGTTGTAAAAATCAAATTTCAAAGCGCCCCATCTCGATTAATTGCGTATTATTACATGTGTAACGTTTAAACTGGGTTGGAAATCGTATAGAGCAGTGGCTGTGGAGTCTCGGTTGCCATAAAAATATCAATGTTTAATTAAAATCTCTGGAAAACGAGTATGCTTGGGGGGTGTTATCTTATAAATGAAATGAATTCGAATCACTAAAAATTTCAATCATTATCATAACTGAAACTCAGTTATGTTTGATGACAGAAGTGGGATTATATAAAATAAACACTAGATCTTAAGAAAATAGTTGATACATTCTATGTGGACTGTAATCCAGATCAATAGTAAATCATGATCGATAAAAAAAGACGAACGCTTTGAATCAAAACAAATTTTTTGAATCGGTTGCATAATTCAGTTTTACACAATAAGTAAAGCAAAAGTAATTTGTCAGATTGTTACTAGGTAGGGAAAAGTAGAAAGGTAAATAAAAATTAATTATTTATTCGTTTAGTATCAATCTAGATCGACTAGACTACATGACAGAGTGCCATGGATGCCGAACCCAGGCTTTCTTTATCAACGATTACCCGTGTCCCTACCAGGGCAACCCTTCATCCCTTCCGCTTGGCCGGCCGACACCCCGCTAATGGGATTATCATAAAGGGTTAGAACCATCAAAATGGCGACTACCCTTCCTCCTTCCCCCGTTTGCCCTTATTAATATGGCGAAATTAATCTCGTACTGGCCTGTAATTAAATTGTAATTTGGCGCCCGACGCCGCCTCGTTAACTCAACTCCCTTTCTACGCCTATATCGCAACGCAACCCTCATCATCAGGGAGTCTTGGTATTATACGATTATGTAGGTGGTATGGAAAAACTTTATTAGATTTCTGTTATATCATACGACTATTTAGGTCGCTAGAAAATTTGACTTATTGAATTTTGTGTGTGTTATTATAAGAAGCTTAGAATAGGTCTAATAGGAAAGAATCTTCCTTCCATATAACGCTTATAGATTAATGACGTTCAGATTGTTTACAAGAGTTCTGCTCAAAGTCGTGTCTTACCAACCGCTTTTATTAAAAAACTCCAAAAAATTTCATGATTCTTCTGTCAGTGCAATAATTGAGCTCGCTTCTAATTTACTATTAGTCCGATTTTGACTAAAACTGGTAATTTTTGTGTTGTTTAAACAGTCTTCTAATATTTTTAATGAGCAGGCACGAATAACTTACCGCCAATTTAGATTCTTATTCCAAAACGGAAAGTCCTAGAGTTGTGTTTCGATTTTCGAAAATTTACTGCTTTGAATGTCAAGTTCTGTTTTGGTCCGAAAATCACCATAACTTATCTTCGACTGGTTTTCATTTTCAGACTCTTACTGGCTAATTTCACGTAAAAGAGTAAAACTGACAATTTCCTCTTATAAACGATTGGTCCTTCGCGCCTGGATTTGATTTTCGGGTATTAAGCGTCAAAATGTCAGACGAATTTTCTACGATTGAGAGATTTTGAGAGAAGAACTCGAAAGTAGAACACGATTGATCCTTTGAGCCGGATTCGGGTTGAGTGCGTTGAGCTCTTATTGCTGGTAATTTTACGTAAAAGAGTAAAAATAAGACAATTTTTGTTTTAAACGATTGGTCCTTCGAATCGGATTTGATTATCGCGTTTCGAGGCGTCAAAATTTGAGACCAAATTATATAATTTATTAAATGATTAGGTCATTTCCCTATTACTGACGATCATTATAATGGCACAAATAAAACAAAAAAAAATTGCCTCAAAATATGAAAATTTGTATCAATTTTGATTTCGTAGCCTCAAAATTTGAGAGAAGAAGCAGCTACAAAAGTTAGTCTGGAGATCTGCTCCGGGCATCTTCTCTTTTTTTGATACATCAAGAATAAAAAAAATACGAGTTGACGTATATGGCAGAGGCATGCAGATATACGAGAAATGATGTGCCGAGGAAAAGGTGATTATTGTTGCTAATAAAAAGGCCTTGTAACCGTATCTTGAATATTTGGCGAGGTGTTTTATAACCACACTAGTGCGTAAGAATATTTCTTATCTTGCTAGTGTGGTAATATGGATTATTACCTATAACACCTGTCATAATAAAACATTTTGATATATTCTACTTAATATTTTGAATATCTCTGCTATAATTACTGGAGCTTCATGATGAGAACCATATTCTAAACAGATAACCTTTATATATGGATATATTTATTCATGAAAAAATAAATTATGTAATTTATTCCAAAACTAATAAAATTTAGAAAGACTATTATAAACATTTATCAACAATGTTATATTTTATGTTTATTGCAGTAAAAAAGAAGTCAAACTTGTATTAATTTTTATGCTTTTCACACTCCATTAAACCAATTTATAAAGCTTAAAATGTACATATATTATTATTAATTAAAATTGCGCATAAAATATTTGATTACTAAATAACTATCGACCTACAAGCGTCTACATCGCTTCCTTGTAGAAAATTTTGAAATTAACGAATATGAATAATTAGCATTGGAATTAATAAATAATGTGATGATTTGTATTCATAATAAACGATTATTCTGTCGCTGGATCATAAATAAAACAAGTTTTAAGACACAAATTGAGGCATATAATATGTGACGTAAATTTAAAAAATATATTTCTGAGCGTACCTCGTCGTAGGATGGGATTATTATGTGGAACTCACCCATGTTATAATCTCCATTACAAACCAAGGATTAACTGCAATTGTGTACTGTAATATTGAATAAATATGCCCTTTAGGGAGCAGGGAAGGCTTTGTGTCGAGGGATTATTTTTTCTATATTTTTTGAATTAAATTGTCACATGCTGGGACGAGAGAATCCATAACGGTTATTTTGACACATTATTCAAAATAAATCAGACGAAACGAGATTTTAATTCAATATTAGCAAACATCTGCTGCTGGCTGTCTCTTAATAGATCGCGATAATTCTCGTGCTGAAAGTTGTAGGTAGGTAGATAGGTACTAGCTACGAGTATAAAAACGTTGATTAAAAATTACAAAACAAAATTAAGAATGTCATAATATAGCGAAATGCATATCAAATTTCAGGATTTCAGGTTATGCTAAATCGAGTACGGCTTCCTGCCACCGAAAGGTGATTAATCACGAAATATTTCGATATTAACTAATCGATTTTTTCGAATAATATTATAATTATTCATAGTTATAACACTGAAGCATAAATCCTTTGATTTTATTTGAAATTCGATTTATTCACGCTTTGCTGAATATTTTTAATAAGCGACCAAGCATGATTTCCTTTTCAAATCATAAATAAAATCATTATTGAATTTCAATTTAGATTTTAATAAGAATAGACAATATGATACTGTTATGAAAATACCCGATTCGCCACAGAGTATACGTATTATTATAGTCCCCACCAGCAGGTGATTTTTGCAAGAGAATCCTAATATGTTTTGTGCTGGATTTATTCACCAAACCCATAATGTTTGTATTTGGGACAGTTGTAAATAATTGCTCACGTCAAAAATCACATAAATTTTCTATTCACAGCATCAACATAAAGTAAGAAGATTTAACAAACAATATACTGATCTTACAATACGCATCCGTGCCGCAAATTATACTTTGCTTCGTCTTAAGATCGTTCTGAATTATAGAATTTGAAGGTCTCGCTCTAGCACCTCATTTTTTATGTTATTCCTGACAACTTTCTACGAAATGCGGATACCACAATGAATTTTCTGCATTATTTCACATATGAAATGTTTCAGAAGGACTTTTATCTCACCTGAATGATCCAGAACCATCATAACTGTAGCGTGAAAGAATATTATAGGAAATTATTATATTTTCTTGGTATTTCTCTTTATGCCCTGCAATGGCGCTTGGTGATCAGGATTATTCCCAAATTGGTCACACAATAATTTTTTTTTTACTTTATAATATAGGTACCTAGTTATACTACCTACATCTTATTATAGTATATAGTAGGTACATCTTACATAATAGTATCTTTTATATTCCTAAAAATTTAAAGACAGATACTTTGGTCAAAAATAAACAAAAAATTTCCCATTAACGTGTCTTCGTAAATGCATCGTTTTTGAGATGAAGGGTGTCAAAAAAATTATATTTTTCCAGTTTTTTGAAGATATCTCGAACCATTATAGATACAGAACTCAGTTTTTGAAAATATCTTATCATTGATTTCTTCATGCGCCAGCGGCGGCAATTTTAGGGTTGCGTGATGGGGGAACACTAATGAGCAAATTGGCATTTTAAAATCACATTTTTAACCGCCTGTATTTTCTACACATGAAGGTCATACACTTTTGGTCATTGTCAATAACGGTAAAAAAAATAAACGTCAATTTACGATTTAAAAAAACTCGCATAAAAAAAATTTCTAAACATGAGTCGGAAAATGAAGGGCAAAAAAAACTTCGCTCAATCCTAAGTTCTCCGCATGCAAATTGCGCTTCCAACTAGTGCAAAAACTGAGTTATGTATCTCAAATGATAGGCTCTCCTATGATATAGAAATGCAAAAAGTGAAAACTGTCAGTTTAGTGTTTAGCCTATACAAAAAAAGTGGCATCATCTCCCAAAGATTGACCCTGTACATACAAATAGAACACCCTGCCCTATATGCCATACTGCCGGACAAAAAAACATAATAAATTCGTCGCAGGTGATAGTCGAGGAAGATTTCTTCTGTCAATCTTTCTTAATCGCTTTGTACTTGCATGGCAGGAGCTTAGAAAATTTTGAAGTGTTCTTTCTTAATAATAAATTTCTTTTTTTGACAGTATTCCCAATACCATAAATGTTATTTGCATGAAAACAGACAAAGACACAAAACTGTCATTTAAAAAGAGGGACAACAAAATTGTATCAAAACTCAAAATAAACCTCAATCAGTTCATTGTCTCATTTCTTCCATTTTTTATGCGTTTCTATGAAATTTTACTAAAACTTCAAATAATACTATTCACAAGATGTTTCATTAATTAGTACAAAAAAATTTACTGAAGATTCTCTTATTAATTTTATAGAAGATTTTCATAAAATTTAAAATTTATAAACGACAAAAAATATTTTCAGCATCAGTTTATTTTTTACATGTCATTGGTATGTTCGGTTTGTAATAATTATTATCGTGAATAATGAGTAGGTAATTATGCTATAAAACAATAAATCAGGCCGCGACAAAGCTGTGTTTTTACCTCTTGGATAGCTTGCTATATAGAATTCTGTTCGTATTAAAGAATAATTATCCAAACTCAATTTATTTCGCTCTGTCTTGAAGGAAATCTTATCGAACAAAATAATTACCTATGTAAGGGTGTGTTTTTTGACAATTTTTGACTGTCAAAGTGTATTTTTTTATTTAATTTAACAACGTACCTAACTTTGTTTCTTGTGACATCTACCTACTCCTAAAAAAAACATTTTTTTTACAACTACTGAGTTACTGAGCTCAGAAAATGTGACCTCTTTTCATATGTACCTTTTATCTGTAAGCATTACCTACCACTCATACATATTAAATTTATTTATGATCTTTAATTTATTTAATAAAGCAAAGCAAAACGAGACAGTCCTCATAAGGCAATGACCTTATGGAGAACAAAAGTGAAATATGTCCTTTTGAGAATGGATATAATTTCACTTTGAAATTATACCTATACTTGCTATTATTGAGGAATAGAGAAATTCATAATATTCGTCGATTTAGTCGTTCATGTCGTGCCCAAATAAAGTCTCTTGCGTTTCTGTTAGGAGGAGTCATAGACTAGATTCTTTTGGTTAATTTATTATTTTTACAACACGTCATAGAAAAAAATATTGTGTGAATCATGAGAGGAGAAAGGTCATTTATTCCTCCTCTTAATTTTGCCCTCACTCGCTACTCTCGCTCCAGTTTTTTTTACTAATTTTTAACGTTCCATAACCTTATAATAATTTTTTTCCTCATGAGAAAAGTACCTGTGTAGGTTAGGTACCTCTATAAGAAGTTATCTTAGGTACTCAAAAATATTCAAAAATGAACCTTTTAAAATTTCTTTCCGTTCATTGGGTTGACTTTCTGGGGGATATTTTTGCTGGGGTAGATTTTTATACAGTGAGGGGCAAAGTACCTAAATCAACAATTCCATAAATCTTGAGATTTAGGATTTTGTAAAAATTCAATACCTAAGAAGGCCACTTTTGTAATTCATATAGGTGATTACATAGGATACATAGAAACGGCTTCAAATATCGCCAAATGGCTTACATGTCCCCATCTTAATAATTTTTCAAATGTTATCTTACAATGTACTTGAAATTTTTATACAGGGGATTAAAATCTATTAATAATTTTCACCCTGTTATTAAAATTTAAAGTGCATAGTAGGTTATCATATGAAAAATTATTAAGATGGGGACGTGTAAGCTGTTTTTCTATATTTTGAGGCGTTTCCGATGTAGCTTTCAAAACGAAAAAATGGCGATTTCATTTGTTTATAACTCAAAAACTACTCAATTTCCTTAATAATTCTCATTGGATTTTCTTAGACAATCTAAAAATGTTTTAATATAGGCACATAGTTTCCTATTTAAAAAAAATATGCAATTACGTTGTTACTCAGCCAAAAAAAACACCTTTGTGAAAAAAAATTAAGTCAACAAAATTTAAATTTAATTTAAAAATTGACCTGTTTTTGGAATTTTTATATCAAAATCCAAAATCTCAAGATTTATCGAATTTTTGCGTTTCTTTTGCCCCTCACTGATAAGTTAGGATAAGACAATAATTTTCCTTGAAAAAACAAGGAAAATTTCAACACATTTTAACCCAGCAGTAATTATAATCTTTATGATTAATCAAATAATTTTTTTCCAAGATTAGTTTTTAAGTGTGCGGCGGGAAACGTCATAATAACAGTTCAATTAATTGAAGGTGTTTCTGAGAAGGGGTGATTTTGAAATTTTTAAAGCAATTTTATGAAGCGCGTGTTACCATAATTGAACATGTGTGTGTCTGATTCTCAATAAAAGCTCTTGCATGTGGCCAGACTATAAACTGAAATGGGATTTTACAGGAAACGGCATAAAAAGCTGATTACAAATTACTCGATCCCGACCGCAGTACGCGTGTCATGTCAAAAGCCACTACCCAGTAACGGTTTTATATCTCTATCGGTTTATCAATATTAATTAAAATGGGAAATTCATGCACCATCAAACCATCCCTGAAGTCCTGAAAACATAAAAATTCTTACCAATCCAACATTGTAAGAATTTTCATGATAAATCAAATAAGTGTATACAATGTTGTTAATACTAAGAGATATAATACAATAATAATTTAGTTGGTACTAATAAATTCCATTAATGTTTGATTACTACTGATTGTCATTATATTAGTTACTGGTTTTAAACTACCATACCAGTGACTAGTCACTATTAATCAAAACTGGCAGGGATAATTTGTATACAATAATATGCACCTATCCAATGAAGGCAGCATTAATTACTCATTTCTTGACAGCTCTTATATTTGGTAGGTGCAAATGATGACGAAGAATTTTAATAATTGGAAAACAAGTAAGGGGGTGGTTTCTTGTTAAAAAATTAGATAGGTCTCTCATATAAAAAAATCAATTGAACACCCTCTGTTTAAAATACAGCCCCTTATATTGAATTTTATAAAATTTACTGATGCCTGATTGGCGTTCCTTATTTTTATTAATGGCAGTTATAAATTTATTAACGTTTCAATTTAATCAATCAAATTTAATTCAATTAATAAATTTAACAATTCAATTATTGATTAATAAAAAAATAATTATTTTCACAAATAACGTAAATAAGTATTTTCTCTGACATATTTTAGGTTTCAGTCCGTGTCGTGATTACCTTGAGGATAAGTTCTGTTTTATATATTTAAAGGAGTCTGGCGTTTGGCAGACTTCCAGATTTGAACAATGTAAAAGAAATTGTCTTAAAGATTTCCATTCAAGTACGTTTAGACAACTAAATATGCGGCTTATATTTATAGTTAGGTATAGACATACCGTTCTAACTTTGTCTCGCTAATATATTACCTCGACTAAATATAGACAATTGGAAGTGACAAAACTATGAGGTACTTTCATTTTGATGTTATTGTGTCTTCACTTGGACACGTCTACATTGCATTAAGAAAAAAGTTATTACAATAATGCACTTGAACACATGCTGGTTTTATAAGAATTCTTTACGTTTATTATTGGAGCAATTATATTTCTCTTGATATCTCATTCAAGTAGATAAGTAAATTCTATTCTAGAATATCGTGCATCAGAAATTACTTGCAGAAATAGAAAATGTAGTCCCAAACTCCAAACACATATCTTCTCTACCTTATTGTCTTTTATTTGAGACACATGTACCTACACGTATATACTGACAAAGATCTAATTATCTTTTTTCTAAGAAATCTCCAATTAGTAGGCGAGTATGACATAATGGAACACTTAATTAGATTTTGTTGTTTCTAGAAAGATTGATGAAAATTATTGTATCTTTATACATCTCTTTGTCGGGATGCGCTCCAATAATTGACCCCGATTCATCCCCCTGTGGAGTCAATGAACGTTTCCCTCTATTAGGGATTTAAAAAATACCAATTACAAACAAATTTCTTCTTAATCTTACTTCTGTCTCAATCCTTCCCTTTGTCTCTTCTACCTATCTAAAGCGCTATACCTACTAGGCTCTTTTACACTTGCAGAATTGTTTAATTAATAATTAATAATACTCTACTTGTAACCAGCATTCCTGATAGCACTCTCCAATCACTAGTTAATCTTAGTTTCGTATAACATCCCAAACTTGACTGACTGACTATGCGCAGAGCTGACGCTCCTTACACGTCAGTGACGTTAAGACTGATATTCTCGAACGTCAAATAGTTCTGTCGTCATCCCTATGCCACTAAATTCTATAATCTATAACAGGGTAGCTAGAATTCGCGCGATTAGAAGAAGAAAAAATTTTATTTTAGCGGTAGGTATATTAAATAACAGTTCCAGGTTAGCTGAGGCGTCTATGTTAGGTGGCGGCCAATGTTGGGTTAGTAAATATTATATGCAAAACGCCCCCGGCCTCCAAGCAGCCCCCTTATTCCGCAACCCCTCCACGTTAGGCAAACAGCGGGAATTTAACCAATATACCCGGTGCAAGCAGTTGTGACGGTGTTTATATACCGGGGGGTTACCCAGACTAGATATGCATGAGATAAAGGGATGGGAAATAGCTGGAGGGTAAATCCACAAATCGTGTCCTTTTCATTGGTGGGTTACCAGTTTATTTTATTTCATTTTATTCATAATAAGAAATTTTTGTTTTATGTCTATCCTATCATCAAGACGAACATTAGCATTCGTTCTCATTTCCGAACAAGTTTTATCGCGTGTGAGAGAGAAAACTCGTCACCCAGCTTTCACTCCTACACATGACGAAATTTCTCCAGCAATGCGAATGAATGCAAAGTTCGTTAGATGAGTGAGTGACCGGCTTAAGATTACAAACTCTTATTAATGATTCTCCCTCATTGTTATATTATTAGATTTCTGTGGAAGATGTAAGCTAAGAAAAACACAACTACTCAGAAAATTGGATACAAAGAAATGAAAAAAAAAAATCAAAAGCAAAACATTTCAAAAGCAAGCCCTCCCGTTTGCAATAACATCTCTTGTCCCCTAAACTCCCATTCGTGCAATAAATCTATCAACTCTTATTACTTGCATTAGCCTCACTGTCTGATATTAATACCCCTCGGGCTGCTGACACCTCAGGCCACCTGCATGGAGAATGCGCCCGGCAGGAGTGAATGTCATACGCCAGGGCTTCGCCTCCTAATTGCCTACCAGACACAACATTTGGACATTTATATAATAAGCGACAGTTCCCTCGACGTTTCATGCTGATTTACACCTTCATAACTCATTAGCCACGATCTGCATTTCCTATATAACGTCGATGCAGCGAAAGTTGGTATAAGAGGTCTGCTAACTGGGATAAAAATAAGTTTGTCAATTTTGCTGTATCCCAAAGATATTAAAGCCATTATCATGTAGGTATTCTTAGTTCCTTTGATTCTCTACCTCTACATTTACCTGCTTATATAAATGGAAAGAGGAAAATATATGAAAGTGTGTTTTTTTCTTTCGTAATTGGTAATTTTCGTAATTGGTGCTTATAATATTATTTAAAGAGGAAAAAATGTCCCACGTTGGGCGCCAGTAGGTACTTCAACTGTATCTATACAGCTGCTCACTCAATCGTGTAGCTTTAAAAAAAAACTGGTTTAAGTTTGAAAATACTTCCGTAAAAGCTACTTTTATGAATCAATTCTCACTAAAATTTATCATAGATCGTCCCTATTATGAATATGAAAGGCTCCATATTGCCACACAAGGGTGTATTAGCTCAGCGTTCTCTTCTCTTCATTACATACAAGTTTGAAGCGCCCTGTATAAATAAAAGGATGATATGTTTGTGTCTATTTGTCCCGCTCGGTATCCGAGACATATTGTAACGTATTTCGGATGATATCAGCGGATGCATCTAAGGGCTATGAACTGAGGGATGACATCTTCATCGGAGCGAGAGGACTCACAATAGGAGATAGTGTAAACACATGACAAGCGGCTAATATAGGGCACACACTGCTCCCTATCCGAGAGCGAATTTCACGGGCCAAGGGCTTCGAAAGAACTCCCTTTATAGCAGCCCTTATGTGATATCAGTTCCTGGCATTTTTTTCAGATTTTATTTCATTACAATTTGGCTGTAATTTTATATTTAAGTACGTTACCTACGTACAATAATTATTCTCGGTTTGTATATTCGTGGTAGGTAAACAGTGGGGTTAACCTGATGTGTTATTATTATGTTTGGTCAGGAATTGGTTTGAGGCAACATCTCAATCCTAATATTGATCGAGTTGCCACTAATATTAGTCCAACCGGTCGTAAAATTCATGCTAGATTATTGCGATATTCTGCACTATTAGCTGATTAGATCGTCAGAACGTTGGTATTGGTTCACTTTATAGGAGTTGGAGGTTACCCACAAATAGTGGCTCTAGCTGAAATTTATATTCTGTAATGGGTTGCCGTTTAATCCAACTTATCTGTCATTATTTGGACCTAATAATATCAAGCAGAGCTTTACTAGTTTTTAGGAAATGCTATTTTACCAAGGTGGAATTGATATTTGCAAGTCTTATTATTCTTCTAAATAAAAAAAAATCACTTAAAATTGATAAGCACGTAATAAAGATATTGATAATGATGACTTCTCCAAATTAAAATAATTTCACTTTCTTTAAACGTATCGCTTGTAACGCCACCGAGGTTCGCAGTAGATTGCCTGTGTTGATTACGCCCATCTTGTAATCCAATCGCTACTCGTTCCCTCTGTTACCTCGCTTCTCTTGACTCTCGCTGGACCCGATTGCTCCATAGGTTTCTAGAAGTCAGTGGAACATTGTGATGAGTTCCTGAATGACCATGCACGAAGGTTTTTTTTCACGCAGCTGAATCTCGAACACCTCGAAGATAATCGTCTAAAGGTAGGCCAGCGAACAGGTTTAGAGCGAAAAAGTTTGGTGCAGAAAAGTGCGCAGTTGATTTTATGATCCAGGTAAGCACGCCTTGTGCTTAGTAAAAACCCTCTTATTGGTAACCTTAGTCGTCATAATCAACCGCCTTGTTGTCACAGTTTCATTTTCTTCCCCTAACAATATTGTATAAATCAATTCTTGTAACCCTCAAGTTATGATTCTCGACAACTTGTTCAAAACAACCCTTCTTAAAGGGCTGAGGAACTGAAACACTTTTATAACTCTTTAAAACATCTTGATGATCTGTGGGTGCAAGACGTTTTAAAATCAATATTATTGACTTTTCTTCCTTCCTCCTTGTGAAGTCGACATCTCTTTTCCAGGAAGGTAATCCTGGCACCATTATTTGTTTCTCAGATCCTGGTCAGCTGGTCAGAGCAGATCAGTCAGATCTGCAGAATATGAGAGAGGATTTAACCAAACATTATATGAGCACTTTGTAAAGCGAGCTCCCTACCATTAAATTATTGTCGATGACAGTACTGTAAAATATAATTATTGTCGACTGAAAATTCGTATGAAATAACTTAAAAGACTAAATTACAAAATCAGGGTGAAATTTTTAAATTTCATTAAACATGAAATTGACGTTTAGGGACTCTACAATAACGCAAGCGGAACATTGACAGTATAGGCACTAGTTTGAATCTGACATACGTACGACAGCATAGAACGGTAAATATAATACCTAATGCATGCCATTACTTAGTTAAAATTAGACTAATAATAATAATTGATTTGTTATCTAACGGGAGTAGATAAAAATTATTTCTTCATAAAGTTATTTTATTTCATTTAAAAATGTATACCTAAATGAAATTTCTGTTGCACAAAGAAGGAGTATCATTTTTATTCACATGAGTTAAATGTCATTTTGTAATTAAAATTTTTATATTATCCTTAATTAGGTATCTCTCTTGTATGGGTATATAATAGTATATAATTATTACTAAATACTTATCGAGTTATAATAATTTTCCCATAGGAATAATATGAAGTATTTTGAAGTATATTTATTAGGTAATTAAACGAATTCATGTAATTAGTAAAGAGAAAGAAGAACAAGAGTACTACCTTAATGGTTGAAAAATGATAATTGGAAACCTTGAGACGCCGGCATTTTGATAAATATTAGTCTTGAGATCATTGCGACAGCTTTTATAGGACCACTCGGTATTAATAAAACCAAGTACAAGTCCTCTGTCTTTAATTTTTATTATTGTTATTATTTCTGCGAGAACTCCAATTCTTTTATTTAAACTGGAAACATTTATTTTTTAGTCGTCTCTTCTACAAGTACCCCTCAAAGGACAAAAGATAATCATCGAATATATAAATTAATGAGTTAACTGTTTATTTAAAGAAATTGATTATCCGGTCTGATACCTACCTACCACTACTGGTAGGTATGTATTAAAATAAAGTGACAATGTTAAATAAATTATGGTAGACTACTAAAAGCATTCGAAGCCTAATGAATATTTTATAAAGGTGTTTTAATTCGCCCCTACATGAGGTAGGTACTTGAGTATGTTTATTTTTCACTAATGCATATAAGAGTGCATGGCTAATATATCCATTCATTAAAATACATATAAGAAAAGACTATCAAGCGCTATTTCAGGTAAGGATAAGTTATGATTTTTTAGGGTTCTGTAGAACATTTACTTGTTCTCAATTCTATTTTTCTCTCTTGAGAGCAAACGACGTATATAAGCGACTCAAAGTCTTTCACTTGAATAACAAATTGAAATGTATCATGACTAAGACTTCCAGTGCTTTCGAAAGACAGAGCATCAGCCATCTTGATCTCGCTAATACTCGACCCACTAAAAAATATAATTCCACGTACCTCACTGATGGATGTTCGAAGGAGTGTTTAGTTGCTCATTCTGGTGTTAATAATTATATAAATAAAGGTCTAAAACTGTTCTTCAATTCTATGAGGATCTAATTTCTTCAACCGGCTGTCTGCCGCTTTAAAAGCTCGCGCATGCACCATTATCGAAAAGCGAAGGGAGCCGAAAGATAGTCAAGTCGAACGACCGAATGGTGCCACTTACGAAAATAATTGATTAAAAAAAAAAAAAAGATGATCTGGAACGGTTAGATTATTGGAGGTGTCAAAGGAAGTTTGAGGACACCTTTAAATAATTTTTCCACTATACCTTTGATGTTTATAATTTTGCTCGAGGCATATAAAAATGGGAACGTGACAGGATGCGCAGCAACGAGTCTTCGCTAGCTCCTCCCGGTCAGTTAAAATCCAGTGAGTGATTTCAGAAATCTTAGTAATAAGTTATGGCATACTGCCTCCAACCTCTCCTGCACGTCTTAGTTCCCAATTATTATTGTGTGTCCAGAATTCTAGTTTCTAAGTTATTGATGATATCAGAAGGAAGTCTTTGAGAAAGGGATTTCGAACATTGCATCCTTCATCTCTTAGAAGACTCGGGTCAAGGTCACTTTTTTATTGTAAATTTTGTAGAATTTTCCAAATTTTTTTTCTGAAAAAAATAATCAATTTTGTTAAACTATGTTTCAGAAGTTTCAGGAACATTACGTTACAAAATAAAAAATATATATATTCGTTAAAAAATGTTGAAAATTCTGGAGAATTCTGAGAAAATAAGACAATTTCTCGACGACTTTTCCAAGAAGTTTCAGATTAATTTATAATTATTTTCGTTATTTTCACATTTCGTTGCGATATTTTTTATAACTGAGAAATAATGAGTTAAATTAAAATTAACATTTTAATTGTCATTTGCTTTAACATGTCCAATTTTCAAGCGTTCGATTAAATAGATAGTTTTTGTAATAGCCTTGCATAAGTGGTTTTGCTGTGTCCTTTTATATATTAGGTACCTAGTCCTGGTACTATATGGCAAATAAATTAAAGTCACATAAGAATTTGCGAAAAAAAATTAAAATTACCGATTTTGATGAAGAAAATGGAATAATTAAAGTTTATTACATAACGAAATAATTAGACGTTCAGTATGTATTAAACAAATGTTCAAATATTGATTTGGATTTCCCAAGAAATAATTGAATGTGTAATTATTATTAAATACTCGCTTATAATGTTTATTTATTGAAGAATACACGCTTTTTAAGGTCACTTATTTACTTTATTGTTTAATTTACATTTCAATTCGATTTTTACATAATCAATAGGTAAGTAGTACCAGTAGTACCTCTATAGATAAGTAGCTATACTTTACAAAAATTTTATATTAATGTAAAACTGATTGTATGAGCATTACATAAAACACCAATGCCATTTACATACACGTAATCGTTCGCAAATATATTATACGAATCTTATCTGCGTTCCAAATTTTTGATGATAATCGAAATTATAATCAAAAATTTGGAATAAATGTAAATGAAATAATTATCATAACTTAGTATTTCAAAGTTTCAATTATTATTTTACTACGCAATTGTACGTATACGACGTAACGCTCAATTTCGTGAATTTATTACATATCTACCTCTAAAGGATTCTCGTAAAATCAGACAATCTCATAGAATACCTATACAGGGTGGGCCACGGTATACGAAACGGAAGATTATGACCGTGTCTCTGGATTTTAGGATCTTTTTATTTTTGGAGTGGATAGAGACCCGGCAGAGGTACGTTTTAAAATTATATTCATAATGTTGAAAATCGTAGTGAAAATCGTCATTTTTCAAGTTCAAAAAAATGACGATTTTCACTTGTTTTTTAACTCAAAAACTTCTGAATTTAAACACCAACTGTAAAAGCCAATCTTATTTCCTTTTTTCAGACAATCTAAAAATGCAGTAACATAGGAGCATTCCATTTAAAAAAACATAACTTTGATATGTTTTATGCTTTTGGGACACCCTATATACAACGAAAACGGATGAAGATAGAGAAAAACGGCTTACATGTCCCTATTTTAACTTTTTATGTACTATCCTATGGTATAGAAACATTTGTACTTTCTTTGATTTTTTTATTTGGCGACGCGTGGAGAAATCTCAGAATTTTTCAAATTTTTTATCACCCTGTATAAACATTTCATCTGCATCGTAGGATAGTACATGAAAAGTTAAAATAGGGACATGTGAGCCGTTTTTCTCTATCTTCAGCCGTTTTCGTTGTACAGGGCCATGAACTTGAAAAATGACGATTTTCACTTGTTTATAACTCAAAAACTTCTGAATTTAAGCACCAACTGTAAAAGCCAATCTTATTTTCTCTTTTCAGACAATCTAAAAATGCAATAACATAGGAGCATTCTATTTAAAAAAACATAACTTTGATATGTTTTATGCTTTTGGGACATCCTATACATTATGAATATAATTTTAAAACGTACCTCTGCCGGGTCTCTATCCACTCCAAAAATAAAAAGATCCTAAAATCCAGAGACACGGCCATTATCTTCCATTTCGTATACCGTGGCCCACCCTGTATATGTAGAATCACAAGAATTTATCTATGTACCTACTCTGTTACAGTAATAGAACAATCGATCATGATTATAGTAAACTTTCAGTGTTATCGTTCTACTGTGTTTGAAACCCTTAACTCTTCCTAGTGTATCATGAATACTCTGCCAACTCTTGAAGTCCATCACATAGCGATTCTATCACTCGTTTTAGATGACACCTTTAATTTCTTATATTGATTAAGAACAAAAAGAAAATTCCGATTCTAAGGTGATTAAATCAACCCATCAGTTGATCAACCAAGTTAATTAATTCATTGAATGGAGTGTTGATTCTTGTGTTGTCATCGTGCTGAAGCCCAGACCCTTTGCGTCTTTAGTCGCTGTCATAGTGCATCAAATCTATCAATTCACATATAAAATTTTAGTGTGCTGATTGAATTTCAGTTGCCTACGTCCAATTTCATATCAATAGAACCATCGAGGCTTATTATAAGAAAAAGAATAACCAGAATTGGCAGATATTTATACACAGATACCTAGCATTGTACTCCACAAAGATTGTCATACAAACCTATTCCATTACGATCAATTCACCTAATATGTCCTCCTTTATAACTGCCATAATAGAGGAATGACATCGGCGGGTCCTGAATGGTATTGTCGCTGAATCTCTCATGTCCGCGGCAACAATGGGGGCAGTGGGGCGCGGATATGACAGTCCCCGTCAATGGGACCAGAATTCGAGGGTTATTAGCGACACAAGCGTAGCGCCCTTTGAGGTAATCGAGTAGCGAGCATTAGATGGCTGCTTTTAAACGTCGCGACAGGTCAGGGGGTATTTTTAGGTTTTCCTCGCTCTGTCGTCGCTAAAACGCTTCACTTGAGTTATTTATTACTTCAAAGATCCGCTTTCATAGATTATCTTTCACTTCAAGCCTATTTACTTTAAAAGGGAAAACTTTTACTGTTAGGTACTGACAGTGAGCGGACATGGGGAGCTTTTCTACGTTAATTTTTGTGCAATTCATGTAATGAATTTAATTGTAACGTTCCCTATCTATTAAATTGTAATTAATAATTAATTACTAATTGCCTAATTATATTCTGAAGAATTCTAGGGTTTGAAGACTGGCGATTCTATTATGCGTACCAGCCATGCACTGTTTGTCAATTTTTTTAAAATTTAACTACTTATTGAATTTTTGAAACCGATGTAATGTTCAAATCCTAATTGATTCCGGGCTACTAATTATTATGCCATGGTCCATGGACATCTTCCACTCCCAGTAT
Source organism: Malachius bipustulatus (assembly GCA_910589415.1). Lineage (NCBI taxonomy): Eukaryota > Metazoa > Arthropoda > Insecta > Coleoptera > Melyridae > Malachius > Malachius bipustulatus. The sequence goes on along the minus strand of OU342631.1, from coordinate 30,344,580 downwards.
ATTCACTGATAACAACTGACTGGACGGCTGGCAGAGCGATCTTATTTATATGGTGATGGTTGGTGACGTCATACCCCCTCCACTATAGCAACCTACATCACAGCAACGGTCGGTCTCTTCGATGATGTCATTATATAGATTCCTATGTGGTAAGGGCCGCCAGTTTACCTACAGCATACTCCTTAAGGGGATGAAGAAACAATGTCAAAAATATCATAAGATATGACCCCCCCCCCCTCGCCCCCCGGATTAACCTTTTGAGCAAAATTTCATGTAAATATTAGAAACCGTTTTCGAGATATTGCGACAGTTTAAAACACTCACCCTGGACCCTGGAGAATATTCGAAAGGATATGCGTACGCATTTCAAAATATTGTGGAAGATGGATAATTCTAAAGGACTGCGGTAAATTCCCTGGCAAAGCCAAACGTACTGATATACCAGGGTTTGCTTCTATACGGTGTTCATAACTTGTTCTTCGGGTTTCAGCGTCGTAACATATTCCACTAATTTACTCGTATAGTTAGAACAAAATTGAATTTCTTCTTTTTTAAATGCTGAGTACCCTCTTTTTGTATGTACTTTCACCAGTGGAATTTACACATTGCTCCAGAAATACTTATGAACGAAAAATCTATGAATTGAAATATTTTTTATTACACACCGGCCCATTTTCATGATTAAGCCCAAATACATCGTTGCGGTTTTTTCATAACGTCTTCAATGTATATTGTTTTAAAGTCACTTTAACTTATAGTCACTTTTAACCATTAAAAAAAACTAGTGCCGATGATTAATAATAAATAACAGTTACTTTTATAGCAGATACGTTGGAACGCTCTATTAGAATTAGGAATTAGCATTTATAACAAAAGTGGCAGGATTTGTGATAGATAATAGAGTCGTAACGATTCTATACGCTTACAACATTACCACAGAAGTAGTAAAGTGTATTATAAGAAAAGTGTGCTTGTTGAGAATTCACACGTAGGTATAGATCAGCCGGTGCATTGATTCCGCTTGTGTAAGATAGAGAGAATGAACCTCTGATGCAAATGCCAAGTGTATTTTTGTTCATCACAATGAACTCCCGGTTACTATTAAAACAAAAGTTCATCAATCAGTAAATTTATATTCAATTCACGGTCTATTTAGCACGCCTATTCAATAGCCCGATATGTCCGTGCCTATAATAGACCTGAAACAGATTTGAATGGCTTTAATGTGGACCGATTGTTTGTTTTTAATACAGATAATGAAAATTGGATGGAAATGCCGTGATTTACTGTTGATTCGAATAATTACTAGCCGGATAATTCCGCGCTTCAGTCACGAGATTCTAAATTTCACACTGATGCGAAATAAATATTTAAAAATAAAATCACGAACGATGCCCAATGCTACTACATATACTTGATGTTTAGACCAAATTGTACATTGTACTAATAACTTAAGTAGGTATATCAAAAAAAAATCTAATCTAATACTGTGTGTAATCTTTTTTTCAGGTGAGTTACCTATAGAAATCGTATCGTCCGAATACGAGTTAAGATGTAGTCGATGGATAAGACGGGTGACAATCGATTGACAGGTGACATAATGAGGATGGCAGGTGAGAAGCGCTTCGGATTCCGCATCGACGAGATAATGATGGGCTGGTTGTGAAAGCGGGATCGCCGATTATGGTTTCAATTCAATCGCGTGCGGCGGTTTGATCCTGGCGTGACATAACGGCATATCTTTATTAGGGATAGGAGAGGAATATGCACTCGGGAAACACTTCCCCCTAATCACGAGCCTGGTTATGACTCGGTCACGTCATATTCGTGTACGCCCAGCTTTAACGCAGCCCTCAATCTAAATAATAGGGTTTTTATTTGACTACATTCCGCTATCGTGTTTTACATCTCTATTGGAAAGTTGAAAATTAATTTTCCTGTTTAGATATTATCGGCGCGAGTTTACAAGGACCGCGTGAATATAGTTCACGAAACCGTGGATTCACGAAACGGAGGTGTCAGGACCCATTTTTGTATCACATGAAAAAACTATACCTACTTTTCACTCGACTTTATTTGCAGAACAAGCAATTTCTCAACACGAAAGTCTGCTTGAGTTTTTTATTGATATAGGTACAGCGAGGACGTTTATAACCCCTCCCCCCCTCCTTAAGATCGGCCTTCCCCTTCACCTGGACCAATGAGAATTTTGACGTAAGATTGATGTGTCAAATGTCAACTGTCAACTGTCAAATATCATTGCAATCCCTGTCAACTTCAAAATTTTGAACCCTTATTATAAAGATATTTTAATTATTGACACAAAAATAATGTTAGCTTTCAATTTTGATACCTGTTATGTCAGTCAGGACGTTTATAGTTTATAGTAACGTCTGAAACGTCATCTTTGTCATTCAACAATTCAGTTTTATGTAAAAAAGGTTGTAAGATTCATAAAGTCTGTCATTGGCGGCTGAGAATTTAAGGGGGGAGAATCTAAACGTATAATAGATAATTAAAATATCTTTAAAATGAGGTGTCACATGACCCACAAATGTCATTTGGAAATTCTGACTTCCAAGCGTCAATTTTGACACTTGACACCTTAGCTTTACGTCAAAAAGTAGTAAAATTAATGTTATTTGACATTTTGTACCAGGTTCCTTTCGTCTCAGAGTTTAAGGAAGGGGTGTGTCACTATCTGACATCTGACACACAGACTGTCAAAATTGACCTCTAACACAATTTTTGTGTAGATAATTAAAATACTTTTAAAACGAGGTCCCACATGATCCCTTATACAATTTAAAATTTTAAAGTCTGCCTGATTCAACGTCATTTTTGACATTTGACATATAATTTTGACGCCAGAAAGTATTAAAATTTATGAAATTTAATAAGCTTTGTACCAAAGTTCAATCTCATTCGGCTCAGAGTTTAAAGGGCGGACGATCTGACACGACTGTCAAACTTGACTACATAATACATGTGTAAGTAAATAATTAAAATATCTTTGAAATGAGGCTCAGATGACCTTCCAAGCTATTTAAATTTTGAAATTGAGCAAGGACTGCAACGTCATTTTTGACAATGACACATCAGTTTTACGTCAAAAAGTATTAAAATTATTAATGTCATCAAATGAGTTTTTTCTACTAAATCGGCTGAGAGTTTAAGGGTGGAGTGGAGGGTCGAAAGGCCTTCATTGTATAAAATTACTTCAATTTTGTATGTCAAAGCTCACTTAAATCGTTACCTATAAGTAAGTAAGAAGTACAAATAACTGTCACGCTGAAAAAATGTCTATCCAGTATTTCTACTCTTTTACGCAATAAGCATAAAAAATTTCGGACAAGTCATTCTTTGGATACAATGATTTTCGAAATTTAAACCCCTAAGAGTATAGTTTGAGGAATGAGGTTATATCCTCATAGCGATATGGGAACATATGGTTTCAACAGGATGGGACACCGGCCTATTTTGTTTTAACTGTGAGTACTATACAATGTTTTCTATGAAGGATGGGTTCGATTTGCCATCGATAATGTCATCTTGCCAGACAATATTAAGTGAATCTTTTCAACGGACGTGTGTGCAAGAAAAAATATGACAGCTATCAAGTAACAAGGCGCTACCTTATCAGTTAAACAGAGGCGTATCGCTGACTATTAGAACTATCTATACGCGGCCTCTGCAGAGCAGTTACTTGAGCCAAAATGTGATTAAATCACTAGGGGATACTGGCAGATTACTCAAGGTATCTTGTACCTACAATAAAAGCTCCTTCGATGATGTTTGCCAAAATTGCTGCTCAATGAAAAGCCCTTGACCATTGGTCTATGGAGACATAGAGCCCATTGCAACTATGCCAGACAATGGATACATTTCTGCAAAAAACTGGGGACGTTTCTTTATCCAAACATGTTGTATTGGAACAGACAGGACTTCCTAAAATCGAGCCATTCAGCGCCATCTATACTGGCGAGCGATCAAATAAAGTTACGAAAGTCCTCAGTTTTCCACGGGTAACAGGTTGGATTGTTTGGATTAAGTATTGAAGAAGCAGTGATATCTATTTACCGCAATTCTGTAACAATTTGTTGGTATGCGAGTTGAAATGTCCAAAAAGCAACAGAGAGTATATTTAGAAAAACATTCTTGAGCTGCCGACACTTGAAGGTTGTTTAACTACTCTTGAGTGAGAACTAATGGCCCAAAAATTGTCTTTGGAGATAATCTGAAGCAAAAAATCAACTTCTTCATGTTTTCCATTAGTATCATCATCAGCGCTTTCCATAAAATAGAACATTGAACTGTAATAGCAATTTAAAGCCATCATGTCTTAAAATAATATGGACAGCCCTGTTTCGTTATAATTAGGAACTCGTCATAGTTATTTATTATCCATTTGCCCTCGCTGAGTTACCTGATGGTGTTGATGGAGAGGATCACGAAACTGCAACAAATTTATCGAGAGATGGGCAACTTCAGGCATTAAAAATATCTGCTACTAGTATAGCAATTACATTCCAGCCATTGGCCTTTCTTTTAAGCCTCTTGTCTGTGGTGGCATTGTTGCCAGTTTTGTTAAATTATATGAATTAGCAATACTAAGTCATTATTTATGAAGTTTCTGCCCGATTGTCAGTTTTCCATTTTTTTTTTTATAAGTTTTGAATATTTTTACATCCTAATAATACTCACGCTGTATATTCCTTATGGAGTGGATGAGTGTTTCTTATTATTATAGCCAGGACTTTTCTCTATCGAGATCTTATTCTCTCATATTCATCTTCGTCTTTATAGTGATACATATAAAGATATTAATCTGAGTGTTGTCTGAGAAGCTGCCGGTCATAGATTTAGTTAAATGATCCACTGAAAATGCTGATTAATATTTGTGAAGCATCATAATCTCGAGCCGAGATCCGATCGTATTAGCAGGATTGCCGGCGTAAAATGACGCGTTCAGTGACGCATCTAATATTTATGTCGTCTGTTTTTCTCTCCGATACGGGAAGTTTTAGGGAAATGGGATCCCATACCAGGATATTGATGAAATATGTGCGTATTTTTAGAGATCCATACTGGTCGGGAGATAAAACTTATTCCCTTGTCCTCTTTTCTGTTTTATATATTCTGATTTTGCGCCTCGATGGAAATCCGCTTATTGGATGCATCTTTTTGCTTATTCCAATAAAAATATCGAGCAAAATTGAATTTTGCATTGGAGAAAAGTGGATCGTCGTCTAGCGTCGTCTGCGTTTGTGTTTGACGGAACAAATAAAAATTGGTAGGTAGGTATGCAATCTGATACCAACTGAGCCGGGAGGTAGGTATAAGAGTTGGAGTTTTATCTGCACGGGAAGGCTTTCCGTGGAATATTGAGTTATAATCTGTGAATAAGTCTGTCTAGGCACGAGCCAAACAGTCGCTCGCTGGAGTTGTGTTCCAAATCTCGTGTGCGAGAGTCCATATGTGGCGTATTAGTCAACAGGGAAGCGTCAGACTGCTCCCTTTACACGGGGTGCGGGGACTCTATCCGCTATCCAAGCAGTAAGCAGTAAACATCACCAAATATAGCTTTTCAACCAGTTAGTTAACATTTGCTAGAAATCCGGAAAATATTACTCATATTTCTACGCTTGGTTTTATGGACTTAAATTTAATGTTCATATAATATACACATTAACACATGTTTTTGAATTGCTTGGAGTTGTTCGGTTAAAAATATTTCTTGACGTTACAATTAATTGATGATCCATCTTTTGTTTATTATCACAAGAATAATGAAATTTCGAATAATCGATAGGCGTTTGTATGTTTTCCCACAGTGTGTTCAATGTCTTTCATTTAGCCAGAAAGCAATAAAATTTTAACGACTGGTACAAATAATATGTAAATCGAGCTCCATCCACGCATGCACATTTTGAAGGGAATAATTCGAACATCGTCGGTTGTACACATATGGCCGCCATACACCGTTGTGTAAATCAAATCAAAGTATAAAACAACAATTATACTCTATATTTTAATACGTTAAGTAAACATAAACGACTATAAAGAGACAAGTGTTTATTAACGAATCATCTTCATTAATAGTATAAATATTATAAAATTTCTAAAGTGCCTCCTTGTGTTCCACACGAACGAAACAGTAATTTATTTTTTTATTGTCACGTGCATTCAGATCACATATGGCTGCGCCACCGTCAGCGCGGGGGGTTGAAGCGATATTGATTTTTAATGTCACGTTAAATTAATTTTATATGTTCGATGAGCACGTTAGCTTCAACTGTCATGCGTTTGGTCATTCGATATAATTATGCGATATAAAAACCGTCAGGATCCTATTTGTAATTACCTAGAAGCCAATATTTTATACCATTTGTTATACTACACTGATTACTATTATTAAGTTTTTCTAACTGTCTTTTAATGCCGCGTTTAGACCGCAAATTCAAACAAAAACGAATTTATGTATTGTTCGGACCACTCAAAATTATAATTAATCATCCCTATAAATTTTGCATTTGATTGACGATCATTATTAGATGGCGCTTTGTCCATCATTCTGTCGTGTCAACTTCAACTGAAACCGATCAACTTCAACTGAAATTTGAAGTTTTTATTTTGTTTATTATCAGAGCAGTCGAATTGCTATAAAATGTTGTATCACACTTAATGACCAAAATGAATTCTGTGATTTCTATAATAGGAAGGTTAACAATTCCATATAGGTACTCACCATTCGCGGAAACTGTACAATGTTATGCTTATATTGAGGATCTAAAATAAAATTTAGGATAACTTAGGCGTTGCTGATTTATAAAAAAAAAAACTAAGGCCAGATTTTTATTTTGGAATACTTTATCCTAAATAAGTGAGAAAAAATTTAGGGGGTGATTCCTTAGTGACTCATTCTAAGAAAAAAGTTCCTATTAACCTTTGTTGCAAATGTTTTTGAGATACCTATAATAGGTAAATCAGGGTCTCAAAAGAACACAGGTACTTTTTTCCAGTTTTTTTTATGATATCTCAGGAACCGTTTGAGATACCGAGCTCAACCTTCGTACATATCTAGGAGCCCAGTCTCATTGATATCAGCTATGGGTAATCTTTTTTTTTTTTAGGTATGCTATTATAGGTTCTTTATTGCTAACCTTTTTTTCATATGTTAGTGGTGGGGATTTTGGGATTGCTTGATTTTTGCCCCTAATATCTACGGCACTGGAAAAATTTACATTTGGTCGTAATTGCTAACGTTAACCCTTTTCGAAAAAAACAGCCATTGACGAAAAAAGCTTTGGATGTTTCAAAACATTAAGGACAAAAAAAATTCCTTTATCATAAAATCTCCGCCAATGACAGATGGACAAAACATAAATTAGTATAAAAAGGAGGCTAAAATAAATTATGAGACATGTAAGTACAATAACTGAGTTCTGTATCTCAAACGGTTCCGAGATATAATAATAATACAAAATAAATATAATAATAAAAAATATACAATAATAAATAAATAATAAAATAAATAAATTAATAAATAGATAAGTATAACAACCAAAACGATGCATTTTCAGTTGATTAACGGACAAATTCCCATTAACGGACACACGTTAAGGGGAATTTTTTCCTGAGAACGAGTAAGGAATCACCCCCTAAAATTTTTCAGGTATTTGGGATAAACCTGTAGGTATATCTTTTTTATTATCGAAAATATATTTTTAATTAATTTTTTTGTAGGTTCACACTTTTGTTTTTTGTCAACTTTTGTTTCTCTTATTGTTATTTACATATGTATTAGTTTTTCATGTCATTCGGTGTTAAAAAATCAAGAAAACCAAAAATTTCAGATATTCGAAGACACAATTTTCAAACTTTTTGTCTTAATTTTTAGAAATGTAAAGAAGAATTTTTTTCCTCCGAATGACGTCGATATGACGTCAATTATATGTACTCATATGTTTGACTTATGGTCTTAATGACATTCAGTGGAGAAAGATTATTTTTTCGAAAATGAAAGTTCTCGAAAAGTCAGATGGATGACGACTTCTGTCAACCTAGAAAAATCAATTTAATTATTTTTAATAATAAAAAAGAATGGCAAAAATAAGATTTTAGTTTTTTTCAGCATATTCCAATCTTTCAGCATATTTCAGCTACGACTGAAATTATCCTACATTTATTTTCTGATAACAAATAATCACAAAAATACAAAAAAAAATTTTTTCTAAATAAAAAAACATACTCTGTAACTAAAAACGAGCCCCCTGTGTGAAAGCTCCTTAAAAGTCTTATTAAAATGATAAATTTCTAACTACCTGCAAGTATAGTCAAGATTCCTGAACGATCAACAGGATAAATTTCCGCGGAATCGTTCAACTGATGGTAATATTCTGGCATACCACAAAAAGTCTGAAAAAAATTGACATGGCAATCACAATTATTAGGATTGTCATTGCCATGAACAATGTCTCATATTAAGGTGTAGGTACACTTTCTTCCTAAGGCCTTCCACCCAAAATTTGCCTTTCGATCTAAAATTTTCCCAACAAGTGGGTTCTGGTGTGGTCGTGGTGTTCTCATTTTTCAGGCCCATCTCATCTCTCAGATATTGAGTACTTCATTCAGACTGTCAAAACCTCGTCGCTTGTAACCTTGTAACTCTTATAAAAGAGAAGTGAGTTTGGGTGATGCTGAATGCTTGAAACTGAGGGCTGATGCAAGTTGCAGAGGACCAATGGTCAATCCTGTTGTGGTCATGGTATTCCCATTTCTCAAGCTCATCTCATCTCTCAAGCATTGAGTACTTCATCAGATAGTAAAAACCGCGCGAGTCAGGTGGTGCTGAATGCTTGAAGATAAGGTCTGGTAGGAGCAAATTGAATTTTACACTTTCGCTTCAAACCATCCATTAGTAGTCTCATCTGGAATCTTACGTTTCTCTCGGATTACCAAAACAGTGTCTTATATTAAGAAAAAACGGAGTCAGATGGCGTTGAACGCACTCCAGCAAAATCTGAGAGGATGTATTTCACAAGATTTAGGAGCTCCAACAACTTTTTAGTCATCAGGTTGGTTACCTGCAAAGATCGTTTACCTCGACCTGTTGTCTATTAGGAAACTTCGCTTCTTATACATAACTCAAATCTCAATCCAAATTGGTATCTTTTTCTTCTAAAGTCCTCTCTTCAGTACCTACCACTACCTGTATTCAGAGATTCAATAAGTAGGTATAGGTACATCATCGAGCGTTAACTCATTCGAACTCCGAGATTTGCTCTGAGAAACATGAGATTTGATGATGAGTCCACAATCACTTGATATTGGTGAGACCAACCACCTCGTTCTTGCTGTTTGTCACATGCCTTGTATTTCTTATCTTCTCTTACACAGCAATGATTTGATATTATTGACCATCAGAACAGGTTCCACTTTCCATGACAGCTGCATCATCTCCATTGTTACGAGGTTAAATAATTGTTAGGAAAACGTTAATTATTCAATCCTCGCACCTAAATATAACCGACTTTGGGTTCCTGGACACGTGAAAGGTTCAATGGAGTAATCTGATCAATAATTTAATAGTAAAAAATTATTTAATAGTAAAAAAAAGTCTCGAAACTTAAGTTTTTAGGGACAAGAGTCCTACATGGAGTATTATTCTACCATTCGCATTTGTTGGGTACAGGTACATTTGTTATCGTTCGAGGTCTTAAATATACTCTTCAAAAGTGTTATTCGGCTATAGTTTGACATTGACAATATTTTATTATCTTTTAATTTTTCCTCTCGTGCATGCAAACTTTTCTATTAAGGGCAAGTTTTTTGCCTTGTTTGGTCTTACTGATTGTACGGGTAGTGTCCTGTAATTTATAGACACGCTAGTTCCAAAAGGGTTGTGAAACGGATTTAAAGCACTAGTAGTGTTTTTAATTGGACACCCGCAAAACGGAAATAGCTGAAACCGCGACACGCGACTCTCATGATGCGGCTGTCTACTACGTAGAGCAATAATAATAATAACAGAGCTTGGAATTACATATTCACTATTTTTATGACATCCATAGACAGAGTCTCGTCGGCGAAGACACAGGAAATGGTATTCATAACTCCGGTGTTTATGCAGCGAGTTAAAAATCCGAACATAGCGTAATATTCCTCGAAATATCACCGTTGAATTTTAAATCGGCTATTATACTCACAAATGAACACAATTTTTGAATTATATTATGTAACGCGACCGAAACGATTCAACACGTCAGACAACAATGGAATAATAAGTTGTCAATACTGTTTCTGTCAAGATCACAAGCGAAATCATGTTACCTTAGAACGTGATCCTTTGTTTTACTCTATTGTTTTTCAATTACCTATTCAATTATCATATTAGAAAATAAAGTATTATATAGGTAGAAGGAAAAGAACTAAACTTAAATATTTCTGAATGGAAAATATAAAAAAAAATTTACGTAGGTATAGATAATGGCTCTTATACAATTCCTACAAGCTCTAATATAAGTTAGCCTCCAACGGTATATTTTGAAGATTCATCAGTGCTGAACAATAGTAAAAAAAATAAGCTATATAGGTCAAAAATAGTCGGTAGCAGGGCTGATGTATGAATAAAAAATTGTGGACTCCCAAGCAGTATTAAAGTAGCAGCCACTGAGTTGGGAAGTAATCGAAACTTTCACTAAGTCATTATTACGTATCTAAGACTAAATTTATGACACTATAGTTATTATTACCTCAATTCAGACTTTTGAAGTAAAGTTATGTTTCTTCTTAGTAGCTTTTAAAGCCCACGAAGCGTTATCGTCACTAATAAATTACCTCAAAATCGTTGGAACCTTGAAGTAATATGAAGTAATATTATGATAGTTGCAATAACTTTGACAGGTTGCCTAATATTTACTTCAAAGTTTTTCAAACTTAAAAGTTGTTGTTGAAGTTACCGCTACGTTGGTGGGACTTGAAACTGAAATTTGAAGTCGCGGAGTCTTGTAGCGTTCACTACCTATTTGTTTTATGTCCCAGTTACTTCTAAAAAAATACCATAAAGTAACGACAACTTTAGTAGAGGGATTTTTTTAGTAAGAGGTATAGACCATGCTTCCAGTGCTCACACCTACATTTACTTACTACAGTCAGATCAGCTGATATACTGACTTAACTTAACTGGTTGGGTAATTTAGTCAGTCTGATTTGATTCATTAAGTTCCAGCTGGCACCACTTGGAACTACAAAGTAACTATGACTTGCAAGGACTCTGATGACCATCGCAACTCACGATAAAGTTATCATTGGTTTCAATTTTTAACTCACAGCTAATCTCAAAATAAAATGTTACCAAAAACATATATTCTCCTGCTGACTTTGCAATATTAACTAACGTGTATCAACCCGCGACATTGTATATGAATCAGTAAAAGTTGACAGCATGATGAAGCAGAAAATGATATGTAAAAGAAGAGAAAATTATAAGACAAAAAAAAATGAGTACAACAAACGACAGCGCATGCGATAAACAGGAGATTCCATTCAAGTAGCGGATACCACGTTATTACGTACCCGCTACGTCAGCGGAAAGTATTAGTTCCAGGGTCGTCGCTATAACTTTTATCACACTTGAAAATTGTTCCCCATTTTCGTGACAGACATCATGTTATAGAAACAAGTGAAAAGTGGCCGTAAGAATGTGCTTTCACTTTTTCGATATCTTTTGCAATAAGCCAACTAGATGAGAATTTAAAATTCCAAATATTTCAGTTTTTTAATTTTTTTTTTTCAAAAACTATTTGAGATAACTGAATTTTTTTCTCTGATTATTATTGAGCTTAAAATTTAGCAGCTTTTCTCTAATTTAACCGAGTCCATATCTCTTTTAGTTTCCGAAATCCCAATTATTTGCTCGAATTTGACTCCTTGAACCCTATATAATATGCGCATATTATTCATTCCTGCTGATCTATTCTTCTGCTTTTACTATTATTGTGAATGCATTATATTATGCGGTTACATTGGTGTATGCGACCTACAATAATTACTTCAATCAAATAAGCACAACTTTGAATCAGTATACCTACCTAGTCAACAAACTTTCAATTTCGGTGCCAACAATGATCTACGCCACTGTGCCATAGATTACCTGGCCGGTGTCCAAGATGGCTGCCAGTAATAACAATGTGTCATTAGATCAGTGTGACATTTTATGATGTATAAATGTAATCGCCTATTAGGCTAAGCCTGTGTATTAGAATTAGCAGGGCATTCCTAGGTGCGGCGTCTGTACAATATTAATTATAAATAGACGGTTCCATTGCAGATAGATAGTCCAGTAGGTATGTAACGTTTGACAGCCGCACCGGCGTTATGTGTCTAATTGCCTTGTAATGTAATACATAATCTGCACTTTGCATGACTCGTATATTATCCAATATGCAGATAGTATCGCTCTGGATCACCCATTACATCCGAACCTCAAATCAGCTCTGACGTTGACATGAAATGACATAATGTTGATGGTATATTCGGGATTACTAATTAACATTAATATTGAGAGCAGGTATAGCTACACGTATAACGCATTGTTATCTGATGGTAATTTATCGGATCATTGCTGGAGCTAATTATAGGTAATAAGTTCTAAGTTCGGTTATTGTTTCGAATTATTTTGTAGTAGGTATCTGGTTTAGGTAAGAGTTATCTAGTTGGCTTGGAAAATTTTTGAGCTTTCATATAGCTCCTGATGACTTATGACATATTATAGCTCTTGATGACTGCAAGAAGATTAATACATTTTCAATGGTAAAAAAGATACTTTGGTTCCAATTAGAAATCTGAAATATTCGTTTTTTTCAGGAAATTTCAGCAGCGACTAAATTTTGTTTCAGATTCTCAATAAGCATGAAAATGTGCAACTCTTCTCTAATTTAAACCATCCTGTATCTCTGTTAGTTTTAGAGATCCTAATAATGGCGACAGAGACAAAAAACGGTTTGTATAAAGGTCATTTTACTCAAAATAACGGAGTTTAGCAGCAGTGGTTCATTTATAACCAGAAATGTTAGGAATCTATAAATATTTTTGACCACTTAAGATACCAAATACTTAAAAAATTAAATTTAAATTTGTTCACGAGATGTAAGTACCTTGTGTGGCTATTATAAGTAGTTATGAAGGAACTGCCGAAAAAAAATTACGCAATTTATTGTCTTAGTTGCTATGACCATGAGAGCCCCTTGAACTCCGAGAATCCAACAGTTGCAGGATCTATTTTCAAATGTTTTAGGATCGATGCGTAGGTGAATTTTCTTCTGTGGACGAAAGATGACGTGAAGAGGTTTGAACAGATTGAACCTGGTACAGTAATGATGGGTGAATCGAAATGGTATAGTTTATCCTGATTTTTGTGGATCATTTTGAGAAGAGAGGACAGGGCAGGCAGGGTAAGAAGTCTAAGCCGACTGAATGGTCTATGCCAGGACTTCTGAACGGTCAAATCTGCCAAGATCCTAAACTCCCTTTTTTGAAGAAGAAAAACCCTGCGGAAAGATCTCTCAGACCCACCCCATACGGCTAGATTATAGGACATCTGACTAATCAAATGCCCATTATAAACATCTAAGCGAAGAATTTCATGGCACACCGTGTGTTGTCCCATGAAGTCGTCTGAGAAGGAAGCAAGGCGACGGCATAAAGGATCTGCGTGAGATGACCTGTTTAGGTCTTGGTCGATGTGAAGTTTAGGTCTTGGTTGATGAGAAAGCCCAAAAATTTCACTACACCCGTTGGCCTGATCAAGACACTATCGGTGGTTATGAAGGGTAAAGGAGGAAGACATGATCGGTTAGAATGAAAATAAATCAACACAGTTTAGTCTATAAGTTGAGTTTTAATTTATTTTCCCTGAACTATAAAGAAGCTCTTCAAAGGAAGTTTAACGGTATTTATCAGAATAGGTAGGTCGCATGGTGTAATTACCTCCCCTAATCACAGAGTAAATTAGGGGAGGTAATTTTTGGGCCCACGTCGTTAATAAGGAAAATAATCGGACCTATAACGCTACCCTGTGGCACCCCAGAAAAAAATCGGAGAAAAAAGTGATCGTACAGGTTGACCATCAGATCCAGTAATCTGAACCGCCTGCGTTCTTTCTCTGTAGGCACCAACCTATAGTAAGCCATGAAAGGAGAAATCAACAAACTCCAACATTCTTCAGTTTCCGTAAGAGGCACTCGTGAGTCGTGGCACACACTGTAGAAGACTTTGGAGACATCCAAAAGCCATTCCACAGTGCGCATTCCTATCTCCATACCCTCAGATATAAATTTCGTAAGTCTGGGTGATCTGTTTTTAAGGAAACCACTGGGATCGGGAAAGGATCCCCGTCTTGTCAAGAAAGTCAAGACGAGACGAGACGAGGGATTCAAGAATTTCATCAAATACCGATAGTAGAAGTTGGTCGGGGGTTTTCGGGGTTTTTGACGCCTCCTTTTTTGAAAATGGGCTTAACTAGAGCTGCTTGAGTTTCTCGGGGAATACACCTGTTTGAAAGGAGTTTTCTGATTTCTGACATTAAATTTGCAAATAGTTGTCTTCTTTGATCAACACTTTGAACTCTTTGGAAAACACTTTCCATGTCGTTGAATAGTCCAGGGATTTGAATTCAGGCTTCAATAATAATTATTATCTTATAATAAAGTTTTCCAAAAATATTGCCTGTTCCTGACGCTCTGCGCGGAGGTACACTTTTCACAAAAATATGTTAATGAAGGCTAAATTCTGGTTTAAATCGTTGCCACCGATTTCCATCATTCAGGTAAAACTAGGGACAATTTAAATTCCAGCAGTGCGTCCAGATTTATCCAGCAACACTGAGTTAATTTTAAAATTGCAATTAGAAGGCACCTAGTGAGAAAGTGATAGTGAAAAAATATATACGTTTCAAAAAAATATACCCTACGTTGTGTTTGATAGACAATACCATAAAAAATGAAAAATTATCATAATTTTATTCGTAAAAAAAGGAATTCCAATTAAGCTCAATACTTAAACGCAGATACTCTAAAGTTTGAAACACTGGAATTTCATATTTACCTTGAAATCCATCGACAATTATATCCCGCACTTGGTATAACAGCAGTGTAAAGAATCTAGTAGGTAGTTAAAGTATCTATCTCTCATGAATCTATTAACACTCCATATCTAATTATAAACAATTGCTAATAGAAATGTTGTTGAGGAAAAGTTGTAAAGCTACGCATGGTAGAGCAGCTGACTTAATAATGAATCCTGTATAAAAATTAGGACATGCCCATGATGATGATTATTAATGTTCGCCCATTAACAACCATCGATAAGAACCCCACATACATCATCCTGCTCAGGAATGGAATTTACCATAAATACAGTATTAAAATGTAAATGGAAGGGCATACTGGTAACAGGACCGACACTTCACAGACGGAGGAAATATTAATAAGCTAAATTAAGTCTGTCATCGCCACTTAGAGCATTGATAAAAGGGGTGCAGAGGCACGAGTGTGACAGGTGTTCCCGCTTTCTGGGAATACGGAATGCCCGGCTTGTCTACTCACACATCGCACTCGCGGTACTGCTGTCGTTCGTTATGAAAGCCGTAAATAATGTCCGTGTGTCAGGTGTGTACCTCGCGACATGTCCCTGCCATTACCCATTGGCGAGATCTCATCGAAGACGTGACACTAGACACTACATTGTCACGAGTTTGCGATTTTTAGAAAAGATGGAGTATGGAGTGGAAATTCAGTGCTAATACTTCCTGCTTGTTGCTGTGATATTTTACTCCTCCATGCATATACAAGCATAGGTGTACCAAATATCTAGAACAGTCACCATGCAATTATTCGAATTTGACTAAATTTGGAAAATTTAAATCGGAAGTGTTTCATCAAAAATCAGGAATCTGGCATTTGTATAAATACACCCGGCACCTTCTTGGGCCTCTCATTAATTCATTATTTAAGAAGTCAAGAACGATGCAGCATTATCCTTTGTCAGGTCTTGGATTTTTTCATGCATTTTCAAAGAAATAAGGAACGCATATATAGGAAGGAACACATACTATGTTCAATGCCATTGCATCAAGCGCATCAAGCTAATGCACTAAAGAAAAAAATCAGCCGTGTTGGCCTAATTTTGACTACGGTGCAAGATGATAGGTAGGTAATAAAAAAGCATAATAAATTCCTTTTACTCCTGATTGATGTAAACTAGTCCTAATAATAAACCAGCCGCTATATCTCAATAATGAGCATTCGGAATTCGGAATGCGGGAATTGAAACATTGTAATACGCCGTCCCGATGATTAATCTATCTGATGATACGACTCTGGATATAATTATTACCACCGCGATCGCAGCGGGCTTGTCATAAACGGCGGCGATGCTCATTTGTTGGACGCCTGCGTCGGTTTGTCATGGCCTGCTTTATTAATTAATACCTCGCTTATCCATCATCTCTGGCTCATTAACCGTGAAAGGACCAATTTACAACTCGCGCACAACTCTGCCCTCCGTCAGATTTATATCGCGCAGTCACGCTGTCTCGACCATTATTTCTGTGTGTGCGCACTCCTTCCAATATAGAATCGCTACGACGGTGACTCCTCTCCACTAATTCGAAAATTAATAGAGAATTTATTTATAATTTGTTAGAATCCTCCCCGTTTTAATAACTTGGAGTGTCAGTGATTTTTTTTTTAATTAGGTACCTACCTACCTACCTATATCTATAATTCTCTAACATTGCTAGGAATGAGTCTTATTGGCTTATTTTTGACTATTATTTGTCATCAATTATTTTTTATGGGATCATTAGCTTTAGGTTGCCAAATCGATGACTCATCGTGACTGTAAGAGCAATACTATTGACGGATAGCTCTATTGACGTCACAATTTTTATGTCTCTTTTTTTACTTCTATACACACATCCCTGATGGTGTGTCAAATTATGTCCTATCGTTTTACTTTTCCTCCTCATCCGAATTTCGCCTTTGGATATCAAATCTTCTCTTCAACATTGTATCCTGGTAGTCATAGTCACCCTGCTCAGGCATATATATTCAACCTATCCTAGTGAATTCTCAAGCCCCATCACTTTTGCCACCACCTCTTTTATGCTTACACCATCTTATCAAAAAAAGTCTCCCAGATTTTGAGACTCAGCCAGAGAGCAGTTACCTGACCAAAATATGATTCACTAAACCTTAAAAAAACTCGTTCACCGTACGCTCTATCAGCTAAGTTACACCATAACAGTTTCCACATCTTTCCAGATCGATCATCAAGCCATAAAACCTCAAAAAGTTTGCACATTCTGGTAATTTTTTTCTAGAACATCCTTAGAAGCTGTTTTAGATTTATTGCACCAAATGCGCGGAGACGATTTTACATTAAACTCCATGTTTCATGAATCATTTTTATCTTGAAGAAGAGAGCGACCTATAGACGTCATATACGTTCCCTTCCTCGAAAACCAGTTACCAATCTGGGTAAGAGAAAATTTTCATGCAAATAATTCAAAACCCCTATAATTCAATTTTTATGATTGCTCTAATTTTCGGGATTACCAAAGATTTAATAGAATATGAAGACATTCCTAGACATACTTACCTACATTGACTTGATAATTCGTTACCAAAAATTATGGTAATTTATAAACAAAGAGCCGGGCTATATCAGAATATCATGTATAGTGATTTATTTATTTATTCAGCAGCATTCGACTACTACAAGTCAAATGCATTTGTCGTCTTGATTGCAGCAACAAAACGGACAGACAGAACTGTCTCCAGGTTCTAATTATTCCATATTAGCAAACATGATACTCCAAATTGACATCTGGATATAAGGCTTATTGAATTATTCAGCTGCTTCGCTTGTACAGGAGCAATTATAACATTATTGTCGTTCTAACCCTTCCCTTAACAGAGCAACAGCCAAACTTTATACCATCAGCTGGAGAGTTATGTATTTGTTTTCTAATTTACCTTTTTTAAAAAGGTTGATTTAATTAGAAACCAATACAATTAGTGAAGCCTACTAGTAAAACAAGATGTTGGTTTTACATTTATATATTTCCGATAAGTACACTTAGGACTTTTCCTAAACAGCAATAAATTATATTCGTCAACTGCGATGTGAACCCGTCGAAAGCATATCGTAGACTTGGTGAGTTACAGTAAAATTAACTATTCGATGTTAAAGCAACAATGCTTGATTAGCAGGAAAACGGGAGTAAAATGCAGAAATGCATTTTATTTGTTGCACAGTGTACAGTGTTGTCATATTGACTCCTCCCTTCTGAGATGGGAATTCATGGGGAAAATTTGATTTCGAAAAAATGAAAACGAAAATTAATTTGATTCCATGAATTCACATTGACATCATAATGATTATGATTTTGGCTAATATTGTTTGATTTCTTTTGGGTTCGCATCTTACATAATAATGCAGTAACCAATCCTATTATTCTAGGGTAT
Organism: Malachius bipustulatus; assembly: GCA_910589415.1. Taxonomy (NCBI): domain Eukaryota; kingdom Metazoa; phylum Arthropoda; class Insecta; order Coleoptera; family Melyridae; genus Malachius; species Malachius bipustulatus. Next base: position 30,326,050 of record OU342631.1, on the reverse strand, counting down.
TATTAACTTTAACTTATTCTAGTACATTAAAATTCTTATTTTTGAATTACTTTCGTGGTGCGGGTGCAGGAAATGCTTCGAGTGGAGCGCTTTCTCCTTTATCCACACTAGTTTTATCTGGCTTGAGACACTTGCGAAAGTAATCCCTCTTACAGTATAATATTACAAATATAATGAATATAATTAGTACAAGACAGATTGTTAGACTTGAATGAAACCAATTTGCTTGTATTATTGGTACCTCTAAAATTGGGTCGTTTGCCTGAAGGGTTAAGCTTGACAGTTTGTCTAAATTGATTGATTTCAAATTAAGCTGGATTGGTTTGACATTCATGACTTCTTTGTCGACAGGAGGAAGGTAAACAGGTTCTTCCTTTATTTGTCCTTCTAAATTACTATAGGTAAATTCTTTGGTGGTGAAAGAACAAGAGTAAGGCACGTCTATTAAAAATACACCTGTTAGTTTCTGCACTTCCTCGTTTACGCACTTTTTGTGTATCAGAGTCTCTGTAGGTAAAATCACCAGATATTTCTGATCACTGATTGTCTCCACTAATGGATCACTCACATTTATAGGAACATGTTTACAATTTGGGTATGCTGTTACTTTTAACAAATTTTTAATGCACACGTCTTGCTGAAAGTTTCTTTCTACTTTATCAATTGAGCAATAATATTGTTGTTGCAAAAAGCGACAATTCTCTTTAAGATAGTAGATGGAATTCTCTTTCATAGCAACATATGGCGTTGGTGGAATTATCACCGTGTTATTAGAAGTTGGAACGGAGTATAGATGATAGAGATTATACATTTGAGGGTCAAGGATGGGAATGTGTAAAAGAAAAACTACGTGCTCTGGCGTGATATACACTGTGTCTCTTGAATTTCTGGACATAGGGAATTCCCATGTTAAAATAAACTATTGTAAATATTGGCTCCCCTAATTATTTTACAGTAAAATGTCAAATGTAAAACTTCTTAAGGAAAAAAAGCTGCTTCTTATGCTATAATTGGATTTTCATTTGGTTCATCCGTTTTCAAGAAAATCAGGAAAAACTGAACGGTTTTTCGCAGTTTTTCAAGGTTGCTTTGCTTTTGACAGATAATGCTAATAAGATAATAATAAATCTCTAATATTTCTAAGTGCAATTGCCAGAATAATGTCAATAAATTTTACTTTTTCTTCAATGGTGTTTTGGTGCAATATGGTTTTTCTTCAATAATTCATTTTTATAAACAAGTTTTCCTTTAAAAAGTAATAATTTGCCACTTAAAGTTTTAATAATGAATGAATTACTTTTAAACAATCAGTTATTGACAATAATTAATAATTTTTAGCATTATCTGTCAAAAGCAAAGCAGCCTTGAAAAGCTACGAAAAACCGTTAAGTTTTTCCTGATTTTCTCGCAAACGGATGAACCAAATGAAAATGCAATTGTACCATAAGAAGCAGCTTTTTTTCCTTAAGAAGTTTTAAGTTTGACATTTTACTGTAAAATAATTAGGGGAGCCAAGATTTCCAATAGTTTATTTTAACATGGGAATTCCCTATGTCCAGAAATCCAAGAGACACAGTGTAGAAATCTACGCTAATTGTTCTTAGAAATAATACATTATCCATAGAGTAGTAATTGTCCTTATCATGAAACTTGTTCAATTCCCTTTTCATTTCAGTAATCTGATCTTCGTTAATCACAGTAAGGTGTAGCTGTTTAAGCATTGCAAAGCTGACTGCTGCATGAATATTGGTTATTAAATTCTGCAGTTCAGAGACACTAATTCTTAACAAGGTCAGTGTTGCTAGTAGATCTTGTTCGCGTATTGCTTTTAACGTAAAACTTATTTGATCGAAATTTGAGGAGATGTTTCCTATTATTTGTTGGAAATTTTGGATTAATCTGCTGTTCATGGACAGTTGCTTATTAAAATGTTTTATTATGTTTTCTTGATTATTGGATAATTTTGAAATGGCCTTATCATATCTTTCGCCGTCGTCAGCGTCTAGATTTCCGGAAATAAACTTGAAAATGGATCCGATGCCATTGAATAATCCTCGTTCGGTTCTGTTTTTTGGGGATGTTAGTGCATCAGGATGGATTAATTTGATTTGAGATTTTAAGTGAACGGTTTCTACTTTTAGGTATGAGAGTTCAGTTCTTGCCATCGTTTTCGTATGGTCAGTACTGTTCTCTTGACGAATCCTAACATGTACGTCGCTAATTATTTTGTCAAGTCTTTGAATCTGATTGCGAATGTTTGTCAGAGGATAGTTATGTAAAAATGTGTGATGGGTGACTTGTATCCTTGTCATGCCTAATCTCAGAGGTAAAATTCCAGGATTGTTTTTGAGATTCTTAATTTCTATGCGTTGGGCGTAGTTTAGTTGAATAAGGTTAAGTAGTAAGACTACTAGTGCTGGGCCTACCGACAGGTTCATCTGGAACAAAAGCCTTCGTTAGTTGTGACTTTCGAATAGGTTTTAGTTCTTGTTTGTGGTAGATTTTGTCTTTGCTTGTCAGCACTTTATCGCCTAAGTCTTCTTTGGCGTGTATCATTTTATACGGTGCTGCGGTTTTATCTCGCTGGGGATCTTTTATATACACGGGCTGATTCTGTGAGAGTGGTTCAAAGTCTTTTCTTCTTTGATTTTCGTACACTAGTCGCTTCCGTTTGCGTTCTAGTTCTTCATTATGAACTGAATTATATAGTGCATGAATTCTATTATACAGTTCGTTTGAGTATTGAAAGTAAAAGCTTTCATCTAACACATCTAGTAGATCATTCGCTTCTAGGTGACCATAGAGTAATTCGATTGGTTTGTAATTTGTTTGGGAATGTATGGTTCTGTTATAAATAATCACCGCATTCTCGAAAACGTTCAAATTCAGAATTTTCTCTTTAGAAACAGTAATAGTTTTAATTATTTCAAGAAGAGTTCCATGAGCTCTTTCTATCGGACTGTTACTGTTTGGATGTTTGGGCGTTATTAGGTGATGCGCTATTTTGTGTACCTTTAAAAGATCTTTAAATAGGCTAACGTCGAATTGGTTATCCGTAACTAAAGTTTTCGGCAATTTGTAGTGCGAAAAAAGGCTAATATATGCTTCTGCTATGTCGGCTGTATTTAGGGAATTTAGTTTTTCGTACATAACGTACTTAGTGAACGAATCTATTGCCGTCAAGTATTTCTTGTTTCGTATGGAAAAGATATCCATGAATACAAGTTCAAAAGGGGCCTTGACTGTAGGTGTCAGTCTCAATTTATATCGTTCGGGGTGACGTTCGTACTTTGCTTGCTGGCAGACTGTACATTCGTCGACATATTTTTGACAATCAACATTTAAATTTGGCCAGTAGTATGTTCTGGAAAGTTCGGAGGTTAGCTCTTGAGCTCCTCGATGATTTGGGGCGTGAAATTGATTCAACAGGGTTCTTCTAAAAGGCAAGTCTGTCACATCTTTTAAGTTTTTATGACTATACGTAAATTTTATAGCGTTATCGAACATATTGTTCACGAGGGTGGCTAAGGTTTCGTAAAATTCTGGTCGCGTACAATGAATTGCATTCGTAGTTTGAGGATCAGCATATTCTTTAAGTACGTTTCGTATCTCGCTGTCATAATTATTGTAAGTAATACTGACTAAGAATTTATCTTTATCAAAAACTGAATTTCTGCGTAATTCTGGTTGTGCTCTAAAGCTAAAGATAAATTGTTTTTTATAAAAGTTAATTGGTTTATCCGTGATCGGTAACGTCGCGTTTACATTCTCCGCTTGCGAGTGTTGACTAGCATCAGAGTTATTTTCAGGATTTTCTGGTAGGGGAGTTCTTGGAAGTGTTGATGGTTCGATTCTAATATCCGAAATTATGTTTATTTTACTACTTGATTTTTCTTTACGAGGGGTAGTTGTTTTTACTTTCGGGAGAGCATTTAGATTTTCTAGTTGTTCATCGAGTTCATGAACTTGTAGAGGTGGACGCTCTGCGATGTCGCCTGGGTTGTTAAACAGTGACAGGAGGTCATCGGGGGTACTTACTTCCACGGGGTTTGCCTCTAGACGGGAAAGAAAGTCGGCATTGGTGTTGTATTTGCCCTTTTTATAATGAATGGTATATTTGAACTCTTCTAGTTTTAATCTCCATCGGATTACTTTAGAAGTGGGGTCTTTGTAATTAAATAGCCATTTTAAGGGCTGATGGTCAGTGATGATATGTATTTCATGTCCCAAAATATAGGGTCTGAACATCTTGGTTGCCCATATTACCGCTAAACACTCCCTTTCATTGGTTGTGTAATTTACTTCATGCTCGTTTAAGGTTTTACTTATGAACATGATGGGTTTATCGCTCCCTATGGGCCCTTGCGAGAGTACTGCGCCAATCCCTACGCTTGATGCGTCCGTTGTCACGTTGAAGGGTTTCGTGAAATCGGGATAGCTTAGGACCGGAGGATTTGTGATTATTTTCTTAATAGTTTCAAAAGCTTGGACGAACTCTGGACCGTGTTCTATTTTGTTTCCCTTTTTTAGGCAACGCGTCATAGGTTTGGTGATAGTTGCGTAATTTTTTACGAATTTTCGATAGTAGCCGGTGAGTCCGAGAAAAGATTTGATTTGTTTCTGGGTGGTCGGTAGTTTAACATTTTTTATTTTTTCTACCAGTTTGGGATTTGGTTTGATGCCGGTGTTCGTTACTAAATGGCCAAGGTACTCGATTTCGGTCAGGCAAAATTCAGATTTTTCAAGCTGAACCTTGAATCTGTGCTCTCTTAACCTTTGAAAGACTAATTGGAGGTTGTTCAAATGTTCTTCGAAAGATTTACCTAACACAATGATATCGTCCAGATAAACGAGACATATATCATTAATCAGACCTTTTAAAACGTTGTTCATCACTCTGGCGAAGCAAGCTGGTGCATTCCTTAAACCAAAGGGCATGCGTAAAAAGTGCCAGTGACCTTGTTCTGTCGAGAACGCCGTTTTATGTTGGTCCTTGGGGTCGATTTCTATTTGCCAGTATCCGCTCTTAAGATCTAGTTTTGAGAATATTACGGAATTTCCTAACAGATCTAGGACTGTGGCAATATTGGGTATTGGATACTTGTCTTCAACAGTCTTTTCATTCAACTTTCGAAAATCCACCACCATGCGCCAAGACTTTTCTCCATTCTTATCTGGTTTCTTTGGAACTAAAAAGATTGGCGAGCAATAAGGGGAATCACTCTCGGTGATGATGTTTTGTCTCATCATTTCGGCAAGTTGCTTATTGATTTCGTTTCGTTGAATGTGTGGAAAACGATACGGTTTTGAAAAAACAATTTCGTCTGTTTTCAACGGAATTTGATGTTTCGTACTGTTGGAAAAGGTTAAGATGTCACCTTCACGATAAAAGATGTCTTGATATTTCTCACATAATTTTTGGGTCAAGTTTCGTTTTGGGGTAGGTAAGTGACTTAGATCTAAGGATGGTAAGTAATTAATAGATGCATCAGGTCTTGTTGCATTGCAAATATCAGTTTCGTTTTTATTAATGTGTTGGGCGTGAATTTGCTCCTTGAATTGTCTAGGCAATTCTTCGAGGTTTCGTATTACTGGTACCTCGCAGTGGTAGTTATCTGCCGTTGTTATAGTGTCAGGAATTACTCCGCCGCTCACATATTGTGTCGGTATTAACACTGTGCCTTTTCTTATTTTAATGGGGACTTTCACTTTAGTCACTTCTTGTTCTATTTCGTTATTACAGTCCGCTACCTTGGGATCATATTTCAGCAGCTGGTGAGTTAGGTCATTTAACTTTACCGTTCCAAGTGCATAATTAATTTCTGCATTGGTTATTTGTAAAATATCGGAGCCTATTAGAATATCAAAACTGTGATGGAAGTTAACAATGAAAAGTTTTATAAATTGACCTACCTTAAAAAGATCTATGATTACGCATCTTTGATGTCTAGATTCATTTCCTATTGTTTTCAAAATAAAATCCTCGTCATACACATAGTCAAGGAAATATTTGTTAACAATGTCTGGATTAATAAGCGAGTGGGTGGAACCTGTGTCTATCATCATATTTAACTCGGGGTTGTCAAATTTAAGGCATGGTAGTATTGGATCTATTGGCATTTTATAATAGTCGTAGTTTTTGGTTATGGCTAGGTTTGTTTTTCGTCTGTCGCAAGTTGACGAAAATTTTCAACCTTTGATGGATCTTGGTCATGGAATTCGTGCTCTATATCACGAGATTGAATATCTTGCGGATTCGCTTCATAGTCACAACTTACATTATTACCGTAGTAATTATGTTCGTCATCATATGGCAGATAGCTGGGGTCGTGAACCTCGTTCATGTACTCGGTTTGACCAGGTGTAATTTCTACATCTTGCATTTCTGCAGAAAGGACTTCTGTATAATTAATCTGTGGTCTTGGCTGACGCCAATTTTTAAAGTTTGAGTTCAATGATCTATTTAGAGATCTCGCGTTGTTTGTGAACATAGGCGTTGGTCTGTTTGTAGAGGGGTTCGTTCGATTAATTTGCCTATTAGTACCGAACGCATTATTGGAAAATTGAGATGTATGCATTCGTTGGGAATTTATAGGTTGTGCATTTTGAAAATTGAAATTCGCTGGGCGAATCGGATTGAACGCTGGTCTTGTAGCCTGTTGAACGGGCGAATTACTTGTATTATAGAAATTGTTTGACCGTTGGTTTGGGAAATAATTCGGAGTAAAGGACGGTCTATACACAGGACTGACTTTATAATTTTCCGACGGTTTTTGCATACCTGATTTATGTGTCTTTTCGTGCGGATGTTTACTTATATAGTTTAGCACAATGCTATTCGCTTCTGTCAGGGATTTTGGTGATTTAATATCCAAAATGGTTTGCAATAAGGGAGGACAGTTGTTATACAGCACTTCGAGCGCTGTCTGCTCGTTAATTTCTTTGTATACGATTTTCTGGTTGTTAGTAATGTCGTCGTCCATTTGGGTTTTTATGTCTAGTTGGGTTTGCAACGTTTTGATACGTTCAATGAAGTCATTTACATTTTCTTGGTTCCGAATTCTTAAAGTTTTGAATTGGTGAGCCAAAATCCTGCGATCGGTAAAATCGCCAAATTTATTTCGGAGTGCCTGCTTTAAAGAAGGCCAATCCGTTAAGTCGGATCGACAACTCACGAAATCATTTGCTTCCTTCTCTAGTTTATTGCAGATCATACAAAAAACATACTGATTAAGGGTATCGTCATTGCTGTTCCCGTACCTATGATAGTAAGGGTCTATTTTTAGGATGAATGTTTCCAGGGTAGATGGTTGTCCGGAGAATTTGGGGAGAATTTCCCCGTAATTTCTTGCTGCAGAAATTAGGGTTTCAACAGAAGGTTGGTTGGTACCTGCTTGGCTACCTGCTGCGTTGGCATTCGATCTAGTATCAGGGGGTGCCATATTATTTATTGGATTATTTACAAGAATAGGTTCGTTTCCCTGATCGAGAACAAGTTGGTCAATTGATACGTTTAAGTCTTCACCTTCTAGACTTTCTATTCCTTCTGGATTACCTAACGATTCGTTTCCGCTCGTGTATTCTACAGATTGCTCAGAGTCACTCATAAAAATAATATATTTGGTGGTAAAAAAAAAATAAAATTATTTAGATAGTACGTAAGTACTTAGACTTGAGTCTGCATGTTAAAAAGAGGGTAAATATTTATCGAAATTTTACGAAATATCAATAGTTGTTATTCTAAGTTTGAATCGCTTTCTGATTTAAGGGTTTCAGGAAGGCGAGAAGAAAGGTATAATAAGGGGTTAGTTATATACATATAAAATACACATAAAATGCAATAAAAATCTAAATATCTGCAATTTTCGATATACGTACTGCACGAATAATCTCTCACATAGCAAAGATTAGGGGTTACTTGAGTTATTTACTATTTTTATATACTGGGTATAAAAACAACAAATATTTCGTGGTTATAAAAGTGTGATTGCTACACTTAAAATGAAAATCTTAAAATTACCAAATAAAATTTGTTTCTAAAAATAAAGGTAATGCAAAATTTGTCATGCAAAATAACATTAATTAAACTCAGCTTTCTTGTATTAACTTGATTCTTAAGACGTGAATAAAAATTAAATGTTAAAAACGTTAAAACACAAGAGTCGTTGCTTCTGGTGTTCTTCAATTGTTATGATTCTTCTTTAATTATTATATATATGGTTTCTTGTGAACCTTGATTGATTATGAGTATAATACTCGTATAATTGTTTCCAAAATTGTTGTAAAAATATATTTCTGACCTTTGATTTCGGAGGAGACCTGGTTGATCCTGGTTGCTCGTTTCCTTGTAGTTTTTGGAGGAGACCTGGTTGATTTCCGGGTTGCTCGTTTCCTTGCAGTTTCTGGAGGAGACCTGGTTGATTTCCGGGTTGCTCGTTTCCTTAGGGACAGGTTCGAATTTTCGTGTTCTTGGTTGGCTACGGAGTCGGTGCTGGAGGTATCCACACGGAATCCGAATTTACGCACTTACACGGCACACACGAAAAAATCCGGATGACTGCGCCAGTTATGTATTTGTTTTCTAATTTACCTTTTTTAAAAAGGTTGATTTAATTAGAAACCAATACAATTAGTGAAGCCTACTAGTAAAACAAGATGTTGGTTTTACATTTATATATTTCCGATAAGTACACTTAGGACTTTTCCTAAACAGCAATAAATTATATTCGTCAACTGCGATGTGAACCCGTCGAAAGCATATCGTAGACTTGGTGAGTTACAGTAAAATTAACTATTCGATGTTAAAGCAACAATGCTTGATTAGCAGGAAAACGGGAGTAAAATGCAGAAATGCATTTTATTTGTTGCACAGTGTACAGTGTTGTCATATTGACTGGAGTGGGTAATTCATCCTAAAATAAACTTCTAGAAACGCTTTTTATTTCAGCTGATATTTTAGTGGGCAGATTTTTACCAGGCACGATTATCGATCGGCAATATATTAACATTAAGATTGAAGGAACAATAGAATGACAGCTAAAAGGGCGAGATCAGATCTGAGCGCTTTAGATGACACCTGAAGACTCTTGCTTCTCTTCCATGACGTTTCGGATCTGATTCGCGAAGAACTCAGCTTTAAACACATACTAATTGGACACACACGTCAGTTATAAACAATCATTTAGTGACTCTTTTTTCGTCTCATGATCTGATTTTATATGTTTTACTTTGTGTTTTATTTACCTACTATACCTATGTGAGTATATAAAAACTATCCAAGTACCTAACTTTTATATTAGCATAGGTAAAACAGTAAATTAGGAAAAGATTTACCTTAGAGAAAGATTTCGTAATGATCTGATAAAGTAAAGTGGTCCATTTATGCAGTATATACGCGAGATTAAAAGCAGTGCCGGCATACTACCAGTTAAATAGATGGAGTTCTCTAATAATTCGACCAAAACCGATTGCGGTTGTATGAATATTTAATAAAAACTATGCAACCTAACCGTGGCAGAAAATGTAAATGGGTTTTCCATTAGGTAATTAGGGCCGTACGCTCGGTTGTGATTTACAATGACTAAAATCCAGACTGAACTCCCTGTTATTATAGACACTCGACCATTACATATTCAGCATTGATCACAGCAGTTCTGGCTATAGTTTTAATTAATACAAATATAAAGCTATTGCTTTAATTCCGCAACCCTTTAACCTAAACCTACACTCATATACAAAACCACCAAATGTTCGATTTTAACGTTATACCTCCCTTTAAGCAATATATTGCCAATGGTCTGTAAGTGATTATAACTCACACAGAATTTTAGGAAATTTTCTAAACAGGAAGAAAGCTTGTACAATAAATGAAAAAAAAAATCTGGCAACGTTGCACAATGTGATAATTTATTATTATTAGTTCTATGAATCTTTCAACTAATAGACATGAATTGTCACTTTCGGTCACTTTAATGCTATTTTACCCTCAATTCTCTTGCTATTTTCTGTAGATATAAACAGGAAATTTTTTCAAGATCATCAATACTTTTTAATAAATTAACGTTTCATGAAAAAATAGCAATTTGCTTAACCTGAGTTCAAGCGAAGATTGAGTAGATGTTTACAGGTGTGTGTAAAATCTACGGCACGTTATTTATGCAAAATTTCTCTAATGAATCGTTTTTTGGATGTTGAAGGATGAGGGAAAGACTCCAACGTCCGCCTACTCGAAATTCACCGGATAAATTGCCCGACGTGGCGATAAATAAAATAATGAACATTTCATTGATTAATTCGCCCTCATTCGCCCCCAATTCTCATCTCATTATTCGTTCCGTTTTTCCCGGTCTTTCATAAATAAACAGAAAAGATTATATCTCAAATGACGGCGATATAAATAACCCCGCCCGTACATACAGGATGTTCCTGTAGGCCTTGCTTGATATATTGACTGAATTTCGGTTGCAGAGCAGTCATATTATGATAATTGGCCAGGCCGCAGGACATGCATTATGTCTATCGTATACACGAGCTTCCCATATACCGGGTGAATCTCACTATTGTTCTCCATTTAAATATCAAAAGAGAAGAGAGTTAGGATATAGGTATATGTATATAGAAAATAATCCTACTTTGATATAATATCAACATTTATTTAATAAGAGAACATTGAATCAACAATTCATTTTAGGAAATAATTATATTATATCTAGATCACCCGGTATAAGTTTATCCGGATTCAACAGGTGTTGTATGTGTGTAACGCGGAGTAGAGTTGCGGGGGAGTGCAAATGTTCATTTGGGTATTCAAATGAGCAACCGGTCGTATATGCAGCTGATGTTTAGGACTTTGTACAATACAAATGCTCTTAAACAGGTGAATATTTTCTTGAAAAATTATACAAAACTCACCTATTAGTTAACAATGTATCGTTTAAAATGTTTCAATAAATTCATAAAAAAAGTATAGTGATTTATATAAAATACAGACAGTTTTCATGTGGTGGTCATTTGAGGGAAAGACTTATGAATACACCACGATTTGACGTAATGGCCATTGCGTTATCTCTGGATCTGACAAATTTATCTTTCCTGAAATGTAAGCACAACAAATTTTCAGCTCATGTAATAGGAGAAAACAGGATTTCAGTGTGGCGGACATTTTAATTAAAACGTTTCAAACAGACCGAAACACTAAACAGCCGGCTCATTGTAATAAAATTAAAATATTTGTTTAATTAGGGTTATGTAAAAGTGAACAAATTATTGCTCGCCTGAAACAATGGAAAATGGAAACACTCCAGAGAGACCTGTCACTTCTATGATTGAAATATGCGAACGCGAAATTAGCTGCCATGTTTCCACATTTCTTCTAATTACAACCTTTCTGCTTTATGCATCATAGTTTTACAACATCTTTCTTTTCTTTCGTAAATTTAGATGGATGGGATTTTTCTAAATTATTCATAACAGATTTTTTAATTGGTCGTTTCTAAGCTTGATTTTGTGGAAGTGGTATAATGGGTAAGAAAGTAATATTGAAACCATAATTGGTCAGGGCTGTTTTGGCGTGGTCCATGGAGATTTTCTTCCAACGGTTCGTCCTTAACTCCGGTAGACATACAGCGGTTACGTGTGCGCATGCGCAATGCTTTTCTCTCCTCTTTCTCACTGACAACTGGCTGACTAATAAGAATAATAATAATAAAATCTTTAATTATTATTATTGTTTCATATTATGTTTTTAGTACTTTTATACCTTATAGGTCATATTTCGTCCTCTTCAGCCCTGGATGCTACACTTAGATAGTTTATTGAAAAGAAATAAAAAAGAACGGTGAAAAGAAAACAACAGAAAGTTCGGGGCTGATGTCTGTTGCAAGCTGTCTATTGGAATTTCTTCCCAGGATACACTCCTTAAGTGCCGATTTCGAAAAACCTGGAAAAAATTTTAAAAACTACGAAAGTGTTTTCAATGCTTTTTATTGTAACGTTCTTAGTTTTTATTGTTTCAAATTAAAAGTCTTACAAAAATACAAGTCTTTATGTAAATCTGTCATAGCACAAATATAACTAATTATAACCTCTAAATTCTAAAGTCCAAAGTCCTGTTTTCACACGCTACTAAACTCAATTATGCTTTTTTCTTCTACAGACTATTCCCAATATCCACTTATACTGTCACACTCACTTCACTTGTCACAACCTTTCTTGACCACTGTTGTACTTCAATCCAAACTGACTTCATGATGTGACTTCCAATCTTAAACTGACTGCAGCTACTCACGCACACTTATATACACGCCGGTCTTGGCTCTCGAAACTTCTAGACGTTCCACTGCTGCTGTAGCGCATCTCTATACGGCCATAACTGTCGCTCATCAATTATTATTAGGAATGTAAACAAATATGAACCCAGAATAATTCCTAAAAAAAAATCTCAATGATATTTGAAACAATAGGATAGTCTCTATTTTAAGTAAACAAGTTCTGCGAAAACATGGTCAATATGTTTTAAAGAAATTGAGTTCTCAACTTTACCTCTTCATATCTCGGTCGATTGGGAGTTTTTTTGTACTGTTTTTCAAATTTCACTAATATTCACCGTATACAACGTGCTATGTGTATGTGAAGTCCGCCCCATTTAAATTCGATCCTGTACTATGTAAACTCATCCAGTTATTTCCATACCAATATGAACGAACGAGTGCACCATCCAGTACCTAATCTTCACAAATCATAAAGCGCACTCATTTGAGCATTTTGACGAACTACTTCGTCCTCAATATTTCCTTCCTGATAATTCAATAAAAGTTAACCTTGAATTAAATGCATTGCATGGCAACTTAAAAAACCACATTCCCTTAATCAAGGCTTCTTTTTGAAAACGGCTAATTGTCACCTGCTTCCTATCTTGAGATATCCTGTTAATATCGCCTGTGACGTCATGATACTTAGCATTATTTGACAGTTTTGAACCGCGCAGTGCATCAGTAAGGTACACGCGCATGTTGTGACGTCAGAACTATGACTTCAACTCGCTTGTCATAGCAGCAAACTCGCATAAAAACTTGCCAGCAATTACAATAAAGTCAATTTTAGTTTGATTTAATAAAAAGATAGGAAAAATCATAAAAGAGGTCAGTTCCAATGAATGAATTCAAGCGTAACCATATTAAATAAACCTTGGCGGGTGGATGAGTCTTATAATATATACCAGAAATTAGGTGAAAGAACTTGTATTATTGGTCAACAGCCTTATAAAAATTCCATCATTAAGGATCACAATCAAGTTTTATAAAATTGATTTAAGAGGCGGACAGGATAACTTGACTGAGATTTTGTTACTTTATTTTGTTTCTTATAATAGACAGTAAACGTAGGTAGGTACATAAAAAAAAAGAAAATATTTTTTTATAATAAGTATACGTTACATTTATTAATTTCAGCGATCGTAGAAGGCCAGTCACAGGCCACTCCTACAGCTTACTATATAGATCCTGATTAATTACTATTTCCATAGCGCGGCACGGAACAAGGATACAGCGCTATAGAAGCCGGCACGGAACAAGGATCCGGCGCAGTGTAAACATGCATTGCGTCGCCCGATTTGCATTTGTTTCACCGCCGACTGGGACCGATTAAAAAATTAGCAAAACGTTCGCGTGCTGCCTTCACGTAACGCTCTTTAAAATTCGAGAGCGGTTTTTGTCGAAGATCGTGAAACAATTTTTACGAACTGGTCCACTCTATTATAAACTATCGCAAGTACCTAAGCCGATCCATTTTATATATTTAAAGATAGAAATCTAATAGGCCATAATATTTTTATGTCGATCCTAGAGCTTCTCGAATATATTATTTATAATTTTTCTTCCAATTAGTAGCGTAGGCTGGTAACATAAATATAAGAGACGTGGATCAGGTTCTTGGAATAATAATTAATATCGAAATCATAAAATGTAATTTGGTAGCCATTAGGATTTTTAAAATAATTCTATAAAGGCCACTCCCCGATATACCTACCAGCAGCACGCATGGGTATATTTTAAGATGTCCAATAATTCTTCACATCGAGTTGAATACCCTGAATATAAAATCAGTAGCGTAGAAACAAAAATCGTTGGATGAACAGTAAACAAGAATCGTTGAGACTGTACGATAATCCCAACATCAAAACTCGTGATCTTTTATCGACTAAGAGCCATCTATGTTACATACGAGTACAAATAGGCGACGCTCTATGCTTAGGCGTTATCTGCACTGACCGGGGAATAGATTTATTTATCAGAATACCATGCAACCAGTCTCGCTCGGCCTATATGGTACCCACTGTACACTCAAGTACGCTTCAAATAACCACCCATTCTTTCTATTATGCTGCAATTCTCGCAGCTCTTATTATCATAAGACAGCTTCGTCCAAACACTACCACTATAAGCTTCTCTTCCAGAGATATGGCGGGAAAAAGTTGCCGAAATTATCACCGAGAGGTTATTTTTGTTGCAAGCGACTGCACCATCAGAATAGCAATGGCTGTTGTGGCACGCCTGGCTCTTCATGTTAACTGGAGACATTACAAAGCCGAGTATTATTATTTCTATCGATGCTACATCGACATTATAGCCCGATCGTGGATACCGAGCTTGTAGTCTTGCCTACGCCCAGACCTAACACCATTTGTACTTCCATTCTTGATCTCGGAGGGCGAGAGGAGCATAATAAGACAAACAGTACCAGTACTGCATGCATGTGAATGGATTTTATTTTTGGAAGAACTTTCTATATCTGCTACAAAGTTGTAAAATCAATTGTAGATTGATATTACATTGAATTCTATTTTGGGAAATATTAAAATTTGTCACCTTATGATCAATAAATATCAATCCCTAATATCTATATATCACCCTATGATGGTCTAATCCTATATATTCTTAAATCCAAATGAAAACAAAAATGAAAAAGTCGAAATTTATCATTCTCTGTAGTTTGTACCTAAGTATAGGAATTTGTATTTAATCCTTGGAAGCTGCTCCGATGGTGCATGAAGGAGATTACTATCTACCTATAGTCATGTTCTTCACCTTCGGGGCAACTTCATTTCTCTTCAAGAAATAAATTAATTTAATTTAACTCCCTACTGTTAGATTCAATTCTTGAAGATATAGATAAAATTTGCACCCAAGGTGAAGAAAGGTGAAGAACTACCTATAGTAATAATAATATAGTTTTCTTCTTCTTCACTTTCGGGCAACTTCATTCAATTTCAAGAATTAAATGAATTTTATTTAATTCTCTATACTTCTTGATTTAATTCTTGAAGATAAATGAAGTTGCCTCGAAGGTGAAGAAGACCTACGGTGATAAAAATATAATCTTCTTCTTCGTTCCTTTCTGGGCCACTTCTTCCAATTTCAAGAGTTTAAAAAATTTAATTTATTCTCAGCTTTGTGATTTTATTCTTGAAGTTAAATGAAGTTGCCCCTAAGGTGAAGGTGGCAACTATCTATTTAGTGATAATAATATAATCTTTTTCTTTATTCTTTCTGGGCAACTTCATTCAATTTTAAGCTTTTAAAGAAATTAACTTATTCTCTAATTCGTGAATTTATTCTTGAAGACAAGTGAAGTTGGCCCGAAGATGAAGAAGAATGTATAGTAATATAATTATAGTTTTCTTCTTCTTCACTTTCCGGGCAACTTCGTTCAATTTCAATGAAATTAATCTAATTTAACTTTCTAATTCCAGATTTAATTCCTTAAGATAAATATGTAAAGTTGCCCCGAAGGTGAAGAAGATAACTATATAGCGATTAGAAAATAATTTTCTTCTTTCGTCGTCGTTCCTTCTGGGCAACGTCAATCAATTTCAAGGATTTAAAGAATTTAATTTATTCTCTACTTCGTGATTTTATTCTTGAGGACAAGTGAAGTTTCCCGGCATCGGGTGAAGAAGACGACCATTTATATAGTAATAATAACGTAGTCTTCTTTTTCTTCTTCATCACTTTCGGGGCAATTTAATGCAATTTGAATAATTAAATCAACTTTATTTAATTTTCTACTTCTTGGTTGAATTCCTGAAGATAAATGGCGTTGCCCCGAAGATGAAGAAAACGACTAGGTACATCTTCATTAATTATAATATCCTCTTCACTTTCACGCAAAGTAATGTCTTCTTCTTCTTCACTTTTCGGGTAACTTCACTCAATTTAGAGAATTCAATGAATTTAACTTGATTATCTACTTCTTGATTTTATTCTTGAAGATTAAGGAAGTTCCCAGAAGATTAAGAAGACGCCATACTATCTACAGTAATAATAATATGGTCTTCTTCTTCACTTTTGGGACAACTTAATTTATTTTCAAGGCCTAAGTACGTAGGTACCTATATATTTATAAACTAAATCTAGAGGGAAGAGACAATTGAATTATTTTGGGAAGTAGAGAGAAGTATAAAAGTAGTAGGTTTCCATAATTGTCCCCTTTTACTAAACTTTTTACACTCATCAGTATTGAAATCCGAAAATGGTAAAAAACCGAAATAGCTGCTAGTTATATAAAATTAAAAACCAATAAAGCATCCAACTACTCACTTAATAAACGAACAAGATAACCATGAAACACAAACTTTTAATAGACGCATCGAATCAGTACCGTAACAATCATTGATGGCAAGCTGGAATAATTGCAAGGCATCGTTTACGACACTGCTTAGGTGCACGGGGCAATATAACTAGGTTTGTATATATGAGCGCGTATATAAGTAAGCATTAAGTTTGTCTGCCCGATGCTTTGGGCAAGTATGGTGTTAATTGTAAGTCATAAATGCGCCATAAACAGGGTAAGAACATGCGTAGACTCGATTATTGCCTCCGACCAATTCGTCACACATAGAGGGTGTAATCTATATGCTAATCTGGGATGGTGTCAATGACTGATCGCTTCTTCGACGTTTGAAAACGCTAATCGTACCGTTTGCTCCATATAGGCTGGTTGGTTGGCAGACCCGAGCCGCGAGACAGTAAATCATCCCATTTATGACTACCGATCGCAACCATAATAACACCAACACCATGAATATGCTAAATGGTAAGGTAAGTGAAAATTAGCATCGCAGAGGCTTCTGCCGGTGTTCTTATATACCTATTATTACGACCGACACTGCTGATCTGTATATTATAATATGAAGCAGTAGCAGACTAACCTTGTAAAGAAATGATCTGATTTGAGAATGTTTCAACTAAACCAAATAAATTATAATTCCTACTATTGTATAGCAGAGACTAGTGATTATAACGTCATTTTTTTGGTGATATGTGATCGCTGACGTCAGAAACGTATTATTGACGTCGAAAGCACGTCGTTTCAGTACGTGATATCTCACCTAATCAAATACAAGCAATGGGAGACGTCAAAAAGCCGCAAATTTTACGATGTCTCCGTAGGTAGCGTGTTTTAAACGTCATATATCTTCAACTTTATAAAAGAAATTCTGGAGATAATTTTTTTAATAAAATGCAAATCAAATTGAGAAATTGAAACCAGAACAATTATTCTTCGTTCATGGAATGAAAAAGCAATTTGAGATATGTCTACGTGTTTTTTCACGTTTCAAATTACGTCAGTATTATTTACGTCACCATGACGTATTTAAATTGGTATTTTTTACGTAGTTTTCACTTGTAAATGAATAAATGACGTTTTTGATCTGTGACATTTCTTCGTCATTATGACGTCATTTTCACGTAAGTAAATTCGAAGAACACCAAAAAATGACGTCATATTGACGTTTCTGCTACCTGGGTACGGATGACAAATTGAGTCTTCCTGTAGCAATAAAAACTCAGGCTCAAGAGCGTTTGTCAGTAACGTTTGGAGGTAAAGACAAAACTTGAGCGATTTGTGAATCGGATATTAAACTTAATTAAATGGCAGCAGCTAATGAACGCAATTCAGATTCTGGTTGATACTTATAAAGAAAATGAAATTTGATCATATCTACCTATAAGAAGCATCATAATCAGCAATACTCTCTGATCTTTGATGCTGATCTTCACAAAGAAGTTGTTTCAATTAAATGTAATTAATGGACGTATTAAGGACCTATCTGGATATACTCGTATAATCACATTTAAAAACCTTGTAATAAAAATTAAAAACTCCTCGGTACCAACATCTCATCAAATATAGTCAAGGTGATCATATTATCTGTACAAGCTCATACCTACATGGACAAAATACAAAATACACGGACCTTCATGCATCGGCCGGCTAGATTAGCAGGATGTTTATGACACGGGCATGCGGACTCAGCCAAGTGTAAAGGATCATACACAGGACAAGAAATCAACTAAACCACGTTAACCGTGTAGATAGCAATCGTAAATAAGTGATAATGGCGGATGCGATACACCGAGTGCTGTATGTATCGGTGAGATAGTGGGGTCGTATTATACAGCCTGGATGGGTTCATAAAGCGATTTACCGCGAGTCTTGGAGCGGACACGGGCCAATAAATATTAATAAACCTGCATGCATTACCGCTGGAGCGGCGTAAATCCGACCTGAGGCGTTGTTCTTCAACCCCGATCGCCAGATCCAACATGGCCGACTTGGACACGAAATACAATGCACTACAACAAGGAATATGCATACGCACGATTCAGGAGGATGTGTTTTCTTAGTTGGCTGAATCGATGCAGAGGAGTTGAACTTTGTCGTGCTTTCAATTAGAATTTTGGAAATATTACCACAACTTGAATCGTTTCCGCTTTTTAGGGTAAAACATTCCTAGAAGATAACAAAAATTCTGATGAACGCGAGCCTAAATCTCTTTTAAAGGACTTTTTCCTCTCTTTCTCTCTCACTGAGATTTTGACTGTACAGCTTTCGTTTTTTCTGAATTAACAGAAAATCTCTACTCTATCTTTGCAAAATTTCTTAAGGAAACCAGAAAACTATGAAAAAGTAACATTCACAAAGAATACTGTTAAAACTAATGAAAATTATTTTGATCCGGTTTATAATTATTATAATTCTATAAAGGTACTCCTGTAATTCATTTACTGCTGCTGGTCAGCAATAACATCAATATATAATATAATAATTCCCGAATACAGGAGGGTGAGCATGAAAGATTTCATCATATCCATGCATAAGCCCGAAGTGGCCGGTAGCCCAATTGAAAGGACGCGTGGGTGACAAAAGACTATCGGGCAGCTGCTACTACCGTAGTTCGAAGTGCTCTCTGCATTGACATGTGTCGGCTGGACACGTGCCTCTTCGACACCCTCGCAATGGCACAAAGCCTCCTATGTGTGACCGAGCTTTAGTTCCGCCTAATATACCACCGATGGCCTGCGCTTGACCTCGCAGTTATGATTATTATATCTAACTAATGCGAGGAGTTGATGTCCAAATGACCATAATGTAACGGTCGTGTGAGTAGTTTTGCAGTTCTTCGGTTCTTCGACTACTTGAGTAGATATATGATGTCATAAGTATATGCCGTTCACATATTAAAAAAGCATTGGTAGGCCATGAACTTTTGTTTTTAGGTTTACAAAAATGAAAACTCCCTAGATCTTGATTGACAATATCAGCTGATCGAGGTATTGAAGGTTAAGTAAACACCGACACTTGTCAAATCGCTCAAATTGCCTCAGCTGATTAACAGCCTTGTTGTCTAATTGAAGTTTTAGTAGATTATCTAGGATAATTTTTATTCGGACAAATTTTTCTCGAACTGTCAAATAAATATTAATTTTTTGACATTATAAATTTCATAATGCCGAAATTAATATCGATTGAAGAAAAAATTTGTATAAAAAAGGCATTCAAGTTATTTAAATCTGAAAATGACAACCTAAGTGAACGACAAGTCATATTGAAAGTAAAACACATTTGGGATGTAAGTATTATTAAGTGTACACCTAATAAAATGATGTTACGTAATTTTCCTCTTTTATAGTATTCAGTAAGTGCGATTGAAACAATAATTAAACAGGATAAATTTGAAGTTAAGCCTTTGGGCAGACGACCTAAACCAGACAATAATCATGAAAATTTTACGTTTCGGAAAGATTCGCAACGACTGCATTTGGCAATATAACTTGAAAAACGAACATTTTACTCTAGGAAAACTTTTGGAAGACGAACGTAAACATTTGGATTTTGAAAAGAGGAGAACTAGTTTATTTAAAATTCTTAAATATCTCAGCTATAAATATGAATATGTGAACGGACGCAAAATTCTTTGTGAACAAAAGCTTGTCGTTGCATCCAAAATTACCTTTCTAAAAAAATACTTACAGTATCAAAATTCGAGTGAAAATGTAACGTTCGTGTACCAGGACGATACATGGATCTACCAGAATGGATCCAAACGGCAATCACCGATAATAAGATCGCCAATCACCATGACCGTAGCCGATTGGCCGATTCAGTACCTACCTAATGTTCTATTTTTTAATCATAAATAAGTAATTACTAATTTTTGATCTATTTTATAATTAAGAGTTCCTTTAATTGGAGCCATTGGTCGGAGTAACGTTGTAACTTACATTTTTACATGAGACTCAAAAAATGTACCTTGCAACATTATTAAATGGAATGTTTTTTTCATTTAGCGATTCTTGAAATATTGTTTAAATATTATTTAAGGTAAATTAGGCAACAATTAAAGCTTTGTGGAAGCATTCTGCCCATTTAAACGTGCTGAATCGAAAAAATTTCTCCAAAAAATTATGTAAGTTACAACGTTACTCCGGTCAACGCTACAATTAGTTCCTTTAAGATATCAAAATGCAAAAAAACTTTTTTCTCATGACATAATTTATGGCAAGCTTATTAGACTTGGCGAGTTTGCTTTCTAGATAAAGATTGCAATATCATAAAATAACGTGACTAAAGGTTCCAAAATAACAAGTCCATAAAGACGTAAAGATAATAATAAGAAGAATAGCAAAAATATCAAGAATCCATTTTGCAACTATGTCCTGTTCGTTGTCATAAAACTTCAACCTCATAAAAAAGAGACATAACCCAACTCCAGCAAGTGATTGACAGCGGTTATACCCAGTGATTTCTATCACCCTACACCATAACCCAATTCTTTTATAATAAGTGAACGGCATATAGGTACATACTTATTTTTCAAATTGTAACCAAATTTTCTACATAAAAAAATGATGACTTTTGTTCTGAACTTTAAAATGTCGAAATAGGCTGTTTTCAAAATATAGTTGCTCGGAAGTCACAAATTAGACAATCATACAAAATTAACACGAGTCGAAGAAACTTCTTGAAAGTAATCGTTATTCTCCATGATGGAAACATTTATTTAATTAATTCTTATGAAGTTTTGTAAATTTTATTGTACCACTTACTCAATCAAACATTTTCGTGGATTTAATTTCATATAGGCACTCAACAAATAGGCACTCCCCCTTTGAGCATTTTCTTCAATTTCTTCAGGGGCATTTATAAAACCTCTCAGATCTTTTCGTAAAAACTAACAGCCACGTTTTTACCTCCTTCTGATGTCATATTATCTCTTTGTCGTGCTGTTGATACACATGTCTCCCCCCCCCCACTCCCACCCCCAAGCATTTTCTCAAATTCCTTCAGCGTCTTTTCTAAAACTTCTCAGATACTTTAAAAACAAAAAACACACAGTAACGCTTTACTCTTCTTCTGAGTTATCTCCTATTATGACGCGCCTGATTCACATTCTCTCCCCTAGGTATTTTCTTCAATTCCACAAGCCTCGTCGCCAAATCCATTCAGGTCGTTCATCATATCTACCTTATTCAAGATTTTAACTATGTTCTTCAAAGGCCGTTCCAAATGTTATTCTTAGATCATTTCGCAAAGAACAAACTGCTGTAACGATTTATTCTTCTTCTGTATGAGGTCATGTTCTTCAATTCCTTTAGCATATCCTTGCCAAAACTTCTCAGGTCGTTTCGCAAAACAACTGACAACCACGTTTTCATCTCTTTCTGATGTCTCATCTCTTTTTCGTTCTGATGATCCACATCATGTCTCTCCCCCCAAACCTTTTCTTCAATTCCACCATGCAGCATCTTTTCCATAACTTCTCCGGTAGGTTGGCAAAGTACAAATAGTAACGCTTTACTCTTATTCTAATGTCATATCTCTCATTTTCGTTTTATTAATTCTCATGTCTCTCCCTCCAAACATTTTTTTTTTCAATTTCTGCAGTGCCTCTTCTTTCTAAGTCTCTCATGGCACGATTTAGTCAACAATTACCATACCACACTCAACCTCCCCCAAAGTTTATTTGCTGTAAAGTTCCATATTACAGTAAAATTTATTAATTTTGAGAAAAGCTTATTGAATATTACGAAAATTGAGGCAAAAAGTGAATGACTGACTAAACGCCTAACCGATGACAAACACAGAGAAATTGAAAAGTATAATTCGAAAGAATCGGGCTATATTTAAAATAAGAATCTTTTAAACATCCAGTTAATGCAAAAATCATCCTGATTTATACAACATGAGATACATCTGCATGAAGGTATGCACATTTTTATCCGAGTAATTGAAGAAGCCATTGGTATTGAGCCATCCCGGGCCTAATATCACGGACAGACATCTCGTCTCTACCGTGTAACCCACAGTCGATAACTCCCAGTGAGCCAGGCTTACCACTAGCCGAGAATCCTGTTGCTAATTAACAGCCTACCAGTATTACCAACCGCCGTAGAAAAACGCTAAATACCTGGAACTACGGAGCTTGCTGCCTTATTTGTAACAGATTAAAACTTTGTAATTGTAAATAGCTCTAATTGATTCAGGCAGTCCGGAATAAGCTGACTTACTAGATGCCAGCATGGGATAAACTACAGCTAGTCGTGATTTCCAATAAACACTATTGTTGAATGCTATTATTACCCGTTTAAGTGAGCTAATTCTCTTGAAAAATGTCTTTTTGTTCTATCGAAAGTGTACTCAAGTGCATATACAGGGTGAGTATAGTCAAATTCGATCTATATGTATACATCATTGGGATTTCGGAAACTATACATAGAAGAGATACGAACTCGGTTAAATTAGGGACAATAAGTTGCTAAATTCAAAGCTCAATAATAATATGAGAAAAAAAAAATTCACACATCTCAGATAGTTTTTCGAATAAGATTGAGAGTTACACGTTTCGAATATCCGCTGTCATCATCAACTTCATGTTTTTTTAAATTCGGACCAGGATTTTTTTTCTTGATTTTGGAAGGAAATTGTGCCATTAATTTATTTTCAGTCTCAGAAAAGGAAAAAACTGAATAGAAATATAATAAATTAAGGACATCAGTTCATTCCAAAATCAAGAAAAATAATCCAGGTCCGTATTTAAAAAGATAAAGTTGATGATGGCTGCGGGAATTCGAAACATGTAACCTTCAATCTTATAACATTGATAGCAATTAAAAAACGGCCGTCAAAATGTGCTGATACTTTTCAAATAAGCCAACTAGATATATAGGAATGTAAAATTTCAAAAATTTCAGTTTTTTTCAATTTTTTCAAAGACTATCGGAGATAGCTAATTTTTTTTTCTAATTATTGTTGAGCTTTAAATTTAGCAGCTTTGCCCAATTTAATCTAATTCGTATCTCTTCTACCTTATAGTTTTTATATTTCCGAGATTCCAATGATAATGTAGCTCCAAATTTGACTCATGCAGCATGTATATAAAAAAAGTTTTCTGTCTATTTTAACAAGAGCAGATATTACTTCTACATCTAAAATAAAATTTGGTGTTTCCTGCTTTTCCTGAATCAAAGATTTTCTTTTCGAGATTATTCATGAAAATATATATCTGCTAAAATTTGAGAGATTCTGCTATCCATTGGCAGTCCTACAAAGCCAACTAGATTATAAGGTTTTCATTGACAATTTTTGTTTTTCTTATGTTTATTCGGTATTAAAAAAAATACAATCCAACCAGAAATCTACAAACGTTCAAAAAATCAGAATTACGTTTTTTTTTCGAAAAGGAAAGGAAAATTTGAATTTTTATTCTATTAGAACATTAACAGCAATATGGCGGTCATTAGAAAAACAAAAATTGCTCTAATTTAACCAAAAATCTATAAAATAAAAAAAAATAAAAAATTTCATTCTTCTTTTGTAAATTTATTTCAATGACGTTATTATGCATGACGTCATATTGCTTGCCTTATGGTTGTTCGGTAAATTGTTTTTGCTTATAGCGCCATTCTAAGAAAAAAAACATTTGCCTTTTTTCGTAAAAGAAAAATAAACTTTTTA
Organism: Malachius bipustulatus; assembly: GCA_910589415.1. Classification (NCBI taxonomy): domain Eukaryota; kingdom Metazoa; phylum Arthropoda; class Insecta; order Coleoptera; family Melyridae; genus Malachius; species Malachius bipustulatus. The sequence continues at coordinate 30,301,753 of OU342631.1, read as the reverse complement.
ATTTTTTTAAATTTTATAGATCTTTGGTTAAATTGAGTTCTTTACTAAATGACACGAAAAAACAATAGGTACCTATGGTTGATTTATAAGAAAAACAAATTTGTCTATGAAAACTCTCGGATCTAAGTCGGCCTTGGAAATTTTTGAAGCGTCAGATAAAAAGCTCATGCTTGACGACTACAATCTTAACGTACAAATTTTTTTTATTTATTTTCAATAATAATTAATAAGATATGACTAAAGTAATAAATTTAGTCATTTTCAGATCAAATCAGGAAAAAATACTCAATTTTACTACAGTTTAACCTACTTCGTATCTTCTAAGATATAACCGAGGAATCCCATCAGGAAATTTCTCTAAAAACGGGCATCCTGTATAGGCAACATCTACTGGGCAGTGTAAAACCTCTCAAATAGCTGTATGCATGGACTCCCATTACATTTTAACAAAACCAGTACACTACGCAATATCTTATTTAAAACGTAAATGTCCAGTACTGCTTTTAGCGAAATCCGCTTATAACGAGGAGAAAAATAAATCATCTAAAAAAAAAACTGATAAATAATTCTCATTATTAAATTTAATTGCTACTTGTATTGTAATTAATTACTTACAATGAAATCGTAGGTACTGACTGCAAATTAAAATTACAGAAAGACAGGTGGCTGTAACCCTCGACGTTGAGAAATAAATCTAACAAATTACCGGATTGTTGATAAAGAGAGCAGTGATGATATAAGCGTGGTTGGAATTGATATATGTTTTAATTAATGTTAAAATCTCCACCGAATGGTCGGTATATTATGATATCGCAGAGTTATAGCCTTATTATAGATTGGGTAGTCACGAGCACAGTTGGCTATGGCCCATAAAACCACACCCAGGCTACTTGATATCTCATATGTGTAATATGTTTAGACTGATCGATCAAAAAGTAGGCGTGGAGAAAAGTCCGCTCTTATGTTAAAAATCTCCGTTAATGCTTTTAGTTTTACGTGAATTTTTTCTATAGGTAAAAGAATGTCGACTCAGAAGTTTCACTTTCAGCAAGCAGATGTCCGCTTCCGATATACAATAATATATCTATACCTACCTATTTTTTTTACTATACCTATACCAACCTACCACATTAAAATTTTATGGTTTAATATCCCGTCAATAAATTTTTTGTGGGATTATTAAGATTTGCCTGAGAGACTGTTAACACAAAGGGTAGAAATTTTTTCAGCATTTAGGATTCTCGAACTTAAGCTCATTTAGTGGAATCGGTGAAAGTCTGTATCCCACAGTGACTTTATGTCGACACGGCCTTTGGATATTTTTCACCTGTTTCTTGGTATACGCGTTAACTTTACGATTCTACATCTGCATTGTCATTTTATCATTTGTCACTATAATACCTACGTTCGACTCCTTTAGAATTGGGGCAGTTTCGTTTCAGCTATACCTACCTATACACGGAATCACTTTTAAATTTAAAGCTAAATATCCGTTGCCATGTCAGATGCGGTCCTCCACTAATTGAAATTTTAAATTACCTACCTTCACCAAGGGCTATCAAGATCAAGAAGACGTGTTTATATAAATTATTTTATTTATTTCTCGCTTTATTTAACTTCCTGGCGTTTTCAGAGCGTCCGATATTTTCGTTCGTGCGGTGGCTTCATTAAAATCGGATAAAATATTAAAGCCAGACAGCGATATTTGAAAAAAATAATTCTCATAAACATAAACTATTTGTCAACGTCTTTCATTGCTAGATAAGAATATAATTTACGCTCGGCAAGGTCTAAGAATAGTCGGAAATCACTTTCGAATCGGCTCATTTAGCCCAAATGTTTCAGAGTAGCGTCTATTGTGACGTCCGGGACTGTGCCAAAAATTCGAGGAATTCATATTTTACAATATCAACCGCGATCGTATATCAAATCACACACCATCAGAGGTTCCTAATTGTCTTGCGGTTATTTCAGACACCCAAATATCACATAAATTATACCGCCGCTAGGAAATAGTGGGAAGACGATTGTTTTCGTTTTCAGATCATAATTTTGCTGATGAAGTCAGACTTAACACTGATGTTGTGTTTTGTGGATATTATTTTAGATCATCTAAATATTTTTGAATCAAAACGTGAATATTTTATCTCATAAAAAAATATTTTTACACAAAATTAGGTAAAACGATTTACATGATTTTGCGAAATTTATAGTTTCCTCTATAGTCAGAGTAAGGGAATTTGCGGAATACTTTTTGTTTCATTTCATTTTTACTCTTTAATTTGAATATAAATTGTTGTTTTCATAAATTGTAATTTTATTCTCAAGTTTTTACAATAAAAACATATATTGTAATACTTAGATTGAAAAAAATCGCAATTTTTAGTGGCACTGTTCCGCACTTTTGGTCAGGCAGAACGACTTGGACAGAACCTGCGGATTTTTCTTAAGTTTTGTTTTTATTTTTACGCTTTAAAATGAATAAAAAATTTTTGTTTTTATTGATAATATAATTTTACTTATTCCCAAATTTTACATAATCAAAAAAAGCATAAGAAATTAAAATAATTGTAATTTTTGATGACATCCCGCCATCGCCAGGTAGGTACACTTTCCGCCGGAGAAAGGGAGACAGAATAATTTATATATTTTGTTTTTATTTACCTACTCTTTAAATTGAAAATGAAAATAAATAGAATTTTTTCAATTTGAGATATTTTTTTGAACAACATTTGAGAATAAAATCATCATCGATAAAAACTAACTATATTTTCAATTGAAAGAGTAAATTAAAAAAATATATTATACAAGTCCCTCTCCTTTAGCCAAAACCATGGCTGAAAGAAGCATGGCTCACATGACTTGGGTCAGAAATAAGTAGGTACAGTGTTGACTTGGGTCAGAAATAGGTACACTGAGTTGACTTGGTTCATAGCAATTATTGCATGATGACTTTGTCTTCAGCAATAGTTGAAGAAAGGAAATCTTCTCCCTCATCAGCTAATTCTTTCACAAATACACATTCTTTCTATTTTCTATCTCTTTGCACCTGAAGGACATTACCTTCATTATCCAAGGATCACATCAGATCGATAATTATTCCCGTAAACAAACCGCGATTGTTTACACAGCGGGAGTATACACACCGGGAAGAACACGGACGCGTGCTGTGATTTAGTGAGCTCAGATGCTTCTGCATGTTTGCATTGTTGTGACTCGAGGCGGCGCATTCCGGGGCTAATTTTAGGGCGATTCCTGGTTGCCGGGAACCTCCGACACACGTGGCCCCCATTTGTGACCGAGCTGCTAATGTGCGACCGGAGGGTTGAGGGCTAGAGGTCGCGTCTCACCCGGAACCCGGACATCATGTATGCATGTGACCTCTCGATTTCCCGATGTCGGATGTTGGACGTCTTTGCCCGATTTGATCCAGTCTAAGATCTATGTAGTTTTTTTGTTATATAGAACAAATTTTTCAATTATTAATAAAGACTTATGAGTGACATAGTTAAAAGAATAATAAGGATCGAAGTGAATTGAAACATCAAGAGAAGTCAAAAAATTAGTTACCCTTTTTGGAACAAAAATTTCAACATTGTTCTTTAGATGTTTTCCTTACCTATTCGGACAAGTTGAGTATTTTTATATGGTCAGCTTCAAAAGTAACAAATTACAAAAAAAGTGCCTATATGTAGATATAGTAAATTTAGACCCACCACAAGCGTTCATCTCCAAGATGAGTAAAATAGATACTTGTCGTTAAAAAATATAAAAAAGTATTGCTTTATTATCCTTTATGTGTTTCTTTCTTTCTACGTGAATATGGGTTAGGAACATGCGTATTATAAACGCGATACGGTCCAGATATGCCAATACTCGTGCATACGAGGACTGTTCTCAGTAATCGGATGTCAGATCTATTCACTGTCTCAGAGACAACTCGGTTAATTAAAATTAAAATACACCACAAGCTACCGACCACCAACTCGATGTTCTCTCTCCTTCTCTTATTGCAGTCTTCAATTTTACCTTTATCTCACTCTCTCTTACATGCATATACATATACATGTCATAGATAAGTCCTGATTCAGAATTACAACCGCATCCTTGTAGGGTGGCTTCCTTTCTGTCATTGAACTAATATAAGAGGAGTATGTGATTGTAACGTTTTCTTTATGGAATCCTGGAGTGCTTTATTATTAAGGATGCTGAAAATGTGAGTTTATGTAAACTTTCAAAAAAGTTTCAGAAAATAAATTACAAGTATAGGTACCTACCTATGCTAAGTCTGCTATTGGATATTGAGAATACCTACACTCGAAAGTAATACAGGAAATTTCCAACTTGAGTAAAAACGGTCTTAGAATCGAAATCTTTGTGAGAGAAAGGAAGAAAAGGCCACCTTAAATCCGTTACCTTTCGTTTCTATAAAAATTTGTTTACTTCTTGAAATTTTTACACTCTTTAAATCATCCTCCAACTTGAAACCAACTGGAGAAAAGGAAACTACCGCTGACATCTAGACGTCTGTAAGTAGCTATATTAGCAAATCTGACGAAATATCAGACAATTTGAGTAAAATCGGAAGTCGTGAATCCCAAGAATCAAAATCTTTGTGAGAGAGAGGGGAAAATGTTCATTTTAAATCCATTAAAATGAATTTTTCTGACTCCCGCTTGAAGCGATCTCAATTTGCTTGTGTTAAATAGAAAAGTTGAAGAACAATAATTTCAAAATTGGCATAAGTTTTAACATCCTCATCTCTTTTTATTTATATTTTTTTATTTAATGAACATTTTTTAATTTAGGTAGATGATCAAAATTACAACGGAATTAAATTTAATCATTGATTAGGTTAGACAAGGTATGTATGAAACATCCAGTAGGTATGTTTTCAAATAAAAACAAAATATTTGAGCTTCATTGAGGCGCTGCCAAGTTCTAGGGTAAAGCCGCGGCCACAAGTTTACATTTAAAGCGATGTCAGTGTCAAACAAGACAAAATAGACTGCGACAGACAATCCGCGTAATTGGAAGTGAAGAAAAACAGCTAGATGTCCTCATCAGTAGCTATAAAATCTTAAACAGCTTCTAACAAGCAACTTCCCCCAAACAATTTTTTCCCCTCTTTTTTTTTCGTTAAACCTACATTTAGAAAAAAAAAACGTTTTTATTGGTATATAAATACAAGAAACAGGCTGATGGTTGGTTGATATGGCTAGACTGATGGTTAATTGTCGAGATAAATTTGATCGAATAACTTTTGGAATCGCTTATCGTAAACGACAGTAGGTACCTACATATGTATTATGTTATTTCAGATTACGTGCACATGCATAACTGTAGGTATACATGCTAAAAAAATTACATTTAAGTATGGGGTTAATTTAAAACGTTATATGAGCAATCATGTTGATGCAATAAAACCTTATTTAACATAAATATTTAATTTGGATCCATCATGCATATTGGTACTATGTAGTTGAAGTCAACTACAATGAATTTTATAAAATGTGGGTTACGTCGTATGATAGTTGAGTTACGCCAAAACTGGTTCAGAAATGACTGAAACTCCTATACATATATAATAGTAGAAAACGTTACGATAATGATTTATATGTGTTCGATGAGGAACCCTCCAAATCTGGACAGAGTGTTCAGGGAATAAAATAAGAGAAAACAAAAAAGGTCCAATAAACATTTCGTCGGTCTCCGGAAATTAATGACGTATCTGACAAAAGTTTTAAAAATTGAGTTAGGCCAGTGGCGTGAGTGTATCTCAACGCAGTAACCTTCAAGTTGCATATCTTGTACCGAAGAGACGTATATCTGCAAGTATTATTATTTTATTTTTAATTTTATTTATGAGTAAACTGACATTAATTCGTGAAATCATACAAATTGAGGATCCATATAACTGTATACCTAATTTCAAAAAACTAGTTTCGTTTCGTGAAATAGCATTTTCCAAAAATTCCATTTTGCATCGTCTGAAAATCATCTGAATTATACTGATGTGACTATGACGTAACCGACATCCCTCACCTCAGGAAAATTACAATGTAAAGTTATATTTTCTGGTCTCGCATATTCTTATTGAATTTTTATGTCTTCTTATATGAAAATTGATATTTTATTCAAGCAGGCGATTTTTATTGATCAACCATATACCTATGAACATCATCTATTTGGGGTGTTCCACGCCAAATCGGATGGTTTGAAAAAAATTTTGGTTTTTGATTTCCTCAATTTTTGACATTTTTCAGTACCTATCTTACCCCTCAAAAGACCTTTTCTGATGGTAAAATGTTGAAATTTTTTCCTACTTGTAAAAATATCAAATTTTCAAAATAAAACGCTCTTTTTCTTGTTTTTTAATTGTTTATAATTTTCTTAATAATGGTCCAAATAAAAGCTTTCTTAAAGAGTAAAATCGAAAGATCTACTTTCAAAAAAACGCGATTTAAAATTGTAAATTAAAAAGTCACTTCAAAAATACTTTAAATATTTTTTGTGCTTCTAAAAACAATTTTTTTTAAAGCTTTAATTTGGACGTTTATTAAAAAAGTGTTGAACAAAAAACAACAAAGGAATGATTTTTTTCGAAAATTTGATACTTTTTCAACAAGTAGGTAGGTACTCAAACAAACCTGAAAATATACCAAAAAGATCCGCCTTTTGAGGGGTAGGTACCTTCTAAAAATTATACAAAAAATGGAGGAAATCAAAAATCAAAATTTTTCAAAACGTCTGATTTGGCATGAAACACCCCACACGCTATAAGTATAGCGTACCTATATGCCATATTCTGCCATATACGGAAGAAAAACGTATGTGCATTTTTTCAAAATTCAGATTTTTGGATGTTTCTTGGTTAGTTCTATCAAATTAAAGATAAATGAAGAAAAAAATTTGGAAAATGACGGGACAAATCATTTTTGAATTTTGATTTTAATTTTTCGATCACGTTCCCAAATTTACTGCACAATAATGTATTACGTGTAGGTAAGAATTCCTCCGTATTTTTACCGCATGTGGAAATAATTGGATAAAGTGTTTAAAACAACTAAGTACACATAAACACCGTTATGTTGTTACATATAGGCTTTTATATGTATACCATATAGTTTATTCATTTATGTTCAAAATCAGCTTAATGAAAACACCGTACCTATGTGAAGGTATAGGTAGTATGTGTTGTAGGTAATGTATAATTATTACATTTTGGGTGGTCACTTACGTTCCTTACCTAATGTCTAGTAAGTAAATATAAGTTTTATGATATGATATTATAATATAGTATTATGATATTATTATATTCAATAGTTCAATGAGCAAAATGACCTGAAGGACTTCACTAAACTGGCAAGTCACGCATACAGATACCTATAGATGTCGTTACTGTCACCAGCGCTCTTCGGATTCATGCACATGCACGTCTCGGATCGGATAATTAAGTCTGTTTATTATGAAGTTTTGCGGTAATTGAACTCAACCCATGCCAACCTGTCTTCGTTATTACATATTATTATCTGTAATAACAGGAACTTATAGAACTCAAAAAAAAATCGAGACTCTGAGGGGTAAAAATTTTTTAATTAAAAATGAATGCGATTAATACGAAATTACCGAACAATAAGAAAATGAAACAAAACTTATTTCTCTCATAGCATTCTTAACTATATCTATATATAATTAGAACCGGAGTATCAATCAGAGTGTCAACGAAGGCTACACCTGAAATAAAAATCTCAATTCAAAAGACAGTTGACCATCACCGTGTAAACAAACTTTCCGTTTCATTATAAAAGCAAACAATCGAGTCGCCATTGGCTCCTCCATATTCATATAAGGCAGAGCGAGACCCACATTATCCGCTGTCTCAGTCTATAAATTTATACCGATGTATGATAATAGATTCTACCTGTCCCAGACAACATCCAATCGTTTCGAGCAGGGTATGGACCCTACGCCACTTTAATGAAGCAAAAATTGCCTCACTCTCCGACGCCACCGTTGCCAACTCTGCTCGCATGAGTCTCGATAATCCTCGAAATCTTCAAACTAATCCAGCATCTTAAACCTTACACCTGCTACCATATAACGGTGGTACCTACGTTTCTACTCCTCTTCCACCATTGGAAGCGTTTCTTTATTTTTTACTGAATGAACGTGTAATGCTTTTCCGATGATTCGACAACGTTGTCGTGTTTTCCAACGACTGCTTGATCAGAGAACCAGTTTCGGTAATGCTAACATGGCCGTACTGACGGGACCGGTCCTATAAACAAAGGCCTCAACAGCCTCGTTCATAAACGCTATCACATTATTCAAATAATCAAGGCACCTACACCTCAATTATGAAAATTAGAACAGGAAATGTAAAATAAAAAATCAGTCTGCATTCTATATATGTACGTCTAGAAAAAACGCAGGGTAGCAGAGATGATAAATCTTTATGTGTTTTTTTTTTCATTTATTTTTAGATAATAAGACCTATACAAAATGGACGTTACTAAGTTACTAATACTAGGTATCTATATGTTAGTTTTGATTCTTCAGATAGTGAGAGAATTGTGGAGTCTTTATAAATAATTTGGGGATATTTTTGTGGAGATTTTTCTTGCCTCACCTCATTGGATGAATTCTTCTTATCAAAAAGTTCAAGATAATATGATAAATTGACAATGATTTCCTGTTTTAGTTCTTATAGTGTTTTCCTTCTAAATAGTAATAATTTTCTTATCTAATGTAAATTTTTCTTATATTATGTCTTATTCTTATATTTTCAAGAATTTTGTTCTCTACTACTTAGTCCTTCATGAGAAAAAGTTTACAGGGCATAAGTTAAGTATAAGATGAAGGAGAAGATTAAATAGTAAATTGGCAGGAGTGAAATGTAACTCATAGGCACTATAATAGTAAAGTTTATGCACGATTTTGTCGAACAAACCGTAAAATTCGAAGCATGAAATCGATGCCCCGCGACGATTTCCCAGCTCGACACCTGTCTGGAATGCCAGTTATAAGTATCGAAGTCTTAATTCACTTTCGTCGCCGCGATGTGTCTGGTCCTTCACGAGCCGGACCCGATCATTATGCAAATATTTTAATTCACTCGCCATTACAGACCAAGAGATTGACTCTGGCATTAATAATAGCCAGCAGCAACTATGCCATTGGCAGTCTCTTGATGGCTCCTATTCGATATCTGGTAGTTAAATCGCAATAAAATACAAATTAAATTGATGCTATGTTTGAATGGAATAATAATTGATAGAACTGCGGAGTTTCGATTTGGAGATTTCGGGGAAACTGCTGTTTCTGCTGCTTCTTGTCGCATAATAAACTTGTTTACCTAGTTGTAGAAATCGGCTTTTTCATAAAATATTTGAACTGCGATAAAATGATATTTGATCAAACATATTTACCACAATTTGTCAGAATGTGACCATAACAGAATTGATAATAATTATTTATAGGTAATTGGGGTTTTTAATAAATGACCTATTTGATATGGCGATGACTATTTTTTTGACAGGATTTGCAGTGATAAAAGCAAATATTTAACCACCTAAATGTGACAAATCGTTTATATTAATCAAAACCAAGAATTCCGTATCATATGTTACATGGTAGCTACAGTGGAGAAAAACTACACCCAATAGAATAAGAAAAAAATTGCAAGAAAATTAACTTTATTACCCTCAATTGACTCTTAAAATAACCACTTCTTTTTAATATAATGTCCTACACCGCATGCACACTCACCTTCTATCCGTCTAAATATACCTACTCAGTAGACCATAAAGCACAGCAGGTAGCTCTTCACTTTTACACTTCCACATATTCGCTTGTCACTGAATAAGTATAGTCTCTCTCCACTGAATTTTCTTTTACCACATTCCAAACTATACTCTCCACTATTCACTGATTCAGTCATTTTCTCACTATTCATTCTCTCTCTTGCTCCTGTAGACTCCATAAAATGCATGACTTTTCTCTTATTAATAACACTCCAATGTTCACTTAGTAGCATTCTCTCTTAAGCCACCCCCCCCCCCCCCCCTGAAACTCTACTGATTTTTTTTGCGTTCAACTGGCATACGTTCTAGAAGCCGGGTGTTCCCGAATGGTGATATTCTCGAATGTTACATGTCGCTAGTTGACATATCTCGAATGTCTGACGCGTGAGACTGCCTAATATAGAACAGCAGCATATAGAACAGGCCAAATTCCATGCTAGCGAACAAAGAAGAACAATGTTTACAACCTCTTAGTTCTCAGTTTTTTCGTTATTTCACATTTTTCTGTGCAATTTTTATCTTCTAAGTAAAATCAAATTTAATTTAGCCTGACCAAGACTTTATCACAAAAGGAAATATTCTGACAAAGTAATAAAAAAGTGAGACGTGATTTATAGAGAGGAAAAGGTTTGGAGGTATCTACCAAGTTTTCTGGGTGAGAAATCCATATAATAAACCAGGGAAATTACATAATAACCATTATTACATATTGCGTCAAAATAATTCTGTTACTACAAAAAATGTGCGCTAAGGTTTAGGTTTTAATGTCACCGCAAGAACATGATGTGATGATGACTACAAAAAAAGCCAGTAATTCCATTTTTCTCTATATTGCCTCCCAAATTAGAAATAACAAATGTATTAGGTATATGTAGGTAAATCTTTTATAGACCAGACTTTTGAGACTTTTGACCAAGTAACTTCTTCTTTGACCTATTCGCAGTTTTGCTGCATCTCTTGAAGTATTTACGACACCTAATTGAAGTTTGTAGTATTTCATTCTGAAAGCTTCCCAAATTAATGAGCAAAAGTAAAGAAATTCCTCTGCTTCAGTTTGAAATATTCAAATATAAATGGCCTGATTTTTTGACAAAACGCAGGACACTGGTTCATTTAAATTTTAGCCACCAAGAAACTTTTTTCGCCGCACAAGAACGAAAAAATTCGATTAAAAAGTTTTTGCATTGCAAAACTTTCTGCATGCCTTCTGAAGCCAAGAAACTTCTTCACGAGACTCTTTTTTACATTCTGCAGTCTGCAAGATCTTCAAGACCAATCTATACTTATACAGGATGCAAATTTCATGGTGCCATCAGTATTGGGATATCCTAAACCATAAGAGATACAGGGTTGCTTAAATTAGAGAAAAGTTGCGCTATTTTATGGCCATCTCGAATCCGTCAAAACATGCAAGATATCTGTGACCGTTCCTGAAATATCCTGAAAAAACTGAAAATCGAGAAATCTTATTTTTGGAATATCTTTCTTACCATTGGAAATTAATAAATAATTTTTTGTAGCCTTACATAAGCCGTTATACCTAAGCTATTTATCTGACGTTCCAAAAATTTTCACAGCCGACTAGATCCCAGAGTTTTCATAGTCAACTTTCGTTTTTCTTATGGCCGCCATATTATTTTTTTATGTCGTTCGATAAGAAAAAAATAATGTAAACCAAAAATTAATAAATTTTAGAAAAAAAAAATTGGAAAATTTTTATTCTTCTTTTTTCAAAGAAAAACTTAGTTCTTAACTGAAATAGGCCAATATGAAGTCATACTGCTTGCCTTATAGCTTGTTAATTTCTCTACGAAATTCGATCTAAAAAGTTGTCTTTTTTTAGAAAAAAAAAGAAGAACAAAAATTTTTGAAAGTTATTTTTTGAAGTTTATTAGTTTTTGGTTTCCATTATTTTTTTCTTATCGAACGACATAAAAAAATAATATGGCGGCCATAAGAAAAACGAAAGTTGACTGAAAACTCTGGGATCTAGTCGGCTGTGAAAATTTTTGAAACGTCAGATAAATAGCTTATAATGGTTAATAAAGGCTACAAAAAATTATTTATTAATTTCCAATGGTAAGAAAGATATTCCAAAAATAAGATTTCTCGATGTTTCAGTTTTTTCAGGATATTTTATCTTGCATGTTTTGACGGATTCGAGATGGCCATAAAATAGCGCAACTTTTCTCTAATTTAAGCAACCCTGTATCTCTTATGGTTTAGGATATCCCAATACTGATGGCACCATGAAATTTGCATAACCCTGTATACTATAAGTACAAGTTACACAAGATGGCAAAATGCAAGATGATGGTTCATTTATAAGTTTTAGCCGCCAAGAAACTTTTTTCGCCGCTCAAAAACGAAAAAAGTTCAAACGATGAAAAACTTTGCATTGCAAAACTTTCTCTCAACCGAAACCGCAGGAAACTTCTTCACGAGACTCTTTTTTACATCCTGGCATTCCTGGCAGTCTATCAGGATCTTCTAGCCGAATTTAGACTGCAAGTGTCTCAGAATGGCAAAACATTACCTGGAAAACTTCAATTATTATCTTGAAAACGGCAAGTCTTATCGAAAATAATGAAAAATAAATAAATAAAATATTTTCCTTGTATTATATCGACCGTAGAATCGGAATTTAACAATTTAATCAAACTTTACCATTTCCAATCTCTGAGAAAGTTGGGGTGAAACTACCGCTATTACATGCAGCCCCCCAAAACTACCCCATAGAAAATGAATTTTTTATTCTTTCTCATCATATTACCAATACATATAGAGTACCTACCGCTTGATTAGGTAAAATTTTTTAAATTTGAATTTTTTTTGCTCGTTTCGAAAATGTAGAGAAAAAAACATCTTCAGAGTGTCCGCTATAGGAAAATGCATTATTTTCAAGTTTTCTACTCCGCAGTATTACTTTTGGGCACATAATTATATGTGTCACCATAACGAGAAGATAAGAATAATAAGACGTTCGAAAATAAGAGAAACTGATGAGTAAGTATGGTAGATGGAAAAAAAGTTTCTATACCTACGTACTCTTTTCTTCTTGGGATATGAGTATAACCTACTCTATATGGAGGTAGGTAACTAAGAGCAATTATATAAGAATGGGCAAACAGCTCATAGAAAATGCAAGTCTTCCTCCTTACCAGGTGGAAGCAGCTGCCTGTATACGTCTTCAGATGTCACCACTGATTGTTGACTGACTTGCATTTTCTAAGCTTCAGCCTATCCAAGTAACTCTCTGGCTTCACCTCTTTACGTTATGGAAATCAAAACGTTTTAGATTAATTAAAAAAATTATCTTTTGATGATAATATGATAAAATATGTTCTTTATTGTCATCCCGAAAAGAAAACTTTCATCAGGAGGATTCAGTATCGATAGGTAGGTACAACAAGAACATAATCTCGGACTTGAGGCGAGGTTAGCATCTCGCGGTTGAGCATCGCGCCGCGGAATATGATATAGCATGCATGCGGGGCATCAGAGGCGGCTTAGCGAGGGGCGTGTCATATCTCAGGTGTAGCCAATCTCACCTGGTCATAACTCTATTCAGCCAATCGGCGGACTTAAACCGCGGGCTCCGGAGCATGCATCATACCGTATTAAAGTGCACATTACGGTCGGATTTAATGCGGATGGTGCTGTATTATAATTAAGTATTCTTTCTTGCGTATTGATTTTTAAATACTTATAAATTAAGTGCAATCGATGTAATTGGAGCTTAAAGTTGAATGGCTTCTGTGATAATATTATTGAAATATGAGGAGAAATTGGAAATGATGCGAAGCCCTTTAGGAGCTCTCTGCAATATGTTATCCCAGCAACATTTATTTTATAAAGTGTTTATAGGACAGTCTATTTTTATAAGAAGAGGGTTTTCGAGCAAAGCATTTTATTTAATCTGTTTTTAGAAAAAAAATTCTTTCAAGATTGCGGCACTATTAAAGATTTTTCAATATTGAAAATGTCGGCGATTCAGTGGAATAATTAAAGTTAGGTAATGCTTTCCCAGGACTCTTTTATGTTTTTTAGTAGGTATTTAGCTGATGACAATTTACTGTCATGCATTTTCTGTTTTTTCGTAGACTCTGTCAGTTACATCAGTGCTTATAATTCTAATTACCTAAAATTAATGAAAACAATTGATGCTATATAAAATGATGAGTATCTCTTGTAGTGGTGAAGATAATAGAGTAAATCAAAAAACAAAATGTTATTAGGTACAAAAAAGATGCGGGTAGAGTTTCGTTTAAATTTTTAAGTTGAAATTGTTATTGTTGAACTCTATATACAGGTAGAAGAGCCTGAAAAAAAATCAAAGAGTTTTGATAAAAGTAAAAAAAAAAACTTTTGGTTATTTCTTATGATGGTGCTTTAATTTCTTGAAGAAGTGTATACCTATCACTTCCTTTTAAACCTATTTTTAGTTTTCTCATTCAACATTTTTTATCTCAACATACGATACAGTTACCTACATTCTAAAAATATAAATAATTACAAAACATCCCTAAATAAAAAAAAAAAATTCCCTCATAACTCCAGAAATCGTGTAAAATAAACTAATACGCACGGCCGACAGCTGAGTGCACGCACGCAGGCAGCGACCGCGGATATGCCCCATAAACACCACCCTCGCGTGCTAGACGGGGTAAAAAAGCCCCTTGGAATAATAAACCGGGTCGCGGAAGCTGCACGGCTCCACGTGACGGCTGTTTCCATGTTTCTGGAAGACACCCTTCGTTTGTCTGTCATCCGAACCACCCGCGAGAGGCGAGAGGGAGCGCACCACGTGCCCGGCTATTTATGACAGACGGTTGAATTACCTTGACACTAACGAAGTGAAGTGAACACAATGCAATGCCAGACAGAAATAGACAGCCAGCCAGCAGACGTCGATGTTGAAAATCCGGAGATGCCAGAAATTATCAAAGATCTGCATGGCATGCTTTATGATAAAGTCTTAATTATTGTTTAATCAACTTGAGGCGCGCGGATCTATGGAAAATTATATCATTCTGCGCGGATTTTAGTATACAGGGTGTTTGGTAACTGGACAGCCAAAATTAAACGTCATGGATATATAGAATCGTATCTTAAGCATAAAAGAGAGAGTATCTTTTTTCAAGATCAGGCCTCGTTTCGGAAATATTTGCAAAAATGTTGTTCGTAGTTAACTGAATGAAACATGTTTTTATTGCGGCCTTAGTTTCACATTTTTTGAGATATTCCCTAAACGATGCCTGATCTTGGAAAAAGTTATTATTTTTTATGCTTAAAATACGATTTGTATAGGGTAAGTTAAGAGGTATAATAAAGGTGACCTAGAGGTTAAGAAAATTTCTCTTTGCTTCGAATAAAATTGCTTGTTTCAATAAAATAAAAATTTTAATAAGCACGACAGATGAAAGTTAATATTTTGATGCACATCGTCGTGCCAATTTTTCCCCTCTCAATTTCCCAAATCACTTTCCTGTTGGACATGTAATGTCCACCAGACAGCAGCCATATAAATTAGATTTCCTCCGTTATAACGGTCGCATCGAAATTGAAGTCACAATCATAAATCACCCTGTACATTGCGGGGGTGGACAATGGTCATCGACCACTTGCGCAAATGACACAAATACAGGATGGATATTATATGCTGATGGCCGACTATAGAGCGTAGAGCGTACAATTATAGTTTTAACTATACTATAAGTTATGCAGTTAAGAGGGGCAGTTATGTAGGTATAACTATATCAAACTACCCTCCTACGCAGATGTTTACCCCCTGCTGTTTAATATATGCTCTTTGTCTATCCCATATATTTCTGCTCACATACACAAAATTTTAATCGCTTGCACAATAAAATAACTACTTATTGTCAAAGAGAAGAAGCGCGATATTGATGCATCTGTCTTGAAAAGAAATTCCTATTATTATAAGTTAGCAAAAGATTCTCTATAGATCATAATACTTATACCTAATATGTCTCCTGGTTATGTCAATGGTAGACGAAGATTATCAGACGACAGAATCAGCATCAGCGGTTCATCGGGGTATAAATAATAAGTAAATAAACAGGACCGTATATTGGAGTATAGTAATAACAGGGCGTTCAGTATTTCCTTTCTGCCTCTTTACCGCAACAAATTGTCCCCAAAGTCCTTTATAATCCTCTTTGAATGCCAGGACATGTAATTCTATATGTCGCTAAGAGACTATATACCTGACCTGATTCACAATAATGCGGGTTCTTTTGGAGACAAACAACACTCTGCATGTCATCCTATACATTCCAATGTAATATTGTACAAATGTACAAGCAGTTGGTTAGAAATTAATATTTATTGAGATCAAAGAAAATATCTACACACAACTGTACAGAACATGATTGTACCTATATCGACTTACCTAAAATTCTAAACAGTAGATTGTATTATTTCTGGGTTCTTGAATAATCAATTATTATCTTATAAAACTGCTATTTGGTAAAGCATTTTTCCCTTAAAAATATGATTTTTAATTTGAGATTGATGTTGTCGTAATCTTTTAAGGGTGGTATTACTGGCAGATTGTCTATCGTTATCATTTCAAAAGTAGAAAAAATCAAGACTGAAGAATATCCAATCAACCCTATAAAAAGAAAAAGCTTTCTTGAAGTATTATCATAGGGGTTACGCCCAGATTGTTTTGGTTTGCGGTTCTTTATTCGCTGTTCTGTATTTTTTCCCCGAAAAACTTGCATGACATGAATGTGTTGAAATTTTCATGTATAATAATCGAAATTTTGACGGCCTAAAGTCCCTATACTTGTTTTTCGCGTTCCTTTTTTGTGTGCTTTTTAGTTGAATATGACGTCTTTAGCTTCGTTTCTTGAGGTGACTTTTACGTGAATAAATGACGTCTTTGCCTCGTGACATATATTCGTCATTATCACGTCATTGTCACGTCATTCTCGCATCAAATCGATCATTCGACGTTTGAGAACACCGAAAATTGACGTCATATTGACGTTGTTCTGTTTTCTCAACTACTTGTGCTTCCTGATCGTGAATCCTTCACCGAGCAACTCTATGGATGTTAGATTGAGAGGAAGCTTTTGTTCTGCGCTGCCAATCGCTAGCTTGGAGTCGGTAACGTGGTTTTGTCAACCTATTTGAAAAAACTGAAATATTTTTTTCATCTAGTCGTAGAGAAAACTGCGTCTTCTACTCGCGGAGAATGATCGTTATTCACTCGGATGATTTCAACGTTCTCGCGAATAATAATCGCCCATTGAAGAATATATAAGGTAAATCGTGATTCTCATGATCGAATAATCGAAGCTGTAAAAATCATCTCATTCATTTTTATATTTCGATTCCATTGTTTGCGTGCGAGTTCTTCTGACGTCACCAAAAATCTTACACCAGACTAAAAGTGCTTTTCATTCAAACTTTGAGCATGATGGTCCCTGAAGTAAACGGGAAACTCTGTAAGTTCCGTCATTTAACTGATTGATCCACGCGGAAGCTGATATACCATATAAATCACAATGTAATGGAATACGAATTTTTCAAAGTAATAAGAAATGTGTACTGCTGCTGTAAAAATTTTTGTTATACAGGATGGCTAGAGAAAGTCTGGACACAGTTCAATAAATCTTTCAGTTTTGAGTAAAAAAAATGCATCAAAACAGGTCAATTTTATAATTTAAACTTAAAATTTTTATACAGGATGATGAAAATTTACAGATTTTTCATCACGCTGTATAGAAATTTTATCTACATCACAGGATAGTACACCTACTCAAAAAAATTTCAATAGGAACATTGTAGGTACCTAAGCCGTTTTGTGATATTTTATGGGCCGTTTTCAATAATGTAAGCTTGTTTTGAAAATGGAAAATTGCGATTTTCATTTGTTTATAACTCATAACTTATTATACTCAATTTAAACTGTAACTGTAAAAACCATTCTTATTGTTCCTCAGACAACCTGAAAATGTAATAATATACATGGTGTCCTATCTAAAAAGAAATTAACAACGTCGTCATTACTGAGCCAAGGAACACCCTGTATAAAAAAAAATTTACAACAATATAATATTGACCTGTTTTTGCATTTTTTTTTCAAAACTCAAAACTGATGTTAGTGACTTTCTATAGCGATAGCCGGTCTAGGGTTTCTCAAACTATGCGTGACAGAAATCTGTAAAATTGTGTAGGTACCTAACGACGGTTTAGGAACTACCTGCTATAGAGGTATACGAAGATAAACTGAAAAAAAAATTTTCTGGGAGGAACTTCCGCGGCTAAGCCCGAATGTCAGATGTTGTCTCAGATCATTCTTCTTTTTCATTTTTCTTTGGAGTTCATGGCCTTATGACCAAGCTTTTTAGCCAGAATCTATGATATTATATTCTTCTTTGTTAATTATGTTGAAGTCACCAAAACTCATTGAAGAATGCATGTCTGTGTTTTTACTAATCTTTAATGAAACCAGATATGGAAAAAACTTATATCATTTTTTATGTTTAAAATACTTTAATGGTTTTATCCATGACGTTCGATTTTAACTGGTCAAGGTCTAAAAATGGAAAACATTAATACTTAGGTATATTTTTTCAGCAGCCTTATTTTGAAATTATGGAAATATTTCCTATTTTTGAAAAAAGTTCCACTATGCTTAAAATAAGATTTTATACATGGCGTTCAATTTTCGCTGTCCAGTTACCAAACACTCTGTATTAAAGATGTGTGATGCGTATAAGCGTTAAATCTTATTAATGAGTCTCTCCCATGCAGTATAGCTGTAATAATAATAAAATTAAATTTCTGGATCTTGCTAGAAACATGGCACTGCATGGTGTGGTGACATGTAAAGATGAAAACAGTAGCAAGAGAATAAACATGACGGAATGCAACGTGGCGTGGCGGAGACTAAGTAAAATATGCGTCCTTTCTCAGAGCCGCACGGTTTCCTTATTTTAGAAATGCGTCCGCTTATTTATAATACTTTAATTTATTTTACCGACGACGGTCGTCTGGCTTCCCCAAAAATGAATTTATGTTGTAAATGGATATTCCCGGCCTTTAAATAAGACATACGAGATACGGATCATTATCGTGCGCGCATCAGAGTTAGAAAATGTGAGGGTTTTCGGTATTTTTTATTATCTACATCTGAGAGAGATATAGTTTTATTTTGGGGACAATTATTCTTAATGACGTCGTCTTCAATCTCTCAGCCGTACGGATTGGAATATTTATTTTATTTATACAAAATCGGTGTCTTTTTTCAAGGTTTCAACGCTAAAAAAGTATACTTTTGAATAGATAAAATTAATAGAAAATAAATAAGATTTAAGATTTAAGTATAGAAGGTTAGATTAATAAGAGAAAAAAATTATTAATGATGCTACTAACCAGTAGCAGATTGAATTAATTTATGGAGTTAATTTGTGTACAAATTTACTGATATATTCATTATGAATCACGAATTAAGGTCAACGTAGCCGGCAAAACCGCATACTTACGTTTTTATTCGGAGGTGTTAGATCCAGGCTGAATTTTTGATGTGAAAAGAACGCCTTCTCACGTTTTTCAAGCGCCCGCTGTCAGTTCTTCGAGGTGTTTGTCAATTTCCATCGGTTTATTAACAATTTAGTTTTGCATAGGAAAGCTATCCGTCAGCTTTTTTTACGTGGCCAGCTAATTAACTACATACATGTAGAAATCCGTTTATGGTGACTCACATATTATTATACAACTTATTAGATCTTACCTACCTACTCTCTTGTTAACAATTTTGAAAGCTACCATCGTAGACATATACGAGTAGATACTTAAAAATTTTATTACCGCAGCAGCCTAACTTTTTTTATACGCTACATGGCATGGATGGATTCCTAAATTTCTATTCGCAAATTGAGTCATTGTCTCTTCAATTATAATTTATACAGGGTGAAATAAACTTTACATACCCATCATCGCACCTTAATACATATAGATACCTATATTGTTTAGGTATACAGTGCCCCCCAAAAAGTTCACATCATATTATAGGAAAAGTTTTTGATTTTTGTTATTTTTTTTTATGTTTCTCTCGTAAGTTTGTGTTTTTCAAAATGTTAAATTTGAGCACACTAAAGTTATGGTGATGTGAATTTTAGTTCCAGAGATCTTAGTATGTCACCAGGTGATAGTTGTAGCGACTTTTAGGTAAAAAAGAATCCTGTAGGTAGGTACCTACCTGCCTTATGTATTATAGTGTACCGCCATGCACTTACATAAAGTGTGTAAGAAGTTACTTTGTATGCTTCTATCTCTATCTTTATAACAAATATATTTTTTCTCGAAAAAACAAACAAAAAAAAATCAACATCTTAAAGAGATTCCAGTTGCATTATACACCGGTGTAACAAAATATTACACCGTACGTGCAATAAAGAGCAATTCAAGCTTATAAGAATCTCGATAATGACCTTCCCCCCTCGGTATGTGGAATAGTTATATTATTTGTTGAATCCGGTCCTGGTGCAAGTTCTCAGTCAGATGACCTGAGTTATATGGCAACCGCACTGCCAGCTACAAGCCGAGCAAGCCTTTCAATATGCAAGAAAAATAAATCTCTGGACTGCACCGCCGTTCCTCTCCTCCGTCCGTTCTCTCTCTTCGGTGATGCTCTTCTGGTTCTGGTACTTGGGTAGGTACCCACTTTTCCTCTACCTCCGTCTGCTCTTCGCGTAATTAGTGGCCGCAGACAATGGCTCTCTCCCATTGGACGCCGATGGTCTCTTGGCGCAGTCATCTTTCAGCTTTTGTTTTATTGCGACGACCTCCAAGGTTACCCGTGCATGTATTTGTCCCATGCATTGGCAGCGATGTTTTCTTTAATTACACGAGTGTATGTAGATGTATGTTATATTATCTGGGAACGCAGTATCGTGATTATTATAGTGATTATTAGTGATCAGTGGTTAGTGGTTCTCTACTCACAAAGCAAAAATTTATAATTATTTTACCCAGGGTAGCTTCAATGGAGAAAAAACTACCAGCGCAGAGATTACGAGGCCGGTTAAATTAGAGAAAAGCTGCACATTTTTAACCTTATTAAGGATCTGAAATAAAATTTAGGGTAACATAACAATCGTTCCTGAAATATCTTCAAACACAAAAAAAAAGTTCAAAGACGACTACTTAGATCCCAGGATTTTCATAGACAAATATTGTTGTTTTTCTTATCACTGTCATATTGTTTTTTTATGCGTCACTATTGGTATATACCTACTTACCTATACCTCATTATATATAGAAATAGTATAATAATGCTTAAAAATAACATCTAACGAACAGTTTATTATTATAACAACAGAACATAACACACGAAAACGGAAGCGAGAACAAATCAAAATCGGGAAAAATGTAACCCGACATAAAATAAAACCTAAAATTTAATTACCTACTCCATAAAACTTATCTCGCCGATTAATTTGTATAATAGCAGGAACGTTCCAGCTGCCGTGGTGTACATATGTAATTGTTAACATATATAAACACTCAAGTATATGGTTTCCATCACAATCGGACTGAATTGGCTTCTGTAAACCATAGACCACAGTCATATCTTTATTTTGATTTCGAAATAGACTTTATGGAGCCGTAAATGTTAAACAGACTTCATAGAGCATAGACATCTCAATCTTAACTTGTGCATAATATAATAATTGACACCATTTATATTCATTCAACTAGGTAGATATACATAGGTTTTATATACCTATTTGCTACCTGAAAACTTGATCTATCCGACAAGTAGGTATTTCAACATTTTATTCTTTAGCACTTAGGTATCCAGCTTAATAATATAAGTAAGTACCTATAAGTAATAAAGTATAACTTATCTTAATTAAAGCAAGTAGCAAGTTAACTATAAGTATAGGATAGGTATAATATGGACATTAATTCTTAGGTAGAACCCTTTATACCATTTACTTAAGGATATAATTAAGTATGTATAACTAAATATATAAGTAATATCTTATGTTGTGAAAGTATATAATAGTTATGTAGATAATATGCCAGACGGTTTGTATATAAATTGTAAACCGCCTTGCCAAGAAGAAGGCTTTTTGGTTTTGTTTTGATCGTATAAGAAACAAGTGAAACGGCACTAATTTCTTCATAATTACAACGCAATTAATAAGACTTATGCGCTGTAAAATGATGTCAACGTCGTGTGGTAAAGTGTCCGAGGGCAATAAATACATCAGGATATGTATATAAGCAGGGATATAAAGGTGATATATGTATATAGGGCCGCCGACTCGTTGGAAGATGACTGAAATCTACATCTGGCGAGCGAATCACATTGTGATAAACGGCGTGTACTTATTTTACTTATTGTCTTACTCAAATTGTATCTCATACGTATATACCTAAGAACTATACGAGGAAGTTGTATGATCACTTTAGTTGAGTGAAAAAGTATTTCGCTCTTATATTTTTTTGTTCACTTAGGTAGGTATATTTTTTGTTTTTTGAGTGGAAATTATTCATTTTTGTAAAGTGTAATGACTGCAATTACTACTGCAAAAACTAATTTCCATATTGGTACCTATAATGTAAATACCTACCTATTTATTATACCCTTATATAAATAATGCATATAAGCACTTTTATCTATTATTCTCATAGGTATATCTTATGGTTATACCTTACTTATACCTATAAAGTCTTCTCCTCTCAGAATCAGCAGATATATAACATTGTGTAGATTCAAGCATTGGCAAAGTTACTGCCCTCTTCGCATGTCTATGTATTTCGCAGTAACTCCAACTTCAACTCCAACTCCTTGATGTTATTCAAAGTTACGTTTATCGAGAATCGATATGCCCCGCGCTCTAACCCAAACATCGACTCGATATGACCGCTTTGCATCCGCTATATCCTTTATACTTGCCTTGCTTATACTGGGAAAGGGGAGCAAATCCTTTCAATATTCATATAACCGCGAGAAGGGAATGTTTCTACCTAAGAATGTTGATGAGGGTGACGGAAATAGAAAAAATAGGTCACATCATACATCTAATAGGGACTAAAAAATTATAAAATTATTACCTATACCTACAATAATAATTTTCTATTTATTAACAATCTGAAATTTTTATTTACTTATTACACAATAAATACATAGATATAGGTTGCAGTGTATTTCGACGTCGAGGAACGTCGAAACTATCAATTTCTTAATACTTCCTTAATTATCTTGTACCTACTTACATTAAAATAATAAACCTTTCGCAATGTGTGTATTATATTACTTTCAGCTCCAAGAGACAGGCAATATTTCTATTAGGCTACCATGCACAGAGATATTAAAGTTTCGTCACCGTTTCAATTCAATACTTATATTATAGCTACCTACCGACTATATTTACCTACAAGTTGCAGGTGTAAGAATTACAGCCTGTGATATTATTGTATGTTAATGAGAACAACCAAGAGTTATTGTAACTAAATATGAGAAGGATGTACACCATTGTTCTAGATAAAAACACCGCAATAAATTGCTTATAACAACGCAATGTAAGTGTGAATATACACGTAAACGGAGACAATAGAAATTCTGCTTATTGTATGTATCCAGCGGCAATCTCGCTGCCTCCCCTCGATCCACTAAACTACCCCTACCGCCTTATATTCGTTATGAATATGTATATGTTGGGCGTCACCCCCGCAGCCGAGGCGGGGTTAATAACCGGTTGGTTATGAGAGCCATTGGCAGGCCACGCCCAGCTGTCATAACTGGGCCGCGGTGTGGTTGCTACTACATCATATCGCCCCACCACTCGTTAATATTATCCCCTCTCCAGTCATAACGCCCGGTTATGATATGATAGGATGTTGGAGGACACGCCCAGGAAGGGAGGATGAGTTATGAATAACGAGATTAAGTTATATCGGGATCTCTGTGGAGAGGTTTCAGTTCTGTGGGGTTGTTTACCTGCGAAACACATTCCAAGCACGACGCACTCGCGCGGCGTGGGTGAAGTTGTTTATTTGAGTTCGATTGTTTTATGGTTAGTGATTCGATTTTGGTTGTGTTGTTGAGTAGGTAAGGAGTTTATTGATTACCTACCTATGTAGGTACCTACTTGACTATAAGTACCTACCTACGTCCTTCGTATAGGTACTATATTATTGTGTAGTTTGAGTTTTTTCTTTTAGATAGTGAAGATTTGGATCAGTCGGCGGGTAGTAAAAACATTAATTTCTGAAATATACTATTTCCCCAAAAAATATACTTATCTATTATTTTTCGGAACAAATTTTTTTTCCATTAATTGCAACTACCTCATTAGGTGTAGGACTTACCTACCTACCCACATTGATTTTTTTTCGCAAGCTGCGACAGTAAAATTTTGTTTTTCTTATGGTGGCCATTTTTTTCATGTCATTCGGTATAGGAATTATTAAAAACGTAACTAAAACAAAAAATAAAATAAAAATTTCCAAAAATTCAATCAACTTATAAAAGAAAAGCAACCGAATAACGTTTTTTTGACAATATTAACAATATCCTCCCTTATGGTTTTTTGTGACATTCGGTGAAACATTTTTTTTTCGGAAAAAGAAGAATAAATTTTTGAATTTTTTGTTTAGGTATCTTTTTGAATATCGAATGACAAATACCTACACTCTGACCTAGCTGTGCTCATCGCTAAAAGTGAGAACGTCATCAAATTTTTATGAAATTATTTGACATCGTTTTCGAGATGACCGCAACACTTTAAAAAACTCACCCTGTACATTATAGTTTTTAACTATGTAATTTAATATTAATATTAATATTAATATTAATAAAAAACCTTGCCTAAATAAATATAACTAGGTATACCTAATTCTCATGGTTCCCACGCAATGTTGCCAAAGCGTTTACCTATACTACCTATACATGAAACGTCAGTTTATTGTCAAGGTTTAAGTTAAAAAATTAACGTGCTGATTAAAAATGAAGCTTCTTTAATTTTAGGTGCTTTCCTTTTTTTACTTTCTCATGATCAATTTTCTGTCAATTTCCTCGAATTCCCTCGAATAATCACCACCCTCCCCACCCCCCGACTCTGATTTATCCTCGAAGTGTGCCTAGCCTAAGAAGAATTTGGTACTTAGGTACCTACATTTAATTTTATATTTTTATATTCTAATAAATTTTACTAATTATCACTTCTCAATCTTTACAGCAGACACCCCTCCGTCAGCTGGCACCGACCGCACCACCTCATCACCAGCAACGGATCTGCCACGCATCCTGATGTGTCAGCGCTGTCAGGAGCAGTTCACAGACCTCCAGGAGTACTTGGCGCACAAGTTAGAATGCGAGCGCAAGGCCGTCAAGCACGACGACCCCGCTCACTCGGATCCCGAGGACATGGTGGTGTCGGAGGACGACGACGACCAGTCCGAGGACGGCGACAAGCTGCGTCGTCATCGCCAGGACGCCGCCAACAACAACTCTCTCGATGAAGGAAATCCCGCGGCCGAGGAGGAAGCTCCGAGGATAGCTTTTCCCTTCCCCGTGCAGCCAGCGCCCAGTCATGTCACCTTGGAGGCGCTACAGAACACCAAAGTCGCCGTTGCGCAGTTCGCCGCCACTGCCATGGCGAACAGTCCCGATAATGAAGCAGCCTTGCAAGAATTGGCGGTGCTGCAGTCAACGCTCTTCACCTTGCAACATCAGCAGGTGTTGCAGCTTCAGTTAATCAATCAGCTGCAACATCAACTCCAGTTGGATAGGTCTAAAGCTAGTAGTCCTGTTTCACCTCAACCTCAGGATGTTGAAAATGAGAATGAAAATGAAAATGAAAACGAGAATGAGAACGAGAACGAGGAAGAGGCTGCATTGCCGGAACCGTCACCACCAGCTCAAGCTTTACCAGTGTCGAGAGAACCTACCCCAGCTTCTCTTCCGCCACCGATCAGTCAACCATGTATGCAACAACCCCATACAGCTATGGAAAAGATACAATCTCCGGTGACGACTGCCTCTTTACCTCCACAAATTCAACCCCCACTTTGTTCCATATCATCGTCTCTGGCGTCTACGATTATTACTCATAGTAACGAACCGCCCACGAGAGAGGAGCCTAATACTTTAGAGATGCTTCAGAGGCGTGCGCAAGAGGTCTTGGACAACGCCAGTCAAGGACTGCTCGCGACGAATCTTGCAGATGAACTAGCATTTAGGAAGAGTAAAGGTTCCATGTCGCCCTACGATTCCAAAGGCCGTAATGAGCCGTTCTTCAAACACAGGTGCCGATACTGTGGTAAAGTGTTTGGTTCTGACTCGGCCCTTCAAATACATATCCGTTCCCATACCGGCGAACGCCCTTATAAGTGCAATGTCTGCGGTAGTCGGTTCACGACTAAGGGTAACTTGAAAGTACATTTCCAAAGACACAGTGCCAAGTTCCCGCATATCAAGATGAACCCCAATCCGGTACCGGAGCATTTAGATAAATATCACCCGCCACTATTGGCTCAGCTAGGTCAACAACCTTCCTTATCTCCCGGAGGGCCCCCACATCCACCTCCAATGTTCCCCGGGGGTCATCCGTTTCCTCCGAGTATACCTCTATATCGCCCCCCAAATCCGCACCATGAGATGCTTAATAATAGACTTCAACCTTCTCCTCTTCGACCAGAACAACCTCCCAGATTATTCCCTCCGCATCCGTTGTTCATGAAGAGGGAAGAGCAAGAAGTTCCTGAAAATTTAAGCAAGCCTCCCAGGTCTCCAACTCCACCTCGCAAGATAGAACCGGAAGAGAACAAGAGACATGAAGACCAGCGACCTCAAATAGTTAACAATGTTCCTCAACTAACGCCAAAACAAGAACCCATGAACGAAACAGAAAACGAACAAGACAATGAAAACGATCGTTTAAGGTTTTCATCTCCTGGACCCTTCGACGAGTGTAGCATGGATAGCAAGTATAGTAACGAGGATCTAGGTCAAAATAGTCCTGGAGGTGATAACTGTGATAATATCCAAGACGAGCCTGAGAATTTATCAAATAGAAGTAATTCCATAAACGTTCCACTTAGCATATCAACAGGTCAAAGACTGCCTGCTAACTTTTCCTTTGGACATGCCAGTTCACCTCCCAGTTCGACCTCTTCAGGGAGCTTAGGACAATTTCCCACTAATCATTTATCAGACCCAGCTAAAGACCCCGCTATCTATACAAGCCTCCTACCACGACCAGGAAGTAACGATAACTCCTGGGAGAGTCTCATCGAAGTAACCAAAACATCCGAGACTAGCAAACTCCAACAGCTGGTGGACAATATTGAACACAAACTCTCGGATCCAAATCAATGTGTAATTTGTCATCGAGTGCTTTCTTGCAAGAGCGCACTACAAATGCATTATAGAACACATACCGGTGAAAGGCCGTTCAAGTGCAAGATATGCGGTAGAGCATTTACTACTAAAGGTAACCTAAAAACCCACATGGGAGTGCATCGAGTAAAACCACCAATGAGAGTGCTCCATCAATGCCCGGTTTGTCATAAAAAGTTCACCAATGCTTTGGTACTCCAACAACATATCCGTCTCCACACCGGAGAACCGACAGATCTAACTCCAGAACAGATCCAAGCTGCCGAAGTCAAAGAATTCCCCTCCCCGGGAGGTTTCCCGGGACTCACAAGCCATCCATTCCTTGGTCAAGGTTTCCCGGTGCCGGGACTCTCGCCGCTAGGTCAAGGACTGCCCATGAACATGAAATTCGACAGGTCAGACAAGGACGCCAAGTCAGAAGATCACGAATCATTCGATGACGACGATGATGACGATGACGACATGAGCACTTCTGATCACATGCCGGTATTCTCATCATCGCCCAATAACATGCACTTGAACCAGAGCGGCCCTGCTAACACCATGGCGTCGCAGTTTAATTGCTCGGCTGAAGATCTCTGCTCGAGGACACAGGCTTCACCATCTCCAATGCAGAACGGCGAGAAATCACCCAGTCAATCAGGAATCACCAGTCCTGGAAGTTCTGAGATTAGGTCATCGCCAAATCATATGCCAAACACGCCCGTCCAGGTTAGTTTTATTGATAAAAATTTTTTGGTGTTAGGACTAAATATATTTTTTTGCTTGACAGTTACCTCGCCCGCCATCGTCGCAGCGTACGGGTAGCCCGACGCCGTCCGAGTGCAACTCTTTAGGCGCGTTAGACCTGACTCCTCGTAATCCTCCTTCGAGTCAACCGCTCATCACCAGCCCCGGACCAAGTCCAGGCCCGCCACCTTCACTTTTTTCCACTTTTGCGCTATTGCCGCCCTCCGGACAGCCAGGCTCGCCCTTCAGTTCCGCGCTGTCTTCTTTGACTAGTTCTGTGCTCACCAGCACGGCTTTCAGTCCTCTGAGATTGGCTGTTGGACCTACGGCCGGTAAGAATCAAATATGATGCGATAGATCTTTATATTTTTATATCTTTAGTTTATTATATTAATATTGAAATGTCGATATTTTTTCTCAGGTCGTGGAAATACCACCTGCAATCTCTGCTTCAAGACGTTCGCGTGTCACTCAGCTCTAGAGATTCATTACAGAAGTCACACTAAAGAAAGACCGTTCAAATGCACAGTCTGCGATCGAGGATTTTCAACAAAGGTAAGACTTACCAGAAGAGGCCTCCCAAATTCAAACTAGTAGATTAGTCTCTTGCTCTGGATAAAAATAGATCCCGTAATGACTCCCAGCACTGGGTTAAATGGGCGCTTTGTAATACTTTGTATAACACCGATTCACTTGATAAAGGGATTAGTGGGAGCAAACAGTAGACCTGGCGACATCGACTGTCTAATCTCGAATTAACTCCCTGGCTGACATCCAAGAGTGTTGAGTTATGTCGAGATCGTAAGTGGGTCTATTTTTAATTCATTTATAGCCGTATCGTTCAGCATGTTATTAATGGGGGCAATTGCTGAGGCATACATTTACGATATATTTTTAATTGTTCTTCATACCACAGAAGTTATATCAGCGGTTGCAAATCAAAACGCATCCCAAAGTGAATAAGCAATTTATTTACTTTCGCTTCATCATGCTTCATGCTTTAATAATATAAAGGTACAATACTCGCCAGAATAACAAGTACCGAATCTTCAAGCAATGATGTGAATCAACATGTGGCATATTCGGTTAAATTGTTAATTATTTATCAAATTAACATTGCACTATAGTGACCAAGACTTCTGTCATTCAGTATCAAAACAAGGGTGGTCAAATGATGCCTAGCGACAAAGGGCTCAAAAAAAATAGCCCATGTGTCGATAATTAAAATGGTATAGCCGAGGAAAAAGTTTTCCCCGAGGAGCACTTTTTCCCCTCACGCCGATAATGGCCAAAGTTGGAGAAGAATCTCAGGAAAACATCGACAGCATTGAGAAATTTCGTGACGCTGGTAGTGTGCTATATTTCACCAAAAAGGGCCCTTCATCTCGCCCGATAACTTCCAAAGCAACAAAACGCAAGGACTCTTTTGACCACGCAGGTATTACTCCCTGATAAGAAACCTTCGACGATATAAACTAAATATCAGTGCAACATCCACAAGTGGACTGTTCAAAAGTCTTCCTGGTTTTTTCGGCCAAAAGTGACAATAATGCATCACCGCTTGCTGCTTCTTTCAGTCACTGCAATACAAAATCAAGGTCAACTCTACATTTGGTTCATTTTGGCTATGCATGAGAAATAGTTTCAGCAAGATGGATCTGATCTGACATTTTCTGATGCTCAGATGGGAAGCATACTGAAGGAATCAGTATTCTGCTCAGACATCTGACAGCAAATCTTGGAGAACTATATATACCTGAGACAATCTGCAGCAATTATAATAATTATTATGGTTGACGCTCTGCAAACTCGTTACCTACTACGAAGCTTAGTTATATAATGAGTGGGTCGATTAGTGACACCTCCACTGCGACCAAGCGGTCTATTGTGGCTCACTACGAAGCTTGCTTGCACCATTGTTGCAAGTCTAAATTTTAAAAATTAAGCAAATAGGTACAATGTCCACCATTTTCGGCACTGTTTATTTTGGCGAGTACTGTTTTTACTTATGTCTCTCATAGGAATTTATCTTTGACCCAGTGGTGTGTTTCAGGATGGTTGTATGTGCGGTATAGAGAGGCGTATCCAGGACGAAGACACACTCCCTCTCAGGGCATCCAAACCCCATAAGAAACCCCCAAGAAAACCCTCAGTATTCTCTCTGAGGCCTGGATACGCCTCGCTTTGGACGGCGGTAAGCGCACCGCCTCACTCGAGCTCGAAATCCTTACCCCTAACGCCTCTCTTCCCTTGCAGGGCAACATGAAGCAGCACATGCTCACTCACAAGATCCGCGACATGCCGCAGCACATGTTCGAGAACAAGCCGCTGCCGATGGGCTCAGAGAACAGCAGGGACGATCAGAGCCAGGGAAACAGTTCTTCCACCCCGCTGCCACCGAGGCCTGATCAGCGGGAGAATCAGCAACCGATGCCGACGCAACGGGAGATTCAGACGGACAGTGAGATGAGGAATTCTATCACTCCCGTGCCCCTGGAGCCTTGTAATAAGGAGAGTCAGCCGATTAAGAGGGAGCCTTCGGATCCGGGGGAATTACCGCTTCCGAAAAGACCGCCAAGTAAGTTTTATTTTTTTATGGTGATTCAAAAGATTTGAGTGTTGTTACTAAAACTGTCAAGCCATTGTGTACATATTCATTTATTAGACCGTGTATTGGTGGAGTCAGGAATATTAACGACGATTGTTGAATTATTATTGACATTAACACTCTCAATTTTCTTCCATTTCCTTAACATCTTCATAATTATTTAAATTTTCTATTTGAACTCCGGCCAGCTTAAGATGCGCTCCATGGTCCCTTCAATCCTTTTTACATATCTCAAACGTAAAGCAGGTGCAGTGCTTCATCTAAATGGTCCTGCAAGTCCATTTCTCCATACTGTCTTGATCAAAGTATAAAAACCAATCCTCTCCAATATGATCAATAGAATATAGTTACCTATCATCACCAAATTTTTGTTGGTGACTTGTGCTTCAATCTTCAAACCACTAAACCAACCTTCCCATACACGGTCTATAAAAACCATCCATGGTTCACGGCTTGCGCACTAACTCTAGCATCTGGTTGCGGGCTGATGGTCTACGGGCGCTACTTCCAGGTATCCCGCAGTCGAGCAAACACCTCTGCCACGTCTGCAACAAGAACTTCAGCAGCAGCTCCGCGTTGCAGATACACATGCGCACGCACACCGGGGACAAGCCGTTCAGGTGCACCGTCTGCCAGAAGGCCTTCACCACCAAGGGCAACCTCAAGGTCAGTGGTTCGAGGGATGGGGCTTGGACAGCGCTTACTAACGCACACTAACATATTATCATCGTATACATGATGGGGGATCATTTCATCTGAAGGGTGATATTTTATATCAGAAGTGGAATGAATAAGAATGTGGGATACCTAACGGGGAGATAGCTTTGGGTAGCTTCTATTGAGGGTTAGAAAGATAGACTTATTCGCTTCAGGTTAGGTCAGGTAAAACGAAGTCAGGTTGGATCAAAACTGACCTGGTATAATAAAGACAATTATTAATTATTATTAATTAGACAAATCACTAGAAAGTCATATAAAGAGTTGGGGTTCTAGCATTTGGGTAAAAAGAGGTGAGGGTGTTTAAGCATCCAAGTCCAAGTCTTGAAAATTTGGACTTGCTGAAAGGAGTTTTATTGATTGTTGCAGGTTCACATGGGTACCCATATGTGGAGCAACGGGGCATCAAGACGCGGGCGTCGCATGTCCCTCGACCTGCCCCCCATTCCAATGACACCCAAGGATTCCGAATTCCTCCAACGGAGGCCAGACCTCTTCTACCCGTACCTCCCGGCTCCGTTCCTTAACGGCATGCAACAGAAGGTGAGTGTGTTGTAATTGAAAATTTCTTCAAACCATACCTACAAAGAGATGCCAGAAAAAATTTTCTCCAAGTTGTAATAAACCTCTAACTCGGTCTTCCATTTTTCAGTTGAACGAGATGTCAGCAATTCAGACATCCC
Source organism: Malachius bipustulatus (assembly GCA_910589415.1). Taxonomy (NCBI): domain Eukaryota; kingdom Metazoa; phylum Arthropoda; class Insecta; order Coleoptera; family Melyridae; genus Malachius; species Malachius bipustulatus. The sequence goes on along the minus strand of OU342631.1, from coordinate 30,269,818 downwards.
AGAACGGTTTGTCGATCCCCTCACCGGCGGCTGCAAAGTACGGCAGCCTGCTCGGTTTCGGTTACCCGCCCCCGGAGGCTCTCCAGCGAGCTGTCTCGCCACCCCCGGGCGACAGACCGTCGAGTCGCGGCGGGAGCGACATCCCGCCTCCGCCGGAACGTGGACTCTGGGACCTGCATTTTGAGCGCAAGGGAGCGGCCGCGGCGGACGCGATGCCGCCTCCCAGGGACGAGCTGCAACTGCCGCCCCCCACTCGGGAGGGACTGGCCGCATGAGAAGCGACGGTGTCGTGTTCCTATCGCAACTACTAGTCTGTGTTAGCCTGGTAATTTTAAAATTTCATCTTCAATCAAGAAAAAACGTTTATTGCGAGTCAAGATGTCAATTCAGTGTTGGCTAAGAAGACCAAAAGATTTGAAAAATTTGTTAGGGTGACCATGCCATGTCGATCTTTTTGGGTAACACGTGTACTTAAGTAGGTAGGTGTATCTAAAGTAGTTTTTCCAAATTTTCGAATTCCCTCTTATTTAAAAAGTGGATAAAATTGTTTTTTCCCGAGGTCTAGTTAAGATATGAAAATGCTTCAACTCCTTTTCAAAAAAGTACAGAGTAGAACTTTTTCTAGAACTTTCTAATACAGGAACCATTTTTATTTTTTATGGGAATAATAATTTCTTGTAAACTTGTAAAAGTAAAGTAGGATTTTTTCAATAGGCATATCGAGGCCCATAATCAGCTTCATTTGCATTTGACATGATAATGAATCTGCGGGATATGTTTGGCCGTGGTCCATGGAGATTTTCCCCGAACGTTTCGTCTACAACTGATAATTGAACTGACCAGTGGAAGGAGTGGAAACATCACTTGCGCATTCGTAACCGCTGATTTTGTCTACTTTAGACGAAACCTTCGGAGCAAACTTCCATGGACCGCAGCCAAAGATTCCCAAAACCAATTATGATTTCAGTTGAAGCCAGTCATGCATGAAAGTTTACGCACATTAATTCAATTTCATTATTTTCAGGGATCCCCCTATACCTACAATTAGATCACTTTCAATTTGTGTCAATTTCATCATAGTTTTTCTCTCCAGGAAAGTCAATTCATTGCTAATTCCGCATTCGCTCCCGGAATCAAACAAAAATGACATATGCAGTGGCATGTGTCATTCCTACTATAAAGTTACGTGCACCCAAACTGGATGGGTAAAATATTAACAACCCACACCCACATGGGTGTACAAGACATGGCGTTGAAATATTTTTTTTATTTTAGGTAGGTACTCAATTTTCCGGCAACAGCAAAAATCAGAGTAGTTGTTGAGCAAAAATTGCCAGTGTCAATCTGTTACCTAATGTAATCTTTTGGAAGACTTTTGGTAAAAATCTATTAAGAAATCGATCAAATTTTAGAAGGTGAAAATAGAATTACTGGGCTATTTGTAGATGATGTCAAGGTCACTACAGAAGGGTGGTGTTGAAGAGGATACTACTCAGCTCTGTGGTGATTGTATTTATAATTAATCATTAGAATAAAGAGGATCGGGGCAATGATGCACACTGTGATAAACCAGCTGTAGTTATGACGCCAGTGATGTTTAAGCTTGCTAGATTGTTCACCTGTCACCATCGTTTTGAAGCTACACCGTTTCAATCCCTCTCTATCTCCAGAGGTTATCGTCAAAGATTGCTGTCAAATGTTGAAACTTGTTACGGAGGAAATTGGAACGGTTTACATAAAACGACTTTCCACGCGAATCGATCTCAGAAACGGGCTTCGAGAACAATAATAATTAAAGAACAAACCAGTGATTGCCAAAGATTTTTTTGAACTGCGTCGTTTTCAAAGTATTAAAGAAATGACGGTTGCGCTGTCGTTATTGATGGACAGGTCGTATAATTAATAAATGTGTTGTCCAAAGCCAAATAATCTAAGAGACTGATTGATGAACAAAATTCGTTCCAAGGTCAAATAATTTTTTGAACAAAATTGATAGGTTGGTAGAATAATTATTAATAAAAAGGCATTTATATAAGAAGAGTGGTCAATTGATGAGTAAACGATCTAGTGAAGCACTATCATCAACTATCGCTGTAGGTATTTAATAATTTAAGTAGAGTATTGTACTATAGCTAAGTGTAAATCATCCCATAATGTTTTGCTGTGTTATTATATTATATATTATAAATATATGATATGTATATTAATGAAAAATGTCGGCCCAGTATCTTTAGCTTTACGTTATGTACATACATTATTATAATAATATCATATAAATAGGTGTAGTCGTTATACGTACACGTACTTAGAGCGTTGTCCATAATCATGATGAAGTCGTTGATATGTTAGCGTAATATTGGTACTATTCTTTTGTATATAACACCCTGTATGATGAGACTGTTTCATATAAAATTATTGATGTATGCTTCAACTTCTATTCCTTACTTGCCAGTTTTCCTTTCCCCGAGTACAAAGTCCTTATATTCATAGTTTTGAGGGTGAAGTTCTGTAATGCAATTAATTAATTCGTGTTCCCTGATGACTTACTGATGGGATCTCTGATTATTACCTAATACCTACGCATCTTGTATGACACACATTGTTACATATGAGATTTATAAATAATATTGTGTAAATGTAAGTAAGTAATTTGAAATGTTTTTATTTCAGAATGAATGTACAAATATTTTTAACTGGTGCGCTAATAAACTATGTCTATTTATAAACCGTACAAGCCAGTTAATAAACTTCGTTTAATTATAAAATATAAATATTTATCACACATAAGTCAGCGTATTTATTCTATAACCCTATTAAAAGTTGGTTCTTTATTCTTCAGCTGTCGTTCCGATTATAATTATCGAGAAAGAATGCGTGGGAGTCCATAAAATTTGAAACAAAAACAAAAAAAAAACGGAAATACTCAGAAGGCTATTCACATAATGTGTATACATATACGTAACCGATGATGCGTGCATAGAGAATTTTGTATAATCAGATTATTTTGAATACAAACTTAAATTAAAATATACAATTTGATAACTGTTTGGTACGAACGCCATGTAGGTATAAAATCGTCTTTTAAGCATACAAGAGAGAAGAATTTTTTTCAAAATCGGGCCTCGTTTATTCAAAAATATAAAAATAAGTCTGTTGTGAAAAAGAGTTTTTTTTGTAACTGATGCGCAGCCAAAATTTAAAGTCATGTAAAAAAGTCTTCCTTTGAAAAAAGAACGGCCTTCAGTAAATCTCAGTAATGCTAAAATGCCACTAACGTCATATTGTTTACATTACATCAATTTCATTACGCTTGGACTAGAGTTGGGAGAACATAATTAGGTAGCAGTGACAGTTCCTATGTCCCCGTTACTTTGAGATACCCATGGTGAGAAACACTGTTTACGACTATTTGTCGTACCTCGGTATATGAAATACCGATGATTTGTGAATAAGAACCGGCAGTAAATTACAGTTATTTTGAAACAACTCGAAATAAATAACAGTTACAGGTTAGTAACCGTGACAGCGGATTACAATCATAGAAAGTCGAATAGATTAGTCCACTGATAAGTCTACTATGCCATATTAATAGAAAATCAAGTTAAATAGGTACATTTTATTGTTGGATATAATTTACAAGGAGGTCTTTTTTCATGGGTGTAAGTGATTTAAAATGTGGTATGGATGGGACCATGAATGTAAAATGGTACTTGGGTACCATGACTAGGCCACTTTATTCCTGTCCGCTGTGTAGGTATAGTAAGTAGTAATTTAGAAGAGTTTAGATTTTAGTGGTTTAGCAATACATAATTGATTAGATTGCTGTTTATAGTTAGCGGAGATGTTATCGATGTTATCATTATTGAGAAGAATTTATTTAAACGACAACGTAAAATAAATTGCTGGTCTTTACATGCTGATCATTGATTTACGAGTGATGTGGGTGGTTGTTTTTGGTGATTTTTGCCCTGTGTATTGACTGGGGTCTATACCCTATAATTATCCAGTTGAATCTGTGATCATTCACATGGTTGAGTAATTACAACATCTTATTTATGCGCCTATATCCACTTGGTGTAGTTTTGTTAGTTATCTTATTTTTTGTTCATTACATTAATTGATAAATAATTAATTTTAGTTTCCGTACACTCTCGCTCGCAAGTTATTTTAACTGGCAACACATTATACATCCACGACGTATGTCTGGGTGTACCCTCAAGCATTTCGCAACATGTGGACCTGCAAGGTGTGTAATGGTAAATACTCCCCCCGATTTGACGACGTCCTTGAGTGTTCCAAGTGCGAGCATGCATTTCACATTATGTGTGTTAATGTGGATCAGGCCACCTATCGGTCACTCCGGGACACTAAGTCTCCCTGGTTTTGCCTGACCTGTGCTGGAGATTCCGGACAGAATTCTCCCTACTCGAGTCAAAGACGGGATGATGGTATTGTACCTTCGGCTGATGTTTTGCTATATTTGAAACGTATTGAAACGACATTCTCCACACAATTCAATGATGTTAAGAACGAACTTTTTTCAATACAGTCGACTTTGCGAACTCAATGCGAGGTCAATGAAAAGCTGTTGGAAGAGATGAAGCTTATTAAATCTGAGAACCAGGAGTTGAGAAAAATTCTTGCTTCTACACGTGGATCTGGTTCGGCGACCATATCATGCGCTGGCACGGGGACACAGCGTCCACCTTTGTCCTATAGCGAAGCTACAACAAAGAAAATTCCAGTCGTCATAAAACCAAAAGACCCGAAGCAAAAAAACTCCTCTACGAAGATGGATCTGTTAAAGTCAATTGATCCGGTGGCTTCAGATGTGGGCATAGTCGGGGTGAGGCATGTCTCTGGTGGGGCGCTGGTTGTTGATTGCTCCTCTGCTGAACATGCTGATAGATTGAAGAAGATGACTAAGGAAAAGCTGTCTGATAGATATGATGTCAATGAAGTTGCTAGACTGCACCCTCGGGTCAGGATTGTGGGCCTGTCTGAGAAGCTCGACTCGGAGTCTTTGTTGCGGTATCTAACAGCCCAAAACAATACCTTGTTTAACAATGATTGTTAAACTAACTAACAATAGTCGATCTTGTCTCTCTAACACCAGTGAGGAATAGGGCTCAGGTTTATCAGGCTGTCATTCAGGTGGATGTATCTACCTATAAGAGAGTTCTTCATGCTGGTAGGGTGGTGGTTGGATTCGATTCCTGTCCAGTTTTTGACGCTATTGACCTTATCCGTTGTTACAACTGTTGCAGTTTCCACCACGTCTCTAGAAAATGTAGGAGTGAGATAATTTGTCTTAGATGTGCTGGTAGTCATGCCGTCAAGAGCTGCACATCCACTGGCTTACAATGTATTAACTGCATCAACTTTAGTAAAATTGTACCTGGGATCAGTGTTACACATGCTGCTTGGGATCACGAGTGCGAGGTCTATAGGAGGAAGTTACAGTTATTGAGGGGGGATATACTGGGTGATTCATAGCAATTATCTTGTAATCGCGTTTCGTCTGAGCCTAATCCAGATAATCTATTTGGTTCAGTGAGATCCTCAATTCGAGTAAATGGATATTACCAGAATGTCAGAAGCCTGAACAATAAGTTTTTATCCTTTTTCAATAACACCATTGTGACTGAATATGATTTCATTGTCTTGAGTGAGACATGGCTCGTTTCTGACACCCAGGATGACGCTTTCGTGGACACTTCCAGATATAATGTCTACCGTAAAGATAGGAATCTTTCTGCGGTGGGGGTTTCTCGCGGAGGTGGGGTTCTGATTGCGGTAAATACAAAATTTCATTCAACCCTTGTTCCTTTAGCACGTGAGCTGTGTGTTCCATCTATTGATATTGTGTGTGTTTCTGTTAAATTTTCTCGTAGCCCCACCCTCATATTATCTGTGTACATTCCACCTAGTTTATCTTCACATGAGTATCTGTCCTTCTGTGATTATCTCATCGATCTTGAGGCCCTTTACACCAATAACCGCGTAATAATATTAGGCGATTTCAATTGTCCTAGGCTGGCTACTATTAAAACCTCTTCAGATGGTGCAACTGATTCCAACGTTAGACATTTATACCAAACATTTGAAGCACTAAATCTTGTTCAGCTTAACTCTGTGAAGAACTTCAATAATTGTATTCTGGACCTCGTTCTCTCGGATTTCCCTCTGGATTCCCTTAGAGCTGAGGATCCTCTGGTTAGAGAGGATAATCACCATCCTGCTCTGGAAATTCATTTCCCATCTGACTCGGTAGATTTACCTACAAACACTAAGAACACAAAGTCTTCTGTCCCTTCGTTCAATTTTAAACTGGCAAATTTTCAGGGCTTGTATGAACATCTCTCTGCTGTTGGTTGGAGCTCGATACTTGATGCTTGTACGGATGTTGACGCGGCGTGTGATCTGTTTTATTCAGTACTGCTTAATGCATTCGAATTATTCGTCCCCAAAACAAAACCTGCTCCTAAGTAAGTATAGATATCCACCTTGGTTTACGGATTCAATTATAGCTGACTTAAAAAGGAAAGCCTATCTTCATCGTTCTTTTAAACGGTCTGGTAACTGTAACGCTCATAGAGAATTCAAACACCTCAGGTCATCGCACTTAAGCGTGATATTGCACATTCGTATCAGAACTTCATTTCCCAGACTGAAGAACACTTATTAGTTAGTGATCCAAAAAAATTTTGGTCGTTTGTCAATAATCGTCGAGGTCCTCCCGGCCCTCCAGATACTATGAAATGCAATGGTAGCTCTGTAACTGGCCTTCCCAATATTCTTATGTCCTTCCGCGACTTCTTCGATCAATCACCGGTAGCTGTGAACAAAAACACGTATGTGAATACATTCTCGGCATCAAATGTTTCTACGCTTACCGTGTCATCATTTACTGAGTCTGAAGTATGCCGTGTTCTGAAAGCTTTCAAAAACTCTAAAACTACCGGTCCAGATGGCGTTCCCTCTTTTCTCCTACGTGACTGTGCTTCAACATTCTCCTACCCCCTCACCAAAATTTTGAACCTTTCAATTGTTTCTGGAAGATATCCGACTCGGTGGAAACGTTGCAAGGTGATACCCGTCTTCAAAAAAGGCGACAAAACTGAGATCTGCAACTACAGGCAAATTAGTATAGCACCCAACTTTGGGAAGGCATTCGAGGAACTTTTATACAGAGTGTTATACCCGCACGTTAGATTTCTTATCTCTTCAGCTCAGCACGGTTTCATGAAAGGTCGGTCCACTATTACCAACCTGTTTACTTTCTCCCAATACGTCTCAGAGATTATCGACTGTCGTTCCCAGGTTGATGTAGCATATATGGATTTTTCTAGGGCCTTCGATAGAGTAAACCATAACTTACTTCTTTTAAAACTATCAAATTTCGGTTTTTCTGATGCCCTTATTAACTTTTTCACAAATTATTTATCCGACCGATCTCAATATGTTTCGTATTACGGCACTAACTCTACCGATTATCCAGTCAAGTCGGGTGTCTTTCAGGGCTCTAAATTAGGTCCGCTATTCTTCAATTTATTTATTAATGACATCGTCGATGGTCTTGAGGTCAATCATCTTCTCTATGCAGACGATTTAAAAATTTACTGTGAGGTGAAGTCGCTTGAACGATTGAAGAAAAATCCCTTGACCGTCTCAACACATGGTGCAGTAGTAACCAATTACCATTAAACACTTCTAAGTGCTATGTTATGTCCTACAGCCTTAAGTGTAATATGCTCCAAGCGTCATACTCAATTGGGGACCACTCTCTCCAGAGGATCTCTGAATTCAAAGACCTTGGTATAATATTTACTCCCAAACTGCCTTTCAATAGACATATTGAAAATACTTGCTCCTCTGCGTTTAGGGCACTAGGTTACATTATACGTAATACTTGGGATTTTAGAAAAGTCACTACCCTCGTAACTTTATTTCATGCCTTCATTCTACCCAAGCTCGAATACGGTTCGATTATCTGGTCGCCTGTATATAGATGTCAAGTTAGTGATCTGGAGAGAGTACACCGACGTTTCCTGAAGTTTCTTCATTTTAAATTCACAGGTACTTATCCTCCTGTAGGCTTCCCGCACTCTGATCTTCTTGCTGAGTTTAACTTCAACAGTCTTGAAGCGAGACGTACGTACACCTCTGTGCGTTTCCTTTGGGGTTTGTTGAATGGACGCATTGACTCTCCTGATATCCTTTCCCAGATTTCTTTCCATGCTCCCCAAGTTACACTGAGGCAACAACATCTTCTGCGAGTTAAAACCGCAAGGACAAATACTCTTTTGTTTTCTCCTTTAAATCGCATATGTGACATTGCTAATAGGGTTGATGGGAACCTTGATCTGTTTTCGTGTAGCGAACTTCAACTTAGACGATTTTTACTGGCGGCGTCTAGTTCTTCTAGTCCTTAGTTTGCCTTTACTTTCATTTATTATTTTTTTTTTGTTGTTTCTTTTTTTAACTTACCACATTGACCTGATATAGCCTGCCTCACCAGCTGGTGTTTGAGAAGTCACAAGTAGTATTTCTGTTTTTTTTTTTTTAATATTGTAAACTCCTAATTACGTTTTTTATTTCATATTGTTGTAAGTTTATATTAATTTGTGTACTTTTCCCCATCCGATATAAGCTATTGGCTTGTTGATGGGAGTATTAAATAAATAAATAAATAAATAAATAACGTTACATTCTTAGACCTTGCTGACTTAGTACTATATAGGTATAAGAAGAAACAACAAAGAAATGCCAGTTAGGTTGTCTTTGACCAGCTAGAAGCTTGCTCGCGTCCTTATCGTGAGTGGGCCATTATGACACCTCCATACTGCGACCGAAGATTTATGGTGTCTCACATCTAATCGTACTACATTAACCTCATGCAGGTCAGCCTCTTTGAGGAAGCTGATCATCTTGACTATATTGGGTAATGTACCAATGTCCTCCAGTGTAAGGGAGTCCCTTTCGAAGGTTATTGTAGTCTGGCTCTTTCTCAAAGCGGGACACTCGCATAGATTTGTGTTTAGCTGCTTCGTCATCCTCCTAGCACAGGTGGCATTCAGCGCTGTTCGCTACACTCATCCTGTGCAGATGACGATTCAGCTTGCAGTGTCCAGTATACAGGGTTATGCAAATTTCATGGTGTCAGTATTGGGATATCCTAAACCATAAGAGATACAGGGTTGCTTAAATTAGAGAAAAGTTGCGCTATTTTATGGCCATCTCGAATCCGTCAAAACATGCAAGATATCTGTGACCGTTCCTGAAATATCCTGAAAAAACTGAAAAATCGAGAAATCTAATTTTTGGAATATCTTTCTTACCATTGGAAATTAATAAATAATTTTTTGTAGCCTTACATAAGCCGTTATAAGCTATTTATCTGACATTTCAAAAAATTTCAAAGCCGACTAGATCCCAGAATTTTCATAGTCAACTTTCGTTTTTCTTACGGCCGCCATATTATTTTTTTATGTCGTTCGATAAGAAAAAAAAAATGGAAACCAAAAACTAATAAACTTCAAAAAAAAACTTTCAAAAATTTTTGTTTTTTTTTTTTCTAAAAAAAGACAACTTTTTAGATCGAATATCATAGAGAAATTAACAACCTATAAGGCAAGCAGTATAACTTCATATTGGCCTATTTCAGTTAAGAACTATCTGTTTTTATTTGAAAAAGAAGAATAAAAATTTTCCAATTTTTTTTTTCTAAAATTTATTAATTTTTGGTTTACATTATTTTTTTCTTATCGAACGACATAAAAACATAATATGGCGGCCATAAGAGAAACGAAAGTTGACTATGAAAACTCTGGGATCTAGTCGGCTGTGAAAATTTTTGAAACGTCAGATAAATAGCTTATAACGGCTTATGTAAGGCTACAAAAAATTATTTATTAATTTCCAATGGTAAGAAAGATATTCCAAAAATAAGATTTCTCGATTTTTCAGTTTTTTCAGGATATTTCAGGAACGGTCACAGATATCTTGCATGTTTTGACGGATTCGAGATGGCCATAAAATAGCGCAACTTTTCTCTAATTTAAGCAACCCTGTATCTCTTATGGTTTAGGATATCCCAATACTGACACCATGAAATTTGCATAACCCTGTATAGGCCTATTTGGAATCTCTGTTTTCTCCTAATAAGCTTCAATAGTTGTTTTTTGATCCTTTTCTTCGAAGTACCCTATACAGGGTGTTGATTTTCAAAGCGGGCCATAGGGGATTAGCATTGCGAAAGTGGTTTTTGAGGATTCCTGCTCGCCGTTTAAACTGACAGAAATGGTTTTGGTATCAAAATGAAGCTAAAATTATTGCTCATAACGCTTGACATCAGAAATTAATTTAATTTCACGTTGTTTTCTAAAATTCTTCAATAAAAATTCAAATAATTGTTAATGTTTAATCACAAAATAGCATGCCTTGCCTAAACAATAATGACGTTTCTACGTTTCGACAATCCAATAATAAAACCAAGAATAAAACTTTATAAGTCAGTAGGTAATAATAAAGTCTGGTTCTATTTAACCCTCCTGTAACTGGCTACACTGTAGTAGGTTTTCACCATAAAGACTCTTTCTTAGTTTGTATAGCCCATTTTTAAATAGAACCAGACTTTATTATTACCTACTGACTTATAAAGTTTTATTATTGGATTGTCGAAACGTAGAAACGTCATTATTGTTTAGGCAAGGCATGCTATTTTGTGATTAAACATTAACAATTACTTGAATTTTTACTGAAGAATTTTAGAAAACAACGTGGAATTAAATTAATTTCTGATATCAAGCGTTATGCGCAATAATTTTAGCTTCATTTTGATACCAAAACCATTTCTGTCAGTTTAAACGGCGAGCAGGAATCCTCAAAAACCACTTTCGTAATGGTAATCCCCTATGGCCCGCTTTGAAAATCAACACCCTGTATAAAGGCCTTCGAATGGTCCAATCTTGGTAAGTTTTGCCACTGCTGCATGGAGGAGTTCCCTCTCAGCCCAGTTGCTTATTGTTGTTTGGACAATATCCGATGATATGCCAAATGCTGGTTCTGGTTCGATAAATTCGAATTCGGCACCTTTCCTGGCCAGAGAGTCGGCAAGTTCGTTCTCTCCATATCCAGCATGGCCCGCAATCCAGATCAAAGTTAGTAGTAAACTAGGGCAACGATTGACAGTTTCAGACAGTAAATTGACAGTTCCAGGTCGAATTGGACTTACAGAGTGGCTGGTGATACTTTTAGAGCCGCTTGGTTGTCTGGAAGTATTTTTATTGATCTGCGGTGGCAGTGCATCTTTTCCTGCATCTGCGCACAGATCTCTAAAGCTATAGAGCTCTTTTTACCGCCAAGAGGTCCAATAATAGGTCTGAAGAACGTTTCATGAAGTCACTATATGTTTGGGATAATTCCCCATATTTTGCCACAGATCCTTTTACACGTCTACAAGGAGAGTTTGGCTCTGTGTATAACTTTTTCCAGATGGTACTTCCAATCAAGCTTTTTATCCAGGATGACTCCTATAAGGTACTTGGCTTCCTCTGCAAATGGAATGGTTTCTCCCAGAAGAGTAGAATCTTCTCTATATGGAAAATTGTACCTAAACATATACTTATATGTCTGCATGTTTTGCGAGAGTTGAATGACATGTGTTCCCTCTCGCACTACTAACTGATAAGTCACCTCGAGTACTATCTGAAGGACTCTAGAAATGGTCGCTTCAGATCTTTCTTTAATAATAAGAATGAACAAGTTATCAGCATTTGCCTGATGGATATATAGTGACCGAACGGCTAGAAGGTCAATTTATAGTAACGCAGAACTTACAGCCCCAGATTAAAATATTCAGTTTGTCTGAAAAATGACGAAAAAACGACGTTAATATGACGTCCTAAACATCACGTTTAAGTCACGTCTGAAATGACGGTAATAACCACGTGATTTGTCGGTAAGTAATATGACGTCAAATAACTAAAATGGCTATAAAATAACGTCACTATAACATGACTCTGCTGAACGATTCCGAAATATCTCGAGAGCTGTTGGCAATTTCAGAAAAGGCTTGTGACCTCCGAAAGACCGTCCAAGAATTTATAAAAAAAATCCTTCACTACCCGTCTATACAGGGTGTCCGGTAAGTACCTCCTAATCTCTCGGGAGCATACAGGGGAGGTCAAAAAAACCTAGTCTGTCATAAAAAAAATTTCCTAAAGTGTCCCCAAACGGAGATATGAAGCCCTAAAAGGGTGCCCCGCAATTAACTTTTTTGGCTCTAAGTTTTGAACCGACCTGTATAATTGGATGGAATTTAAACACTTTATAGAGGCCATACAAAGAGCCATCAGACCATATTAAAGTTGATGTTTGACGTCATCAGGGAAGTCAGGAATGGACTTACCATCATACTTGTTGAGTAAACATTTTGACAGGTGTCACCTTACAGAGCTAAAAACTATTTTTTTGAATAGTCTAATACTTCATCTTTAAAAAAGGTGCACTTAATTTATTTCGGTAAAACTGACGGTTTTCGAGATAAATCGGTTTTTAGGTATGCGAAACACTCAAAAGTTAGGTACTAATGCTAAACAGGTAAAAATCAGGTTCTTGTTGATAAACCTCCTTATAATGGATTGCTATTGACGGAACTTGATCAAAATTCGCATAAAAGTCGATTTATCTTGAGAACCGCTAGTTTTATCGAAATAAATTAAGAGTACCTTTTGTGAAGATGAATGACCAGCGGATTTAAAAAATAAGTTTTCAGCTCTGTAAAATGACACCTGTCAAAACTTTGACACAATGAGTGTGGTGGTAAGTCCGTTCCTGATTTCCTTTAGGACGTCAAACATCCACTATGATATGGCTTAATGAGTTTTTATGGCCTCTATAAGAAAATTAAAATTTCATCAAATTATACAGGTCGGTTCAAAAGTTAGAGCCAAAAAAGTAAATCTTTGGGTACCATTTTGGGGCTCTGTATCTCCGTTTAGGGACACTTTAGGAATGTTTTTTTTTTTAAGACAGACTAGGTTTATTTTGACCTCTCCTGTATGCTCCCGAGAGATTAGGAGGTACTTACCGGACACCCTGTATACTAGGTACCTACTTCCCATAGTTTTGGCGCAAAACAGGAATTTTATTTTTTTCCTGTTCTCTGTCTCATTTATACCCCTACAGAACGCTCACAAACTTGATCTTAGAGAGAAAATGCCATCATTAGTCGTAGCAAGTCCCAAAGGTTCCTACCCAAATCTCATGCTCAATGTGTATTGTATAGGTATACAGGGTGCTTCATTAATCAGTGCAGAAAATTCAACTGGAGATTCCTTGCTGAATTTTAAGGGGGATTTGTCATAAGAAAATTTCCTGGTCATATAAGAAGAAGACTCCCTGGTAGTAGTACTTATTCGAATACCTATAGCAGTATTTTAGTGTATTTTTTAATAAAAAAATACACTATTGAGGACGACATCACTTTTCGAAAATCACCCAAACTCATCAAATGTCCACCGATCATGACCCCCAGATCACGAAAAAGTGGTTTTCCAAAATTCACCTGCCCACGATATATATATATATATATATATTGATACGTGTTAAGCTGTGACTTCCGTTATGTTGAGAGGGCGACCTGACTTCCGTAGCAACCGATAATATATAAACAAAAATTTTTGCATATATGGAATGAGGGGAAGCTGAATAACAATAATATCAAAAGAGGGGTAACGATTTTTCAAAAAAAAAATTTCGTATATAAGCTGTTCACGCAAAATACGAACTGGCTTCCAGACAATTTTATAGCCTAGTTTGATGACAGATACGTAGTGGCGTCCAGAAGTGTTGCCAAATATCCGGAAGTCACATAGGCGAATGTATACCACTTTATATGAATAATTTAAAGTATAGCTGTGTATGTTATGTACCTACCTATCTTGTTTCGAATACCCGACCTTAAATGATTCGAGATGGAGATGAGTAAATTCATACGGATTTGTCAATGGATAAATATTTTATGAACTGAATGTTTTTAGTAGTGCCGAACCGATCAATTTTTTTTTCAGTAGAGTAAAGGCTTAAGTAAAAAAACATACATCGTTTCAGAATAATTAGCAAAAGAACGGGCCTTCGAAAAACTTTTGAAATCACTTTGATATCTTATAGAAAGCATTATACATATAAAAAAGAATTCATAAGCATTTTAACTAAAAATTATATTAAAGTGTTTGTGAGATAGCTGATCAAAAATAAAATGTTATAAAAATAGAATTTCAGAATGACTGATCAAATATGACCGGATCAAAAAACTGATTTATTAAAAACGGCTATAATAATAATAATAGAACAAAAAAAAAATCAATAGGTATCTCGATATAAAAGCTATAAATCCCGAGCCCCTGCTCAATATGCTCATATGCTCTAGGTATCTTTCTAACTTTCAAACAAATTTTTTCTAATTCATGATTATAAGCTACATCATAGCTAAATTTTAGCTTGAGAATATATTTCAAAAATACATTTTCCATAGATTTACTGAAAAACGTTACTTTTATGCAAATTACACTTAAAATAAAATCAAAAAAATACTCGTATATATTTTTCACTGAATGTACTGTTTTGAGGTCCTATTATAAAAATATATGAGTTGGACAAAGCAATTTTTTTTGTTGTTTTTGTTAAAGCTATCTAAGTTTATTTAACATGAATTTCACATAATTCGGACTAAAAGAAATTTGATTTTTGTTTAAAAAATAGAAAAATATATCTATTCAACTTTTTCAATAAAACTAAACAGATCATTTTAAAGTAAAAGTTTCAAGCTTAACAAACTGTACCTGTAAAGTTTCACCATCACATTTTTTAACTAAAATTATTATCGGTCTTTGTAAATGACCAACAAAATCAAATTTGTCACTTTTGTAAGTTTGAAATAATTTTGTGCTCTGTATTTTTCAAACTAAATATTGAAGATTTTTTTATATCTCTCACATCTACAGGGTGAGTTTTTTTCAATGTTTAGTACAGGGATCTCGTAAACTACTGCAGTTAGAGGAACGGTTAAATGGGGAAAGAAGTGCAGTTTTATGAGCTTAATTCGAAACAGCTTTTGTTTTTTTGAAAATCTCCATAGCTTCCTAGATATTTAACATAAAGTAAATTCCGCGGATTTCTTTACACCGAGATAGCAGTCTTATTATTGGGATTAGAGAAAAATCGTAAAGAAAAACCTTTTAGACGATTTCATAGACAATAAAACGGCGTTACAATTTTTTTTATTTGCTGTGTCATTTTCGAGCTATGACGTAAACTTGTGTTTTTTTAAATGTAAGTCATAGTTGGCTATGAAATCATTCGATATGTATTTTTTTTCTAAATACAACGATATAAAACTCGATATTGTTTTTTCGGGAAATAAAAAAGTTAGGACGGTTTTTAATTTTATTTCCTCAACTTAACTAGGCGGCCATGTAAGCATAACTAACTGATAGACCTCAGTTGAATTTGAAATTGAAATTATACATAGATAATTTTGCAGAATAATTTGTAATCCTCTATGCAAACAATTATACCTATTTAATTAACTACAAATTTTCTAATAGCCATCTAGTAACTCTAGAAAATATTATGAAACATTTGAATATAAAAGGTTAACGACGATTCAAATATCTGCGAAAATATTGTTCCGCAGTCCTGACAGCATTCTTTTGACACTGAATTCTATCATTCTATCATATCACGCTTCTCTTGGTTGGAAAACTCCATACTAGTAATTCACCTTGCAGGTTATACGATTTAAGAACTTCTGCAAAACCTGACTTCATGCTTAAAGTTCAATGGAAATTATAAGCCTCTAAGTAACTAACTGTCAAATTTTATAGTTTCACTGTTTCTGTTACTGTTGCTAAGCAACCGTCACATTTTGATATGAATATTTAGTCTAAAGTTCTACAGCGCAGGTAGGTATTGTTACAAGATTTTTGAAAGATTAGAATTAAAATTAATTTTTTTTTTCTCGAAAAACTAGCTATCCCGTTGAACTATTAATTCATATAAGATTTTCAATTCAAAATTAACTAAAATTCAGCGCCTATACCACGTATTTGAGGAAATAAAATTAAAAACCGTCCTAACTTTTTTATTTCCCGAAAAAACAATATCGAGTTTTATATCGTTGTATTTAGAAAAAAAAGACATATCGAATGATGTCATAGCCAACTATGACTTACATTTAAAAAACACAAGTTTACGTCATAGCTCGAAAATGACACAGCAAATAAAAAAAATTGTAAAGCCATTTTATTGTCTATGAAATCGTCTAAAAGGTTTTCCTTTACGATTTTTCTCTAATCCCAATAATAAGACTGCTATCTCGGTGTAAAGAAATCCGCGGAATTTACTTTATGTTAAATATCTAGGAAGCCATGGAGATTTTCAAAAAAACAAAAGCTGTTTCGAATTAAGCTCATAAAACTGCACTTCTTTCCCCATTTAACCGTTCCTCTAACTGCAGTAGTTTACGAGATCCCTGTACTAAACATTGAAAAAAACTCACCATGTATTAATGTCATTTCAATAGTGAGGTGTGAAAGTTTAAGATATTTATTGTAAGAATTTAAAAAATGGCGTATGTTTAATTGATTTTGTTAAAAATTTTACTTTGTACGTACATACTATTCTTGTAAATATTTTTTTCAAACTTGAAAACAAATTGTTAGGTGCAAGATTGTTCTCTCATTTAAATTTTTGCTACCTAGCTCAATTTGTAAGTATTTGTAAGTGAAAATCGAAAATTTTCAACTTCAAAGCAGTGTAGAACTAGACCGGCTCAAGATATCTAAAACCCGTTTACGTGTCCCTATCTTAACTTTTCACATAGTATCCTATACTATGTTGTTTAAAATTTAATACAGGGTGATGAAAAAACGGATAATTTTCATCACCCTGTATTAAAATTTACTCCGCATAATGGGATAGAACATGAAAAGCTAGGATAGAGACATTAACCATTTTTAGATATCTTGAGTCGTTCTAGTTCTACACTGCTTTGAAGTTGAAAATTTTCGATTTTCACTTGTTTATAACTCATAAACCGCTCAATCTAAATTCCAATGGTGAAAACCACCTGTATTCGATTTCTTCAGACATTTGAAAAATTAAATATTTTACAGGGTGTTCCCGTTAAAATAAAGGAGTAGGTGTCAACTTCCGGTATTTCCGGAAGTGCGGCCATCTAAAATATTTTCATTGAATTTCTCGTTGTCGCTTATGTCTGGGAATTTTTTATTTTGAGGTTCTAGGCCCATTAGTTTCCGAGATACGGTCGCTCACCTACCTTAATGAAACACCCTGTATACAGAGCATTTATTTTAATCGTTGCCATAGGGAATTTCATGTTAAAGTTACAATTCCACCCTATGTTAACTTATGTTGCCTGGCAGCTTAGAAATCGTTTTTATTTTTCAATAATAGTCCATGTCATCTACTTCACAATACAGCCTGTTAGAAAAACCGACTTTTGTTTAATATAATTATACAGGGTTGTATAACTATTTCGTGGCTTACTACAGGGTCAAAGATATCGGAACCGGCTACAGGGTCGTTTAAATTGTGCACAATTTTATACTTACTTCGAATCTGAAACAGAATTTCATATAATTGCAGATGTGCAAAAAAAAATTCAAAATTTTATTCTTCTTTTTCCGTAAGAAATTTTTTTTTCACAGATAGTTCGCTTTGTGGTTTTTTATATTAATTCGGCGAATATAATTTTTTTTCTAAAAAACTAGAATAAAAAAATCTAGATTAGAGTTTTCGTTTCCCTAATTTTTATTAGACCGAACGACATGAAAAACAATAGATATCGCATCCGCTATAGGAAAAACAAAAGTAGACTATGGAAACTCTTGAATCTAGTCGACTTTGAAAATTTTTGAAATGTCAAATGTCAAATGACTTGTGTGAACCTACAAAAATATTCAGTTCATTTTCAACAGCAATAAATAAGAAATTTCGATATTTTAGTTTCGAAATAGTTATGACTCTATTAAATACCTAATGTATGAATATACAGTGTGTCCAGTGGAAGCGGCAGTACATGGGGATCTTGGAAACGGCAAGAGATACAGGCTCTGTTAAATTATTAGAGAAAAGTTGCACAATTTGATGCTTAATAAGATTTTTTCGAATATTTTCAGTCATTGCTGAAATATCCTGAAAAAACTGAAAAATCAAAATTTCTTATTTTAGTCATATCTTTTTTATTATTGGGAAATAATGAATTATTATTTTTTGTAAGCTTACATAAGTCGTCAAAAGCTATCCATTTGACATTACAAAAATTTTCAAAGCCGACTAGATCCCAAAGTTTTCATAGCCAACTTTTATTTTTCTTTTGGCCGCCATATTGATTTTGTATGTCGTTCGGTGTAAAATAAATCAAGGAAACCAAAAATTAATAACATGAAATAAAATTCAAAAATTTTATTATTCTTTTTTCAAAAAAAAAAACATTTTTTCACCCAATTACATTAATATGAAGTCATATTACTTGCTTTATGTTTTTTTACTTTTTATATGATATTCGGTATGAAGATTTATTTTTTTTTTGAAAAAAGAATAAAATTCTTGACATTTTTGTTATCGAATGTTATTAATTTTTAATGGTTTCCTCGATTTATTTATTTTATACCGAATGACATAAAAGATCAATATGGCGGCCATAAGAAAAACAAAAGCTGGCTACGAAAACTCTTGGGATCTAGTCGACTTTGAAAATTTTTGTAACGTCATATGGATAGCTTTTGACGATATTATATAAGCCTGCAAAAAATAATTAATTAATTTGCAATAATAAAAAAGATATGGCTAAAATAAGAAATTTAGATTTTTCAGTTTTTTCAGGATATTTCAACAACGACTGAAAATATTCAAAAGAAAAAAAATCAGTTTCTTATTAAGCATCAAATTGTGCAACTTTTCTCTAATTTAACCGACTCTGTATCTCATGCCGTTTCCAAGATCCCCATGTACTGTGAAGTATAATTAAATTAAACAGAGTCCGATTGTTCTGACAGGTTTTATTGTGAAGTAGATAACACGCGCCTCGCTGATTGCACGATTATTGAAAGCTAAAAACGACTTCTAAGTTGCAAGATAATAGAAGTAACCATGGGGTGTGATTTTTACATGCAAAGTAGGTGGTAATTACAAAATTAGCTAATGAAATCCTAATGGCGAAGGTAGGTTCAGGGGCCTGTTTCACAAAACACTATTAACTATTTATTATTAATAGTAATAGAGCTCATAATATAAGGGATTTTCAATAGTTTTTCTCAAAATAATGGTAATAGTCTATTAAGTAATAGCTTATTAATGAACTATTATTTATAGTTTATTTCAATTATATTAGTCGGTCAGTGTTTCACAAAAATTGATATGATAAAAATAGAGACTATTATTAATAACTCATATTTTTGTGAAACAGGCTCCTGGTCGGTAGGTAGGATATCAATATATTCACCAGGATAAAATATGTAATTGGCTTCCGAGTCCAAGTAAGAATCTTGGAACTTGTTTTCATGCAGACTTTACCAGTGAATGGAAAATGAATTTAACAACGAAACGAGGTCAAATTTATTGCTTTACGGCGTTGCCAAAATTGGATGTCACATCGTGTGTCCTATTGTACATAAATGGTCATTTATATAGCATATATGATGGAAGTGAGAACGTTCAGGCCGTAACTGCAGTAAAACGCGATGCTAGCGTCAGCGGATTATTGTGGAACTAAAATGTTATCTTGAGGGTACCAGGGGGTCCAAATCACTTCCACAAAAATTTTTGCATACGGACTGCTAACGCCATCTTGAAGCTATATATGCACTCAATAAGGCGAAACGTTGTGACTTCCGAAATCGGAAGCCACAACGTCATATATGAAGTGACAACGAATTATGCGTATCTGATTTTGAAGTCACATAGTACCTTCTATCAATATATATATATATATATATATTTCTCCAAAAACGCGAAATTTCGATTTTCAAAACGCTCCTGTAGCTTTATTTTTGAAGATTAGTAAACGAAATTTTGGATCCTTATAAAGCTTTGGAATGACTTTACATTTTCGTTGAAAAAATTTCCAAAAGTCGAATCACTTCTACAGGGTGTCCCTTCAAAATTCCCGCAATCCGGTTTTTGTGGTATCATTTCAGGTCGCAGTTTTCAATCTAAGAGGCTGAAATTTTTGTGGGAGTAAGATATCCACAAGGAGTGGTCTGGTATTGCACTTGAGCAAAATCGGCCAAGCCGTTTCAAAATGGCAGCCATTTGAATTTTTTGAAAATTTGCTATTTTTTGAGCCCCTGTATGAGCAAGATGGCAATAAAACTTTGAAATAAAATTAACAAGATTGGAAGAAAACTATTTGAAATTTGAATTAAAGCAATAAAATTGGCATTGTTTATATTAATAAGCCAGTGGCGTGGGTAGGAAAAAGGTAAAAATGTCTAAATTTCTATAACCGTTTATGAGTTCATTTTTAAAGAAATTGAACTGAAATTTTCACAGTAGGCAAGTACACTAATATCCTTTAACCCTTAAAAGTTTCAAGAAGTAAATAAGAAAAATGACGGAGATATTAATATTTTTTTCATATGATGTTTATTTCTGTAAAATTTTAAAACCGCTGCTGTAGCTTCATATTTAAGGATTAGTGAACGAAATTTTTTACCCTTGTGAAACTTCGAAATGACATTTGATTTTCGTAAAAAAATTTTCCTAAAGCTGCGTTACTTCTACAGGGTGTCCCTCCAAATTAAAAACAAAAACCGTCTATGAGGCACGGTTTCTGGTCGCAGTTTTCAATCTAGGGGGCTGAAATTTTTTTATGAGCAAGATAGCCGCAAGGAGCGTCTGGTTCTGTATTTGAGTAAAATCGAGCCCGTTTCAAAATGGCGGCCTTTTAAATTTTAGAAAAAATTGCCAAAATTTGAACCACTATACCTACCTACCTATAAGCAAGTTAGAAAAACAAATTTAAACCAAATTAACACGATTGGAAGAAAATTATTTTAAATTTGAGTTAATGCAGTAAAATTTGCATATTTTTCATTAATAAGCCAGTGGCGTGGGTAGGAAAAGGGTAAAAATGGCTAAATTTCTATAACCGTTTATTAGCCTTTTTTGAAGGAATTGAGCTGAAGTTTTTCCAGTAGACAGTTTTAACATGATGTTTATTCCTCTAAAATTTCAAATTTTCGGTTTTCAAAATTCCGCTTTCACTTTTTGCGAATTTATTAAAGGTAGTGTAAAGAATAGTATTTTTTAAGTAAAGTTAGCCAGTGGCGGACACAGGAAAAGGAAAAAAAAATTAAATTTGCCAATTTTTTTTTATTTTGTTAAATTTAAAAATCCATTCTAAGGCACGTGTCCAAACTACCTAAATGAAATGAAATTTTCTCAGTAAACCACTACGCTAATATGACCTGACTATGGAAAATTTCAGAAATCCCATTTAAAAAGCGGTGAAAATATTGATAATTGAATCGCATAAAAATACACTATTTCTGCGATTGATGCGCAAGAAGGTTTTTTTATTTCAAGTCATTTCAGAAAAGAATCGATAACTGTGAATTTTTTACCCTACTTTTAGGGGATGTAACTTCTTAAAAAGCTCCGCTTAAAATTCAGCAAGGAATCTCTAGTTGAATTTTCTGCACTGATTAATGAAACACTATGTATAATATCTGATCAATATTCGATCTCATTTCCGTCGACCTTTTATCAAACATATTCTGCTGAATTTCAATACCAAAAAGACCTTATAGGACCTGATTACTGACTAGTGCGTCTATTAACGTCTTGAAAATGTGATAACCAGAAATTGCTGATTTTTCAATTTTCCATTTTATTTTCAACAAAACACAAAGCTTCCCATTCAGCCAGCAGGGAAAATAAGATTCTACTAACTGCTGCTCAGAATCCATCATCTCTGCATCAATTGCTCGATAGTTTTTGCAGTAAACATATCGAGGTCAATAGAAAAATGGAGCTACCGTTTCTCTCTTCTCCTCGTGGGACGGTCTATACAGTGAGGACGTTAAAAACCTGCCACCCCCCCTCCAACTAATGTGTCAAATGTCAAAGATGGCGTTGCAGTCCCAGTCCATTACAAAATTTTAAATGGCAATGAGGGAGGGTGGAGGGTCGTACATTTTAATTAGGTATTTATCTGCACAAAAATTATATTTTCAATTTTGACAGTCTGTGTGTGTCAGTAGGGAAGCTTTAGAGTAACGTCTCGAAGGTCATCTTTGACATTTGACGCATCAGTTTTATGTCAAAAAGTAGTTTTTTGTCAATCTATTATATCATTCGGCTCAGAACTTATAGGCAAGACGGGGGTATTTTTAGGTATAAACGCATCCTCACTGATACATACAGATTGTCAAAATTGAAAACCAATTTAATTTGCGTGTAGATAATTAAAATACGTTTAGAATGAGGTCTCACCCAAACCCCCCCCGCCCTCAAAATTTTGAAGTTGACAGCGACTGCAACGTCATCTTTGACATTTGACACATCAGTGTTACGTCAAAAAGTAGTAGAATTCATGCTGCGAGTTCATTTGGCTCAAAATTTAAAGGTGACTACATAAACGTCCTCACTTTATACTTATATGACCTATCTTTGGAAATCAATAAATTGATTTCAACTAAAACTAAAATAATTAATAGTTTGAGGATGAGGACTTTTCTATGGGGAAGTCCTCGCGTGTCTAGCTTTAACTGCTACACAACCGCAAAAGTCCAAGTTATTGCCTAACAAGGATTAAAGTTACGCAATTCTGTAGTTAATTTAATTAAGTTGATCCACTTTCGACGTTTTCAGCATTTCATAAAGAAATATTCAAGGCAATAGACGCTCCGCGACAATGTTTCTCTCTATCAAGCAGTTCTATTCAATTTTGATAATTTTTTGTTACTTATTCGCTCAAGTAGAGGTGAGTGGTTAATTTCAAGCAGTGAGTCTTGAGGGATGGAAGATGAAATCATTATTTTGAATTTACAGCCCGCTGAGTACAAAGTAACGGATCAAGTGTTCTTCGATATTCAGCATAAGGGTCAGTATTTCGGGCGCATAGTGATAGGACTTTTCGGGGAGACCGTTCCTAAGACCGTTAAAAATTTCAAACATATCGCCTCGAAAGGAATCGATGGAAAATCGTACAGGGGAACGAAAATTCATAGAATCATCAAGAGATTCATGATACAAGGTGAGAAGTATATAATAAGTTATACATAAGTTATAAGAAGTATACAAACGTTAACATTTTCTAGTTTATTGTTACTTTTTTTATCTTTTAGGGGGTGATATTATCCATAATAATGGAAGCGGGTCTGTGAGTATCTATGGAAAATATTTTGATGATGAAAATTTCATAATAAAACATAATGGAGTGGGAATGGTTAGCATGGCAAATTCTGGTAAGAGATTTCTAGTATTGCAAAATTAAAACCCTCCATGCGATCGACCTAACTTTATTTTGACACTTGATAATTTGTCTTAAGCTGGTGACTTACCTGACGAACGAGTTCTCGCTCTCATCCCACACGCATGACCAAATTTGTTCGGCAATGCGAACGAATTAAAAACGTTGGTCAGATGAGTGACAGGCATTATATGTCTGAATTTTACCTCACTGAAAACATTTTAGGTCCAAACACAAATGGATGTCAATTTTTCATAACTACAATGGCTACACCTTGGCTTGATGGACATCATACAATTTTTGGAAGGGTGGGTTTATTATTGGGTGAATTATTAGAATAATAAATAAAAGAAATACTTCTTAGGTGGTGAAAGGTCAAGACATAGTTCATAAAATTGAGCATCTCAAATCTGATGGTGATGACAAACCTTGGGATGATGTTATTATCATAAAATCAGGACTAGTTAAAGGCCATAATCCTTTTTATGAAAATGATGATCCATACCAGTAAGTTATTTCCTTAAAAATAACTATGCATGACTTAAAATGTGTAAATTTTCAGGCTAACTTTATGGGCATGGTTGAAAGCTGGTTGGTTCCCATTAAGCTTTTCGTTTGCGATACTGGGATTCTTCCATTACATAATGTCTAGGTTGAATGCTTTGAAATCATTTGAATAAGATTTTTAACAATCTGGCCTCTCTTTTTGTCCAGTTTAATAATAATCATTGTTATTTATTTACTTATTTGCATACAAGCAACCAATTTGACCCAGGTCAAATAATAAAGGGAAGGATAATATTCAGACTAAAGTAGGTATAACTTAAAAAAAAAAATCAGGGAGACTTGAAATAATAGGTATATTTTATTCACCCCCCCCCCCCCTCCCCCGGCCCTAAAATTTATCAAAGACGACTTGAATTGCTGAACAGATATTATAATAATGAAACATCTGTATTTTGGTTTAATTAAAACAATAATTATTTTATTATTTCGAGGGGTTATAGGTGCTTATTTTTAGCAAAGGGCCCAACCCGCGCAGTTGTGTTGTTTATACTGAGTGTATTAATACAAAAACATACTGTTTGATGTCACTGCGCAGCCTATAACGCTAGGCTTTTGTGATAGCTATACACACGACACGACAGTATTATAGTAACAAAACAACGTGAATTAGCAGTTTATTTCGATGTTTATATTTGTTAGTAATTTTAATTACTTTGGCTTAAGTCCCCACGTGCCTGACGATAAAAATGGTTAATTATGCGATGTATTGGAGTGTGGGTTTGAGAATCACGCAAGAAAAACGAAGAAAGAGATAACTTACCACCACTAATTTCCTAAAAATAAGGCAATTGGTAAACAGTGAGTAGTAGCTTCCAAGAAGGATAAACTCATTAAAATTATTGCAACAAATACTAAACATCGAAATAAACAACTAAACACGACTCCACAGTATTATTATACTTATGGCTGTCACAAGCCTGACGTCATAGACTAGGAAGTGCACGTCTCGTATCTTCCTCTATGGCATAAACGGATTTATTCTGTCATCTGCCTTCAACGTTTCTACAAATATCAAAACTCAAATCCTACAATAATGTCAATAGGAGACATAGAGTTCAAAACATTCAGGAGCAAACAGCCATAGAAACGGTAGTTATAAAAAAATGGGACGAAAAAGAAATGTGGCGGTCAAATCTAAAAAATAATGAAATCAAATCGCTTCCAAGAAAAATTAATATCACGTAAAACTTTAAATCACGGTGTAAGGTATTCTATAAGCTGCGTTCGGATATTAGGTCCGGAGTTAGAACAGAACAGGAGTGAGAACTTTGCGGGTACACCCACAGCACATGGAACAGTTTTAACCCGAACGCTCATCGATGGCTGTCAACAGTAGTGTCAACTGTCCAATCGCCTAGTTGCAAGGTTATGACGATTTTTTTAAATTTAAATTATCATGCTCACGCTCAGAACAATCGTTTATTCAGTTTATTGTTTATTTTTATTAAGTAGTATAATAGCATTATTCACTTTTAAACTTATAATATTGATTGATAATATTGATCTTTTTATTCATAAAATTAAAATTTAAAACATCAAGACCAAGTTAGACAACAAAATCTATACCTATAAACAAAACCATGAAATATATTTCAGCTCAGATTCTTCTGATTGTTGCCCAATAAATATTTTTAATTTAAATTTAAACACACACAGTTTTTAGGTTAAGATAAACAAACTAACTAAAAAAAAGAACAAGTTCTACTTGAGCGAGGTAGGGCTTGTGCACGATACACATATACACGGTATGCCGATAGACGATGACGCGCAGGCTGCGTTCCGGTCTTGTGACGTCACGTGGATCAGATATTACACATGAGATTGCTCATATCTATTTTATTGGTCTTGCCCGTCCTTGCCTGCTGTTTCTATGTTTTGCACTATGTTTTGCATTATGCATTGGCTATGTATTTTCCGCGAGTCTCATATCACATACCCATAGAGATTCTCAAGGGACTTATTTTTCGAAATCGATGTGAAAGCGAGATGTACATTTAGAGTGGGAGGTCACCTGGTTGAGTATGGACAAAACAGGCAGCTAATGCCTAGGTTCTATGCTTGATCGGGGGCCTCATATTGTATGACTTTGATGATTTTTTTCAAAAAAAAAAAAGAAAAAAAATAAATAAACTTGTGTCTCGAATAGTGTTTTGTAGTAGTATAGTGTTTTGTTATACCTACAGTCACGAGAATTGGAGGTGTGTAATTGATTTGTTAATATGGGGGATTTAATTTAATGTTGTTGTTTAGTATTTTTTGGTTTGTTATTAATATGTTATATAATATTGTATGTACTGCACGTGTTATGTTATTGAGTTGAATAAATTGAAATTGAAATTGAATTGAAATTGAATATTGTTGGAAATAAGTAAGTAATTTTTTGTACACATTGCTTTTATGGCTATTTCTGATAGGTTAAAGGTGAAGGTGGAGATTTATGCTATATTTAATCATAATCATAGGTTAATTATTTAAAAGGGAATATTTTAAAGAAATATAGGATATAAATATGGTGTCCCAGCTTATTCGAAGCGGTCTCTGTAGGCGAAACGATAAATTTTGAATTTTGCAAATTCAAGCACAGAATCACAATGGCCATAATTTAAAATTATTTTGGAGCATACAGAGTGTCCCATATGACAGTGGCATATCAAAGTTATGTTTTTTTTTTAATGGAATGCTCGTAGGTTATTGCATTTTTAGATTGTCTGAGAAGAGAAAATAAGATTGGCTTTTACAGTTGGTGTTTAAATTCAAAAGTTTTTGAATTATAAACAAGTGAAAATCGTCATTTTCAAGTTCAAGACCCTATACAACGAAAACGGCTGAAGATAGAGAAAAACGGCTTATATGTCCCTATTTTAACTTTTCATGAACTATCCTATGATGTAGATGAAATATTTCTACAGGGTGATAAAAATTTGAAAAATTCTGAGATTTCTCCACGTGTCACCAAATAAAAAAATTAAAGGAAGTACAAATGTTTCTATACCATAGGATAGTACATAAAAAGTTAAAATAGGGACATGTAAACCGTTTTTCTCTATCTTGAACCGTTTTCGTCGTACAGGGCCTTGAACTTGAAAAATGACGATTTTCACTTGTTTATAATTCAAAAACTTCTGAATTTAAACACAAACTGTAAAAGCCAATCTTATTTTCTCTTCTCAGACAATCTAAAAATGCAATAACATAGGAGCATTCCATTAAAAAAAAACATAACTTTGATATGCCACTGTCATATGGGACACTCTGTATCCTCCAAAATAATTTTAAATTATGGCCATTGTGATTCTGTGCTTGAATTTGCAAAATTTTTTGGGAAAAAATTTATCGTTTCGCCTACTAAGACCGCTTCGAATAAGCTGGGACACCATATTTATATCCTATATTTCTTTAAAATATTCCCTTTTAAATAATTAACCTATGATTATTATTAAATATAGCATAAATCTCCACCTCCACCTTTACCCGAATATCAGAAATAGCCATAAAAGCAATGTGTACAAAAAATTATTTACTTATTTCCAACAATAAAATAGATATGAGCAATCTCATGTGTAATATCTGATCCACGTGACGTCATTGCGCAGTAGTTGACCAAAATAGAAAACGCTATCGGCATACCGTGTATATGTGTATCGTGGGCTTGTGGAGTTAACTCTATTCACTCTATTCACCAATAGCCGAACGGTGTTCCGTTCACTCCAAAGTCCAAACCAGTTCGGGTATACGTTATGGAGTGAATAGAGCAAATAGAGTCAATAGCCGAACGCACCCATAGTATATTACATTACTATAGTGTGGAAAGTGACCCATTTCACACGAGTGTGAAATGACACTTTCCACACAAGTAATGTACACTATTTTTCCTACGACCACAGATAAATGCACATTAAAAATTTTTTTTTACTTTTATATAAAAATTTTACAAATTTTAATGATTGAATTATAACTTATTGGTCATATTATTGGTAACTACAATTTTAATTGTATAATGGAGTTTGCAACAAAAATTGAGAGATTTCTCTTTGTTATATTTAGGTATCTGTACATTTTGTATATCGAGGTATCTAACAATAAGATGAGCACCATCAGTGTGAATGTGTGCTTTAATTGACATTAATATTCCGAAAACGTTAGATAACCTTTAAGATTTTACTGTTTTGCGTCTGCATCAATAAACGTATTATGTACTTAAAAAACCGCGACATATAGTAGGATTAACTTTAAAAAGTCAGATGTGACGTCACACTAACCGTCCGAATTAATATTTTTAATTTCACCAGAAAATGTCAAACAGTTAATTGTCAAGTTGTGAACGAGCGTAAATTATTGAAGGAATCATTCAAACAATGAATTGAAGCGCTTACGTCAGTTTGAGAGCCACTGACAACTACATAAAATTTATTCACGTAATGACATTCTATCCTCTGTGTTGTGCATTTAATTCTCCTTCAAAACCAATGTTGACGTATACTTATTTATGCGGGATGGAGTGTTTAGACAAACTGGACGGTTACTATAAAAACCACGTATATGAAACAAAATAAATCGAACTATCAAAAGGATGTGTATTCTTAATCGATACGTATGACTTTTTAGACTTTATTCGTTGATTGAAGGAGTCAGGAAGATACGCAACCTTATGGGAGAAACTGTGCACAGGACGATATACCGACAAATAGATGGCGACAGCGTCGAAATATACCGAAACTCGTGAAAGTGGATATCGTTCCAAGCGCTCAGTCGACTTCAGGATATCTGGGTAGTAACTTCGTACGCTTATTATAATGAATATCTATTGAAATCATGCATGCGGCAGTTTAGCGATGGACAGGGAGCTAAGGGTTTATGACGGGGCAATAAAACCATTTAGTTCAGTTTTATGGGCCTACACTCGTGAATTATAAATTTGAATAGTTGTTTCATTTGGAAAAAAATATTACCTACCGACTTTATGTTATAATTAAGGCATTAGATATTTCAAGATCAAGATGTTGATTTATATTCCAACAAAAATATTAATTTTCAATAGGTACAATTCGTTGTGAAACAAATTATTCAGCATCATCAACAAATCAGCTACCGTTCTTATTATTCTTAAGAATACTAGCTGATTTAAATATTTTAATAAACTAGGTAGGTATAATGTGTTGGATAAAATTTAGTTAAGTCAGCACTCTATTGCTAACTTCGTTATTTTTGGATCTACAAAATCGGTGAAATGAAATTAGCAAACTATAAGTAGGTACCTATAGTATTTTTTCCGCTGAATAAAACAACAATGACAACTGAAAAACAAATGAACATCGCGTTTTCGAGTTATGTCAAAAAATCTATTTTTTTAACATGAGACATCCGATATATTTTTGTGTTTTCATATTTCCTGTGGAAATCCAATAAGCATAGTTTTTACAGTTACGATTTAAATTAATTAATTTTTTGAGTTATAAATAGAGCTCGGATTATATGCAAGAAAAATTACAAAAATATGCGCATATACC
Organism: Malachius bipustulatus; assembly: GCA_910589415.1. Lineage (NCBI taxonomy): Eukaryota > Metazoa > Arthropoda > Insecta > Coleoptera > Melyridae > Malachius > Malachius bipustulatus. Next base: position 30,240,241 of record OU342631.1, on the reverse strand, counting down.
TATATGCAAGGTTTTTCAACCAAATATGCAACAAAATATGCAAACTACGCAAAACATATGCAAAATGTTTATTTAACGGAAAATAGTAAAAATGCAATAAATTATTGTTTTCAATAAGTTTTTTAAGTATAAAGTAGGTACATACATATCACTGTATTTTTATTTATATAAAATCATATAAAAGATTTGGTTTACAATTATTATTATTCAATTAATACTAAAAACATTACTATTTACCTTTACAATTAAATGTTTTTCCAAGTTTTCCACTTAAAATGATTGTCTTCTATCTCTATCACTTGCCATGTGTTTATATGCAGAAAAACTGCATTCTCTACATCAACAGATGTAATAGGAGCATATTTTAATAATAAAATTATTAAAGGATCAATTATTGTCAACTCGTTTGAAAAATCTCCATTTAAAACTTTCAAAATCACTGTCAAAGTACTAAACCCACTATTTTTACTTAATGTTTCACTGAGTTTTTTTTTTATTATTGATTGAGCAGTAGGTCCATGTACACTATATCTATACTACCAATTTTAAATTCTCTATTAGTTTTACAGATTCTCGTTTAGCGAAGTATACCCTGTTTTTCAAGCTTAGAAATTGTGTTCGCAATTATTTTATATTTAGATGTTAATAAAACTAAGATGTTAGCCTAGTTTCTTATTGCTTAAAATCTTTTTCGCTTTCCTAATTGCTGAGGAACTATCTTCATCAAATTTCGACATTAATTCCTGAATTTCATTTAAATGGTCGAAATAAAATAAAGCAGCCTCGAGCCAGGTGCCCCATATCGTGTAATTATAGGCCTAGGAGGTAAATAACACTTTCAAAAGGGTACAGTTAAATAAAAAAAAATTGAAAAATCCATCACAACAAGATTCACTTTAAGCTTATTTTTGGTTTTTATATAATATTTTTTCTAGTATATCCGCCAATAATAATTGTCAAAATAAGTATTTTATGTGGCAAAAATAACAAAATATGCAGCAATATGCAAGTTTCCTAAAAAAATGCATTTCGTGCGAAAAATGGATAAAAAATGCAAAAATATGCATTTTGCATATAATCAGAGCTCTAGTTATAAACAAATGAAAATCGGAATTTTTCATTTTCAAAACAGCGTAGATCGTAAACGACTCATTATATCGAAAAATTGCTTACGTGGCCCTATTTTAACTTTTTATGTACTGCTATGATGTGGATGAATTTTTTGTTTAGGGTGATGATCTTGAATCGTTTCCGATGTAACCTCTACACTGCTTTCAAAACGAAAACTTGCAATTTTTATTTGTTTATAACTCAAAAACTAACTAATTTATCATTATTGGATTTTATCGGGAAATATGAAAACACAAAAATATACCGGGTGTCTCATTTAAAAAATAGAACTTTTTGACATAACTCGAAAACACGATGTTCAATTGTTTTTCTGTTGTCATTGTTGCTTTATTCAGCGGAAAAAATACTATACATACCTACTAGTTTGCTAATTTAACCGATTTTGTAGATCCAAAAATAATGAAGTCAGCAATAGCGCCGACTTAACTTTGAAGACCCTGTACCTATAGGTACAGGCTGATCAGTAACTCGCGCACTCCGAATACAGGGCGATCTAGAGCCCATTAAAATTGAGGATATTCTACAAAAAAACTTGAATCCAACGGTTGATTTTCAAATTACAGAGTTTCCCTCATCCGAGTTTAAAGGTAATTTTTTCAATTGAAGTCAATATGAAGTCAATTTCCTTCATATTGCTAGCCTTACAGCCTATTTTATAACGGCTCATTAGGCTAACGGGCAGATTTCTGTGCTCGTTTTTGAAGCTACTATCGACGTCGAATGACTTTCATTAACGTTTTTGTAATTACTTTCATGTCGAGTATAGATAAATTTAAAAAAATTTCACTTAGGCTCGATACCTTCTTCAGAAATGACCACAGAAATCTGCCCGTTAACTTAATGAGCCTTTATAATACCCGCTGTTATTGTTTTTATGGCGTTCGGTTAAAAGATACCTTTAGTTTTCGAAAAAATAACTCATTAGAAGTATTATTAATTAATTATCGAAATTTTCATAAATTCATATCGTTAATTTAGTAAACAGGTACTACTTAGGTATATCATATACCATAATAGTAAATGCAAGATTTATGGTGATTATTTGTTTGTTGCTGAGAGAAGCTTGAAAATTGAGAATTGAGATGGAGATGAATATGAAATCCAGGAAATAAAAAATAATAAGAAACGCTCCGGAGCTCTGACCTACTATAAAAAGTTAAAAGTTAAACCGGTTGGGGCTATAAACACCCTCTTCCACTATAGTTCTATAATTTCAACACACTCTGCGGGGCTGGCAGCACCTTCAAATGAACCGATATGTGGATAAAGGGGAAAGAGGGTAGCTCGAGCGACCGAGCACACAATTTTACATTAGGTTGCGTATCTTCCCTATTCTTTCAATCAACGCTTTATTGATGGACTATAGTAAGTATTAAGCAGTAAAATTTTATAAGAGATAGAAGATCCATAAAGTTGGCAATACCTTATGCATAGCTGCTGTATTGTGGGCTGCCTAAATTACGGGGTATTAACTAACTTATTGACCAATCATATCACAGGCTTGTGGATATTTTACTTTTCATCTCTATATTGATATTTGTCATTTTCGAAGTACCTAAGTAGTGTGCTATTTGTTTGTTATTTTCGCAGGTGGTCGTCGGAAAAATTATTATTGCCATTCGTCAACAGTCAGCGTTAGGGAACCTGCATTACCGACACTAACGCTTACTAGGGTAGCGCATTCACTCGTCGACGTTTACTTAACACGGTTATGTTTGAACAGCTGGATGTCATATTTTTGGCACATTTGGTCACAGCCGTAGGGATCAAGAGGAAAAAAGCGAAGTTTGAAAAGTGAAATAAAATAATTACACGAATAGAAATCGAGGAATCCTCTTTCAGTGGGCATGCATATTATGGGTTTACAGGATCTACGAAGCTGTAGACTTTGTAGTATTGCGCTTTAGCATTAATAGTACAGCTAGGTACGCTTACGCTATGCAGGAGGCGTTTATTTATTTTCCAAATAGATTTTGCCAAAAGTCACGCTCTCCTATAAACCCCGTCAGTGATGACGTCAGTGGGAGGGGCAAACGGCTAGGCTTCCAAATAAACAAGTATTTGACAGATGCAGGGTTGCTATATTCACTGTAAACTTTTGATTACAATAAAAGCGGAATTTTTTGAGATAAATTTGATGGCGATTGCAGGTCAATGCCTAAAAACAACCTCTATAAGTCAAACTTGTGATCTTGATCACATTCACAGCGTGAACTTAAAACTTCAACTAAATCACGACAACTGACAACAATGACCACGTGAACGGTTTCACAGTAATATTATTGCCGTGTCGTAAGTATGTATAGTTGTCACAAGCCTGACGTCATACGCTACGCAGTTCTCGAATATTTGGAACCATCTACACTTAACCCCGAACAGTGACGTGACGTCACACTGACAGCATCCATTGATTGTTTACGAGTTTTATAACCTGGGCTTACTTTGAACTGGTCGAATAATAACGTGTATAACGTGTGTATACGTAAAGGTAAGCCAAAACCACTGATGAAGCAACTAACAGCTCACTGATGGATGATTGGTATAACATCGGGTGTATATAGTTTATTTTGCCACAGCTTTCACTCTTATATTGTGTGAGCAAATGAGAACAAAATAAAAAGTACAAAATTTGGAAAAAAATTTCGTTGTTAAAAATTTGTCCGCCTCACAGGCCGAAGTGTCTTTTATCACTGGACGAAGCGTGACTAAATTATGTGTACCTACGTACGTTGCTGACTACTGGATATTATCTTTTTGGTTACATCTGGAGCTTAATAATTAATAATTATAATACTAGTGGCAAAATTCAATTCATACTTAACAATAATAAATCAATAGAATGAAAGTGTTTCAAAACTAACGACCAATTAAATATTGATTTAGTAAAAATTATTTGAAACATAAATTACACCTAAAATTGTACTATAAGTATTTTTCTTTACATAACAAGAAAATTGCACCACTTTTCACTTTTCATTGTCAATAATCATTAATTTATTTGTCGTCATTGGAATTGTTATTTGCCAAATGATATATTTGATTCGAAATTTTTCTTGAAATTACCATAAAATTGAAATTAATAATTATTATCGAAATCAGAAAATTGAATGCAACGTTATTTTGGAGAAGAAGCAAGCAGAAAATTTTCTTCGAAATGTAAGTTTTCTGCAGGCCGCTTCTCTGAAATTGATTTATAATTTATCATCATGTGCTGTCCTGTGGCTGTGGTGTGCTGTAACAACATCACCCTCTGTAACTAACATACACAAAACATCCCACAGAAGAACGAAAAACGCGTAAAACGTTAGTTAAATAACAACACACCTTTATTATTGCTATGAGAATTTATAGTCCTTTTATTGAACACGAAGAATAACATCCAAGGAACACACATACGATACGATCTCGATCGGTTTTTACGATCGCGATACGCATTACGGTCATACTTCCACCAATCAAAACGCAACATTTGTATTAATTGGCAAAATCTAGTTGGGATATAAATAAATGCGTGCAGGAGATATACCAAAGCCGTATGTTCCTTCCCGATGTTTTAGGTTTTACGGTTTAACGCTGTCATTGATTTTAATGACATTCGACAGCTAGTCAGTTTTCACTACTCAGTAATCAAAATCAAAATAGAAAACAGCTGATAGCTGATATGAATGAATGGAAATGGAGAAAATAAAAAATAAATAATCTTTAAAAATTTGTTGGATTTATCTCTAATAATAATTGTAAGTTATTCGGATATATTTACATCTGCATGTAAGTCACAGTATTCTAACATAAAATAATCTCAGTAACTATAAAAATTTTTACCAAATACTTAGGTGCTGTTATCAAAAAATGAAAGTTTTTTTGCATGTTTTGCAGATAGGCAAGTAAAGTTTTATGATTCGTCGCTCCAAAATGAATGAAGAAGTCGATGAAAATGAATTCTACCACCGCGACTTCACCACTGCTTCAGACCTAGAACTGTTTGTATCAAGAATAGAACAAATCATCCGACAGTGGGTAGCCGAAGACCGAGACAACAATCGTCCAGAAACTCAACACACCTGGAGCTACAAAACCGAGAAACTCTACTTCTCGGACATCGAGTTCGACGTTAAATACCACAAAAAGCAAACCCCTTTGGACTGCGAAAGCGAAACTTCAAAAGAACAAGACAAACCACCGGTATGTCCGTTCGATTTCGAGCTAAACAACTCCAATTTCAGCATGAGCGACATCTGCTTGTGGAAATGGTACGGCTTGAACAGATACATCACCGTCTCTCCTGCAACTTCATTGAAATCAGAGAGTAAAATTAAACTCATACTGAGCTGTGCACATATGGTCGCTAACTCGACCCTATTCTCCATTCCTATCTTTGTTCAAGTCCGAGAGAAGTGGCAGAATTCCTATTTGGGTGTCTTTGAAAATGCTTCGGTAAGAACCGACTTCGAGATGATTCACCTGAAAAGGGGCCCCAGGCATTGTCAATATATGACTGGGCTGCTGGACGTGTTCAAAACTAAAATTTTAGCTTCGCGTAGCTTGGATCCGGTGAAAGTAAGCATCCAGCAAAGTTACGCTTTACACGATTTCGGAACGAATGTCTGGAAGCAAGAGTGCATTAACACGGATGCAGACAGTTTTGATGCCACCTCATTAACAGTTTTACCTCTTGGAACCACAATAGATCCAATTTATTCAATCATACTGAAAGCGACTTTCGGACCCGTTTTCGAGCACGCTATAAACGATAGCGAGGTTCACTCAGATCTGGAACCTCATCGGGCCAGACAGTGGTCGTTGGTAGTGACAAATACGGATAAGCCAGTCTGTTTGTTAGCTGATTGTTTGAACGAATTCGCTTATATTTTAACTAACAATCACACGATTTATGAACTTCTTGGCGATTTCGCTAATGTTCCAGCTCCCGACGTTAGTAACCCTTTGGATTTGTTGACGGAATCGAAAGTACCTTCGATCTCTTCGTTAATCAGCAGGGCTGCAGAACGGGCCGCCAGAAACTCGTTAACTAGATCTAGGAAAGGAACTGCGCCCTTACAGGATGAAATATTGGTTCCGATTCTGTATTATTTGTTCCCTGATGCTGACGATTCCACTACTCATCCGTATAATGTTGTAGCTATCGAACGACAAACTGAGAATAAGGAATTGCTGGTAAGTAGTAAGTTAATGAGGAGCAAGGGCTTATGTATTTTTTGCTGCATACTGAATGATGGAATGCAATATAATAGTGTTCTGAAATTCATCAGCAAAGTCTAATGGAAACAAATCAGTGATGATATCTGATGTTACGAGACGTCAATAGATGGAAAATCGTTACTCCATCATTTATGACAACAACTACATATGTAATGTACTCCGCCGTTGTAGTGTTATTTTGATTTTTAATTTAATGAAGAGGTTAAATTTCCACTTGGAAAGGTAATGGCATTGAATGACATCATTGATGAAGCAATGGTTGCGTTCAAAGCCGACAGTTGCTGAGTTGACAGCAAAATCGCTGACAGCAGATGTGTGTTTATTGAACGAGCCAAAACTAGCTGTGCTGATGAACTGTCATCATTGCCAATTGTCAAAACAAACTACTAGCTTACATGCTCGCTGATAAAATAAAACCATTCTTTTAATCTTATCTTCTTTGGTAGGTATCGGGTGCATGCTGTCCTATAACAACCCTTATATTGAAATTGAAAACCGTCAAAAAAGGAATAGACAGCGACAGCAATAGAGCTGTTTTGAAAAAGCATAGATTGCAGTAGCTGGATGACCTTGGCAGCAGCTGGCAGCGCTTTTCAAAACAGCGTGACGTTCAGCATTGTTGACTTTCGGTTTGCTGCCAGCAGCTGTCGGCTTTGAACGCAACTCAACCAATCAGTAATAAAATAATGTTTTCATGATGTCATCATATTCCTATAATGTAATAAAAGAACCATATTTGCAATATGCACTGATGAATTTCAGAACAAGGCCACAGAATAGAATTATTTTATTCTGTGACAAGGCCTTCTATAAGGCCATATAGGTACCTACATGATTGCTTGTCTAAACAAAATTGAGTTGTCTTATCAGTTGTCACTCAAATCATTTCATTTCAACCTAGTTCGGTGTCAAGGACAACACAAGCTTTACTATCCTGTGAGCAAATGAAAACGTAATTTAAGTAGGCCTTGGAAATAAAATATCTTGTCTTAAATTGACTGTAAAACTGCAAAATAGAAAATTTTGGTTTGTGAAGTCATAAACTGACTCTGACATTGCCTTCTTCTTGTTTTCTTGAATTCACAAATGTGGTCTTTATACTTTCAGTCTTCTACTATCTACAGGGTTAGGCAACCAGTTAATCATTCATCAAATTATTTAATAGGCGTATTTATACGAGGTGCTTCGTACTTTCATAATTTTACGAAATCATGACAGTTTGTAGTTTTATACAAATTTTAACAAAACTGATTGATTATCTGAAGTGTGGAAGTGATGATTTCATAAAAATACGACAGTAGGAAGCACCTTGGATAATACATAAAACCATTGTAAAATAATTATTTTGACTTTTGTTGAAAAAAGGTGCAGCTGTTTAAAATTAGTTTTGTGTGTCTTCAATTGATAGGTAACTAAGACCACATATTCGGAGATGTATTCCAGTTACGGTTGAGATCATTAAATTTTTTTAACTGCTAAACCCATTAAATGTTATGTTCAATCCAACCGATTAGATTAGGATTAGGAATTTGGAAAATGGTAGGTATTTATTAAGGCCCTATTAGGTACTACTTATCTAATTATCTATCTGCTTATGAGGTATGGTATACTAAGGCATTTATTAAGTGTTTGCACCGGAGGGTGTAAACAAACACATCAGAAAACGACTCAACATTCAACAACAAGATAAAAGAATAAAATGAATAACATAACCAAGAAAATGGAATAATTATTGTACTTTGACATTTGTGAAGTTTGTGAATTTTGACACGAAATGAAGTACAGAAGAAGTAAAACTTCCACACCTTAAAAGCTGATTTTCTCATTGGCAGTTTTTGTAAATTTTTATAATAATTTAACTATACAGGCTGCCCAGAAATAGCATTTATATCTAAAAAAGGAAGTGATTTTACTTAAAAAGAGACCTTTTTCCTATTAACTTCTATGTCCAGATGTACCGTTTTTGAGTTATAGGGTGTCAAAAGATTAATTTTCCAGTTTTTTGAAGATATCCCGGGAACTGTTTGAGAAACACAATTCAAATTTTGGACAACATGTCATATGATTGATATAAGCTACTTTTTTAAATACCAATTAATTTTTCCCATGTGTCAGTGACAGAGATTTTAGGATTGAGCGTTTTTAGGGTTTAGAAGTTTTTTGTCTTTCATTGTCCGACATCTTTTAAAACATCCAAAGCGAGTTTTTCATCGTAAGTGACCGTTTTTCTCGGAAACGGTTACTATTTGAGCTGTTAACCAAGAGTACCTTTTTGGTGTGGAAAAAATAGACGGTTCTTAAAATCGCTTCTGAAAGGGCTTCTTAAAATCGCTTTTATTGCAGTGGTGTAGAAGTTGGGGAGTTGAAACCTTCAAAGTACCTACCTAGATACCCAGAATACAGGGTGACAACAATCTACCCTCGTTGTATGACTAACTTTGTTATTTCAAGAGTTACAAATTAGGTTAAATTAGCAAAGTCGGGCAGAATTAATTGCTTATCAAGAATCGGAAATTAAATTTTTGAAAAATTCAGCCATTACTGAAATATGCTGAAAAATCTAAAACATATTTTTTTTTTATTTCGACCATCCCTTTTTTATTTTTGAAAATAAATGAATAATTTTTTGTAGGCTACAAGAAATTATTTATTTATTTCAAAAAAAAAAGATGGCTAAAAAAAAATAGAATTTTCAGTTTTTGTGGCTTATTTCAGTAATGGCTGAATTTTTCAAAAATGTAATTGCCGATTCTTAATAAGCAATTAATTCTGCCTGACTTTGCTAATTTAACCTAATCTGTAACTCTTGAAATAACAAAGTTAGTCATAGGTACAACGAGGGTAGATTGTTGTCACCCTGTATAGGCAACTAAATTTTCTTAAAACCTATTCATTTTACAGTGAAAACTAGGCGATTAATGACCACGCTATGTATGTACAACATTGTATCTTATACTCTTCTCGACACTTCTCAAGATATTTGCAAAAAAACTGAAAAAAAATCAACTTTTACCCACCAGCATCTTGAAACAAATCTTCTGGGGGCAACACTCCCTTTTGTAAGGACATGCTATTTCCGAGCAGCCTATATACAGGGCTATGCAAATTTCATGGTGCCAGTATTGGGATATCCTAAACCATAAGAGATACAGGGTTGCTTAAATTAGAGAAAAGTTGCACTATTTTGTGGCCATCTCGAATCCGTCAAAACATGCAAGATATCTGCGACCGTTCCTGAAATATCCTGAAAAAACTGAAAAATCGAGAAATCTTATTTTTACCATAATCTTTCTTGCCATTGGAAATTAATAAATAATTTTTCGTAGGCTTACATAAGCCGTTATGAGCTATTCATCTGACATTTCAAAAAGTTTCCAATTTTTTTTTTCCTAAAATTTATTAATTTTTGGTTTCCATTATTTTTTTCTTATCGAACGACATAAAAAATAATATGGCTGCCATAAGAAAAACGAAAGTTGGCTATGAAAACTCTGGGATCTAGTCGGCTTTGAAAATTTTTGAAACGTCAGATGAATACCTCATAACGACTTATGTAAGCCTACGAAAAATTATTTATTAATTTCCAATGGCAAGAAAGATAATGGCAAAAATAAGATTTCTCGATTTTTCAGTTTTTTCAGGATATTTCAGGAGCAGTCACAGATATCTTGTATGTCTTGACGGATTCGAGATGGCCACAAAATAGCGCAACTTTTCTCTAATTTAAGCAACCCTGTATCTCTTATGCTTGCGCTTATTGTACCCCTTTGGATCATTATCTCATCAGTCCCATTTCCCGAAAGTATTTCAGTATGAGTCCAATGGGTGCTTTTTCTATTTCTTTTGGTTCTGCCATTTCGGTCCCAAATACTAGAAGTTTAGTTCCCTCTAGTGCTGGGCATTCACACATTAGGTGGTATGGGGTTTCCTCCCCCTCCCCGCATCTCCTGCAATCTGGATTATTTTTCACTCCTATTATTGAGAGGGGTTTCATTAGTAGGCAGCATCCTACAACAGGGTTAATTTGAAAGTTTTTTTTTATTCAGGAATTTTACAAAAAACATTGAGGCTTCTCAAAAAAGTTTGCAGCATAATTATTATGAGATAATTTTTTGTTTTTATTTATTTTTTATCATTTAGTTGACCACACTAAATTCATGGTCTGAATTTAGTGTTCCAGAATTTTCGTTCCAGAGAAAATGGCTTTCAAAGTGGCATAAAAAAAGACATTAACTTGATAATTTGGCTTTCTGGGAGGAATGTGGATGGGCAGAATCTTTTAACAATTAGTCTTTTGTTGTCTGCTAAGGAATTGGGAAAATTATTTCCTTAATAATTTAATTTCGAGAAATTTTGCTTCTCCAACTTTCTCCTTTGCAGACCTGGTCAGTTATTTCGAGGAACAGTTTTTATTGAAATAATCATTCTTTGTAGTGCCAGAATTTCCCACTTGGGCCTTTATTCCTTATTATTGAAGTTTTATGCCTGTTTTTATTTTTAAATAGCTGCCACTCCTCACTACATCCTATGAGATTATTTGGGAAAATTGTTTAAAAAATATAATCCTTTCTTCTTTGATCCAGGATCCAGTATTTGTTATACCTACTAAAGATAGGTCAATACTTTGGCTTTTCCAGAAGTGCATTTTTTTTGCAACACGAATTTAATCATCAAGGTTATGGAAAAATCCCCACAGTTCTCTGGAGTTAGTGTTAAGAAATGAAGATACTTAACAATAACAAAATCGCTCAGTTTTCATGTTTTTTTTTTACAATAACTTTTTTATTTGTAGACTGATTTTAATTTAACAGATCTCAACGTGTAGATACTTTTATTGCGCACGAATAACACCTGCCTCATTTTCCTCTATGACCGATTCTTTGTCTAATATCTCTGAAAAACTACTTTGTCAATATTATTAATTAAATAAAACAATAAATCGAGGCATTTTTTTAAAAAACCTTTTCTATCAACATCCCTAATACCCACAAGCAATTAAATCGCCTCTGTTGATTTTACGGATTTTTTTGTCCTGATCTATATTACTTTTTTAAATACACGCGATAAAAATAAATAAAAATGAAAATGATGCATTTCTGTTGTGTCAGCAATCAGTATTTCTTTTGTCCTCCTCCTCTATCAGCTTGGTGGCCACAGAGAGTTTTACTTTCTATAGTCTATTCCCTGAACCCAAAGAGTACCTACTACAGGTCAATTTGTACTCTTTAGCTAAAGAGTAATGAAGCTCCACTTTTAAAACTTTGACCACTTTGAAATGCCAGAATAACTAATTTTACTGGCACTACCTTTTTTGTCTCAAGTCACATGAATTGACAATTTTTGACACAAGACCCTCCATTATTTTGACAGATAGCCTGTTTTTTTTTTTAATAAATCCTTCAGCAGAAACACAAATCAGAGTTGTTGAAAACCAGTACACCACTACAACCACTTGAGTTGTTCTTCTGTATTGATTATTGACTAAAAAAAAGAAAACTAATAATAAGTATTTGCAGGAGGAACAAGAAGAACTAAACTTGGAGTATGAATGTCGTGGCTTTAAGTCGACCTGCGTGGACTCGTTACTCTGGCGATTGTCGATCGTTTTGGCCCATTCTCTGCACTCGTTGGGCGGTACGAGATCCCTGGCCCATCTTTGGTACGAGTTCGTGCACGAAATGCGATACCGCTGGGAGAAAAGCATCCCGATCAAAGGGTATGTATATTATGTTGTAAGTAATCATAATTTAAGTTTATTTAGTAAAATTTGCTACATAAAAATAAATATTATAAATATATAAAAAATTCTAAGTTTCCGGTTAATCTAGTCTAAATAAAACATACAACTATGCTAAGATCATAAATTAAATAAAAAAATGTATATACAGTGATTTAAGAGGAACACTGAGTCCTTTCCAATTAATTTTTTTCGCGTTCATTTGTTTTTTTTTTTTGGTCAGTACCTTTCTGTGAGGCAAATTTTCTTATTTCTGGATGTTTACTGGCCAAAAATTGCTATAATAATCCAATGGTACCTAGTAAGGGTAGGTAATGATCTATTGTTTAAACTAAAATTTACCCAAGCGAACCTTTTATCACACTTATCATTAAATGGAAAGAACTTTCTCACAATAACTGTCAGTAATAGTGATCATTCCTCATTATTTGACACTACCTGACATTTAAATACCTGCTGTTAAATTTTTTTATAGACTTGATCATAAAATTATTAAATCGACTATTTGGTCAAGCTATTTTACACTCGTCCTATGTCTTTTGGGCCATCAAAATGTCAAATTAGACAGTCTTACATTAATAATTTTTACATTAACAATAACATTTACGTTGTCTAAAAATTTGACATTTTTCTGAGTTTCAACATGGAACGAGTTTATTAAATTCACAATGAATATCAAGAGCGATCAAAAACTCGAGCTGTCACTTCTGTCACAAAATTCCTGCCAAGATAGAAATGGTATTCAGATGGAGAGGTCACTCGTGTTAATCGGTTTGCAAGCATTGATTTCATTAAAAAAAAGCTTCCACTGATTCCCAAGCAGAGAGACTCGTTATCTTTTCTAGAAGACAATTAAATGAACACGAAGAACTGCTCGAGGCTTTGATGACCCGTTACATAGTAATAACGAAATTTTCTTGTGTTTTTTTTTATCATGTCCTCTCATATTTCTTTTGCTCAGTTACTGGGGACATCTAAATCATAGAGCATAGTAGCCTTTAAGAATATCTTAAAAATGGTATGTAATGTACATCTCTAAAATATTCCCACAATAAGGTTTCGAAATCTGCGTAAGAGCAGATTTTTGCTTAATTAATACCACTTCATCCTATAAAACAATTAACCAGTAATCAGATGTGTCAATATGTGACACTCCTTAATGTATTTATCAAAACTTTGACAGTGCAAGAAAACCGGTTTTATTCTTGGTCAACTCCAACTCGATTTAGTACGCAGATGAATCTTTTGATCATTAAGTTGACTTTGAAGTAGAAAAATCACAAGGGAAAAAGAAACAGACATGAAATAAGTAAAAGAATAGTAACACCTGTCATAATGATGACATTTTGATACTGTTTTCCATGGCAGACTGTTAGCTGCCACTGTGAGCATGTTAAATATTCTATAGGAGTGGCAATAAGATTATATTTATCTATACTATAATACACAGTCTTGCGTTGCGTATCTACAGTTAGATAACACCACGATCAATTTTATTGAGCATAGAGGGACTCCTCTCCAGTATTTTAGAGCGGCACCATTCCATTCCTGGCGGTCGGAGCCCTGGCCATGTAGATATCCATATCGTGGTCGGTCCAATTGTTGTCCGACGTGTCCCCGCAGTAGTTGTTAAGGGTGTGGGTGGACCCGGCGGTGCTGTACCGGCTGCTCGGTCGATGGTGGTCCCGGGAACGGGATCTGGGACGGGACCGCCGGGATGAGGACACCGATTGAGACGGGGCCTGGAGACGGGCGGACAGACGGTCGCTCTGCACCGCTAACGATTGGCGCGATTGGCGCAGATCTAAATGCAAAGATTGGTCTCTGTTCCATTAATAATTATCATGATTTAAGGTAAGATGACATGTGAATGAATAGCGTATCTATCTACAATATTAGCCTACTTTTGCAATGTCGCTCTTATTAGTAAATTATGTCTAAAGTTGGCTTAAAAAAATTAAAATAAGGAGAGGATATTATTATTACTATTATTATTATTAAACTAAGTTGAAAATTGGTTAAAAAATAGATGTTTGGATGGAATAATAATTTAAAAGCAATGGTAACTCTATAAATAAAGATGTTTGGAAGTCTTTGGATTAAAAAGCCTATTAAAAATTCCAAAAATAATCGAGCAAAAACAGCTCGTTGGCAAAATCACACAGATGAGTTTCATGAACATGTCAAACATGACGCACCACAATCTATAACTACATACTGAAAATTTTTGTTTATTTGCACAAGCCACCTGGTAGTATAACAATAAATCCAGAAGCAACCCACGCCCCACTACGCTATTGATGACTTCTCCTACGACCTGAAGGTGTCCTAATAGTGATTACCTTGTCTGGACGAGAGCAGGTTTGTGGGGAAAGCGTTAGCGGTGAGATACCTTCCTGAGTGGTTAGAGAAGCTGTGCTGAGACTGCCCGTCAGCCATGGACCGAGGCCGGTTACCTTTAGAGCTGAAGTGGGATCTCATGTCGTCCGTTATTAGCGACGACGGTTGCTCCAGGGGGTACAGCCGCGGCCTCTGGATGCTGTGGTTGCTGTATCCGGAGATCTGGTCCCAGTCCTGCTTTAAAGCAAAGAAAAATCTTGTAGTAATCGGTCTTTGTCATGAATATCAGGGTAGCTCACCTTAGCACTGTTGTAAGCGTTTAAGGTCGCCAAGGAGCTCATCCCACCTCCAGGGCTCTGTCCGTATCCGCCGCCGCAACAGCTCCCCATCACGGTCGGTAGCCCGCCGACGAGCGGCGGTTTCATCCCTTCCGCGGCCTTGTGCGCGTGGCGTAGATCGCGCAGCTGCTTGGAGCGCCGTCTTCCGGCCGCCACGAAGACGATCACGGCCACCACGATGGTACCGCAGATGGCGGCACTGGCGCCTATGGTGATCTTGTCCATGGAGGATGCCGAAGCCTGCTGGGTGCGCACCTCCCGGCATTGGGAGTGCGGGACGCTCTCTGGAGTTGGGGAGGGCGTTTCAAGTGAAACGACGCAGACTATTATGCATTCCTGGGGAAGAAAGTTGATTTAATATAATGAATGGTAGTAAGTGTTTTATGAATGCAGTAAAGACTGATATGTTGTTGCAAATGGCGGTGGCGGTGACGGTGATGGTTTGATACGAACAGCAAATTTGGTTGCTTATTTTCCTTTGGTTGGGAATTCTGGAGTTTTTCTATATTAATTGGTATTTAGGGCATTGAAAAGGGTTCTGGTGATAACTATTGTCAAAACCAAAGCTACAAGAAAAAATTAATCAAAATGCTGTTAGTTGTTAGATGGCTTGAAGTGATTGCCAAGATCCATGAAATGGTATAAGTGAGCCCCAATGCCCCGAATAAAATACCAAGACTGCTGAAACTGGTGGGCATTGATAGTATGTGATTGCATCCCAACTTTGGAGCCAGCTAATTCTTTGTGTCTTGTATAAAACAGTATGCTGAATGCCTAAAATCTTTTCTAAAGAAGGAAAAACTGTCCATTCTGCGGGAAAAGTAATAGGATCCATGTTATGAAACGTAAAAAGCGTTTTGCTTGCTGATTACCCAAAAAAGGGGAAAACCATGATTGATCAATAACGGGTACTTTACAACACTTTTAAGAAAAACTGAATGCGGAATTTTAGGTATGATCTATGAAAACGTACCTATTGTTTTACCAAGACAACAACCCTACGAATGCCAGGATTTTTTGGAATAATTTCTCGTCCACTTTGTTCACCAAATTTATCTCCATCGCCAAATTTAGCCCATCAAACTTGAAAAAAATTGGAAGTTTAGGACTATAATGAAGCAGCAATACAGGAGTTACAATGAGCTACAGGTGCTTTCTTTCGAGCTTAGGCCAAAATAGTTTCTGTGAAGAGATGAAACTATGTATAAGTGGAAATAAGACAGCTATGGTATAATGAGGAGGAGCTCCATCATGATGAAATATTATTATTTCTAAATGTGATCAATAAAAGCAATCTGTATGAAAATACGTTGAAAGTGATCCAAATTAAAGAGTCGAGTTGAAAATAAAGAGTTTTCACTATTTAAGCCTGTAACAAAATAATTTCACTTCAACGTTTCGTAGATGAATGCGGGTACCATTAAAAATCGATGGTGGTATTGAAAAATGAAATTTCCGATAATTTGGTCGATTAAAAGAAGTTTCCCACATGACATTAAAAAAAGTTACTGATATATGAAGATGAGGAGTTATTATCGTAAGAGTTTCTGTAAGTGAGCCTAACTCTTCACCGACTAGTTCAAAAATTTGTCAGGAATTTTATTGCCTATCTAACCTTGCGACTGACCTTCCAAAAGACCTTTCAAAACTTGAGTGGCTGATGAAGCGAGCGTTCAAATGCAAAAATAACACATTCATACAGAATTTTTGGAATAACAGGAGCTACTTCCTTAAAGGCTTTTTAAAATAATGACTCCCAAGCCAGAGAAAAAAAATCGTTAAGGCATAAAAATTCTAACGGTAGAAACATTCCGGGTCATTTAAACTCTAACTGCCAGTTATTTATACAATGCGAAATTCTTTTCGCTTCGACTAACAACGATTAGACTAACAATATATTATAATATGATGTTTAAGAAAACCACATCGGTATGAAACTCGAAGTGTAGTATCTAATACAATACATGGCTGATCAGAAACCTCTACAACAAAATTGGGTAAAAATATCAGAGCTAATCTAATCATGATAAAGATCCGACTACTTTTCACAATGAATTCAATAATCATATATCATTATAATTGACTGAAGCCCGAGCAAATTTACATCATCCGATGAATGCAGCAGTTGTGCTTAGAAAAATAGATGTAATTGGTTCAAAAACGTTGCAAATTTCTGTCTGATACTCGCTCTGATAAAATTGTAAATTATTCAACATGTTATGGCTTCATTTCCAACCATGCCATTATTACAAGCCTAATTTAAGACAGAGAGAAGCGATCTTCAGAATAAACTGCACGTCATTTATCTAAGGTAGAATGTAGTGCGTAACATTCAGTCAGGTTCAACTGCAGAGCGGTGGAAACAATTATCGAGCCATGACTTTCACGGAAATCTTAGGTAATTAGCATTTGAAATAAACACTATATTTGTCTAAAGAAATTAGGTGGATAAAGTAAACACTTCCTTAGTTCGATCACATTAACCTAGAGGACACAGAAATCGAGAAGCAACAAAAACTTGTTTAGCTTGTAGAGGCTGCGAAGGATGAATGATTTCATACTTAAGAACTTTTTCTCTCGCAGTACTTATCGCATAATTACATAATTAAAATTCCGTCATCAGAAAGACGTTCTAATTAGTGCCAAGACAGCTAAGCAGGTACGAGATTGGGGCTTACAATACGAAGGCATTGTTTGCAAATCCGCAAGACATCAACCAAAGCACTGTTCATCTAGATAACTCTGAGAACTTAAATAGTCCTAGTCCTATAATAATGCGTATGACAATTATACGCGTTTAAAGAACAATGGGAGAAAAGAGAAATTAAAATCCTGCTCCAGTCACCTTGGACAAGGGTCACTAATTTCATATTCATCAGACAGAAACGTTAAATGATTGTTTATATTACACTAACCTGCGATGGAACGTTTTTAATTTTAAACTCCCTCTCACTTGCTTCCAGCGGTGGTCCTTGCTTGAAAGTTTTATCGCCGAACAGACGATACACCACTCTGAATCCCAATATATTCGCAGTCTCGGACCCCCATTGTATTATAACGGAGTTATCCTGCCTGAAAGCATTCTTCACCATCACTTCCCTATCTTCATCAACCCTGCTTTTGGCAGGATATCCCATCACCAGCGGCGGCCTTGGAGTGTTCTTCCAGGGGGACGTCGTGGATTTAGTCTTCGCCTTCTGAGTCGGACCGGTTGATGTGGACTTGCTCGTAGTGGTCGTGGTTACTTTTGTTGTAGTCGAAGCTTTTGTCGAGGTACTCGGTGCAACCTTCATGGTTGTGCTGGAGCTACTGGTGGCGCTGGTGCTGGTGCTGGTACTGGTGCGTCTTGTGGGTTTTCTGGAAGTAGTTTTGGTGACTGTTGGTACTGTGTCCACGACAGAAACATCGTCTAACTCAGCGCTGACAACCGTAGCGACGCCGACACCTTCGTTTTCCTGCTTTGGGCATGCTAGTTCTTCCGGGAGGATGCTGTAGAAACCTCTATCTCTGAATCGTGGGGGGCTGCCGCAAAATTGTGGGTTTCGTTCACGACTGGTTACTTGGAGGTCACCGTTTCTGATCCAGTTGACTACCCACGCTAAGCGGCAATCGCAGTGCAGGAATCTCCCTCCGAGGCTGAGCCCTCTTAGAGTGTTATTGAGATGTGACAGAGAATCAAACGGTATTGTCGCTAATGGATTACCGTCTAGGGCGAGGAGGGTTATCGAAGGGTTTCCTTTGAACGCGTCTGTCGGCAGTTCTGTTAGTAAGTTGAAGCCGATATCTAGGACACGTAATTCTTTTAGAGTTGACATAGCTTCGGTAGGAAAATCTGGCAGTAAGTTGTTTAATAAACTCAGGGAGCTTAGTGTTTTATTGACACTTCTGAAGGCGTCTTTGGTGATTTCATGGATAAGATTTCTTTCCAGGTTAATGGCTGTCAAAGAATTTAAATCTTCCATCGCTTCTACACCTTGCTTTCCTGGTAGGGCTCTTAGGCTATTTTGAGATAGATCTAAAAATGCTAAGGTCTTCATACCTCTGACTGCTAGGGGTACTTCTCTTTGTCGCGTACCTTTTAGGTTTAAGTTCTTCAAGCAGCCCTCCAAGCCTCTTAAAGCTTCATCGTCGAGGGTGACATTGTTGTCGGATAGTTTTAAAGTTGCTAGTTTTGTTAACGTTTCGAAAGCACCTGCAGGGATACTTGTGATTTTATTATGGGACAAATCTAGAAGTGATAGAGTCCTTAAGGGTCTCAAGCTTTCTACTGGAACTTCTTTCAATTCGTTGTCTTGCAGGTTGAGATTCTTTAGGTGACCTTCCTGCCCTTTGAAGGCTTC
Organism: Malachius bipustulatus; assembly: GCA_910589415.1. Classification (NCBI taxonomy): domain Eukaryota; kingdom Metazoa; phylum Arthropoda; class Insecta; order Coleoptera; family Melyridae; genus Malachius; species Malachius bipustulatus. The sequence continues at coordinate 30,221,135 of OU342631.1, read as the reverse complement.
TTTCGACACTGATTTTATCTTGCATCCTGACAACTGGATGTTTTTGATCTTGAGATTGCTGAAAACGTTGTCGTCGAGACTGCCTATAGTGGAATTGTTGACGTAGAGAAGATCAAGTCTGGTATTGATGGCGTGCTTGTTCAAGGCTTCTAATAGTGTGGGCCATTCGACTATGTCGCACTGCACCGAGAGGTCGTGGCCTAGGTTGTAGGAGCATAAGCACGCCGATTGCAGTTCCACGGACTCCCTTTGCCAGGGGCATTGTGCTGATGCGAAGGTCGACAGCGCTGCTAGAATCAGCAGGCTGCGGATTTGATTTCTTAGCATGACCTGAAATTGAAGGAAACTTATTATTCGACAATTACTTTTCGTTGCGAACTTTGATTGAAATAATAAATTTAATCTAATAGTCTCACGTTTCCTTTCATGCGGTACTTTTACCTCTTGCAATAGCAATATAACTACGAGAACCGTTGAGATGTGAATTAGAGTGATATTACGCAAATGAAAACGAATTTATCGCCGTTTCCAAAAAAGTAACGAGTTTGTTAGCTTTAGAACTGGATAAACTCTCACACGTATTTTAGAACATTTTTATAACATTACGTAAATTCTTAATTGCAATGCCTGGCTCATTGTTGCTTTTTATCGGAGATGGATGGAGTTCAGGGGAATTTGCTTCGGATGTTTTAGGCATGGTAATCGCTTAAATGCAACGTTTCTAGAATTATTATGAATTTTACCTCACTTGGTTTTTTTCGGTGGATATCTTTTTTTAAGTATTGGTTTGTGATTTTTGCACGTAAATGACGAATCACGACGGAGCCAAATTTTGATGTGGGTGTATAAGACTAATTTGAGGTATTTAATTGAATATTTTCTCGTTTTTGTTTTCAAAAAAGGAAGAGGCGTTTCAAAATATGTATTTGTCAAAAAATTAGAAGTTCCTTGATACATTCCGAGAGAAAAAAAGTTTCTAACCGTTTTCGAGATACAGGGTATCAAAAAAATGTTTTTTTTTTTTTTTTGTTATATTTTAGGAACCGTTTGGATTCAGAACTTCGCTTTTCAGTTTTCTTTATAGGACAGGGATGGAGATTTAAGGGTTGCGTGAGATTTTCTGTCCCTAATTTCTTGGTCACTGACAAAGTTGTCAATTTGAAAGCACATAAAAAGGTGCTCCTAGTCAAAAGCTCCAACGTGAACCGTTTTCGATAAAAATTGAATTTTATGATGAAAAAGATAAAAATAGTAATGTTATTGTGGAATTTTTTGTTTTTGTTACTTCTTTTTCTAATTTTTTTCACTGTCTTCTCTGATGAGATGTGTTGATACAGAAAATTAGTTTTCAATCTCAAACAGTTCCTGAGAGATCGCCAAAAAACTAAATTTTTTAGAAATTGTTTTTCTCAAATTGGGCTAAGAAATCACACCTTATATTTTTTTACAAATGTTTTAAAACGCCCAGTATAATTGGCTTTTACTTGCAAACTTCATTTGAATAATGACAATTGATTTGCATATAGTAGGTAATATGGTGGGATTTAGGAAGAGGAAGTAAATTGCCATTCTTTGATATTGAATATTATTTTATTTCCAGTTTCTCTTTATTAATGATACCTAAAGTTAAGTCTGAGGAATTTTCTTTTTAATGCCTAATTGGTGGCATCATGCTTGCGGTAACTGTGGGTTTTTTCTTTTAATGAAAAAAAACGTAATATCCTCATACGCAAGATAATGTTAGGAGTAGAGATATAAAATGAGGTTTGAAGAAAAGTGTTCATAAACCCTTAGATTCGTACAATTAATTGAAAATTGTGTAATCGTTTTAAATTAAATTAACTAGAATTTTTTCCCTACACAAGCTATTATAATGATGCAGTCCTTCAGTATTTTGGCATACTTTGACGTTTTGTCTGAGGAACAGGTTCTGTTATGTCAAATCAATGACACAATTCGCAAAAACTGTCAAAAAAAATTTGCAAGTCTTATTTTCGACCAGGATTTCTTATCTAAACTAGATGGGTACTTTACCATTTACACTCCTCCTTTTGGCAGTGCCTGTTTTTAATATTTGTCAAATTCACCAGAACAAGAACCCTAACAGATATGAAAAAGGCGACAGAATCATCCACAGGTGTTCTGATGTCCACCAAACTGAAAATTTCATCATATAATTCGTCAAATTTCTTTAAATAAATACTTTGGACTCTAGAATCAGGATTTTGGAGTTTTGTAGCTCCAAGTTTCTATATCTGATAATTTTCCCCAGAGAATGTCGGGTTGTAGTAACTAGGACTAAGGAATAAGAGCGTCAGTGCAGTTTTGGCGATGATGTTTTGTCTAGCCAAAAAGATGATCCTCATTTTTTCCCAGGTCTCTATACTTATTAAATTTTTCATGGCAGTGAGATAAAAAGCATAGAAGAAATGAGAAAAACCCATTTTCCTAAAAAATTCACTGGATCTAGAAGTTTCTAGATCTGTTGTAGATGTTCCAAGAAAACGAGAATTAGCAGAAATATGGAAAGAAACAAGAGGATCAAGTCAGGCACATTTTCAGTCAGTTTAATAATTTCACACTGTTTGCAAAATTCTAAAAAACTTGAGCCAGCGAAAAATTTTGTTTATTTAAAAAAAAAAAATTATTTAGGGAATTCTGCGTTTTTATAATGTTGTTAAAATTCCCAGAGATGAAGGAACCCAAGAAAAAGACACCACAACCATGTCAACTATTTTCATGGTTCAGTAGCAGAAAACGAGGTCTATAAAGAACAAGAGGAACACACGAGTCAGTCTTATCAGTTTAACCAATGCCAGACTCCATCACACTATTTGTGAAAATTCTACAAAATCGTGAGGTCGTTCAAGACAAAGAGTATTTTTTATGTAAACTAGCAGTAGTTGGACCATGTTTTTTAATGTAGCCAGCTTTACCAAGAGAAATGTGCTTAGCAGAGATGGGATGGAAGGAAAGAGAAGTTCTGTCATCTTGTTCTACAACTTTAATTAATAGTAAAAACAATTTGACAATCATTTTTGTGTGATCGTTTGAGTTACTCGTAGAAACTTGATTGACAGAAATGAGGTCTCAGAAACAAGTTAGGTCTCAGGAGCAACTTTATGTAATTTGCTTTTCTCTAAACCAATAAAAATAAAAATACGAATTAATAAGGATCGAAATTAATAGGAACAATTTTTTCATTGTTGTGCTACTACAATAATAATTTTTGACATTGTCAAAATGTCGCACAATATGATTATAAACGTGAAATTATGACAATTATGACACTTATGAAAGAATATCGATTAACACCTCTAGTTTTGTAACAAGTGCCTAGCCCATTTCACTGCACTCGAGGATCCGACTCTCGGTCTTGGCTCTAGGTCTGTATTTGTATTATTGTAATTAGGATAACAATTCGTCGTGCCTCACATGTTTCTAGTTCCGTGTCAGCGATTGGGCGTCTGTTTATTATTATTATATTTATTGGATGGAATATTGGATGGAATGTGGATGGAACGTAGGTTAAAGGATTTACATAGCTCTAACGCTAGACGCTTGTAGATTTGTGGAGAAACAAGTGAAATTTATCAGTTGTGGTAATTATTGATTTCAACATGACTTAAGTGATTTGCATAGTTTTGTAGTTGAAAATGTTCTGTTAACTTACTTTTTAATAATAAGGTTGCGGAAAAAATCGAAGTCACTCAAAATTATCACTCGGAGTAGAATGTTTCTTTTGACAACAGTTGAGCTCAACAAAAAATGCCGCCTTACTCCTAGTAACATAATATGCTATTATATAGGTATGTTTTTTTTTTAATTGAAAATGCACATGCACTGCAGGGAAATCCCTATGACGCTCTGGGAGCGGTGCATGAGCGGAGATATCGATTCACGTTGGCCTTGAATCTCTGTAAGTTGATACTTCGGGAAACACGCCCTTTGGAATGCTATTCCAAAGTGATGCGGTTCTATACATAAAAGAAGTCTGAAACAGGGTGGTACGAGGTGTAACGAGCTGAACCTGATACGGATGAGCGTCTGCGGCTCGACGTGTATATCTGCCCGGTCTTGTTCTTGGTGGGATCAAGCGGGCCACGTCTTTTGAACACTTTCCATTAAAATATCTGTAAAACAGACTCAGGTCAGCTACTCTTCTTCGATGTTCGAGAGTGTCTAAATTTTTTGTCAAATCTGGGTCCCCAATCAAGCGGATGGCTCTTTTCTGAATAGAGTCGAGTAGTCTCAGCGTATGTTTGGGAGCTGAGCTCCAAACATGTGAGCAGTACTCCAAGGATGGTCGGATTTGAGCCTTGTATAAGAGGAGAAGCTGTTGTGGTGTATACAATTTCTTCGTGCGGAAGAGTGTTCCAAGTTTTTGAGAAGCACTCTCCGCCAGACCTGCAACATGATCATGTCTAGACATGTTCGCTACGAGGCTCACTCCAAGTAAACGAAGAGATGACGCTGGGGTAAGAGAGTGTCCCGCCATCATCATATCTGGCTCCAAAACGTTGGTCTTTTTGGAGAAGATGGCTGCTTGGGTTTTTCCAGCATTCAATTGGACTTGGTTTCTATCGCCCCAAGTTAGAATGTCTCCGCAAGTCATTGTTAAGTATGGCAACTTCTTGCTCCCTGCAAGTCTGTGCGTCGATGACAGATGTTCGCGCATCTAAGGTATAAGAAGATATGAGTGTACTGTCGTCGGCAAAACTATATATTGGATTTTTTGTTGTTTCAAGCAAGTCGTTGATAAATCTTAAGAAAGAGAGTCGGAGATAAAATGGATAAAAGGTCTCAGAAAGAACTCCATCGACTGACACCTGTAATGAACGATCTCCGAGATAACTCGCAAGCTACAAGCAGAATTTCTCGGGCATGCCATAGGCCTGCAGTTAAAAAAAAATGTATTCGTAATGTCTTTAAAAGCCCCCAATCGGACTTGAGCAACTAAAAACTAGCAAAGCTTCTAAAATTGATGGCCGAAATATGACTTTTTTAGTGCGATGTTTGTATATTTTCTTGCGAGTAAAAGTGAGAGAATTCTCATGCAGCAGTTCACTGTTGCAACATTCAATTATTCAACACGTAATTATTTCGACTTAGAAATGTGCATTTTATATGAATTTTCGTGAGATGAATCAAAAAACCTGAACTGTCAAAGTGATGTTTAACATTAAAATAATTGTTACGTATTCCGTATTCCTTAATAATTTGAAAACGAAACATTTGAGAATTTCAATCAAATTTCAATTTCCATTATTACTTCACAGATTGGCCTCACAATCTCACGTCCAAATAGGTAATAATATAGGAGTGGCAAGTCAAGATTTTTTTTTACATACAGGCACACAATATAATTAGAAATTGCTATAGTTAGCGGTTATTAAGCATAAAGGTCCTTGCACCACTCTTGGCTAAGTATATTGACTCTCGATTATTATTACTATTAATAATCAACATTATTGTTTATTATCAGTTTTATAGGTAGTAAAACTGTTAGATAATAATAATAATTAATAATTATAATTATCATAACACTAGACAGTCGGTTATGCTTGCTCGGTTATGATTTCTGCTTCGAATTAAAAGACCGTGGACACTTTTATAGTTATAGGTATACGCACAGTACCGTATGGTCAATGGCGAATATTAGCTATAACAGTGTGTTGAACGTTATGCCTTTTTCAGTTTTAATTGAAAGCCTTATGAAGAAGTGGACGACCGTTAGTTCTTCTGACTGGGCGGCCGTTCCAACTGTTAAACCGGCAGCTTTACCTTCAAGACCTGTTAGACACAAAAACCTACATCTTTTAAAAATCATAATTCACTATGCTGCAGAGCGCAAGTGAAGTTAGAACTCCGAAAGAACCGCCGGATGTTCATAACAATTAAAAGGCTAGCTTTTTTATGTTTATTGTAATTTTAAAATATGTATCCTATTCGTATTGTCGACTCAGAGCAGGACTTTTTGATCGACCTACTTTTTGAAGGCGCGGTTAAATAAGATTGTAAATTGCTAGAATTATCATATTAGCGACAGATATTTTTTTCTGCTTTATTCAAACCCATATCATACATACCTAATGTGTATTGTGTCTCCTCTCTCTTATGAATAATCCAGTTTTGTATTGCGGTTAGAAAAATAATTTGAAAAATCAGTTTCGAGGTTGATTAATTTTTTATTTTTTAAGATGTTTATCACTAAGTTTTATGCAAAAGAGTAGGTACCTGTCACAAGTGATTTAAATTTCATGATAGTGTTTTCTTTAAGTAACTCAGTTTCGTTTAGAAATAGATCGACTACAGACTTACGCGAAAATTCAATCACTTTTGATATTACTCCCTCCCTTGTTGTGATATTACTCCCTTCCTTGTTGTGTTATTACTCCTCCCCCTGTGACATTAAACTCGTCCTGCGGACTCATGGTGTTTTCTTTAAGCAACTCAGTTTCGTTCAGAAATAGATCGAAAGACTTACGCGAAAATTCAATCACTTTTGATATTACTTCTTCCCTTGTTGTGATATTATTCCCTCCCTTGTCGTAATATTACTCTTCCCCCTGTGAAATTAAACTCATCCTGCGGACTCGTGGTGTTTTCTCTAAGCAACTCAGTTTCGTTTAAAAATAGATCGAAAGACTTACACGAAACTTCAATCACTTTTGATATTACTACTAGTACTAAAAAACTTTTTATTTCCTTAATTGACCCTGTTGCCGGATGATTGGTAATTTACCCAGAAATAGGTATAAGAGGAGGCTGTAACTGTAAAAATAAGACGGTTGCGATTAAGAAAAATTTCTCGTGCTGCACGAATTGCCCCCTACAGTGTACCATTGATAAAATGCGCCTTTAAGGATTCACCTTATTGAACATCGACAACATTTTTTTGAGGTTTTTGTTGTGTGGTCGTTACTTTGGCAAACAGAAAAGTCTTTGATATCATGCAACTGCCCAAGGATCAGCATAGAGCCATATCAAATTATGTTGAGGATACGTTTCAGAGTCTCTAAAGTATTATGCGAAGGAGACAAATTAAAAAATTCCTCAGTAATCTTTTTATTATAATTTCACAATGCTGATGGATGCCCATATTCACAAAGTTGTATGTTCAGAGAAAAGGAACTGAGAAGCTGTTCGATTTTTTTTTAATACAACCTCTATTTGAGGGTGTTTTTTGAAAATGCGACCAAATCTGTTTGGTCGATCAAGGTCTGTTCCCTGGAATAATCTAAGAATATTTTGTTGTCAAATGATTTTTGAAAAGCGTAGATAAAGGGCGATAAAGTTTTCTAAAACAACAATATTCTTATTCTGTATTCGAGTCTATTCGAGTCTTATTCTGCAATAACTGTTGAAAATGATATGATGATATGAACATATCTCCAGCTAGGATTCAAGAATCCACTCTTCTCCTCGCATTGACTGCCAAATTCTTTCAAAAACACCAAGATCATTTCTTGTTGAATTACATCCAGGAATTATCTTATTTCTCAAATCATCCACAATTTTTACTGGAGTATCGTAAACCAATGACTTTTCATTAGATGACTCCAAAAAAATAAGGGGATTTAAGTCCGGGGATCATTCATAGCGTAACTGTTATAGATAACTCATAAAAAAATGCGCTGGTGCACCATCATACATAAACCACATTACCTACAGTTCTAACTGTAAGTGGTACATTCTCCTGACTCTGTGTAAATAAAGTCTTCACATAGGAAGTGCCTGAAAACTTTGCATGTGGTATGGGTATACATCAAAATAATGAGTTTCTCAAAAATCTTTCAAAAGGTCCAATTATGTTCAGCACCATTCTTTTCATCTTCGACCTTTCTTATAAAAAATATACGAAAGTTGATGGCTGCTTCCGGTTTAACAGGAAGGAGTGGCTTGGGGTTGTAAAATTTTATGTCCTATGAAGGGCTCAAGGTTCTCGCCGCTCTCTGCATAGAATTTGTGAAAGTTGTCAGTAACTGACATTGCCAAAAAGCTATTTTGGATTTTTTTTAATATCTTCTTTTCTACATTAAAAAAGTATTTCTTAGACGGTATGAAAAAATATTTTAATACTCTTTAGAGAATAAAAAAAAAAGAAATTTCAACCACGTACGTGCACTGACCTCAATATATTTAACATTTCTACTGCCGGTCTTATGTGAATTTTAGCAAGATTATAAAATTGGCAGATTGTATGAGAAGATAACGTTATGAAATGTCAAAAGTGCCCAATTATTATCTTCAGTTATTAAAGCTTAAGCAGAGTGTTAGATTGAGAGAATAATTATAACTATAGTTACTGGTTAGGTTTTTTCTCTTGTTATTTAATAAAATAAATTATAGAGAAAAAGTGGTGGCAAAAACATTGTGAAACTGTTCTAAATGAGGAAGGCATGCGTGTAGTAATGGCAGTGTGTGAAAACAAAACTGTTTATATTACAAGAACAACAATAGGTAGGTAACGAAAAATCGCTCTATTGTCAGGGAATATTTTCTTTTAAAGTGAAAAGACGTGATTGCACTAGAAATTAATAATAATCTAGTTGATATTTCATAACGGCGTAATCGCGGCACTTTTCCACAGTATTGTTATGACTCGGAATACAAGACATCTATCGCGGAGTTGATGTAACTTTATCACCTGTAAAATCGCGTCGAGAAATGACAGGGTAACTCGCGGTTATGAAATTAATTATGCGGATTTCAGTGTTGTGGGAAAATAACTTGCTTCATTTATTTTGAAATTCACTCCATTTAACGAGACAATGGGACGTAACCGCGACTTAATTTTTTCGGTGTAAAAATATTCCGAAAACATCGAATAGTAATAACACATGCATGCTCCATATCATGAAGCGAAAGAGTTGCATCATTGCTGAGTAATTTGTTGTTAGTAATTGTTATTTTATTACTTAGTAATTATTATTGTATTGTTTTATTACGCAACTGCTTTGATTTGTTTAACTGATTTGATGTCTATAGGCGTGTGAATATTTACGAGAGATCAAAATATTATTAGCACCGAGAAGATGCATGTCTTGATTTTTCAATGGTGTAATATGTTTCTACTGAAGATGAGAAGATGTCTGTCTGCCTTAGTAATCTAATGTGGGATTATAATCGACCGTAAGAAGACTTGTTAATCTTATCGTAATGGTTCAATTATTTTCGAGTGTCACTCGCACCTAAAATTACTCATGCATGTTTACAGGGTGTTATATCAATCTGATATAGTTATTAGAGTAACATTAGTTGTGTGATTATTTTAACAGTACAATTTTAACGTCAGGAATTGAGGATGGAATGGTAAGACTCGCGTTAACAGTTTCTAGAAAGCAATCAGAGCATACCAAGTGCAGATATTAGAGTATCTAATAGTGTGACTGATTTTAAATGTAGTACCAGTACCAGTACCACTACTACTCAGGTGAAACTGGCGTCGATCTATTTAGGCAGGTACCCATTATTGCATGAAAAAATATAATTAACTTATTTAATAAGAACGAAAAAATGGTGGAGTCTTTGAATAATTGGTGGCTTATTGGATAAAGAGCTTTTTTTATCTCTCTCACAATTGGGATTTCGAGAACTAGCATAGATACAGACAGAGGATAGGTTAAATTAGTGATAAGTTGTATCAATTTTATGCTTACAAGGACTGTCTTGCAAGTTTTGCATATAGAGCTGGAATAAGATAGTAGAGAGATTTTAAGCCTTCATTGTTGAAAATATTCTTCACAAAGATTTGGTCTTTTGTATGGAAGAATTGGTCAAACACTCTTTTGTTGGTAGCCTAAAAATTACTTTTTTGAAGGCGTCGACGTTTCTTCTAGCGTCTGAAAACTTTAACCATGCAGTTCGTTCTTAATTTTCGGAAAGATCAAGAAATCACAAGAAATCATCATTGTCTTGGTGAGATTGTCTTAGTATTAACTCACTGAGATTATGTTGAACAAAATATTGACTCTTTTTTCTACAGGGTGATCCATTCTATTCTGGTTCATTTGAATAAATTCACGATTCAACACCACTATAACGATGGTGGACACGCTTTTAGAGTTTCCTGCGTTTTTTAACACCAATTGACCTTCTTTCTGTTCTTCGGTCAACTGATGCGGTTTCCAACGGGATAAATTTTTTTTACCGCCAATTGTTCAAGCAAAATATTTAGAATTGAGTTCTTTGAAATCTTCAATCATCCCACAATCTCGCGATAGGTCACAGACATGTCGATCTTCCTTGATGAGCGTGCGTAAAGCATCGACGTTTTCCTGGGTGACTACCGTTTTTGGTGCACTTGTTTTTTGATCGTCGCTAAGACTCAACCGTCCATGTTTGTATGGAATCCTGGAACCTCATTAATGAGCACCCTCTCCAAGTCCGTTTCCTTGAGGAACTTAAGGATTGTGAGAGGATTAAGGTCAGGTAGATCCCCTACCTCTAGCTGATGTTGACCCAGAGCGTTTCTTGTGACCTCTAAAGCGTAGCAGTTCAGCAGCAGGTGACGAGGTGTCTCGTCTCCCATTTCTTCAAAATCTGCAGACGCCGTTCTCTTGCATGCCTAACTTCCTCAGGTGTTCCTTGAGCTTACAATGTCCCGTCAGGAATCTCGTCAGTATTCTGAGACGATCCTTACTCTGAGGTTGAGAAGTATCTGCGACCTCTCTTGGTTGAAGTTCCCGAGGAATTCTTTGGATTGTCTCAACCGTGACAGGTTCCTCCAATGGATATATTTCAGTTTTTCGTCTTCTTTTCGGGGTTCTGCCGTCAAGAATGTGTCTTCGTGTTTTCGAAGGTTCTGGTTCTTTAGAGGATGTTGATGCTCCTTTTCTTGCCAACAATGGCAGGTTCATTTCCCTCAATTTTTCTTGACACTTCCGAGCCATTTTGAAATGTTGCTGATTAAAAGAGTTGATTTTCCCTCAAACATGCGACAAAAAAAAAATTGTGAAAATTCTGAAAGTTACATGGGTTTGAAATGGGCTGTAAAATCTGCAAAAATTGATCTTTCGGTTAGAAGTCAATGGTTTCTTAGATCTTCAACAGTATAAATGAATCATTTTAGGCTATGGCATGTGTACGCTAACCTGTTTTCATGCAACAACTCTTTCTCTATCATTCTTGCAAGAGGGGGTAAAAAGAGGTTGCAGGAGATATAACAGGGGCGCTCTAGAGGTCAAAGAATGGAACCAACAGAAACTAGACACTCCAATGAATCCGAATGTACCGGTAAAAATGTTTTTAAATAACACTTAATGGTCAAAAAAGAAATGGCAAGAAAAATTCTCTACCAAATGAAGAGGTTGCAGAGTGTTTGGAAATGCTTTGTTTGTTTGAACAATCAATCCACAATTGGGTGACCTTAGTGGTGAGAAAAATCGATTTTACTCAAATTTAAGCCATCTTTGAACATTTTGTGGACATCTTTGAACAGTCTCTTCACAACCAATTACGATATCAACAAACATTTGGTACAGAAAGGGTGCAGTAGGTTAGAATCAAACATTCATGCCTGTTAAACGGTAATTGAACTTCTGGTGGTTAAAGCGAGGGTCAAAAGCACGATTGAAACTCGTGCCAAGTCGATTTTGGTAGGTACTGAATTGTTGGGAGGGCAGAGCAAGTCCGCTGCACTGTGGCCTCAGGTGGCCCATTGCGCTTCCTCCTCTCCCTAGTGGCCTCTCTCCTTAAGTCTGTCGACGATGAAGGAACCCCAAAAATAGTTTTTGTGCATAAGTAGTTTATTTTAATTCTTTATACCATTATTAAAATCTAATGGCCATAACAATAATAATAAATGTAATAGATTTTCAATAAAAACGATCGTTAATATCTTCAAATTGCTAATATTCTTCCCAACCGTGTCCCAATCTTCAGTTTTGAAACGAAAACACGCCCAATATAATGAACTGAACCCGTAATTTTTGACTCGGCGCGCGATTATTATAAGACGACGTGTTTCAACACACTGAGCTAGTGTGCAACCGATAAATAATAGTCAATCTAATGGCGCAAGTCTCGTTAGGTGTATGTTAAGGTTATTTATCAGAAAGTATAATTAAAATCCTGGTACCTATAAATTAAATACATTCCGCTAGTACCGACTAGTAGAAATTACACAATCCGCCAATGCAGAATAACTCATAACCCGATAAACTGGAGAAGGTCTTACTGATGAAATCAGGTGTTTTAGAGTCTCTCAACTTGAAAATGTTTATGTCGGTGCTTATATCCTCATTCATATCGCACCGAAGCTCCTCGGAATAATTATTATTACTATTACTCGATTATCGATATCGCTCAATTAATAATAAAACTTCAACTGCACTACTTGTACTACGACATGGGGGGTACTGGTACTAGTACTGGTACATGTATAATTATTTTTTCGGTGCTCGGTGCATGAATGTAACTACGAAATTAACTGTATAGACAATTTGTCGCCTTTCATGTAAGCTATGTTGTGTGTACAGTTATTCTGAATCCTTAATCAAGTGGGCGTATTATTGACGGGATGAATATTCGAGGTGTTCACCTACTAAGGATTACTTGATTCAAGGTGAACAGGCCCGCGGCCAGCCGATCCCAATTTAATGCTCGTGCATTCCTTAGATTACTAGGATTGCACTTTGACAATGTTGTCTCGAATGAGAGAAAAATTATATGACAGTTTGATAGCTTTGGAAGCATCTTCTCATTTTTTCTCTCATCGTTTGGCATATAAATTGAGAGGAGCGGTACTGGTGCTGGTGCTGGTGCTTGTGCTGGTTAATGCATTTCCGCAAAGAATGACTTCTTAGATTATAATCTTTAGCATCTTTATCATTATTACCACTGTAATTTATTATCGTGATACTTCAAGATCCTCAGTCATGATTATAATCTTTATGAATTCTTGTATAATATTGTTTCTTCATGTGTCTTTCAAATGATTATCTGTTTATAAATGAAAATATTAAATTAACTAGGCTGTCATAAAACAACATGAAGCGTAATTATAGTGTGCGTCTTCCTTTTGGTATTAGCTTTTTGTAATTATCCGACTGCGGCACGCAAGGGAGCGTCATGATGTATTCATTAGTCAATGCCATTTGTTCTAGTCTGTAGGTAGGCACAACTTAAATAGCGTTGATCTTGTACGGACTGAAGACCAAAGAAGATTCCTTTTACACAGTGAAACAAATCATCATGCCCATGACCAACATGACCATGCCTTATTAAGAATGATAATTTCTATAGAAGCATAACGGCTGTACATTTATATTTTGAAACGTTGGCTGCTAGTGTCAATAAATTTCAAAATATTTATTGAAAAGTGTATTTCCGAGAAAACTATTTAAACCACGTTTTTACTAACTCGCTTTCTTGTCTGTCTGTCTATCTGCGGTTCCTTTTTTGTCTGCCTTGCTGACAAATCTTCCAATCGGTTTCAAACTAACCACTCGAAGAGCTATAAATAAAGGGCGATCGAAAACAAATCCGTTTTGGAGTAGGCCCTGTGGCAAAGAGGTTTGTCTGAAAATAGGCACTCACTTTATCGACTTTTTTTCTAAAACATATAAATAAAATCAACAATTAATTCATTAAAGGATTCTCCGGGACACATTTTATTACACGGTTTCTCACTTAACTAAAAGCACTCTGTAACTGTTCGCCGGATGTATCGTTTATCTAAACAAACTTCTTTCGATTACTTGACTTGACTTCGTTAACAGTTTCACACAAAATATTGAGTCCTCAATGTAAATGCATAGAAAGAAATCACATTTAACATTGCAAAATTTAGCTGGCTACGGTATCGGTATATTACGACAGATAAGACGATCTTCACAAATTTTTTTCACTAAATCGGTTGCTTCGGAAGTTTTCAAACCAGTAAATCCTTGTTCGGTAACTCTGGGGACTGAACACGATTTTCTAAGGCATGCTAAACCTGCAGAAGAGTCTTGGTGAAAACTGTAAGTTTTGGGAAAACTATTGACAAAAATTTTACCTACCAAGAATGTCTTGGAGTAGGTACACTTTCACTGCTATATCACTGGATAAGGGCACAAGTGAGCACCTTTTCTAAGAAGATTGTAAACAGGTTCCTACAGAGACTTTTCCATCGAAATTCTGAGTTTGATGAGGAACTAGAAGTGATTATTTGGTTATTTGATAAAGAGAACAACATCCACACACCATGAAGTGTACTCCCATTTCGAAAACAACTTTCAATTATTGGAGTTTTTCGCTATTATATACGTGTATATACGTATATACGCTATAGAGCAGGAATATAGCAACGGCTTAGAAGAATTCAATCTTCAGAACTCGCGAAGAACAGTTTTTCTGGGGAGCTACAATCTCAACTTACATTTCTACTGAAAACTGAAACGATTTTTGAAATAATTGTATTATCAATTTTTTGAAATTAAACTTTAGCTTTGAGTATTCGACACTAGACGGCTTGACGATGATCCTGTTTTGAATTATTCGCTCTACCCTGCTTAAATATTCTGGAAAATAGGGATTAGATAAGTATCAACATTCTTTCTGGCTCTGAAGATGATAAGGCTGTCGGAATTGATCAGTTTTTGGAAAATCTTTAGGGGGATTAAATAAGAAAGAGCGTTTTTTGTTCCATTTTGTATCACTGACTTGCCAGTAACTTTACAATGTATAAATTGGTATCCATGTCAAGATAAATTAGAAGTAAAAGTGATACTTTTTAATGTCGTTGAGCCTTCAGGTTTGATCGACTAGCACGCGTGTCTGCATAGAAGTCATAAGTAATTTTTTATACGAATATAATGGCTATTTGTTCTTGAAGGTGGTGGACTAAATTAAAAAGGAAATATTGCTGTGCTAGTTTCTCCGCGTAATTGCTATGCGTTTTGAGTAAAAGGTAATAACTAGAAGTCTTTACTTTCAGTAATAATGCTCACGAAGTCTTCTACTCTAGGTATCACGTTCTGTACCTCTCAGGGCATTGCTCTGACATATCAGCTATTATTGACTTTTAGAAATGAAAAGAAGACTTCCTGGTATAAAATATTAAGTAGGTAGGTAAGTTTAATTTGACTATGAGGTCTAATTTCTATTTCAGGCACGCCTTTTTTTTTAATATTTCCACAAACAATATACCGGGTGTCTTTTTGAAAATTATACATCTGAATAACTCAGTTCCTTTTTTGTTTTGAGGAAAATCGTGAGATAGGTCAATTTTTGTTCCTTGGGGGTTACCTTTTAATACACAAAATCCAGAGAGATCATCGAGGTTTTCTTCGGCGTCTTCCATGAGCAGGTGGAGGCTTAGTATTTGAACAATAATTGATACCCGAGCAGGTGCTGCACATGCCTCTGCAAGTGAAACCGTCTCTTTGCCTCACACCCTCATCGTGTAACCTTCATAAGACAGTCAGGTGCAGGTGCTCTACTGTGGGCACTGGTATCAGGATATCGCCGCGCGCCTACCAGACCAGCCCCTCTAAGGGTGGCAACGGGTTGCCTAGCCCATTCCTAAACCTAAAAAATTGCAGTTTGAGAAAATGTACTGCGCGATAACGCTTAGTAACAGTAGAACGCTATTTAGTATTTAATTTTTCAAAGCAAACTAACCCGGTAGTATATTCGGTTACCTATGATCGTTGCACTATAGCACCAGTTATGGGAGATAGGAGCGGAAAATCAAAGTGTTGGTTACTTTCCAACAGTCACAAAAGGTTCTGAACTTAGCTCCATTGTACCATGCCAAGATAAAGTGCTCCCCAGCGGGTGCAATATCTGTTTTAGACGCACTAGGGTTGCAAAAGACTTTCATCTCATCAGCCAAATCAGTGTTATTCAGCACCAGATCCAGAGCACTTATATTGCCCTGGTTGAAGAAAGCCGACATATCACAGCTTGACATGGCAATGCACAAACAGAATGAAGTCTTTTGCGTAACCTTACTTCTCTTGAAGCACAAGTATCCGGTGGACATGATCGTTGTTGTTCTTGTGCCGGGTATTATCAAACTGCAGGAGATCGCCGGCGGATAGGGGGCATCGACAGGACCAGGAAATCAGTATCAGTTGTCAATACCAACAACACTGACATTTTTCTTTGCCTCCCCTTAACTCTACTGCCGTGCGGACAGTCAGTGGATCGACGTCACTCTCTGTTGGAGAGCGTCTTCAAACATGAGCTTCAGCAGCTTGATGAGGCCTCCCTTGTTGTGCCCGTTGCCTAGAAAGTTATCCTTTGACACCTTTACGTAGTTGAACGGCAGAGGGACGCGCACTTACTAAGTTTGTGTATTTTTTGTGTTATGCAGCTTCAAAAGCTTCAAATTATTGTCTGTTAAGGGTGATAATATGCACACACCAGAATTAGTCAAAGGAGAAGTAAGTTCCCTAACATACGGACATGGGGAGCAAAGATCCATATTTCGAAATGCGAATACAAAACATCAAAACAACGCCACATTCCGCAATCACCACTTGTTGCATTCGCTTCTTTCCTCCCCCCCCCCACAATAAAGACAATTTAATAACTGCTTAACGTACCACGGTGACTGATGTCGGAAGAATTTACCAGTCACAAAAGTATAAAAATTTTAACGACACAAAAACTGATCTATAAAATATTATGCAATTTTGGCAAGAAACTTGGCCATGCGACGTGCAGCGAGACAAAAAAAGGGCATAATTAAATGAAAAAAATTGTTTTGATGTCCTGGAATCCAGTATAATTCCAATCAATTTTATTAGGTTTTGGTATACAGGGTGTCCCAGCTTATTCGAAGCGGTCTCTGTAGGCCAAACGATTGATTTTTTCCAAAAAATTTTTGCAAATTCAAGTACAGGATCACAATGGCCATAATTTAAAATTATTTTGGAGTATACAGAGTGTCCCATATGACAGTGGCATATCAAAGTTATGTTTTTTTTAAATGGAATGCTCCTATGTTATTGCATTTTTAGATTGTCTGAGAAGAGAAAATAGGATTGGCTTTTACAGTTGGTGTTTAAATTCAGAAGTTTTTGAGTTATAAACAAGTGAAAATCGTCATTTTTCAAGTTCAAGGCCCTGTACAATGAAAACGGTTCAAGATAGAGAAAAACGGTTTACATGTCCCTATTTTACTTTTTCATGTACTATCCTATGGTATAGAAAAAATTTTACTTTCCTGGATTTTTTTATTTGGCGACGCGTGGAGAAATCTCAGAATTTTTCAAATTTTCTATCACCCTGTATAAACATTTCATCTACATGATAGGATAGTACATGAAAAAGTAAAATAGGGACATGTAAGCCGTTTTTCTCTATCTTCAGCCGTTTTCGTTGTACAGGGCTTTGAACTTGAAAAATGACGATTTTCACTTGTTTATAACTCAAAAACTTCTGAATTTAAACACCAACTGTAAAAGTCAATCTTATTTGCTCTTCTCAGACAATCTAAAAATGCAATAACATAGGAGCATTCCATTTAAAAAAACATAACTTTGATATGCCACTGTCATATGGGACACTCTGTATACTCCAAAATAATTTTAAATTATGGACATTGTGATCCTGTACTTGAATTTTCAAAAAGTTTTTTGAAAAAGTCCATCGTTTGGCCTACAGAGACCGCTTCGAATAAGCTGGGACACCCTGTATGTTAATCGGTCTATTCTTCTTCGTCCTACTAGCGTATAACAATAGTTTCCTAATAAGTTTCGCCACATATTTGTTGATTAATGGCGATACTTATTAGGCCGGTGGGTACTTGGTGTATTAATTTACTTTTGCCTCCAAGGCAACGCGTTATTATTTCGCATAGCTAAACAGAGACGTTTATCTATTAGAAAATAATGAGTCCTCGTCTTTTGTCAGACTCTGCGGGACTAAATTCGTTACAAGCAATGTCATCATAATTGAAATTGATCGTCGGTGTTACTTTCATAGTTGGTCTCTTTTTAATTCTTGTTAACTTTTTTATACTTAACCGTGGATGTAGATAAGGCGTATGCTTGTCTTATATTCACTAATAAATCGATGTTGTTGCATTTTCGTTAAAAATTTTGTATCTTTATACAGGGTGTTTCAACTAGATTTAGACATAGGTCAGGGAATGTAGATCTCGTCAAGACGAAATGTTTTTTTTTATTTGAAGTTCTTTGATTTTGGCCCACGATACTACAATATGGCCCACTTCCATTTTTTCGTTTTTTTCGCTTAAGTTCCGGCATCTTTCGACCGTGAGGTATAAGGTAACGTCATTTTTCCACTTTTCATCTCACCCACCGAATGTTGATGATCTTCGTTTTCCTCTAACGAGAAGGAATAAAAAAAAATTTAACTTTCAATGAAGATTAAATTCAAACAAAATACCTCAATAAAAATTCATCGTGCGATTTTGAAAATTTTCAAAGTAAAACTTTTCTGGATCCAAAAGAGATATAGAAAGTGGACTTCAATACGAATGTTTTAACTGAAGATAGGGAGTTTCCAAAACTACATTTCGTCTGGGCGATAACTTAAAAATACCCGGAACTAGAGCCAATAAACGAAAAATCAGAAATCGAGGGCCCAAATCCAAAAACTTCAAATCAAAAAACGTTTCGTCTTCACAAGATGCCTTTGACCTTTGTCTTCGAATGGATTGGCTGGTATAATCAGCGGGTTAGCGTGTCTGTTAGCGTCCAAGTCGTTGTGAGTTGTGACCGTCATTGTTTTGGTTCTTATCCCAGTCCGGCATGGGTGTCTGTGTTTGTCTAGTCAACTATTTATAAATTTAAAATTATTCTGTAGCTAAATGAACCAGTTCTCAAAGCCAAAATTACCAGAGTGGTTACTTTAACTTAATTGCAAAATTACTTTTTTTTTTGAAAAAAAGCTTCGAATGTGTAATGAATGGAATGAAACTATCAAGAATTAGAAATAAATTTGGCCGTCAGATACCGGGGACACTCTGTATAATGCAAATTTGAATTGAAAAATTAATCCCAAGTTAGGATCACGATTGCTCCACCTTGACCTTACTGGTCACGATTTCAGCGTTTCGGTCTTGGTCTGACGGATCAGGGAAATACGACCCTCCTATCTGTAGTCGATATCTCGCAGGTACGAGTACCTATTGTTCGATCTGCGTTACAGATAAAATATAAAAATCTCCCATAAAATATTCATGCATACTTTCCAAGCCTTCCAGCTTGACCAATGCTATACCTAGTGAAATTATTGCTTCTTGGTGTTGGTGATTATTTTGTCATCGTCGGACTGACATAATACGACGTAAAGTTGTTCATTACCACAACTAGAACAATCCTTGTCTTGTAACCTTAGCAATGAACGTCGCCGCTTGTTTCAAGGAGTTGGTTATTTAGTTTAACTAACGGTTTTCGTTTATTTCAGCTTTAATTAAAATATACGAGATGTGCAGATAATAACTTGTGTTAATTTTACATTGTTAAATCGCGGAAATGCGGGCCAGTGTTAGTGTATTTATTTGTTGTTGCCAGATTTATCATTTTTGTTATCAAGTGAAATTTCTAATTTATTTTAACGACTGTTACTTTTATTTTATATCATTTTTCATTTCAAATATTCATAATATTTTACATTCACTTCCAGTATTAATAGTAATTTATAGAATATCCACCTGCAGAAACGGTGATTTATTTTTATTGCCGTTCTCATTTATTAACTAACACTAATTCACGTGACTCGAGTGCAAGTCACGCATAGGTATAACAGTAACGAAGAACGACAATAATATTAATTGGTTAGTTATTCATTTAGGTGACGCAACAAATAAAACGGAATAAACAAGCTTAACATTTAGAAATGGACCCGAAACTCTAATAAATATGTAAAAATTTGAATAGGTACTAGAACTTCTTCAACAACATTTGTCACATCTCATGAATTCCGCATTAAAATGCTAATAATTTCGACATAATTTTGAATTGTGACATCGAAATTAGGATTTAAAATTTCGACCAAGGTTAGAACTTCTTAATTATAGCTTAGCGTGATAATTACCGTTTTTCTTTATTCTTTTTGAAGAATAATTCGCGTGCCAGTATAGATAAGCAGGTACATAATCTGAATTTTATGACCATTGATGATGATTCTTTTTAAATATTTTATCTAGCTGCAACTGATAGGTCTTGTCATATTCTGATTCTCCCATGGCGTGTGTGCATTGAAAATTAACAATAACTTAACGAAAATTTCTTTTATATGGCAATAAAAATCTTACTTTTCCTCTATTTTACATAAAAAGCGCGGTTTGCATGGACGTGCGAGATTTAGTTTTATGCATTATGTGAATAAGCAATTATCTACCTATATAGGAACTTAAATAATTGAATTGATGGTGTGTGGAATTTTCGCATGCGTTTAGTTTGGAGTATACCTAGTAGTAATAATTAACAGTGAAAGGTTTTATTCAGGTGAAATTAGAACCAAAAACGATTATTTTTTCTTCATTTACCTAAGTAGCTATATGATTTGATTATAAATTAAATTAACATTCTGTAAGTAGAACTCTTCATTCTCGCTAGATAAATCTGAGTGATTGATTGTATCACCGCATCAGCTATCTTGAATCCTAAACTCTTATCCTTCTTAATCTTTTTCGCTTATTTTCTGATATGATTTCATGATGTTTGCTTTGATTAGATAAGTTATATCAACATGGTCAACTCAAATGAGGTAAAATAATGGCTCAACCTCGGAATAGAAGGGCATAAGCTGATTAACCCTTAGTTGGTAACATACTTTTTTTCACTTTATAAGTAACATCCGTCTCTCAGTCGGTGATCATATTACAGTTCCAGCATTATAGGTAACATCCGTCGCTCAGTCGGAATAGGTATTATAATAATATGTATAATTACATATTTATTCGAATGTATTCTAGTAAACACAAATATATTTTATTTAAACACGACTTATTTCATTTTTATACATTTTTTTATATATTATACCTTTTCATTCACCAACAGCCGACTGAGAGATGGACTGAAATATATCGTTCTGAGTAACACCCGTCTCACAGACGTATTTTCGCGAAGGCGGCTATGGACTTTTTGGCAACCAACTAGAACATACCTAATACGAAATTTTTGTACATTCATTCGTTTGGATTCAGCGCAGCATCAAACCTTGGCATCCGCCTCAGAGTCGGATGTTACCAACTAAGGGTTAATTATAGAGGGTTATTATCCTAAATAAGTGCGAAAAATTTTAGGAGGTGATTTTTTGGCTTTATTCTAAAGGAGATTGACGGAAGGGAGAATTGGCGGAGATTTTCGGATTTAAGCGAAGTTCATTTTCCTCTGACACTTGGTTTGAAACATCCGAAGCGAGTTTTTCATCGTAAATGGCCATTTTTGTCTAAAACGATTCACGTTAGCAATTATGACCAAGAGTAGGTTATTTTGTGTAGAAAACATGGATGACTTAAAATTTGTTTTGTAAATGCCGATTTTGCCAGTATCGTAGAATTTAGAGACAAAAAAACCTAACGCAACCCTAAAATCTTCGTCATACCTATATGTATAAAAAAAATATTTTTTAGCACGCAATAAGTAGATAATAGTAATGACAAGATGTGTACAAAAAATGGGTTCTCTATCTCAAAGCAGGGTTCTTGAGATATGGTACGATTAAGTTTAAAAAGCCGTATGCGACGTCATACTAACACTAACCGTCCGAATTAAGATTTTTCATTTCACCAGAAAATGTCAAACAGTTAAATTTCAAGGTGTGAACGAGCGTTAATTATTAAAGGAATCATTCAAACAATGAATTGAACGGTTTAAAAGTCAGTTTAACAGCCACTGACAACTACATAAAATTTATTCACAATGACATTCTATCCTCTGTGTTGTGCATTTAATTCTGATTCAAAACTAATGTTGACGTATATTTATTTATGCGGGATGGAGTGTTTTAGACAAACTTGACGGTTTCTATGAGAACCACGTAAATGAAACAAAATAAATCGAACTATCAGAAGGATGAGTATTCTTAATCGATACATATGACTTTTTAAACTTAATCGTACTATATCAAAAAACTGGCTAAAAAGTATTTCTTTGACATTCGGCATCTCAAAAACGATGTATTTCCGGACACACGTTAATGGGGACTTTTTTCCTTAGAATGACCCAGGGAATTACCCCCTAAAATTTTTTGCATCACTTTTTAGGATTGCTGAACCTTTAAATATCTACAGGGTGTATCTTTAATACTTATTGCGAAAAAATGCAACGTTTTACAGGGTGTCAAAAAATATTATTTTTCCAGTTTTTTGAAGATATCTAGGGAACCGTTTGAGATAAAGAACTCAGCTTTTGTGCATATCATATCATTGATACAAGCTATCTACTTTTACTACCAATTCAGTTTTTTTTCAAGCGCCTTTAGTTTTAATGTGCCGTTTTTTGCCCTTCATTGACACATTTTTTGAAACATCAAAACCAAGTTTTTCATTGTAAATGTCAATTTTTATCGAAAACGGTTCACGGTAGCAGTTGTGACCAAGAGTGCCTTTTTTGTGTATAAAATATTGGCGGTTAAAAATTCGCTTTTAAAATGTCAATTTGCTCAGTGTCGTAGATATTAGGGGCAAAAAATCCCACGCAGCCCTAAAATCTCCGCCACTGTCATAAAAAAAATTAGTTAGCCTTGAAAAAGTTGCTAACATCAATAACAAGATCTGTACAAAAGCTGACTTCTGTTTACACGGTTCCCGAGATATCTTCAAAAAACTGGAAAAACATTTTTTTTACATCTTCCATGTATCTCAAAAACGGTGCATTTGCGGACATACGTTAATCGGACATTTTTTTATTATTTTTAACCAAAGAATTGGCCATTAAATTTTTCTGTATAAACTTTTATTTGGGCATTCTAAAGACTGGTAGAAAAATCTCATAATTATAATCTCGTGTCTACGTTTCAAGATATTCTAGGTGAAACCTCATGAAACTCGATTTTTCGCAATTGTCTCGTTTTCTAATGCGTCATTTAGCGTTATTTTTTATATTTTACTTTTCATTATGAAACTTTATAAGATCGTAAAATGCCCGTTCAAAGCAATTTTTTCCATATCGGGCTTCGTTTAAAAAATATTTCAAAAAATTCAAAACCAAGGCAGCTATGAAAGAAGAGATGTTTTTTCAGTAACTGGACAAACAAAATCAAGCGTGATTGTATAAAATAAAGTAGCATAAAAAATAATAACTTTGTCTTAGCTCGAGCTTCGTTTAAGAAATATTCCCAAAAATGTAGGTATACGTATTTATTTTATTGTAACACAAATAATAAAATAACGGCTTGGCTCCATCGAGCTCTCTGGGAGTCTACAAAACAGAGCCTTCCAAATAATCCCTCGAAATCACAGACGGACCGTTTCACTCTTATTATGAGCTCATCAGTGTGATGAGCTCGATTTCGGGACGTTAAAAAAATATTCATCCGGTTCACAGTGACCCGGAGAACATTGCTACATCTACCGATGGATGACGGAACTACCGGCATGACGGCTGCTCGCCCCATTCAGAGAAAGTGGCCGTGTGAAGTTTTATATGCTATAAGGCATCGAATTTTCGTCTGGCTATGCTATCGGCCGGAAGAGGCCACCACCATAGTTCCGTCATCCATCGGTAGATGTAGCAATGTTCTCCGGGGCGCTGTGAACCGGATGAATATTTTTGTTAACGTTCCGAGACCTGTGTGGCAGTCTATAATTTCATCCTCCATCAGATGTATCTTTTTGATATATCACACTGATGACCTCATAATAAGAGCGAAACAAACGGTCCGTCTGTGCTTTAGAGGGATTATTTGGAATGTTCTGTTTTGTATACTGCCACTGCCAGAGAGCTCGATAGAGCAAAGCCGTTATTTTATTATTTTTGTGTTTTCATAGATACGGCTCCGGCTCCGATTAATATTTTTCTAAGTATTATTTATTTTAATACAGCTGCTCTTAGCGCTATTTTTTTTAATTACTTCCTAAACGAAGCCCGATATAGAAGAAAAAAGTTCTTTGATTTTGCTGAATGTCGTATTTTACATAGAAAATGAGACTACAAAAAATCCATATTCGTGATTTTTTTTCCTTGAAAGTCTTGCGACGCAGACACGATTCCAGTCTTCGGAATGACCAAACGATGGTTTATATACAAATTTACTGCTTACTCCCTCACACTCCGAGGTTTGATTTTAATTTGATTGTAATTAATTACCTACCTGATACCTGATTTAACATAGAATACCAAAAGAATAAAATTTTGATTTTTGTCAAATGAAGAAAGACAACTGTTGTCTTATTTTTATAGAAGAAAGAGATTTTCTAGATACTTTAATAAGATAAGTTAAATAAATTTAAGTGCGAGTATGTATATTTGAATGAACTTGTTTTATGTTATAGTGAGATCTTCAAAAAGTTCCCTTTATTATTTCTTTTACAATCGTGACGTATATTTTTTGAAGAAGATTCAGTTGCTGTGGTAGACCGAACTCTATGCAAGAGGCTAAAATCCTCGCTAAAACCCATCAATCTATACCGCAGTGCGGAAGTTGTGTGCGGTAACTGACCAAAAAAGCGAATTCAAAGAAGCCACAAGCAAAAACTTTTCTACATGCCGGCTCTCCGGTTCTTCGAAATTGCTTTTTTGGCATGGTCAGTTACTGGCATACTTTTTCGGATCTGACAGTCTTATTAGACTGATGAAAGCGTCGCCCTTCTTAATTTTCAGAATCGTCTTCATTTATATGGTCCGGTTGAGTTGATATTTTTTGGTTTACTTCTGGTCTGTCATTATACATATTATCTTTGATATTTCTATCTTCCGTTCCCTGAATTTTCTCGCCAATTTCCATATCATTTCCTGATTGTTCAACCTCCTTCCTCCAACCGCAAACGTTTTTCCTTAACAACACATGAGTTTGGTTGGAATTATTGTTCCAGTAATCATCAGGATTTTTCTCCTGGTGAAGTTTTCAAGTCATTATAGGCGAGGTTTACGATTACCTTAAAATCAGTATTGGCGTGAATTATTCGGACTTAGATCTGTTTTTATAGTGTTTTGGGATTTTTTGAACCGTTATTAAATAGCCAGATAACGTTAAAAAGCCTAGTCATTTTTATAAAATTATCGACTCGAGTCTTAAAGCGCACTTTTACACGTATTGCTTTTGAAATTTTTTAAAAGAAATTTTTACTAATATACAAAAATCAATGTTGCCAGACGTGTCTTTTATGGAATAAAGTATACGGGAATTTGATGATTGTCGGCTAAAATATACCTACATGAAAAACTTATCTTCATTAAATCTTTCTGGAATTCTAAAGCAATTTCGTTCATACCTATGAGCAAAGGATTGACCTGGATATCTTCGTAACCGACCGATATGATTATGCAGATGGCAGGTGTGTTATTATAACAATATGGTGTTGGTAGAACTGTAAATAGCGGGTCGGAAGTCAACGATCTCTACCATGCGCATATAGATTGGCAAGCGTGCATCAGTGACCATTCTCGTTGGGTGGTTTACCGGATATTGACCACAGGAAATTATTAGTGTATTTTTTAACAAAAAAATACACTATTGAGGACGACATCACTTTTCGAAAATCACCCAAACTCATCAAATGTCCACCGATCATGACCCCCAGATCACGAAAAAGTGGTTTTCCAAAATTCACCTGCCCACGATATATATATATATATTGATACGTGTTAAGCTGTGACTTCCGTTATGTTGAGAGGGCGACCTGACTTCCGTAGTAACCGATGATATATAAACAAAAATTTTTGCATATATGGAATGAGGGGAAGCTGAATAACAATAATATCAAAAGAGGGGTAACGATTTTTCAAAAAAAAAATTTCGTATATAGGCTGTTCACGCAAAATACGAACTGGCTTCCAGACAATTTTATAGCCTAGTTTGATGACAGATACGTAGTGGCGTCCAGAAGTGTTGCCAAATATCCGGAAGTCACATAGGCGAATGTATACCACTTTATATGAATAATTTAAAGTATAGCTGTGTATGTTATGTACCTACCTATCTTGTTTCGAATACACGACCTTAAATGATTCGAGATGGAGATGAGTAAAGTCATACGGATTTGTCAATGGATAAATATTTTATGAACTGAATGTTTTTAGTAGTGCCGAACCGATCAATTTTTTTTTTCAGTAGAGTAAAGGCTTAAGTAAAAAAACATACATCGTTTCAGAATAATTAGCAAAAGAACGGGCCTTTGAAAAACTTTTGAAATCACTTTGAATAGAAAATCACTAATTCACTTTGAATAAATCACTAATAGAAAGCATTATACATATAAAAAATAATTCAAAAGCATTTTAACTAAAAATTATATTAAAGTGTTTGTGAGATAGCTGATCAAAAATAAAATGTTATAAAAATAGAATTTCAGAATGACTGATCAAATATGGCCGGATCAAAAAACTGATTTATTAAAAACGGCTATAATAATAATAATAGAACAAAAAAAAAATCAATAGGTATCTCGATATAAAAGCTATAAATCCCGAGCCCCTGCTCAATATGCTCATATGCTCTAGGTATCTCTCTCTAACTTTCAAACAAATTTTTTCTAATTCATGATTATAAGCTACATCATAGCTAAATTTTAGCTTGAGAATATATTTCAAAAATACATTTTCCATAGATTTACTGAAAAACGTTACTTTTATGCAAATTACACTTAAAATAAAATCAAAAAAATACTCGTATATATTTTTCACTGAATGTACTGTTTTGAGGTTCTATTATAAAAATATATGATTTAGACAAAGCAATTTTTTTTGTTGTTTTTGTTAAAGCTATCTAAGTTTATTTAACAATGAATTTCACGTAATTCGGACTAAAAGAAATTGGATTTTTGTTTAAAAAATAGAAAAATATATCTATTCAACTTTTTCAATAAAACTAAACAGATCATTTTAAAGTAAAAGTTTTAAGCTTAACAAACTGTACCTGTAAAGTTTCACCATCACATTTTTTAACTAAAATGATCGGTCTTTGTAAATGACCAACAAAATCAAATTTGTCACTTTTGTAAGTTTGAAATAATTTTGTGCTCTGTATTTTTCAAACTAAAACTTGAAGATTTTTTTTATATCGCTCACATTTATTAATGTCATTTCAATAGTGAAGTGTGAAAGTTTCATATATTTATTGTAAGAATTTAAAAAATGGCGTATGTTTAATTGATTTTGTTAAAAATTTTACTTTGTATACGTACATACTATTCTTGTAAATATTTTTTTCAAACTTGAAAACAAATTGTTAGGTGCAAGATTGTTCTCTCATTTAAATTTTTGCTACCTAGCTTAATTTGTAAGTATTTGTAAGCGAAAATCGAAAATTTTCAACTTCAAAGCAGTGTAGAACTAGAACGGCTCAAGATATCTAAAAACCGTTTACGTGTCCCTATCTTTACTTTTCACATAGTATCCTATACTATGTGGTTTAAAATTTAATACAGGGTGATGAAAAAACGGATAATTTTCATCACCCTGTATTAAAATTTACTCCGCATAATGGGATAGAACATGAAAAGCTAGGATAGAGACATGAACCATTTTTAGATATCTTGAGCCGTTCTAGTTCTACACTGCTTTGAAGTTGGAAAATTGCGATTTCCACTTGTTTATAACTCATAAACCGCTCAATCTAAATTCCTGTTGTGAAAACCACCTGTATTCGATTTCTTCAGACATTTGAAAAATTAAATATTTTACAGGGTGTTCCCGTTAAAATAACGGAGTAGGTGTCAACTTCCGGTATTTCCGGAAGTGCGGCTATCTAAAATATTTTCATTGAATTTCTCGTGATCACTTATGTCTGGAAATTTTTTATTTTGAGGTTATAGGCCCATTAGTTTCCGAGATACGGTCGCTTACCTACCTTAATGAAACACCCTGTATACAGTGCATTTATTTTAATCGTTGCCATAGGGAATTTCATGTTAAAGTTACAATTCCACCCTATGTTAACTTTATGTTGCCTGGCAGCTTAGAAATCGTTTTTATTTTTCAATAATAGTCCATGTCATCTACTTCACAATATAGCCTGTTAGAAAAACCGACTTTTGTTTAATATAATTATACAGGGTTGTAGAACTATTTCGTGGCTTACTACAGGGTCAAAGATATCGGAACCGGCTACAGGGTCGTTTAAATTGTGCACAATTTTATACTTACTTCGAATCCGAAACAGAATTTCATATAATTGCAGATGTGCAGAAAAAAATTCAAAATTTTATTCTTCTTTTTCCGTAAGAAATTTTTTTCACAGATAGTTCGCTTTGTGGTTTTAATATTAATTCGGCGAATATAATTTTTTTTTCTAAAAAACTAGAATAAAAAAATCTAGATTAGAGTTTTCGTTTCCCTAATTTTTATTAGACCGAACGACATGAAAAACAATAGATATCGCATCCGCTATAGGAAAAACAAAAGTAGACTATGGAAACTCTTGAATCTAGTCGACTTTGAAAATTTTTGAAATGTCAAATGGATACGCCTAATAACGACTTGTGTGAACCTACAAAAATATTCAGTTCATTTTCAACAGCAATAAATAAGAAATTTCGATATTTTAGTTTCGAAATAGTTATGACTCTATTAAATACCTAATGTATGAGTATACAGTGTGTCCAGTGGAAGCGGCAGTACATGGGGATTTTGGAAATGGCAAGAGATACAGGCTCTGTTAAATTAGAGAAAAGTTGCACAATTTGATGCTTAATAAGATTTTTTCGAATATTTTCAGTCTTTGCTGAAATATCCAGAAAAAACTGAAAAATCAAAATTTCTTATTTTAGCCATATCTTTTTTATTATTGAGAAGTAATTAGTTATTTTTTGTAGGCTTACATAAGTCGTCAAAAGCTATCCATTTGACATTACAAAAATTTTCAAAGCCGACTAGATCCCAAAGTTTTCATAGCCAACTTTTATTTTTCTTTTGGCCGCCATATTGATTTTGTATGTCGTTCGGTGTAAAATAAATCAAGGAAACCAAAAATTAATAACATGAAATAAAATTCAAAAATTTTATTATTCTTTTTTAAAAAAAAAAACATTTTTTCACCCAATTACATTAATATGAAGTCATATTACTTGCTTTATGTTTTTTTACTTTTTATATGATATTCGGTATGAAGATTTATTTTTTTTTGGAAAAAATAATAAAATTCTTGACATTTTTGTTATCGAATGTTATTACAAACAATAAATATATAATATAATAATATAATATATAACACAATAAATTTTCACAGCCGACTAGATCCCAGAGTTTTCATAGTCGCAACTTTCGTTTTTCTTAAGGCCGCCATATTATTTTTTCATGTCGTTCGATAAGAAAAAAATAATGTAAATCAAAAATTAATAAATTTTAGAAAAAAAAAATTGGAAAATTTTTATTCTTCTTTTTTCAAAGAAAAACAGATAGTTCTTAACTGAAATAGGCAATATGAAGTCATACTGCTTGTCTTATAGGTTGTTAATTTCTCTATGATATTCGATCTAAAAAGTTGTATTTTTTTAGAAAAAAAAAGAAGAACAAAAATTTTTGAAAGTTATTTTTTGAAGTTTATTAGTATTTGGTTTCTATTATTTTTTTCTTATCGAACGACATAAAAAAAAATATGGCGGCCATAAGAAAAACGAAAGTTGACTATGAAAACTCTGGGATCTAGTCGGCTGTGAAAATTTTTGAAACGTCTGATAAATAGCTTATAACGGCTTATGTAAGGCTACAAAAAATTATTTATTAATTTCCAATGGTAAGAAAGATATTCCAAAAATAAGATTTCTCGATTTTTCAGTTTTTTCAGGATATTTCAGGAACGGTCACAGATATCTTGCATGTTTTGACGGATTCGAGATGGCCATAAAATAGCGCAACTTTTTTCTAATTTAAGCAACCCTGTATCTCTTATGGTTTAGGATATCCCAATACTGGCACCATGAAATTTGCATAACCCTGTATAAGCCTGCAAAAAATTATTCATTTTTAGTTTCCAATAATAAAAAAGATATGGCTAAAATAAGAAATTTAGATTTTTCAAATTTTTCAGGATATTTCAACAACGACTGAAAATATTCAAAAGAAAAAAAATCAGTTTCTTATTAAGCATCAAATTGTGCAACTTTTCTCTAATTTAACCGACCCTGTATCTCATGCCGTTTCCAAGATCCCCATGTACTGTGAAGTATAATTAAATTAAACAGAGTCCGATTGTTCTGACAGGTTTTATTGTGAAGTAGATAACACGCGCCTCGCTGATTGCACGATTATTGAAAGCTAAAAACGACTTCTAAGTTGCAAGATAACAGAAGTTAACATGGGGTGTGATTTTTACATGCAAAGTAGGTGGTAATTACAAAATTAGCTAATTAAATCCTAATGGCGAAGGTAGGTTCAGGGGCCTGTTTCACAAAACACTATTAACTATTTATTATTAATAGTAATAGAGCAAGAGCTCATAAGTAATATAAGGGATTTTCAATAGTTTTTCTCAAAATAATGGTAATAGTCTATTAAGTAATAGCTTATTAATGAACTATTATTTATAGTTAATTTCAATTATATAAGTCGGTCAGTGTTTCACAAAAATTGATATGATAAAAATAGAGACTATTATTAATAACTCATATTTTTGTGAAACAGGCTCCTGGTCGGTAGGTAGGATATCAATATATTCACCAGGATAAAATATGTAATTGGCTTCCGAGTCCAAGTAAGAATCTTGGAACTTGTTTTCATGCAGACTTTACCAGTGAATGGAAAATGAATTTAACAACGAAACGAGGTCAAATTTATTGCTTTACGGCGTTGCCAAAATTGGATGTCACATCGTGTGTCCTATTACACATAAATGGTCATTTATATAGCATATATGATGGAAGTGAGAACGTTCAGGCCGTAACTGCAGTAAAACGCGATGCTAGCGTCAGCGGATTATTGTGGAACTAAAATGTTATCTTGAGGGTACCAGGGGGTCCAAATCACTTCCACAAAAATTTTTGCATACGGACTGCTAACGCCATCTTGAAGCTATATATGCACTCAATAAGGCGAAACGTTGTGACTTCCGAAATCGGAAGCCACAACGTCATATATGAAGTGACAACGAATTATGCGTATCTGATTTTGAAGTCACATAGTACCTTCTATCAATATATATATATATATATATATATGTAGTAAACCACCGTTATTTTTAATTATTTGAAAATTAGGTAAAGGCAAGCGGTGTGTCGCAAATAAAAGGTATGATCCTTTTTTGTTAAACTCAATATATTTCGATCTTAATTTAGATCTTCATCAGGAGAACTGTAATTATAAGAAATCAATATTTTTTCAAAAAATCTTAAGATAAATACAACAAATGATCAAAATAAAATTAGCATCTTTAAAATTCTAAAAATCTTCATAAGGTAATGTTAATAAAGTTCGTTTTGTAAATTTATGCCAAAAAACCATTTAATATTTATAAATATCAACATTTATGAATAATTTTTATGAGAATTTAGAAAAAAAAATTTTGATATATTTTATGACATAAAAGTTTTGAAGTTTTTTAACATTGTGAATAATGGATTATTTTCTCAAAAATCAAAACAAAGGAATCTAAAACACTCAAACTAAGGAAATATATTGATGACTTAACAGCTAAAAGATTGACTACATACAATGGAATCACTCCTAAATTATATGGTGTTCCTAAAGTACATAAAGAAAATTGTCCAATGAGACCAATTGTTTCTAGCATAAATTCCCCAACTTCATCTTTATGCAAGTACATTGCAGATATTTTAAAATTGTCTTTTTCAAATTATAACAGTTATTCAGTAAAAGATTCATGGAATTTTGCAGAAGAAATAAATGAATTTCAACTTCCACCTAATCATATAATTGTATCTTTAGATGTTGTTTCATTATTTACAAATATTTCTTTACATAGAACAATATTAGTTTTAGAAGAAAATTGGCAATTAATTCAATCACAGACAAAGATTCCAAAAAAAGAATTTCTAGAGTTAATAAAATTTATTTTTGAATCCAATTATTTTTTATACAATAAAAAAAAAAAAAAAAAATTTTATTCACAAATCTTTGGATGTCCTATGGGAAGCATTATAAGTCCAATTTTAGCTAATATAATTATGTCAAGCTTATTAAAATACTGTATTCCAAAACTATCTTTCAAATTACCTTTCATTTACCAATATGTTGATGATTTAATTCTTGCAATACCTGAAGAAAAATCAGATGAAATTTTATCAATTTTTAATATATATGACACACATATTAAGTTCACTATTGAAAAAGAAAACCAAAGATCTGTTCCTTTTTTAGATACAAAATTGATAAGAAGAGAAGATAATAAAATAATTCTAGATTGGTATAGAAAACCAACAAGTAGTGGAAGATACATTCATTTTCACTCATACCACAGTCATAAAATAAAAATGAATGTTATTTTAGGCCTAAAACAACGAGTAACTAGAATTACACATCAATCCTTAAGAGATAACGCACTAAGGAAAATTAGAGATCTCATGTTAGAAAATGGTTATCCTAAAAAGTACATTAACAAATTAATTTTTAACACACCTAATTTATCTAGTACCTTAACAACTACAGAAATTAACACCAATCAAACAAACTTACAAGTTACACAATTATTAATAAATCCTGACACCACACAGAATACGGTTAATAACATTAATAATAATCAGTTCAAATTCACTACTTTTCCTTACATTGAAAACTTAACACACAAAATTATAAAAATTTTTAAAGAAAATAATATAAAGTTTGCTCTTTATAATTACTTGACAAATAATACAATTTTTAATAAAAATAAAGATAAAATTCAAGTTTTAGATAGATCTAATTTAGTGTATAAAATTAATTGCTTGAATTGTAACTTATCATATATTGGACACACTTCTCAATTGTTAAAACAAAGAGTATCTTTACATAAAAGTGACTCTAGACTTAGGCCAAATAGATGCACGTTAGCCAACCATGTACATAATACTAACTGTGAAATGGATTTTGAAAATATTAAGATATTAGAAACAGAAAGTAATCTTTTTAAAAGACAATTTTTAGAAATGTGTCACATAAATGAAAATATCGATAACTGCATAAATTTAAAATCAGATATACAAAATTTAAATAGAATATATAGCTATATTTTGGACTTTGAAAAACACAAAAATTTTTAAACAATTTATAGACAGGTAGGTACCTACCTAATTTCATAAATAAATAAATAACTAATGAACATATATAAAAATAACTGTTAAAGTAGTACTGTTTAGATTCCTTTGTTTTGATTTTTGAGAAAATAATCCATTATTCACAATGTTAAAAAACTTCAAAACTTTTATGTCATAAAATATATCAAAATTTTTTTTTCTAAATTCTCATAAAAATTATTCATAAATGTTGATATTTATAAATATTAAATGGTTTTTTGGCATAAATTTACAAAACGAACTTTATTAACATTACCTTATGAAGATTTTTAGAATTTTAAAGATGCTAATTTTATTTTGATCATTTGTTGTATTTATCTTAAGATTTTTTGAAAAAATATTGATTTCTTATAATTACAGTTCTCCTGATGAAGATCTAAATTAAGATCGAAATATATTGAGTTTAACAAAAAAGGATCATACCTTTTATTTGCGACACACCGCTTGCCTTTACCTAATTTTCAAATATATATATATATATATATATATATTTATTTATTTCTCCAAAATCACGATTTTTCGATTTTAAAAACGCTCCTGTAGCTTTATCTTTCAAGATTAGTGAACGAAATTTTGGATTCTTGTAAAGCTTGGGAATGACTTTAGATTTTCGTTGAAAAAAAATCCAAAAGTCACGTTACTTCTACAGGGTGTCCTTTCAAAGTTCCCCAAATCCGGTCCTTGAGGCACGGTTTCTGGCCGCAGTTTTCAATCTAGGGGGCTGAAATTTTTGTGAGAGTAAGATGTCCACAAGGAGTGGTCTGGTATTGCACTTGAGCAAAATCGGCCGAGCCGTTTCAAAATGGCGGCCATTTGAATTTTTTGAACATTAACGGAAAATTGACAATTTTTTGAACCATTGTATGAGCAAGATGGCAAAAAAACTTTGAAATCAAATTAACAGGATTTGAAGAAAATTATTGGAAATTTGAGTTAATGCAATAAAATTAGCATATTTTCCATTAATAAGCCAGTGTCGTGGGTAGGAAAAAGGGTGAAAATGTGTCAATTCTATAACCGTTTATGAGTCCATTTTTGAAGAAGTTGAACCGAAATTTTCCATTTTTTTTTGCTTTAACATATAATTTGATGTCTTAGCTTCAATTCGCCTCGATTAATGTAGCACTTTAAACGAAAGTTAAAAAAGTTTTTCGCTTGTGCAAAATTAGCTTACACTTATATAAAATTATTAAATCGATGAAATGGTTCGCAATTTCTTTTTTATTTTTTTTCACATTCAATTATGAATGGTTCTGAAAATTAGAAGAGCAATCGCAACGACAATTAAATCACCTACATGCAGGTGAAAAAAGTATTCAAATTGGTTTTTTAATAACTAAGATATGACCAGTTTAAAAAATAAAATGAGTAGATGTAGGTACCTGACGTACTACATTATATCTACCCCATCATCACTACAAATTCGAAACGCACCGTGTGGCTCAGTTTGTTACATCCTTGACTAGCTAACTGTTGGAGTGGGTTCGCATCCACGAGAGGATCATTCTTTTTTTTTTTTGTAGGTAGGTGGAGTTTTCCCAAAAAAAAATCGGATTATTTTTCATTAAATTCATTTTGCGGAAAATTTACTATTTTTTGAATCCCTGTATGAGCAAGATGGCAAAAAAACTTTCACATCAAGTTAACAGGATTGAAAGAAAATTAATTGAAATTTGAGTTAATGCAAAAAAATTTGAATTTTTTCCATTAATAAGCCAGTGGCGTGGGTAGGAAAAGAGTGAAAATGGCTTAATTTCTATAACAGTTTTTGAGCACATTTTTGAAGGAATTGAACTAAAATTTTTACAGTAGACAACTATACTAATACTCTTTAATCTTCAAAAATTTCAAGGATCAAATAAATAAAATGGCGGAGATATTTAAATTTATTTTACATGATGTAAATATCTCTAAAATGTTAAAAATGCTCTAGTAGCTTCATCTTTCAAGATTAGTGGAAGAAATTTTTTACTCTTGTGAAACTTTGGGATGACGTTAAATTTTCGTTGAAAAATTTTTCAAAAGTCGCGTTACTTCTACAGGGTGTCCTTTAAAATTTCGAAACATCCGGTCCTGTGGCACGGTTTTCTGGTAGCAGTTTTCAATCTAGGAGGCTGAAATTTTTATGGGAGGAAGATATTATCCACAAGTAGTGGTCTGGTATTGCATTTTTGAGCAAAATCGATCGAGCCGTTTCAAAATGGCGGCTTTTTGAATTTTAGGGAAAAAGGCTATTTTTTAGTCCCTGTATAAGCAATATAGAAAGAAAACTTTTCACAACAAAATAATGAGGATGACAATTAAAGGCTTGTTTAATAACTTAACGATTGAATGTAATATTCAGACCCGGGACTGCTTGATTTAAAACCAGCACCAGCACCAGACCAGCGCACCGTTTTCATCGCGCTCGGCTCGGGTGGGACCACCCATGCAGATATGACTGCTCCTGCCAACCCCAATTGCAGAAAATAAAAACTCCTACAAACCTGTATTAACAAGATTGGATTAAAATGATTTGAAATTTGAATTAATGCAATAAAATTTTTATTATTTTCATCAGCAAGCTAGTGGCGTGGGTAAGAAAATGGTAAAAATGGCTAAATTTCTTTAATTGATTATGAGCACATTTTTGAGGGAATTTACCTGAAATTTTCGGAGTAGACAACTACACTAATAGCTTGTAACTCTCCAAAATTTAAAGAAGCAAATAAGAGAAATGGCGGAGTTTTTCGAATTTTTTTACATGATGTTTATTTCTCTAAAATTTCAAATGTTCGGTTTTCAGAACTCGCCTCTGTAACTTTTTAAAGTTAGTCAGTGGCGGGTATATAGGACAAGAGACGAAATTGTTAAATTTTGTCAATTTTTTTTTTGGTTTATTATGTATAAAAATCTATTTTATGGCACGCTTTCAAACGAAATGAAATGAAATTTTCACAGTAAACCACTACGTAAATTCGACCTGACTATTGAAAAATTCAGAAAGCCAATTTAAAAGGCGGCAAAAATTTTCATAGTTGAATCGCATAAAAATACACTGTTTCTGCGATTGATGCGCAAGAAGGTTTTTGCTTGTCGTCTCTTTTGCATTCTTCTAAGAATCGACTTACTGACTCAAAAATGCATTGTTTCCGTTCAAAGTCAAATTTTCAATCCATTATAATTTCAAGATTGGTTGACAAATTTTTTGTTTTGCTAAAAGTAACTACCTTCTACTTATATCAGTAAAACTTTCGAGTTTTCGTCGCCTTAAATCTCGCCTTAATTATTTTGATCATCATTTAAATGGTCCGTTACTACTTAAATGAAAACTGCGATTATAATTAATTAAAAAAGTAAAAATTCCTGAGATGGCCATTCTCCTTTGATTTTCACATTCCTCCAATTATTGTCGAAGCAGAACTGAAAGTTATACAAACTTCTTATTTGTGTTCTGTAAAATTATCGTTACGATCAACAAGGAAATCAAAAATCATTCTAATAACTACTCGCAAACCG
The DNA here is from genome assembly GCA_910589415.1 of Malachius bipustulatus. Lineage (NCBI taxonomy): Eukaryota > Metazoa > Arthropoda > Insecta > Coleoptera > Melyridae > Malachius > Malachius bipustulatus. The sequence goes on along the minus strand of OU342631.1, from coordinate 30,184,342 downwards.
TTCAAGAAATTGTTGCATTTTCAGAACACCTCCTTAATAATAGTCAAAGCGATTTCTGACCTAACTGTAATATAATTGTTGACCATATTTGAGAACCTGAAACTATTCGTTCATGAGTATTTAAAACGCACTTTCTATTGTTATAATTATTATTATTTCTTTTTGTATGGTAGTTTTTTTATTATTATTACGATCGTGACACGTGACACGGGTCATAAGCTAGACCTGAATACGAGGAGTTATTTAAAAGCACCGGAAACACAGGTTTGGACGCAAAAACCACAATTAGAACGTAGGTGGACTCGGATTATGATCCAAATCGAGCTCATTCCGATTTCAAATAATAAATCCGGCGACTACCTGTTTAGCATTAGTAAAAATAATTAACGTAATGGGGTTAATTTAATTTAACAAATTGCTTCAGGTAATTAATAATTTTAATTTACATTAGGTAATTGCGAAATTATAGTTGTTGCATCCTTTAGCAATATGCATTTAGTTGATCTTATAGGTGAGATGTTAATTTGTGCATGTTTTAGTTTGTCATGTGCTTCTTAAGTAAGTTAATGATTGTTAATTCATAGACACTGATGGAAATGTCAAAGTACGGGTTTTCGCCGAATATTGTTATAACGGTGTTTGGACAGGATGCAACCATCTTGAAGATCAAACATTATTATAATGCTGCATTTGATTTATATCACATTGTCATTAGTGAGAGAAATTTAAACAAATCATCGGCCTTCTTACTTAGGTACATTAGGAGAGATTATAATTTTTAGATGATTATATTGATTGGTTCTCGGTTAATCAATAACGTTTATTAAAGCTCATTTAGGTATACCAGGAAAACTGAAAGTAGCTCAAAAAAATAAAAAAATAAAGATCTATTCGCTTCAGACTTATCTTATTAGAATCGAAAAGAAACTCTATTAGTCTATTTTCTGCAAGCAAGAATTTTTGTGTCCTAGGAGTGTATTAGCTTTAGAGACCGGTCACTGCACCTGCAATACGACGTAGGCCGGACTTTGAGGACTTTACGAGGTAGAGGATATGCATCATCTGTCTTTGCGTGGTAAGACAGGTCTGCGAATAAAACAATATGTCACGGAAGATCTGTCAGAAAGAAGAGAATAATAATTAACGAGTGGGAATGTACCTATACGAGCAGAGTCCTCGATTAGGTATCCTATTACTGTATTAGCATAATATCTGAATTTCGAGTAATTTTTCACCGGACACCGGACCGTAGCAAATCGTACTTTTTGAAGAACAGCAACGAAGATCGGCTGTAACAGTTGCCAGGATATAATCTGATCTTGATTTGTGAGATCTACTTATTAGGATATCTGACATTGGATGTCTGCATTGGAGGAACCTCTCGAGGTTGAGACAAGCCAAAGAACTTCTGGGGAATTTTAACCGAGAGAGGTTGAAGAGTATCTTCGACCTGCAAGGAACGTCTCAGAACTCTGACGGGATTCCTAACGGGACATTGCAAGCTCAAGGAATACCTGAGGAAGTTAGACATAGAAGAAAATGGCGTCTGCAGATTCTGCGGGAAAGGAGACGAGACACCACGTCACCTGCTGCTCAACTGCGATGCGATAGAACTCAAAAGAAGTAATGTTCTGGGCCACCACCAGCTAGAGGCAGGGAATTTACCCGACCTTGATCCTCTCAAAATCCTGAAGTTTCTCAAGGAAACGGACTTGGAGAGGGTGCTTCACTAAAGGGATTCCACACCAGGCGAAGCACAGTAGAGGGGATACAATAGATCTTTTAGGTCGCAGTAACTTAATCACCCTCAAAAAATACAAATACAAATACAAATAGGATATCTGACGAAGTAAAAATTTGTATACAGGGTGGTCTATCACCTCCGAAATGTTTTTTTTTTTCGTTCGAGCCCGACGATAAATTGGTGGTGAAGTGGCAAAAAAAATTCTATTTTTCTTCAATACATCGCTAGAACCCAATTAATAAAATCAAAATTACTGAAAATGAGTATCAAAAATCTATTTACAAGGTTTTAACTAAATAAAATTCAATGAATTATACAGGGTGTCTCAGTTTTTCCCCCAAAAAATTCTGTTTAGATAGTTAATTTTCTTTTGAGTAAAAAGTTTTCTACAAACTTTATATTTATTAAATTTTTTTAATTTTTTTTTCATTATTTTTATTTTTATTATTTTATTTTATTTTTTCCATTAATTTTTTTTTTCTTATCGTTTACGGGATCTCTTACTGTTTGGAGATCAGTATACATGTCACTTACTGCTAAGGAAACAGACATAGTAAACAGTCCAAAATAATCGATCGTGTTAAAGTAATGTCTGCCGTTGTAGAGTTTACTTACTCTTTAACATCTTAAAGAGTTGAAATAAATACTATGTTTATAGAAAACTTATTACTGAGAAGAAAATTTACCATCTAAGTATAAATTTTGCGGCGAAAAACTGGGACACCTTTATATGGAAATGACAGGTAAAACGATTGATATATCATGGTAGGTATATTAAAGTGACCAAAATAATCTGAAGAGGGTAGGTATCATAACTCGTTACGTATATATAAACTGAATAAACAGCTGAAGAAGAATGTTATGAATATAAGAATATTGTTATCCATGATAGCTATATTCTCTTCGGATTATATTGGTCACTTTAATCGATGTATAGAAGAAAACTCGATTTTTTCGTGGCCACTTTAACATCCAATTACCTACAGTTTTTTGTCACTGATGCCCTAACATAAAAAAATTAAACTGATTATGCCATTTTACAGTGTGGCTCATTTGTTCTTGAGTCACCCTGTAAAATCTTTATTTATTGTGCGATCTTGACCAGTTTATTTTAAATGATAGAACTTGATGAACTGTATTTTTGGACCACAAATCTCCCCTTTTGGTACAAAATTCAATGCCTATTGGATCAGTGTTTGGAAGTAAAATTAGAAGAATTCGTATAAGTGATTTTTTTAGGAAAAATCTGGGCACGCCACTTGATTCACCATCTCTAAAAATGTCGCTATACAGGTGTTCGTTTTTCGAGGCTAAGCCTGGGTATCTCGCTTATCAGTAGAGATACGAGGTCGGTTAAATTTGGGCAAGTTGCGTATTTTTATGCCGAGTAATAATCTGAAAAAAAGTTCAGGATGTTTTCAGTCGTTGCTGAAATATCCTGAAACAACTGAACAATCGAGATTTCTTATTTTTGTCATATATTTCTTATTTGTGGAAATTATTGAATAATTTTTTGTAGGCTTACCTACATAAGTCGTTAAGAGCTATCCATCTGACATTTCAAAAACTTTCAAAGCCAATAACTAGATCCCAGAGTACTGAGACTTTTGGTCGCCATATTGGATTTGCATGTCATTCTGTATTAAAAAATTAAGGAAACCAAAAATCTATCACATTAAAAAAATCAATTTTTTTTTATTTTTTTTCGAAAAAACGAACCTTTCTTCAACCGAATGTCATAAATAACCATAAGTCAAGCAATGTCACCTCATATTGCGACGTCGTTCGGTGATAAAATTTTCTTTTTTTTAACGGTTTTTCACGGCTTTAGGTAAGCCTACAAAAATTGTTTATTAATTTACAAAAATAAGAAAAATATGGCCAAAATCAGAAATCTCATTTTTTCAGTTTTTTCAGAATATTTTAGCAACGACTGAAAACATCCTGAATTTTTTTTTCAGACTCGGCATAAAAATATCAACTTTGCCCCAAAAAATGTCATGATTTCGTCAAAAATTTTACGAGCCTCGTGAATCCCTTCTATCAGATCCTGTCTAGTATTAATGATTTTGTACCTAATCAAGTTAAAATCTCAAGAACTCATAATTCAGTGATTAATTCAGTGGCGTGCCCATTTTTTTCAGAAAAAGATTTATATCATCAGTTACAGAGCTGTGCGTACTCGAGTACAAGTACTCGAAAAATGTACTCCAAGTACTTTTATGTTCGTTAAATCTACTTGGTACTCAGTCCACGAGTACTTTATTTAAAATGTACTCTTACTTGTACTTAAAATACATTTTAAAGTAAAAATTTACTCAAGTACTTTAAAGGAGTACTAGAGTACTTTCTCGTGTACTCATAACACTTTTTCTTGTACTCGAGTACATTTAGTTACGCAATGAGTACATTTTTAAAGCGTGTTAGGACTTGTCATATCACATAACGCAGTTCACTCCCAGAGACAGTCCACAGTGTGTTTCAGACAATTGTAGTGAATGAATTGTTGTAATGAGTAGTGAAGTCGTGATTCTTGAAATGAATAAAATAAGAAAGCATTTATGTAAGTTTTAAGTAAATAGTAAATACTTATTGTATGTATGTATGTATGTGAAATTTTTGGCATTGGAACGCTCGCTCCATCAGTCACAGACTTTTGGCAACTCAAAAGCAAAACCTGACCTGACCTGACAAATCTTTGAAAGATAGATTTGGTAAATACTTATTAGGATTAGAATAATTTCAGTTTGCAGTGAAGTGAAGCTGATATTTGATTTATCTGATAATCAGCAGTAGAGCATTTGTTTTCCTATGAGAAAATTATTGTTAATAACCCACGTTGGCATGCATTAACAAATGAAAATTTTGAAAAATTAGTGATTTTAAAAGCCAATAAAATTGGACTTTAAATTTGTATACATCATTGAATTTGAATTTCGAATTTCCCTTCTAACCATCCCACGTTCCTTCTCCAGCGTTACTGTACTCGATACTCTGTACTTGTACTCTGTACTCAAGTACAACGAGTACTGTACTTGTACTTGGCATTCGAATACTTTTGGGTGAGAGTACTTGTACTCAGTACCCGAGTACTTTTTTGTTGTACTCGGAACAGCTCTGATCAGTTATCGAAATTATGATTTGGCGATAAAATCGTTAATACTTGACAGGTTTTCATAAAATTTAGTTTAATATCATTTTAAGAGATGGTGAATTCGGTGGTGGTCCTCATTTAAAAAAATCGCTAATACGAGTTCTGTATTTAAATTTAGCTATAAAATGAAATTTTAATTTGGCTATAACATCGTTAATACTTCACAGGTGTCGATAAAATTTAGTATCATACCATTTTTGGAGTATCCAGATTTTTTCTAAAAATGCCATACCTAGGCATTTCTTGCTTAAAAAAATAAATACAATTAGTTTCTTTTCTTAGAGCGCCCTATCTTATATCAGTTCAGGAGTTGTATTAATGGAATAACCTGCTCACACTTTCCACTCAGAATCTACAAGTGTTCAGACAGACCAATCATGTAAGGCTTACTTCGAGCTTACAGCGCCCGGAAGAAAACCTTGACAAAGAAAAGTTTTCTTTCAGTTTTCTTAAACCATTTTTTTTCAGTTTAAGTATTCGCCAAATTTCTTTCTGATCATGTTGCCCACTTATAGTTTCTTGCCGTTTGCAGTGTTTTTCAAACTTGCCTCCCCTCTAACAACATCGCTACATAATTTAGTTACAATTTTTTTCCAAAAGATTCGGAATTCTTCTCGAGTTCTTATCTTGACGTCTGATTTCATGTTTCGGAAATATCTAAATAATTTATAATTTTTTTTCAATAAAATTGCCGCCAGAGAAGGAATGAAAATGTTTGCTTCCAGCAAGATAGATCTGTTTCCCACCCACTCAAAACTCGGAATTCTGCTTGAGTATATTGTACGCTCGATTGTACGTCTGATTTCAGTTTTCGGAAATATCGATAGGCGAACCTCATTGGAATATGAAATTATTTTATACGCTGTCCTTGAAAAGAGGTCAGGAATTTTTTGCGCAATGATTCTATTTCATTTCATCTATTCTTTATTGAGTTTTCAATTTCAATTAGACCAGGAATTTAAAGAAACATAATAGACAGGATGTCTCGTCAGGAACCCCCCAAATTCGGATCAGGTATTCGGGAAACAAAAATCTATCTAATAAACATATAATAGTAAAATATCCACCGATAAAAAAAAACTTAGGAGACTCACATTTCACTTAGTTTTTCAAAAAAAAAAATGTGAAATTTCATTTTGAAGAGGGGGAGGGGACTTTTAATGTTTCTCTATGACAATGGTTGATTTGGCTCGAGTATTTTCATTATTTTAAATATTTTCTATTGTTATACTGAATTTTCATTGTCACGAAAGAGAACTTTTTGAATTTTGAATTAAAACTGGTGATTAATAAACAAACAACGTTCATAATCATACACAAAAATCATAAACGGAGTTATTTCTATTGGAACGATTTTATATAGGAATGTGTTCATAGATTGATGTTATGAATTAAATAACACCCATATAGAAAATGAGCATTTCGATAAACGGAATTTTTAATAGATTAAAAATGTAAATACTGTCCCCAATCCTAACAGTGATATAAGTTTAGATGCTCTCACTTTTGCATACTAATTGACTGGGCCAATTTATTATTATCCGATTATTATGATAAATAAAATTATAATTTTTGTTTCACCGAATTAAGTACTTAAAAATAAATAATTGGCGTGAGAATTTTTGAAAATACTGCTCTATTGCTTTCTTTCAGTCTCAACATTATAGAATTACAGTTATGATAACATGGCACTGGAAAAAAGTCCTATATAATGATACATTGTGTTATTTGAATACCCTTCATTATAATCAATTACCTCTTATAACATAGGTAGATAGATAAGTAGGTACAACCTGCACGACGTCTTCATGAATATATTACAAGTTACTCTCGTGACATTTTGCCACTGTTTTTTTTTTCCATAATAAAACCAATAAGTTACCTTCTCATAGACTCTCCATGGTGTCAATATAAAGTTAGTTAATTCCTAAAGGTGAACGCACATGTAACACACGATCAGTTCAACAACCGCCAACACTTATCTGGTATTCCGCTTAGAGTATGCTTTGCACGACCTGCCTTTAGCCGCTTCTTGCATTGCACTGGCTGTACACCTTGGCGAAGAAGTGCTTAAGCCTCCTTCAGCCGATCGCAGCTCGACAAGGACAGCTAACCGAAGGAGGTGATACTGGTGCTGGCACCGAAGAGGATCGCTATTCGCTATTATTTAATTGATAAAAGTAAGAAGTCGTTAGACCGGCTAAAATTGTATTGTGAATTTCCGATAATAAAAAAGATATGATTGAAATAAGAAATCTGAAAAGTTTTTTCAGGATATTTCAGCAACGCTTATGAAGTTTACATAAATTTTCTTTCAGATTTTTAATAAGCATAAAATTGTGCAACTTTTCTCTAATTTAACCCACCCTGTATCTTTTCCCGTTTACGAGATCCCAATGGTGAGCATCGAATTGGTAAGCACCCTGTATCCTGTATATTTCAAATAAACAACAACTAAATATTCTAATTACTTACATTCTTTTTATTGTTCTAGTTTTCGAGGCTACCTCTATAATTCTGGAATTATTGCAAAATTTTTGTCCCTTTTAACGTGAAGAATACAAAATTGTATTTTCTTGGTGACTTTTTCTACATCCTGGGAAGATTTCCATATCTACAGAATTGATCTGCCTTGTGCCACCTGTTGGCGCTTTTGCTGATATCTTGGCTTCCTTTTTCTTGGCTTGGATCATTTTCTTTTTTGCAGATTTTTTTAGAGAAAATATTTTAAACATTTTTACCAAAAGCAATAAAAACAAAAGGAAACCTCTTGCGTCCCCATATCTCTTCTTTAAAATAGCCTGAGAAAGCTCTACAGTTCAATGATAAATTTTAATTAAATTTTGGACTTCTCTATATGGTCTCGAGAATTTAAATGTGAGCCTTTCATTGCCATTATATCGGTCTTGCGGCAAATTACTAGTGCTAGTCAAGAGAAGTGTTGAAATAATTAACAGAATTACCTCGAAAGGCCATTCGTTGCTAAGGTAATTCCTAAAATGCTGGTTGTAATGTGCCGGTGCACCATTTTGTTTATACCATCAAGAACACTTTGAAGATAATTTAGTAACACATCTAGGTGATATAAGACAATCAACGTTAACAAACATATCAACTACAGTTCTTGCTTCCAGACCCTCGAAAGTCAAGTCTTTCCTTAAAAATGGCCAACTAGATCAAAGAAAAATATCTGCAGAACTTCGAAAGCTATTATTATATTATTATTAATTCACCTTTCCTATACATTGATGTAGGTATAAATAAAAATTAGCAGAATTCAAAAAGATAATAATTATTATACAAAAAAAAAATGAGGAGATGACTCAGGTTGGACCTCCCCCTGTAATATATATTTTTATTTTTTTCTACCGTTAATGTCTATCCTTATTTTTTGATGAATTTTCGGCTGGTAAAATTCACCTGTTTTAAACTAGATCACTCTGTACCTACTTATACATGACCTTTTTCTAGTAAACGCTTCCTCTTTGAAGCATTACTTCATCGTTATAGATCCCGAGTAACTTGATCAACCTTGATGCAGACACTTGCTGTTTTACCGGTATTATTATACTTATTATAGCATCTCGATAATTATGTTATGTACGTACCCTTTAGCTGGATCTATTATGCTGTGGTAGAACCAGACTTTTTAGTTTCTTTCTATGAGATGGGATGCAAGAAACCAATAACCCAAGTCTTGTTGACTTGACCATACCTATAATGTTTATCATGTAATGGAAACAGCAAACATCTTTTACTCATAGCATATTTTTTACTCTGATGTTTTTTTTTTTTAATCGCAAGCAAATTAATTTGAAATAGTTTGTTACACACGTTGCTCGATACGAGAGGTAGCTGGGCAATTAGTTGTTCCACATTCCTCGCGGAATCTGCACGCCCGAGAGGCGTCCAGTTGTTGCTCTTCACCTCGAGAATATTTCGTTAATGAATGGCGTGCAACAAACAATAGCCTTTAAATATGACTTATAACTTACACGTATGTGTATGTACATGGCTCTGCTCTAGTTACACCGTCTTTGCGTTAGAGATTAAGCACGTAAAAACTACCGTCTTCATTAACTGTCATTATTATAATTACTTAAATATGGTGAATTTCGTTTTGACTTTCTATATCATTTACATTTTTGTTTTTTTTTGCCTGTTACAGATTAGCCTCAGGTTTCCCCGATTTACGCAGCTGCTTATTAAATCAAAAACTTCAAATGCTGAATTGCTGCATTGAAAGAAAAATCGCCAGAGAAAGTGGTAAAATGACCGTACAATTCGAATCCGCGGAAGACTCGTCCACCGACGAAGAAGAATTCTTCGATTGCTCTCCGGACAAACCTGAAGATGATGGGAGGAAAAAGGAGAAGTCCAAATATTCTCTCTGGAATCAACCTGTCGGACGCTTGGGGAAATTCGAGAATTTGAAACTATTAGAAACGGGAGATACAATGTACATTCCAATCACTCAGGATCCGGTTCCGAAAACTGAAGATCAACTGGAAGAAGATACTGATGTTTTGATGCAATTAGGATCAAACGCCGAGGCTTCAGAATTGAGAGCTAAGCTTATGAGCGCGTCGCTTCTCTCAGATATGGAATCCTTTAAAGCTGCTAATCCTGGAGCCATTCTAGAAGACTTCATCCGTTGGTACTCTCCAAGAGACTGGCTGGAGGAAGAAGCACTCGACGAGTGGGGCCAGAAGAAAGGTAATCTAAGTCCTAGAATGATGCTAGAAAACAATAATATTTGGCTTGAAATGTGGAAATCGGCTAAACCAGTACCTGCCGCACGTCAGAAGAGATTATTTGATGATACGAGAGAAGCGGAGAAAGTTTTGCATTATCTAGATTCAAGAACACTGTGTCAGATCGCGGAATTGATTTTACCCATTCTAGTACACTCCGCCACCTATCGCCTGAGCGAGGAGTCACTTTCCCTGAGCCAGGCTTTACATAACGGAAACTATAAAGTCCGTCAGTTGATAAAACACGCGGAGAGGATCTCTAGAGATTTAAAATCGTTACCTAGACGTATGGATACATTTGTACAAGAGGTGACGCTGCTAGAACAAAACATATCGCAGATTAAATCATTACTTCATAAATTCAAAACTGATACTGATAAAGAGAAGATTTATCACTATGTCAATCGCCTGGCTGCGGGATACGAAGTGGTCTTAGAAGGGATGGCGAAGAATCCATTATCAGGGCGGTTGTTAGGGATGTTCGGAGACGCTAAAAGTGCCGCTGTGGTAACCAATCCACCTGAGAAAGGGCCAGCTAGTGAAGGGTTACCCGAGAGGGTTGTTTCGCCGTTTTCACAACCCTCTGAGAAGGAATATGTATTGAGGGTGGAAGCTTCAAGACCGCATTGTTATTCGGAGAGATTGCCTCAATTCATGAGAGCGATTTTGAGTAGAAATGAGTTCCGGTTGATCGGAGCTTTTTCTTCTGATATTATGTTTTAATGGTAGAAAATGTATGTCTTATCTCGTTTAATTTTTATGTTTGATTATAAATTGTTGCCGTTGGAAATTGATGTGTATAGAAAATTTATTGTAAGATCCATTATTTATGTATTATTTTATTAATAAATTGCATTTTTCGTCATTTTTAAATGATCTGTTGCTTTAAATATTTTTATCCCATCTTTAATTTGATTAACAAATTATTGGAATTGTAATATTCTTTGACCGACTGGATAGGTTTGTTCACTAATGATTTAATTTTTAATAGTGAAAGGCTTTGAGGGCCCAGGGAAAATTTGTCATTCATTAATTTCCATCATCAGTTTTTTCATCCCGTGGCTTATCCCGCATGGACAAAATCTAAATAAAATATCGTAAAGATCCCTGCTGAGGGTGTTGTTGCAAGCCAGGCTTTGGCCACAATTTCTTTTCAGCGATCGATACTTCAAGGGGCTATTTTTATATATCTTTTAACAAACAAAGTACCTTCCTAGATTAGATTAAATTTGAAAAAATCTCTTGTATTGTAACTCGACGCCAGGTCAGGTCAGGTCAGGTCAGGTCAGGTCAGGAGGTGGAAAATAACGCAAGAGTCCTCAATTTGAGAACATTCAACCTTCGCTCGAAGAACTACATTTCTTCTGGGTACCTCGAAAAAGGGGACAGCTACAGACGAACCGATTACAATTATTCTGAACTTCTCACAATTTCTATCTTCTGATACAAGATTTTGGGCGAGTTGTTTTATTCACCGGTTGATCCATCGGTTGCAAACGGTGCCATAAAAGATATTTTATTTTCCAATAAATGATTGACTAATTGAACTTATGACAAATTTACTTAATAGCACATTGTTCCATCGGTGATGACCAAATAATGTGTCCCATGCTCCCATCACTAATTCATTCCATCATGTTTTACTGATAAGTTTAAGAACTCGTCTTTTTATCAAACTGGTAGAGAAAAATTGTCTTGAAAAAAGACAAATTGTGAGACAAACCTCTTTGAGTGTAGGTATTCGAAATTTTCATGGAATAATCGATGTAAGTATTCATATAATGGGACGTAATTTTATGTGAATGATTATTGCAATTATTCGAGTTAGAAAAAACAACCCAGTTTGGCTGTAAAGTCCTTAGTTTTCTCAAAAAAGGGAAACAACAAATATAAAAAACAAAAAAAAAACCATTTCTCATCTTTGGACTGTTACATCTCGAGAACGCTGAATCGCACGACAGAAACGCTTTCATTTTCGCAATTGTCATTGTCCAATACGTCCAGGATCACTTTTCGCCTAGCTAAGGAAGAAAGTGCGTCAAAAATGTTTTTTTTTTTGCGATTAATCGAATTTTGCCATAAGCAATAATCTCTCGTTCTCCGGACATCGCCTGTAAATCAGTTTGCGACGCCAGGACCTGGAAGAATAACGTGAAAAAGGCCTCAAAATGACGAGCGTGTCAGAAAATCTTTTTGAAACAATCGGCACTAAAAAACCTTCACTCGAAAAGTCTTTTTTTTCTCCTATTCATCTCGAAGACGAGATATTTTTATGAAAAAATCGATGTAAACATGGGAGGTAGTTTTGTGTTAGCGCAGCTTACTACAATACGAATCGGGAAAACAATCCAGTTCGGCCGTAAAGTGCTTAGTTTTCTCACAAATAGTATATAGTTCAAAAAAATTATAAAATTCAATAAATCGTATTTTTTCAACTTTTTAAACGATTATATCTCGACAACGCAGAGTTCAAGAAAAAGATAGCTTTCAGTTTTGTAATCTTCATTGTCCAAAACGCCCTCGAGCAAATTCTCAAAGCCCGATTTAAAATTTTTTATTAAATTTCATAAAAATTCGTGTTTTAGGTAATTGTTACTAATTGGCAATTGGTCGACCAATTATACAGGGTGTTAGTTAAGTACGGGGACAAACTCCAAGGGGTGCTTCCTTGAGTGATTTTAAGAAGAAAAGTTCAAATAAACATGGGTCCGAAAATGCATATTTTTAAAGATACAGGGTGTCAAACTTTTATTTTATTTTTTTCTCGAAAACAAAGCAAGATATGAAAAAAACTCAAAAGATAAAATAGTTGTATTTCTAGTTGCTTAATTCGAAAAAAATACAAAAAAAAAGTCAGTGGCGCCCAATTTTCTAATCAAGAATATTAGTTTGACTGTCTTCCGGGACGCCACTGGAATTAATAATTTTAATCTAATTGGGGCTAAATTACCCTCTTGTTATTACAAACAGAACTGCCAAATTTCAACAAAATTGATTGAAAGAGTTTGGAGATATTCACGAACATTCGAATTTTTTTTTTAAGTTTGACACCCTATATCTTGAAAAATATGCATTTTCGGACACATGTTTATTTGAACTTTTCTTCTTAAAATCACTCAAGGAAGCACCCCTTGGAGTTTGGCCCCGTACTTAACTAACACCCTGTATACTCATTGAATTTCAAAATGTAATCTTTACTTCTACATTTTTTCCAATAAAAACCATACGGAGAGAATAATAATTATAAAATATTGACCTCATATTAATTTAGTTCTTATTAATTTCTTATTAATAGCGTAAAAGTAGTAGGATAAACGTTATTTTCCACGCGAGTTTGAAGCGTGACACACGAAGTTCAGCCGAAGTTTCAATTTTCCATTGAAAATATTATGAAAGGTGTGAGTATTATTAAGTCATAACAATCGCTCCAGTAGATTATTTAAGTTCCAAGAAGCTATAGACTCGTTTAATCCTTTTTATATGCCACACGTAACAATAACCCTCATCCCCAAATATTTTGGGTGCAGACCTGTTGAAATCGACTTATTGGAACCACAGAAGGAATCAGTGACCACCAATGTCTTCAGATGTCATTAGATATTTTAATCTCAGGTTTAATATTTCATAACAGAAACACCCTAAGTCACATCTTGGCCATTTTAAATTTATTACACCAACATGTAATTTTATTCTTCTGCTGTCGGTGCCTATCCTCAGTGGATGTTGGCAACCACTCTAAATCATATAACCTTGTTGACAGTCGCTCTAAACAAATGTGCAGCATTCATTCTCGCCCATTGTCTGATATTCTTGAGGCATGGATATATCCTTCTTCGCCCCTGCGATCTTCTGTCTTCTATCTTGCCTTGTAGAATCAGCTGAGAATGCGACGGCAGCACCTCATTTCGAAGGCTTACAAACTTTTTTCTGTTGTTTCCGTCAAGGTCCAGACCTCCACGCCATACAACAGGGTATAAAACATTTAGCATCTTAAGACTATTTTTCTACTATCAGTGCTCAGGTGCATATTACATAGAATCTTTCCAAATCGGTTGAAGACGGTTACCGCTTTTCCTATGCGGCATCTAATCTCCTGCGAGTGGTCCCATTCCTGGTTCAAAGTGCATCCCAGATACGTGATTTTATCCACTGCCTCCCGGCTTAGATTATTTGCTGGAAATCGGTGCTGTGTTTTATCTCCGTTTTTTTCCACTATCAGGGCCTTGATCTTCTCACAGTTCAGTTTCCTGCCGTATTTGTCGCTGCCTTCCACTACATGTTCTATCAGTGCCACTCACTATCCGTCATCAAAACTGAATCGTGTGGTATATCTTAAGTTGTTGTTTTCACAATTGATCTTTATACCTTCTCTCGCCCCCTCTATAGCTTCTCTAAACTACATCTCCGAGCACGTATTGAACAATATCGGCGATAAAATGCCAGCCCTGTCGAACTCCTCTGCTGCGAGCCCTCTGCTGCAAATACAGATTTCTTATTACGAGTAAATCTTTGTCATCGATACCAGATTCTTTCAGTATTTGAAATATTTTATGACGTCGCACTTTTGCTTTTTAGAAATCAATAAAGCACTGCAATTTATGTCCCGAGCTCTCTCTATCATAACCTGTATACCTAGAAAACAGAGCATCTCGCGTTCCAAGTCCGTTTCTGAAGCCGAATTGAGTATTTGCTAAAGTTCTCCTCAAGCTTTCTATATATGCGAGAAGCGAGAATGAATGATACAAAGAAAAGAAAGGCTTACAAAGAAGTGCATGGGCTCATTATAGACTTATAATAATTCTATAATCAGAGAATCTGATGGTATTTGTTTTCTTTAGAAGTGCAATGAAAGTGGACATTAGCCAGTCTCTAGGTGTTTTGCCAGTTTCATAAATTTTGTTAAGTATACCTGTTAAAAGTTTAAGTCGGTCTCCTTCAAACATTTTTATTGTCTCGGCTTGTATATTATCTGACCCAGGTGCCTTATTGTTTTTTTAGTCGTTTTATTGCATATACGTTTCCTCGCTGAGTGTTATTTCCTGAACATCCATTGCCCTGAACATCCAGGAATATTGGTTTCTGTCTGTTAATCGTCTTCGAATAATTCTTCCACATATTCTCTCCATCTTTCAAGTACCTATATTTTCGTGTAGTAACGTGTTGTATTTGTCCCTCATGGGGTTATTATTGCCTCGCGAGGTATTTTCCTCCTGCCACCGATCTTCTTATGCAGATTAAAAAAGTATTTTGCTTCAGATATTCGATTTCTGTGCATTGCTGTTGCAACCTCAAGTCATTTGCTTCTTTGATATTTCTAACAATGACCTTGTTTACTTCCCCGTATTTCGTATCACTCATTTCGGCCTCTAAACCTTCTTCTCTCTTCCATGAACTCCAGTATTTCCTCTGTTATCCATGGCTTCCTCTTCACCTTTCTTCCTGCTTTTAGTTTACATGTATAGCCTGTTATTGGATGATAGACATTTTTTTATCTTATCCCACATATCTTCCTCATTTATGTTTTCTCCATTAGTGTCCATGGACATGCTGTTCATTTTATTCTTTAGTTCTTCTCTAACTTTTCTTTCTGTGATGTAATGTTTTACTTTGCGGATATCTGGTCGCTTTTGGTCGCTTTTGATATCTATGGTCGCTTCCTTTACGAACTTTCTTCATGTGTAATTTAAACCGGCTCAGCAGAAGATTATGATCTAAAAGGGTATTTTTTTAACTTCTTGTTTACGATATGGTTTCTAACAACCCTCCGGTGATAGTCAACTGGGGATCTCCAGGTATATTGGGCGGTAATTGAAAGATGGTGTTCATTATCACACCTTCCATCCCTTGGCAGAACTGAACAAGGCGGTCACCCCTATCGTTACTCGTTCCCACTCCAAATTGTTCCACCGTCTTGTCGACAGCTCCTTAGCCCACCTTGGCGTTGAAGTCTCCCATCAGGACATTGAGTTCCTGTTTTTTTTTTTATAATTATAGGTATGTTCTAGGGGTGCCTTTAGTTGTTCGTAGAATACTTCTAGTTCTTATTATTCTGATCTTTCCGAAGTTCGAGCATATGGCGCATGTTGAAGCGTTTGGCATTAATTTTGAGTTTTAGTTTAAAATGGCACGGCGACCTCTTCACCCGCTTCCCACTTAAGGGATGTGATTGTCTTGGGGATTATTTTTAGCAAGGTAGTTTTTTTAAGCTTCGCAAACATTTACAATTTTTGTTTATGATAAATTAATAATGAAGGGGGGGGGGGTTAACTGTTGATTTTAAATTTCAGTTTCAATCAAAATGGAGAAACCTTTTTTTCACCTCCTGATAATTAATTGTCAAAATGTGACTTCGATTGAATCTGAAATAAGCGAATCAATGGCAGAGGCAAATTATAAATACTCAGTGAAGAAAATGAATCTTCTCCAAAAACCGTGAAACCAGTCTAAAACGGAATTAATAATAATTATTAACAACAGATGCGCTTAATTAGCAATAATGTTAAGGATTACCAAATTAGCAAGGTTTCAAAGTTTCTGACGTTCTACAAGACCAAATAGGGCCATAGGCCAGGGATAAGCCGATTAGGTAGTCATGTAAAGGCGCAAGCGGCACCATGAGCTCGAGGAAATGATAATTTTCTTGCGCTAATAGAATAGAAACAGAATGAAACAAATGGATAATATTCATTCACTTTGCCAAGCTTCGGGATTCAAGAAGTTTTTAGGAGGCATTTAATTAGGTATTTCATACATAACATATTAGAAACGCTCAATGACATGACTACTTTACTTTTTACTGCCTAAGCTTGTGAACAAATTTATGATTTTGCTGAATTAGTCCAAATGGAGCATTTTTTCCTCTGTACAATGCTAGAATTCCTGGAATGGTTAGGCAGGTACATATTACAGCGTTTTTTTTTTTATTCAACTTTCGTTTACTCAATTTTTACGCCTTAGAGGAAAAATAAGTCTCCCATATCTCCAAGGAAATTCTTTATTTTTCTACTACCTCCCGAGCACGACCTGGACTATCGCGCCCGAGATAGGGAAGCTAAGCCTGAACCGTCCTATTTTCCACAATGACGATCCCTCAGGAATTCAGTAAATCCCGTTTCCAATATCATCGACTGCCACAATGACCCATTGGATCGCCACCGTCTTGGGCAAGTATCACATTCTATTTACACATTAGATGCGTGTTTTATAGAAATTCCCGCCGGTTTCCATGGCAACCACGCTTCGATCCTGATCATACGTCTACGTCCGTCCCCGGCGTCGTGCCAGTGTTGTCAGATCTTACCTGTACTTCCATCTTATGAAGAAACTTTAATTTTTCTTCCAACTAGGTACTTGTGAAAAAATTTGCAATAAAGACGGTTTCCTGATCATTTTTGCATTAATTCTCGAAAATTACTGGCTGTATTCTTACTGATTTTTTATTACTTATTTAGAAACCACTTATTTAAAATTTTATAACCCATTTTCAGCAAGCAATCATGTCGTATTTACGGCTAAAATGAGAATAATAAAAAATAAAGTAGAGAAATAAGAAAAAAGAAATCTATACACTTTTTATGATTCATAATTTCAGTTTTGGGAGACAGTAAAATTAATTTTAGGCAGCCAGTAAACGTATTGTAAATGAAATTTAGCATCTTCAATTTAAGATCAAACTACATATTATTTTCATTCTCCCAGTAATTCAATCATTTAAACCAATCATTCACTAGATAGACTGCTGAACCCTCATACACACATGTTGCCCCATTACTTTTTTTAATATCCCCGAAATTAATTAAATCAAGATCAAAGGTTATCATCATATTTCAGGTAATCTGGAAAAAAATTCAGCTTCCGATAGTTCTTGTTGGACTCGGGAATTACCACTCGCGCTACGCGCTCGGAGTTAATCCAGAAGCCCACAAGCACTCGTTAGTCAACTTACGGTTTTTATGACTTGGTAAGTTATATCAAGTACCTAAATACCACCTTACGATTATTTTTGTTCATACATTTTAATCTGTTTATATTAAAGCTCAGTTATTTTAATAATAAAAATTTCTTGAGTCACTTTATGAATAAATAACCTTCCTCATCATTTGATCTCACGGATCTCAGATTCGGGTTAAATGTCTTTGTGTTCCCTCGAGAGTGCAGCCATTACGGTCTATTTTCTATTTGTAGAACTGTAAACAAGGCAACCCTCTTACCCTCTAGTTCTAAGAAAATCCATTTATATAAGGGGGATTCTATTAGGAACTGCCCTTGTAGATTTATTTCTTCAGCAAGTTTTCTCTTTATAATTTAAGCTCCTGCAATAATAATACGAGTTTTCTCGAGTTCAAATTTTCACTTATTAGTCTTTTACTTTCACTTTCGAACCAAGTCAATAAGTGAATGAAAAACAGGACTTCTTATAATTATTATTAACCAATTTTTGCTCGATTATTCAGTAAGGGAAGAAAATTTCTAAATATGGCGACACTGTGAAATTATCCTGGCTGATTCGGCGACCGGCTGTGTCTGCTCCAGTCCAGTCCAGTGATGCCGAGGAGATAGTCCTGTTCCTCCAGCCAGCCTTGTCCTGCTTCGCTATGGCTCGACTCGGTGCGCCCTGATGGGAATGGACCTCGCCTCGGCCTCTTCATGTGAGTACTCTGACACTTGTTACCCATCATGGACAGATGGTCCTTTATTCGTCGAGTCCCGTTGGATTTCTATATTAAAATTATCAATGCAATCAATTTTGGGTTTGACATTGGGAAGTGATTATACCTACTATGATGTAAATAATCCAGGACGTCCACAACATTTTGGGGGAAATTTTTTATAAACGCGAATGCTAAAAATGCTCGCAACTTTTTGCATGGCGTGTGTTCAAAAAGAGGCGCATATTTTAATTTCCATAATCACAAAATCATCTGATTATTTTGCGTTGAAGTTATAATGCAATTGGGTTCGATATCGTATAATAATTATTAGTGCTAAGGTTTATACAGGGTGTGTCGTCTTTAATATTGCTAAACATTTTTAAGACCCATTCTTTCGTTCAAAAAAAAAAACAATAGAGTTCCCATTTTTTGGTAGCCAGTAACGTGTAAATGCACCGTTTTTGAGATATAGGGTGGCAAAAAAATATAATTTTTCATAGTTTTTTGAAAAGATCTCAAAAACCTTTTTTTTTTACCAATTTTTTTCCATCTGCTAGTTTTTCATCGTAAATGTTCATGCACGCTAGCAATTATAACGTTCCTTTTTCTGTATAAAATATTGACGGTTTAAAATGCGCTTTTAAAATGTCAATTTTCCTAGTGTCGCATAGATACTGGGAGCGAAAAACCTCACGCAATTTTAAAATCTCAGCCACTGGCATATGAAAAAGATTACTTAGCATTAAAAAATAGCTAACATCAATGATATGTACATACAAAAGCTGAGTTCTGTATCTTGAACGGTTCCCGAAATATCTTCAAAATACTGGAAAAATAATGTTTTTTTGACACCCTCTATCTCAAAAACGGTGCAAAACGGTGAAAAAAGGACACGCGTTGATGGAATTTTTTTTGTTTATTTTTGACCAAAGAATCTAGCTGCCTCTAAATTTTTTTCAGTAATAAAGATACAGCCCGTATGTAATGAAGTAATAGTAATTGTGATTATATACATGCAGGTGTGATTAGGTGCTCCTCAGTGAGTAAAGAAATAACAAAGAGCGAACACTGTGGAAATAATATGTTTTAGTAATAATTATTATGGAAGCCACTGCTTTGAAATGGTGAAAACTCGTTTTTATTTCACCACAGCTACCCCGAAAATGGCTTCTAATGTAACTTTGTATTCTTGTTACTCAACACACAAACAAACTTTAAGTACACTTCACCTTTAATCCTACCTAGAATTAGGTGGAGTTGGACGAAATTACCTCAAAACTTTACTTAGGGGTTGTTGTAACTCCAGAAGTAATTACTCTAATTATTCTTTTCTAGAATCATAAAAAAAATCAACATGAATGCGAATTTTTCATTAAGTAGATATGCAGGATGTTCCGCTACTCGATGGTTATAGCTTAAGAGCGTATTCTCTGAACAGTTTTAAGTCGTAAGTGCCCTAGGTATGCACTCAAAAGTTAATAAATTATGAGCAATTTTAAATTGACCAGTAAGCTAATCTGGTAAGCATTTTTTTATCATATTGCCATGGTAACGTTTTTTTAGTTTCGGTAAAACTGTATAGGACACTTTTGACTTAAAGCTGTCCAAATAATACCGTCTTAAAGCTATGACCATCGAGTCAGGGGACAGCCTGTATGGGTCCTTTTCGATTATCAATAAACATGAATTTTTCGAAATTAGAATCAGCCAAAATGGACGCCTCGGTTGTGTGATGTTGATTTAAAGCCGGGCAATTTTAATTGGGATCTTTTATAAAAAATTAGACAAAATATAAAGAATTCTGACGAAATTCCCTCAAGCAAAGCATTTTCGTTTGATCTCCTCCAAATTCTCCTTTTCGAACGAAGTTAAATAATTTCACGTCATGAATGCTTTTAACAGAGATAGACCATCTTAATGACCTATCTTATAAAATAGTTCAACAAAAAAACACTTTCCCTTGAATTACGATGTCTGGTGCTGGTATGGTTTAGATTATCGTTGCACGCCACCTAGTCTAGAAATGTCATCCTATTTTTAGCCAATCTTTTTGATCATGTTGCTTTGTAGTAAAATATTTCGGATTTTTAGATTTAAACCGCGATGCATTTTGCCCCAATGGTATTTATACATATGACCTCATCTTGAGAAAAAGAAAATCTTGAGCTCGATTTGATATATTTATTTTCAAATATTTCTCATAAAACTTTGTCATAGAGCAAGATTCACATGTTCCAGCTTTTCCACGCAGGTTTTTCAAATGAAAATAAATAATTCATCGCTGTCCTGTTGAGATACGACCCCTTGAAGGGGGTTGAAAAAAGTTATTTAAAATGTTTTTCTTCCTACGACGGACGTATGGAAATACACTTTTACGTTACAGGAATTAAATCAAGTAAAGGCCTAGCAGACAATAATTCGTTCATTTCCCCCAACTGTTTTAAGGGGTAGAAATGGCCACCCCTACATTGTATTTCGCTTGGATCTTTTTTTCTTATAGACGTTTTTTCGTAAATTTAATGATTTTCGAGAACAAAAATTTAAATCTAATTACTTGTCATAATTTGGATACTTTACGGTAGAAAATTTAAAAAAATAATTGAATTTGAGATCGTGAAGTTTAGGAATTTTTTTTGACTTCCCTTCAAGGGGTCGTATCTCAACAGGACAGGAGCGAGTGAGTATTTTCATTTGAAAAAACCTCCCAAATTTACAACAAGGAATCATCCCTCAGTATTTTTTTTTGCACTTAATTATTCATTTTACAAAATAAAAGTAACACGTCTAATAATTTGGAAACATACATTTGGAAGATGTACCTATGCGAAAAACACCGAAATATGTAAATTTTGTTATTGAGGGGAACATTTTTGGGTAACAGATTTAATCATCCATGCGTATCCCATTTGCAGGGGTGGCTACCCCTTCGCTTATCATCATGACAACAGACATGTAGTGAATTATTCATTTTAAAGGTACATACTTGAATTCTCTTTACAACGATACCTCATTTTTTATGTTTCGCTTAAATATTACAGGAAGAATCATTAGAAAAGGTCCAGTTCATAATTATTATTACCTGCAACTATTTATTTTTTAAATATGGAAAGGATTTTTTATTACAACCTATCATGGTAGGTATACTGGCTACTGTAATAATGGTTTTCATGGTCACTTTCTATTATGGCTGTAACGGTTACTACGACTGAATCGATTGTATTTGAAAGCCCTTTTTGCCCTGAACACTAAAAGACAAAAAACTCAAATCCATCGATTTGCGTTGGGGAAGATTCTTTAATTCTAAATTATTAACTCGTTCTTCGTTTATATCTTTGAAAGGTAGTCCAATTATTGTTAAATCTGCCCTCAGAAAAAAAAATGGAAAAGATGGACAAAAAGGAAGAAGCATCAAAATTCAATGCCACAAGACGTTTCAGGTAGTTCAACAATTACAAGAAAAAAGAAAACAAATTCTGCTCGAAACGTAATTTGGTGTCATTCTTCAACATTGAATCGACGCAACTCTTCCAGAGACCCTCGTTGCGTTGCTTTAATTTTACTTTTGAGATGACCTCGGCCCAAGAAAAAGTCCAGAGGGCTTGAATCTGGGGAACGGGCCATTCCAGAGCGCCTCTTCTTTCAATCGATTGTCTCTGGAAACCTCGATCCAGAAACCCCCGAACAGCCAGTGCATAATGTGGTGGAGCTGCATCTTGTTGGAAAGTCAAATGATCTTCCAGCTAATGATCATCATTTTCAAAGACATCAACAAGCAATGGGTGAACAAAATCTTCCATACTCACTTCCAGGTATAACCTTTATCCGTCAGTTTACCTTCAACTTATATGCTGTTTCCAAAAATACCTGCCCAAAGATTTAGTTTTTGAAGATGTTGAGTATTAATGGACTTCGTGGAAAATCTTTGGATTCACGTCCTACCAATATCGATGGTTATGGTGATTTACAATATAATTTACAAGAAATTTAAGGAAGTCAGAAAAGCAAAAATATAGAAGCACCTATTCTTTCGGTCATAACTTCGCAAAACTCCTGTTCTCATTCAGTTCACGTACTAAATGAATTTTTTACGGATGAAATTTAAAGTGCTTGTAGACGCGACGAATAGTAGTTCGTTATTGGGATGGCGATTACAGTGGTCAACTTTCGTGTACTCTGAGTTGGGTCTGCGTTAACTTGTCCCAAAACTCCAATCACAGTAGTAGCCTCGTTTCTCACCTGGAGTTTACGTTGAGAATTGTTTTTTTATTCGCTACTGAACCCGTTTCTAGATATTTTGTGGCCGAACTCAACACGTATTTTCTGCTTACGTGTTCATCAAGATGTTCTTGATTAAATAAATTTGCAGTACGATTGCCGCACTGATCATTTTTGAAAAAAAATCGACAATTTGAACTCTTTCCGCAATAGAGGAAACTATTTTTCACAACTGGTGTTTATTTTGAAACACGGGAATATAGAAAACATCCTAAACTGAGATCAAATGGACTCTGATTGGTGGTGGAACGTAGAAGTCAAAAATTATCTGCCATTCCGATAACCGAATGAAACCATAACTTCTCAATGAAAAACATTCGTAGGTACCAAAGGCTTCTTAAGAAGAAATAATTTAAGCATTTGTCGCAGGGTAAAAAATTATTTTATCCAATCACTACATCAGTTCCGTCGTAGTAACCATAACAATCACAATGATACCCATAACAGTCATGATGATTTTCATGATAACCATAACGAGAACCATGACAACGGTAATTATAACCATAACAACCAGCGAAACGCGATATTTTATTAAAAATTATTTTCGAAGAAGGAAGTAATTAGACCTTTTTATCGATTCGTCCTGTAATATTTAGGCAAAATCCAAAAGTGAGATATTGTTGTGAAGAGAATTCCAGTAACTTTCAAATGATGTATCACTCGATATCTGTTCCCTATGATGATAAGCAAAGGGGTAGTCACTCTCGCCAAGGGTGAGTTTGCCCAGTCTACTTTGTCCAGAATGATCATAAATGGTTTACTATACTGGTTCATCTTTGGGGTACCTCTCAGGATCTACCATCACTATACGTCTTCTTACATCTTCTATACAGGCTGGTGCCATTTTATAGAGGAGTAACTTCAGCATTCGATAGAAAAAGTCATGTCAAGGAAGAAAGTTTCATACAACATGCATCGAAAAGTTCTTAGTTCTCGAGTTGAGTTTTTGAAAATAAATTTTTTTTTGCATATCTGAAAATTGTCTCAATGCAATTTCTCTAAGTTTATCACAGCAGTTGCTTTATAAATAATTTCTACGACACTGCTTTTTAATTCTTAAGTAACATTTTTGTTAGATACCTACTTCGTTTTATTTTGAGAAATAAAGTAATCTTAAATTTTTGTCTTAGGACGTACTGTTTCCAAGATATTCCACAATGTAGGAACCCATGCAAGTTTTTTGTAATGCAACACGGTTCAAAAAGCGATCACAAAAATGATTAATTCCTGGAAATACTCAATAGCATTGATTTTTATGAATTTTTTTCTTGTACGAGTTCCTACATTGTAAAATATCTCGGAAACAGTCCTACGACAAAAACGCAGTAGGTATGACTTTTCTCCTTTAAACAACACGAGATATCCCCTAAAAGTGTCATATTATTTGCATTTGAGTCAGTGGGATATAAATTATTTAATAAAAATCAGATCTCCACCACTGGATTGAATAATGCTTCTTTGGGATAATCAAAGCATCATGTACTTCATTCAATTAACGCAACTACTGTGAAAAATTTTGAGATATACCACTGAGCCAATATGCAGATTGATAAAAAATTATTTTATTCCAAAAAACTTCTAGAAGAACTTTTGGAAGTTATATGAAACTTTCTTCCTTGAAATGACTTTTTCTATCGAATGCTGAAGTTACTCCGCTATAAACTGTGATAAAAGAGTCTGTACACTCATACACTCAAGATAAATAAATCCATGCACATGATACTAGAAATGAAGTAATGTTTTATATTCCCTACAAGCATTTGCCATCATCCAGGAAGGGTACCGGAGCGCTGCATGAGTCATCAGCTGTTTAATCCGCTGCCAGATGAATTTAAACATTTCCCTCGAGTACGGGAGTTCAGAACAAAAATAAAGGGATACTTGGAGGTGGCATGCTCCTACTCGATATAGGAGTTCGTAGCGATCTTAATTTGTCGTAACTTTGTAAATGGATTGTTTGTTTTGATTGCATTGTAAGCGCGATTGTATGTCATGTATTTTTTTTTATATAAACGTTAGTTTTATTGTGTTGATTTTTGATGATTATATCGCTTTGACTAACCAGATATACCTGCATATCACGTATTTATTAGTGGTAATAATAAATTGAAGGGTATGAACTTGGATGGTTAAATTTGCTACCCGAAGATGTCCCCCTCAATAACAAGTTTGACCTATTTCGGCGTTTTTCGCATACATCTTCAGTTACCAAATGTATTAGGCCTGATGTTACTTTTTCGATGGCGTAAATATTTAATAAAATCGCTAATGTAAAGAACGTAGCAAAATGAACCAGAAACTTTGTATTTAAATATTTCTTTACGGTGCAAATAAAATAATAAAACTCGCACCTGTTCCGACTCAGTAATAAGAAATTCAATTCGAAAGGTCAAAGTACGGTTGAAAATTTAATAGCACCCTTAAAATTTCCAGCTCCTGTTGCGAATTTTCGTGAGCATTAATTTCGTGTTATTACATTTTAAATATATCTTTAAGTTGAACTCAGCGGTTTGAGATTCCCTGATACTTAAAAACTTCAAGCTGTTTTTTATTGATTCATTTTATATCAGCTTACTAAAACAACAAAGGCAATCACCAGACTCGATTTCAGGCTGTTGAGAAGAAAATTCGACTCATGTTCGGGCACCTAAAACCTGTAATTTAGGTGCTTTTAGGGCACTAAATCTTACTTTTATACACTTGTAGGCGTGAAAAATGTAATGAAATACTACTCAGCTTTATTTTATTGATATAGTTTGTTATATGTAAGTACAGGGTGATTCATTTTCATTAGGAATAGGCAAAAATAGAATGAATCTGGTTTAAGACCTAAGTAAGTGAACCAAAATCTGAATTTAAACCAACCATTTATCTAAAGTTGAATCCAAAAACGTAAGAAAAATCGATCCTGAATAATTATAAAGTTTAAGTGTTATCATTCCACTGCGTTTGGAAACCCTTCACCCTTTCTATAATTATTAACTGGCAATCCTGACCAAGTAAACGAGTTTATCACATGGTTATCACGTGACAATCCTACCATCCTGCAGAGTTTATTAAATCCAGAGTTTATCAGTTTAAACTTCAACTTTAAACACCATTGTTATTATATTTTTTCAAACAATCTGAAAATGTAATAATATAAAGGTTAATATAAGAAACGTCGATCAACTTCCGGTATAACCGGAGGATCCGTCATTTTGAAAATATTTTCCATCGATTCACTTTTGTTAAAATAAATTTCCAGATTTCTGTCATGCGTAGTTTCCCATTATACAACTAACTGACGCTCGTCGTGAAACATCCTGTATCCTGCAGGATGATGAATTACATTATTATGATCAATTAATTTAGTCTCAATCAATAAATGAAAATGGTTCTTGATATGCTGAGTTTTTTTAAGAGGGCTTAAAATGAATTAAATTAAATTAATAACTAAATCTATGAAACGTAAGAAAAACAGGAGCAATCCGTTGGGAAATTCAGCTAAAACGTTGACGCTCGAGGCACGGATTAGTTCTGATTTTTGCTACCTTTCCTCGAGTTATTCAAGACCGCTTAAAATTTCATTTTAGCCGTGAATATTATAAATAAATTACCCACCATTTCACAAAGCGCATAAGATAAAGGCCTGAATGTCTTAGAGTTTCAATCAATTCTCATTTAAAAAGAAAAAAATTTTTGAGACATTTTATACCTCTCAAAGACGTGAGTTTTTGGAAATGAGGCATGTAGATGAAAACAAATTGGTAATAATTCAAATTGGTAGTATTCAAAAAATACAAGTTCTAGGCTCTTTAATTGTTCTGCAATCTTTAACTATTTATCATTATTGAATTGTTCCAATTTTTCTGATGACAGCATAAGACAAAAAGCAAAGGGGGGCGACAAGGTTTTGCGACATTTAAAAAATCGTAAAATCCTTATGAGGGTGCCTTTCAGGCAATTTTTGTAATTTCCTCTAAACATATACAAATTTTATAGAAACCTCCATCACTCTCCTTCATGTATCTCATTTTTATAAGACTCTCTATTATAACTGTAGATTGAGTTTAATTTTTCAAGATTTACGTATTGTTTAAATTGTATAAATTATAATTGTATAAAGAGAGAAACAGGCTATCTTGAACTATTAAACTAATATCTCAAAAACTATGCGACGTACAAAAAAAATAGTGAAATAGTTTCTGAATTCTGACAACAAGCAGACTTTTCAGACGACGTTCCACTTGTTTGACTAGAGAGAGAACAAAAAACTGAAAAACATAGGTACTCTCACTGTATATACGATCTCGGTGAGTTGATATTTTATTATTGAAAAAATTGTTTTATTGAAAAAAATATGTAACTATTATGATAATAAAGTTTTAATTACAAAAGCCGACTACAATAGAAAGTAAAACATGCCGAGAGTGCTCTGGAATAAGTAGGTAAACATAAAAAAATTCTTAACCACTGTTTCTACATCCCTGTTTCTACATATAAATATGAAAATTAACACTTTCTAATTTTGCAGTTGTAACGGTTTTTTTCATTGTTTTTTGATTAGTTATACAGGGTGCACCATGTATCCTTCTCTACAGGGTGTCTGCTTAAGGCTGGCCACCGGCTATATCTCGGAAACTAATGGGCCTAGAACCTCAAAATAAAAAATTTCCAGACATAAGTGATCATGAGAAATTCAATGAAAATATTTTCAAGATGGCCGCGCTTCCGGAAATACAGGAAGTTGACACCTACTTCGTTATTTTAACAGGAACACCCTGTAAAATATTATATTTTTTAAATGTCTGAAAAAATCGAATACAGGTGGTTTTCACCATTGGAATTTAGATTGAGCGGTTTATGAGTTATAAACAAGTGAAAATCGAAAATTTTCAACTTCAAAGCAGTCTAGAACTAGAACGGCTCAAGATATCCAAAAATGGTTTACATGTCCCTATCATAACTTTCCACGTTTTATCCCAGTATGTGGAGTAAATTTTGATACAGGGTGATGAAAATTATCCGATTTTTCATCACCCTGTATTAAAATTTAAACCACATAGTAGGATACTATGTGAAAAGTTAAGATAGGGACATGTAAACCGTTTTTAGATATCTTGAGCCGTTCTAGTTCTAGACTGCTTTGAAGTTGAAAATTTTCGATTTTCACTTGTTTATAACTCATAAACCGCTCAATCTAAATTCCAATGGTGAAAACCACCTGTATTAGATTTCTTCAGACATTTAAAAAATATAAAGTTTTACAGGGTGTTTCCGTTAAAATAACGAAGTAGGTGTCAACTTCCGGTATTTCCGGAAGTGCGGCCATCTTGAAATTATTTTCATTGAATTTCTCTTGATCACTTATGTCTGGAAATGTTTTATTTTGAGGTTATAGGCCCATTAGTTTCCGAGATATAGCCGGTGGCCAGCCTTAAGCAGACACCCTGTATATTGCTATCTCCTAACGCTAACGGATACAGGGTCGGTTAAACAAGTCCAAAGGAGCGCAATTTTGTGGCCATCTCGATTCCATCGAGACATACAAGATATCTGTAACCGTTCCTGAAATATCCTGAAAAAACTGAAAAATCGAGATTTCTTATTTTTTCCATATCTTTTTTATTATTGGAGATTAACGAATAATTTTTTGTGGGCTTACATAAATCGTCAAGAGCTACCCATCTGACATTTCAAAAATTTTCAAAGCCGACTAGATCCCAGAATTTTCATAGTCAACTTTCGTTTTTCTTATGGCCACCATATTGTTTTTTTATGTTGTTCGGTATAAAAAAATCATAAAAACAAAAAATTGTTAAACTTCAAAAAATAAATTAAAAAATTTTTTATTCTTCTTTTTTCTTTACAAAAAAAAAACATTTTTAGACCGAATTTCATAGATAAATTAAAAAACCATAAGGCAAGCACTATTTCGGCGTATTTCACAAATGTTGACGTTTTTAGACGATTTTTTATTAAGTTTTTCTTTGAAAAATTAAGAATAAAAATTAAAAAAAAATTTTTTTGAAGTTTATTAATTTTTGGTTTCCATTATTTTTTTCATATCGAACGACATAAAAAAATAATATGGCGGCCATAAGAAAAACGAAAGTTCACTGTGAAAACTCTTGGATCTAGTAGGCCTTGAAAATTTTTGAAATGTCTCCGATGGATAGCTCTTAACGGCTTATGTAAGCCTACAAAAAATTATTTATTAATCTCCAATAATAAAAACGATATGGCAAAAATAAGAAATCTCGGTTTTTCAGTTTTTTCAGGATATTTCAGGAACGGTCACAGATATCTTGCATATTCTGACGAATTCGAGATGGCCACAAAACTGCGCATCTTTTCTCTAATTTAACCGACCCTGTATCTCTTAGCGTTCAGGAGATAGCAATATAGAGAAGGATACATGGTGCACCCTGTATACAAAATTACAAAATACCAATTTTGAGGGTAAAAAAAAAGTATCACTGACATATACATAATAAAAAAGTGCTCAATATGTAAATAAGATCAATGATATACTTACAAGGTGTGTACGAAATCTCAGCTCTGTATATCTCAAACCGTTATATGAGATATTCCTGTAATAGTCAAATGAAGTGATGAAAAAAAAATTTTTACACCTTGTATCTCGAAAATGTATCTCGTGATTGCACCACACCTTTCATTTTCCAAAATTTTCCTTGAAACACCCTGTACGAAGATTCCTTGGTTACAGTCAAGCCTTAGTCACAGATTATGTGGTCAAAAGTAATGGAACTTTCCTCATATAGTCCAATAAAGTCTAAAAAGTCATACGTATCGATTAAGAATACACATCCTTCTAATAGTTCGATTTATTTTGTTTCATTTACGTGGTTCTCATAGAAACCGTCAAGTTTGTCTAAACACTCCATCCCGCATAAATAAGTATACGTCAACATTGGTTTTGAATGAGAATTAAATGCACAACACAGAGGATAGAATGTCATTACGTGAATAAATTTTATGTAGTTGTCAGTGGCTCTCAAACTGACGTAAGCGATTCAATTCATTGTTTGAATGATTTCTTCAATAATTTACGCTCCTTTACAACTTGACAATTAACTGTTTGACATTTTCTGGTGAAATTAAAAATATTAATTCGGACGGTTAGTGTGACGTCACATCTGACTTTTTAAAGTTAATCCTACTATATCATTTTTGACATCGGCGTCCCTCTTTCAAAATACAGAGAGCCAAAGTCAAATTTTAAAACAAGTTTTTTAATAATATCTCCGTTACTCTTCAAAACATTCAGTATTCAGTTTAAAATTTTGCATATACGTATTTCTTTCTCATGACGACGCACTTTTCCTAGATTTTGTTCACAAAGTGCAAGTGGAAGTAACGGGGGTTGGAGAACACGTTGATCTCCCGACTTTTTTCTGCGTACTCCTCTGGTTCAAAGGTATTGTTTTTTTTCTAATCAAGCATCAATTTGTTTAATTTTTTTTCACTCTTTTAAAATTTTGATAAAGGGCTTGGCTTACGAGATATTGCCACTTATTTGACTATGAGTCATTGATCAACTCACTGTTTTAGGCTAGCCTAGAATTTGGCATTATAAAAAAAATGGGAAATTATAATTTGATTGAATTACAAGGTAATAAAATGTATGTTTAACCAAAATTCTTCCCAAAATTACAGTTGATTATTTTTATTTATAATTTATCTTATTTTAATTTCAAAACATCAAATTTATCAATGAAAGACATAAAAATAAGTTGCAATATCTCTTCAACCAAGTCCTGTATCAAAATTTTACAAGAGTGAAACAAAAATGACGAATCAAGCGAAATAAACGCTTGATTCAAAAAAACAATACCTTTGAACCAGAGGCGTACGCAGGATCAGTCGAGGGGCCAACGTGTTCTCAAACCCTCGTTCCCTCTGCTAGCGTTTTGAATTTCTGTCAAAAAAATTTAGAAAAAAAGTGTGTCGTCATGAGAAATTTATTGAAAATTCCAACTGATTATCTTGAAAATCAACGGAGATATTCAGGAAAAACTTCTTTTAAAATTTGAGTTTGTCACCCTGTATCTTAAAACAGAGACGCCCACGTGAAAAATGGCAAAAGGAAAGTCCCATTTTTTTGGCAAAATAATCTGTGGCCAAGAGCTTTACCTATCAATTTCTGACATCCTGTAGAATGTGGAAAGGCGAACAGACTGGAAGCATAAATTCCATCGTATAGAAGGTATATGGAGAAGCGATGAGTTACATCCTTAGTACCCATACCCCAACAATAATGATACCAAGAACTTTTTGATGCTAGGAAATTTTGAACTTGCGCGAATATTTCGAGACGATTGCACAAAGAAATCGAGAGGGCTGGTTGGAGCTATATCAAGTCTGAAAACTCATGTTGTAAAAAAACAGAAAATAGCTTGAAACTTCTCAAATTTTCTCGCGCTTTTGAACTGCATTTTCTCATTTCTGTTCTTTTATTTGAACGTGCTGCCTTTTCTTCACTGTCGCGTGTCAAAAAATCGTCATGGGCTTGTAGAGCGAACTAAAACCAGGAACATAGTTCAATATCCGGAGTGTCCATGAAACGTAATAAATTTTCTCCATCTTTTTACGTATCCAAACGAAAATTGACCAAATATGCGTCCATAAAATAGCCAACTTTGTCTCTACTATTGGGACTATATGGTATGGAAACCTATAATAGCGAAGAAGCAAAATATTTCGTTGTATCGCTAATTGCTTTAGAGCAATTGGAGCAGCATTAGTGCTGCTCCAATCAATATCTGACACATAGAATCTGCACAATGACAAGATAAAAAGTCACAATTCATCCATCTATTCAAGAGCTGGAGTTTGTTACAAAGGGTTTCGTCTGCATTTGCAGATGAAAAGTATGGCGAGAAGCTGGGATAACAAAGATACTGATGTTGTCAATAACGATCATCATTAGTGAAATAATAATGACGAGCTCGAACTTTTATTACCGAGTTTTTCAATTATTGTCCATTCCATTCAAATGAACGTACTGAGTGCAATCGCTGACACAAAGCCATGCAACTTTGAACAAAACATTGCACCCTAAAAACCTGAAATAAACAAAGGATCTATCATACAATAGTGACAAAACTGAATTATTGCTAAAGCCACGTTCAAAAAGAACAATTATTTTTCAACATTTATCTAGTAGGTATTATTGACGTGCATCCACTTACCAAATAGCTACCTACTATTATTATAATAGTAATTATAAATAGAGATGATTGGTTTAGAATTGTTTGAATTACTGATTCGTTTGCATAAGTCAAAGTAAAACGATCGATAGGGGGTGAAACACAAATAAAGCTGCAGCGTGATTCCAATTAAGCAGCCTCTGTGGAAACAATGTGTAAAGCTAGAAACTGCTACAAATGAAGATATTGACGTTCTTTTCAACCTGGCATGAATAACAAAAATGTTCAACATACCAAAAGTAGCCTACATTGCGCGGAGGATATTGCCCAAAAATTTATACAAGATGAAGATGTGAGAAGTCAGGAAATTCTAAATAACTTTTTAATTCAATAATATTGCATTTTTCGATGAATGAACATTTTGTCTTAGCAGTTTTTTTTACATCAACATAACTATCGCTATAGGGTGAGTGCACAGTGACAAGTAGCGCACAAATTCGAATTCGGCCACCAGAGCTTTGACAACAGAATCCGGCAGGAGACGCTTTTTTTCAAGGTCGCATGCTGCCTATTTGACATAAATGCCCGAAAAAAATGAATGTGTGCTATACAGGGTGATCCCGAAATGGCGAACACGGAATACAGGGTGTTGTAGAGGATGTTCAGAAAGACGGTAAATTTAAAACAAAAATGGGTTCCTCGGCTTCGTTACCGAGATATAGGGTGTCCTTTTTCTAAACTTTAAATCGAAATGGCGGTCAAATTTAAACAATCTCCACTGGAAAAGCACATGATTTGACATAACTATTACGATAGCGTTTGCTTTTTATTATTTTTATTATCGGGAACGGAATTACAGGCATTCAAAGTTTACCTATTCCCTACTGTGTTCAACAAAATTTTTCAATGTGGCATCGTTGTTCGAATTCGAGATTTTGAATAATATTATCGCGACTATGTATCCGCGCAACGATTATTGTTTTAAGCTTTGTTGTGTTTACATTTCATATGTTTCCATGGTAACATCTATTATCTGGCTATTGTAGACCTTACACATTACTTTTCTGCCTGAAGAAGGGTGTCCACTGCAGTGTTGTGACTTTATTTTCTACAAAAGTGGTC
Organism: Malachius bipustulatus; assembly: GCA_910589415.1. Taxonomy (NCBI): domain Eukaryota; kingdom Metazoa; phylum Arthropoda; class Insecta; order Coleoptera; family Melyridae; genus Malachius; species Malachius bipustulatus. Next base: position 30,151,487 of record OU342631.1, on the reverse strand, counting down.
ATATCTTCTTAAGGGAGCCATACTGGAGAAAACAGTAAATAAAACTTAGAATCTTTAATCCATCACAATAGATGCGGTGGTGCTGTCCGTGTCCGCCATTTCGGGATCACCCTGTATTTGCCATTTCTTTCTAGCTTTAAATCGTTTGATTCTAAACAAGCAAATCTTGAACGACTCTTAGAGGCAATTTTTTGGTATCATCAAGATGAAGCTCCGTCTCATGGCGGAGCTGTTCCGCTTCAATACCTGAATATATCAGGTGATCCAAAAAATTTTTCATCAACTAGTGCCTTGGAAAAAATGAAGCATGTCTGCCAGTCTGTCAGCTAAAACGCAAATTGCAAACTATTGGTAGGTGTGCTCAGGTGCAATGCGCTCAGACATGACTGCAATAGCTATCTCTCTCTTCCAAGGCACTAGTTGATGAAAAATTTTGTGGATCACACGACATTATATCCATAGAGATGTGTAGGCGAAAATGACATTGTTTTATACCTACGTTTCTTCAATCAACTTCCAGTTAGTCGTAAATTCTCGTAATTATTGTGAATTCACCCTCATCTATTTCTTTGACACAGCCTAAGTGCTTATTGACACGGAGCAGCCTTTCAATTGCATATTCCTGGAAGCCTGTATCTGATGAAGATGTCTCTTGAATAATTTGCTTCAGTAATCAATCTCATAATGTAAATCCGCTAGACTGCTAATTATGGTTCCTGGAATCCGCACTTGTCCATAGTTGGATTATACAATGATATGAAATCATTATTAATTGTGTTCAATTCTGGTAAGCTGTTCTTCTGGTTTAAGTAAACAGGGTGTTTCAGAGATATAGAACCAAATTTGTTGGGGTAGCTCCTCTCATAAATACAGTGTGTGTCACAGGCATGATACACCCCCTTTTTTTTTCTTTTTTTTTGGAGATAATTTTTTGAAATTTGGTACGTCGCATATTCTCGATAGAGCGCACTTTTTAGCAGAAAATTTAATTTTTTCCCACATACGGTTTTTCCGGAAATGTTACCAACTTTTTTTATTTTTAAATGAGACACCCTATATATTATTATATTTTTGGATTCTATACATTTGTACGAATCCAACAATACCACATAAGTATCATTTTAAATGTCAATGTTTTTTTTATTTAATTTTTTATTTCTGAATTATAGTGTGCCATGACTATTTCGTTTTACTCCAATTGGATCATCTAATGCTAGAAAAATCGAATTTTTGTTCAAAGTACTAAATTAAGTGATTTATGGATAAATAATGCGCACCGGAATGATTTTTTGAGCTGGATTAATTTTATTAAATGGTACCATATTGGTACCGAGGTACCATTTACTAGTACTCTTAATAAGGGACATTTTGGTGTACCTATTTTGCATCTGTGACGAACACAACTGAAGTCATGGCACACTATAATTGAAAAATAAAAAATTAACTAAAAAAAAGTTGGTAACATTTCCGGAAAAACCGGATGTGGAAAAAATTCAATTTTCTGCTAAAAAGTGCGCTCTATCAAGAATATGCGACGTACCAAATTTCAAAAAATTATCTCCAAAAATAAAGAAAAAAAAGGGGGTGTACCATGCCTGTGACACACACTGTATAAGTTAAATAAATTAATTTAGGCTCAAAATGTCGTTTCGTTGAAAAGTACAGTGTTGGTTATAATAACTCCTGTAAATTTAAACCGATTTTGACTAAACTTGACATTAACAATACTGAAATAAAGCTTTTCAATTTGACTATATCAGTTTTTATAGATGTCTTCCAGTGGCGTAGATATTCAGGATTGTCGCCGTTGTTCCCTCTCTAGGAGTGTTTTTAGTGTTAATAATTAAATAAATGAAAGGAAGAAATGGTTTAACTGTTCTTGAACTATGAGAGGATCTAATTTCTTCATCCGGCTGCCTGTCACTTAAAAAGCTCGCGCATGCACAATCATCGAATAGCGAAGGGAGCCGAAAGATAGTCAAGTCAAAGGACCGAATAATGACGTAGACGATACATTCCCTCAACCTTGCACAGTTCTTTGAAATGGTTACACAATGAGATCACAATTAATCGTTAGAGAAATAATTGATTGAGTTAAAAGGTAACGACTTGGAACGGTTACTGGAGATGTGAAAAGAACCGTTACAACTTGGTACTACAATTATTAGACTGGGTGCCAAAATAGTGTCAAAAGGTTGAAGAGCATCTTCAACTGTAACTGTATGCGTACGGACTTGAATGATTATGACGCATTTTCCAAAACAACTGTAAAAATTTTTGTTTAACATTCTTAGGAAATCGGCCCAATAATCTTTAAAAAAAATGAGATACCGACTTTATTTGATCTATAATTATGTTTAGTAATTAGAGCAACAGCAAGAGATCTCCCGTATTAGGTAGGTACATTTGTACGCTTTTTTTTTAATAAACTGTTCCAGTATAATTTTGTTTACCTCTTAAAATCGCCTGTAGTGGTTCGAATATATTTTTCCGGAAAATGGCGGTTATTATAGGCAACCAGTAGGTATTACACGCAGATACCTATACAGTGTGGAAAAGCCAAATGGAATAAATTCGATAATAAATCAATGAAGATGGTTGCGAAAAAACGCTCGGACACGTCGATTAGTATTTTTAGTTGCGCATTTTTTTCAATGAAAACTTTTTATACAGGGTGTGTCGTGTAACAGTGCTCAATACCAACTTTCTTCTTTCAAATCAAACACCCTGTATATTATTACATTTTCAGATTGCCTGAAAAAATGTAATAATAATGCTGTTTTTAATTCAAATTTGTAACGAGTGATTTTTGAGTTATAAACAAATGAAAATCGCAATTTTTAATTTTCAAAACAGTGTACACCGATAACGGCTCAAGATGTCGGAAAACGGCTTACATGTCCCTATCCTAATTTTTCATGTAGTATCCTATTGTGTGGATGAAATTTTTATACAGGGTGATTAAAAATCTGGTAATTTTCATGACCCTGTATAAAAATTTAAACTACCTAATAGGGCTCTAAATGAAAAGTTAAGATAGGGACATGTAAGCCGTTTTCCGACATCTTGAGCCGTTATCGGTGTACACACTGTTTTGAAAATTAAAAAATGCGATTTTCATTTGTTTATAACTCAAAAATCACTCGTTACAAATTTGAATTATAAACAGCATTATTATTACATTTTTTCAGGCAATCTGAAAATGTAATAATATACAGGGTGTTTGATTTGAAAGAAGAAAGTTAGTATTGAGCACTGTTACACGACACACCCTGTATAAAAAGTTTTCATTGAAAAAAATGCGCAACCAAAAATACTAATCGATGTGTCCGAGCGTTTTTTCGCAACCATCTTCATTGATTTATTATCGAATTTATTCCATTTGGCTTTTCCACACTGTATGTGTTCGAAGTGTTTGAAAATCTTCAATTGAAACTCGCCTATTTTATGTATTATTTTACTCAAAAAAAAAACTCACTTGATTAGGGAATGAAAATTAGTTGAAACGAAATTCCTTCAAAATTATCCTGGGGAAATATGAAAAATTAATCAATTACTTATTACTTTGTAAGAAGATTTGATTCCTGCCTTCTGACTTTTGTCGTAGCTTTTTGATCTTAACATGAAATATTTAATTTATGTAAGACTCTTTGAGATGTACCTAATGTCTCATGCGAAATCCATAATAATGCTAAAGATGGAAAATATGTAAATGATCTTCTCACAAAGCAGCATTAAAGATACAGATATCTGTTCTTGCAGATGTAATATATGTATGAAAGAGTTTCGTATTGTTCTAAGCATCTGTGAAAATTCCCTTATAGAATCTTCCTCTTTGTTAAAAAAGCTTTTGATTTTTCTCAAACGTGCTCAGTTTCAAGTTGCCTTTTTGTACTTTATCAGTTGTTTGAGTTTCGGGTCCTAAGCTTGAATCCGTTTCGCTCGATATCCATGTAGATAGCTTGTTCTTATTCTGTTCGAATAAACTCTATGCTCTTTTTTATTTTCACTCTACTTTGATGCAGTTCCTGCTAGATTAAAAGAACATCTTCGAAGACGAAAGTATTGCACTTTCTCACGAAACGCACATCTATGAAATAAAGGGGATGGGATTCTCTTCAATTACGGAAATATGAGTAATTTACATTAATACTGCAACCTTCAAATTCACCGAGTCCAAACCCAGCACGGGTACATTGCAAGGAAATGTCATAATTTATCTCCTTACAGTCGAAGGTGGGAATTTGGGGAGCATTTTTTTACATCACTTAACTGATATGCTTGTAAAATCTGACCTGGCCTGATACTATTGGCCAATACCGAGTTTCGCATATTTTTTTCTGGAATTTTTTTACGGGAAAATTTAGAATTCCATGATCATGTTGTTCCTAAAACGATAAGGTCTAAATTCATCTTGGATAGCAAAAGATTGACTTGAGCTGATCTTTTTTCTGACGAGGAGGGGACATCTCGCACGGACACCCATGGATTATCTTTCCCCCAAGGAGAGTGCCGGACTCCTACCGCCTAAAACCCCTCCTCTCTTCTCTAAGCTGCGCGGTACCATCTTTCTATATAACTTCGCGCAGCTCAAGTGTGTGTTATCTTCCATCGTCTCGTGGTTTCCTCTGCCCTTTCGATCTCAGCCTTCTTTGTGATGATGCGGTCCACATACTCTCTATCATTTGCTCTCTATCATTACTTCCTGCATGTTGTCCACTGTCAATTTTGTTCCCAGTCTGCAGTCAAGTTCCTCTCTCTCACTCTTCCATTTATGGCACCTGAGCATATATAGTGTATTCGGCTGTATCTTCCGTTGCAGGAGTACTATACCAGCATTTTGGGCTTTGTGTTTTTTGATTTTATGTCTATAGGAATCGACAATTTCGTGTTACGTCAACCTCTATGTCGTGTTATAGCTCATTTCGACGAAGAGTCTCTCCACCCAGTTCTTCACGTTCGGGAATATTTTTTTGTCCAGCATTATTCCGACTGGTTCCAGTTTTTCTCTTGCTTCTTTTCCTTTTAGCCCTTTCATTTTTTCCTTCCTCTCCGTGGCGATTAGTTCTAATGGCGGCACACTAGCTATGAAGGATATCGGGCTGTGTAGCACCGTTCGGTAGGCTCTTGCGATTCTTATGACCAATCTTTGATTCTCTAGAATCTGTCCATATTTACTGATTTTAAAGATATTGATCCAGACCGGAGCTGCGTTATATTACGGATATTGCTATCTGGGCATAAATTCTGCGTGTCGCTTTCCTTGGACCATATGTGTTGGATAAGGCCCTCATAACTGACATTGATATCTCTGGTTTTTCTGTTATGTCCATGCACAACGTGCGCTTTCATCTTCAGGTCTTTGTCTAGCCTGAATTCCAAATATTTGATGGAAGAGATCGTTTCGATGTTTTTTTCCGAGTTCTACGCCGATGGTCATTTGTCTGATTTTGTATCGACCTGCTAGTAGTATTACAGCCATAGTTTTGTCGCTGTTGATTTTGTTCTAAGCATATATCCAATACTTCTATATTGCTAGCGCCTGTAAGTGGACGTGTCACGGACACTTCTGTTTTTTAGAGTACCTCGACCCGTTGTGCGCAAGCGTAACGACTCAGGTGGTCAAATCAGATGTTTGAAGGCGTCATGAATTCTGCGACATGCGCGTAGGACTCGAAGTACATTCGACGAGCTAAAGATAGAAAGATATGTCTGCACCGTGGTATTTTACTCCATCTCCAGACCCCCCCAGCAATATAGTAGTATTAAATATATGGTCCTAAGCCCGTTTTTGTCATTGGCGATCACTATCGGCGAAGGCAATCGGCCTGGTTCCCTCTGGTGTCTTCATTCTGTGAACCTTGTCGTAGAGAATTCTCCACAACACGGGACCCAGAATCGATCCCTGTGGAACTCCGCACCTTCTAATTGTGTCTACTGGGGTCTAACCTGACCTAAATTTTTCTTCACCTTACCCCCAAAAAACGCATATTATAATGTGATTAATATTATTATTCTCTTACGCCAAAAAGGTTTTTAGTTATAAGTTTTGTGGAGTCATCTACAGGAGGGTGTCCAAATACAGCTGCACCCTCAATACAACTTTCAATCCTCAAGTCATACCGTACTTGTTGTTTTTCAAATTACCCCTCCCATAAAACCAGAAAAATGAGACCGTAATTAGCGAGTTATGTTGGGGATGTTCCAGGTAAATGAATTTCTTCTATAATATGCGACTTTTCAATTGAAAGCAACTCGGGCTTATTATATTAATACGCGAGCACTTTGGGAAATACAAGCAAGAGTAGAAATTTCATTAAAAAGATGGTTTTAATCCGACTATGGACTTGAAGATGAAAATAAAATAAAAAACTCTTGAAATTTAAAACATAAAGTGTCTAAATGCAATTTACTTTGCTTTTCTCACTCGGAAAAATGTGAATTTATAAAGGAATTTGAAGATCACGTCCGAATTAACTTTATAATTTACGCGTGAATTCTTCTGCTGTGATAGATTTTTCTGCTGTCATTTGTTTAGAATTCCAAACGTGTAGATACGAAATCGCAGTAGGTAAACATATAAATTATCACTTTGTATTGAATAGAATTTTGATCAATGTCGATGACACTTTTAAGCTCCAGCTCTTGCGTCTATTTCTTGTGTATTTACGAAAGATGCGAGGGAAACTTTACGACAAACAACTTCGCGATGTGTTAACAGTTATAGTTATTTTCGATATATTTTATTAAGAAGCAGCGGGAGACACGTGTATGGGAAAGGAACCGTTATTTATATCGATATCATCCCTATATAGACCAAGCTACTGAACAGACGTCGATTGGATATGAAATTTTTATCTAGAGTCGTGAAAACCGCCGTTTGCATCGCCCATAAAAGTAAGTCGTTATATGTACGAAACTTAAAATGAAACTGCCGGAAATGTGCTGTAAAATTTTTAATTTTAACACACACACACACATCGAAATGCTCACCGTAAAAAGTTTGAAGATAAATAAATCAGGATAGTAAAGGAAGATTATGTGGTATTTTATTGTTCAGTATTTTTCGATATAATAAATCCGATCTACGTAGAAAGTGGACGACGAGGCCCTTCAAAGGATTTATTTCCAGTTTCCACATCCCCTAAATAATCCTTTTGTTTTCTTAGCGTCACATCATGGCCAGATACACATGTTTGTTTTCCTCCAGTACGTACAGAAAACTAATCCTTATATTCTTGTCCGAGGTTGTATACTTATAATAGGTATGTACATTATATTATCTTGCCAGCTCAGTGTGAAAATGGAATAATAGAGAATAGAGATGAAAATTTGTGCAATGAAGAATCGATAAGAAGCCATGATGTTATTTATATCTCGAATACCAAACGTCAAATTTCTCATAACATCCACAAGATATATGAAGTTGTTTCAAATTACTTCCTCTATTTATAGATTCTTTTATCTCAGGAAAGTAGTTTATTTTCACTAGACCAAAAATATTTTCACTCGCGCTTTGGTAAAAATACGTGATTTTTATGTCATTATATTTTCATCGCTTCCTATTTGTGTGGAAATTCAAGCTACAACAAGTGCCCTATTTTTCATAATAATATGTCGTTTATAGGATAAAGAAAACTTTCTTTGAATTCAATTTTATTACACCAAATAAATTGGAATTATGGTATTTACATTAAATTTGAAGAAGCTAGGTAGGTACTAGGAACTATTTTGTCTACAAAAGAAAACTCGAATTTGAAAAAAAATAGAAAGGAATCCAACATGGGATTTTATCTATCTACCATCATATAAAAAAACTACAAATTCAAATTCTTTTCACTCGAGTGAGTTGCTCACCGAATAAAAAAAGAACTCACTTTTAAAATTAAAAAAGCATCATTTTGTTCGTTTAATAGACACACATTACCCCATAAGAAGACTGAAACTCAAAACAGGATTCCTCCCGATGAAGGCAGACCATCACCCCCCTTCCCTTCTCCAAAGCGTCCATATAACTCAAAACTACAAACGACTTCGCCTCCAGTGATCTGGTATGCTTTGGGTCCGGACATTTTGCTTGGTAGTAATTTCATGAAGCATATTACTTGGAAACTTCGTAGACTGAAATTCTACACCCTTAAATTAATCCATATCTAGTTTTAATTCTAGAACATATCATTTCCCTCTTGCCGTCGATTATCAATATTTACAATGGGCTGCTTCACCCTCTTTTTCTTCCAAAGCCTATCTTGTACTCTCGATATCTCCACCATCATGCTGAATACGCGACTAAAAGCGTTAACTTTGCTCTGTTGTCATTATTTATCAATCAACTGGATTGTACTATGTATTGGAAACATTCATGAACTGCAGATTACGTTGACTAGCAACACATCTTGGGGAATCTGGCAGTAACAACACCTTTTAAACCTTCACCGAATTAACGGCCGTTTCAGATGCAACTGATCGTCAGCACTGACTGTCAGCACTGATGTCTTGCATTAAACCTTTCAGACGTGCTCCAGATGATCGGTCTGAATACCTACGTCGGGCATCAAACGAGACCGAGATGACGGCTTACGGTCAGCGCAGTAAAAGCCGTTGCAGCAATGGCGTTTTTCATCAGTTTCATCAAGACAGTTTCATCTAAAACAAACAAAACAAGTGCAGTTTGCAAATATTTTTTTATATATCGCTTTGCTACAACAAGCGATTGATACTATAGCTAGAAAACTCGCGTTCCTTAACCCAGGTAGGTGAGTACGTGAAGTTGAATACCGGAAAAAAATTCAGTCTGAGTGGTAACGTCATAATCGATTGTCCATCGTAGGACCACGTCATACCATCATTTATTTTCGTTTTACCACCTTCAGTTTTGTTATAGACTTTCATTTATTTTCTGGCTTATGCATTTTTTTTTTTTTTTTACACAAAATTGCAAATATCTGAAAAACGGACGCCTCTGGGCAAATTAAACAAGTATGGCTTTTTTATTGTAAAAAGACCGTTGATTCAGAAAAAAGTAATAAGACATCAAAAAACCTAACCCTTACTTTTTTAAAGAGTGAAAAGTGTCAAACGACCCCTGTTTCTACGCCACTGGCTTATTGAAATAAACCGAAAATTTGTCTGATTATTGCTCTTTATAACTTGTTGTTACACACAAAAAATTGTCTCAGTTGGGTTATTGTTTCAACAAATATTAACAAAAGAGTGGTCTGTCGGTCAACTCTTTAACACCCTGTATCTCATCAATAAAGCCTTTTAGAAAAAAAAATTTCCTACATTTTCGTATTTTTTTAACTTTATCTACAAGTCCTCCAATTTATGGTACTCCATTTAGAAACACCTTGTATAACGTGGTCCTACTTTGAACAATCGATTATGACGTTTCACTACCTAGCCCAAATTTTTTTCCGCCAAACTTCACGTAGGTACCTCCTTAACCCACACAACAACTCCGCTGCTTAAATAGCCCAGTCATTTTAGACTTTTCTCAAAAGTTAATTTCCGGTACAAATTTTTTGATAAAGTTTTATTCCCTCCTCCTCTAAGATGCCTGAAATGCAAAATTATTACAAATTACCCCCGGGCGTTGTCCGCCATCTTCAATTTAGTGGGAGAGTTTGTTTTTCCTCATTGTCGCAATAGTTTTTTAAAATTCGGTTGTTTATAACAGAAATTACACATAATGAGCTCCAGCGAAGAGGTTAAAATGCATTTTTTGCACTTTTTCACTATTTTCCTCCCAAGAAATGTTTAAATAGGAAAGTTGTTCCTTGTCCAATTTGCAACAAATTTTATGAATAATATGAATAATTTTTTTCGTGCAATTAATTTTTTTCGTTCTGGAACGTGACAAACTTCGGTAAATGGTGGAATACGTCAAAATCACTAGATTTGGATCTGCATTTTTGGGGGTGAGGGAGGCATGGGGTGGAAAAATGTTTCATATTGAAAATTTCAAAGTCACCCCACCCCCTCGCTATGGGGTTGGGTGGGGGGTGATTTTTGTGCTCAAACAATGTTCCCTCTAAAACAAATATTGTTTGACTGATTTTTTTTCTTAAACACTGGTGCACCTACGTGTATGGTTAATCTATTGCAAATATGAAAAAAAATGCATTCAATTAATATTTGAAGAGAATTTTTTTCTCCGTACAGTAAGTTATTACACTTTATTTGAAAAAGTCAAGTAACTTCGTAAAATTGGAAAAACAAATTCATCCCCTAAAACCAAAATTTTTGGATTTAGAATCACCATCGATCGCACAATACCCACACAAAATTCCCTTTGATTGCAAAATCAAGTCCTAATTTTACTGCACAAAAAGTATACTTCTGAACTTCTTTTTATTATTATTTTTTCAAAAAGCTTATTATAAGCACGATGTTATTAAAAATTATTTTATATTCAACTCAACTTGATAATAGGCCATAAAGCACTACTTTATCGTCATGGTCCGTTTAGTACTAATCAACGACCTTTTGACAGAACATCAAATTACCCCATTAAATGAAACAAGAGTACGAGAAGGTAAAGCTCTCTTTAATCGCTAATAAGTATTGTAACAAAACCTGTTGCCAAAACCTATAAAAAACGAAGGGTTCACATTCTAGGTAGGGTTATAAATTGACTTCTTTTTTTACTTCCTAGATTATTAATGCTATAACTTTTCTTCCTATTAAAAGACATTTAAGGGCGAAAAAAATTGTGATAATAGCTACTTGTTTTCATATATTATCTACTTCATAATAATATATTCTCTTAAAAAACGATGTGAAAATCCAATTAAAAGTATTTTGCAATTATTCTCACAAGCGCGCAAATTATTTGTCGGAATGAAAATTGCGTCTGGCCCTTATTTTAGATGTTTGTGGACGAAATAACAATACCTAAATTGAATCCATATATTCCCGATTCGGGAATTCGTAAGCGCTCCCGATTTAGAAATTGATACTTCTGGCAAATGGGGAAAATCTCCCTTTTATTCTTCTTAACAATATCCGATTTAAAATTCAATGAAGATTCCGTGAATCTATAAAACGTTTATCCTGAACACCAGTGATATTATCTGCAGCCTACAGGATACGATTTAGAAAGATACTCGTGTATTTTAAAAGGGATTATAGACGAAGAAATAAATTATTTACGCCCCTTTAGAGATAATTATTATAAAATAAATATTATTCATTATACCGAGGGTGGGCCATCCTGGCGTAATTATTCCGTAGCGGTCTTACCGTTCACGGTTAATTTTCAAGAAAAAAATTAGATAAAAATTGTATGGTTTGAGGAGACCTGTAACCTAAAATTATTTCCAGCTATACAGGGTGTCCCGTTTTAATAGGGGATGGAAACGTCAATTTTTTTAAATAGAACACCCTATTTTTTACATTTTCGTACTCAGCTTTTTAGGTAGTCTCATGCCTATATTTTTGTTTTTCAGTTTTGTGACACAGTTTCCAACTAAAAATTTAACACTAGAAAAATCGCATGTTTCATCCGTCATTGTTCAAATTCACCAAGAACTTTCGAATTATGACTTTTTTCCATTGGATGAGAAACAAAGTGCAAGAAGAGCCAAACTTTTTGAAAATTCTCATGTTCTCTGAAGAGGCAACAGTTCATAGTAATGGGTGTGTTAATATACACAATTTCCATTATTACTCGGATAATAATTCCAATATTTTGAGATTCGCCAATCAGAGCAGATGGTCCATTAATGTTTGGGCAGGGATTATGGACACCTACTTGACAGGACCTTCTTTTTTTATTGGAATCCTTGCAGGGCATGCGTAACTGAATTTCTTGAGAAATGACCTGCCAAACTTACTCGAAAATATTCCCCTGGCCAATGTGGATTAGAATGGAGATGGAATACCGCACTAGGTACGCTTGCGTGTAGTAAGAGAATTACTGATGATCAATATGAAAACAAATGGATAGGGAGAGGAGGATCAGTTGGCCACCGCGTTCCACTCATATAACTCAACTCGACTTTTCTGGAGGGTCATGTAAATGAAATAGTTCATCCGGGAACCACCTATTACCCCAGAAAATATGAGAAACAGAACTGAAGACGCCTCCAGAACAATATCGCCCCAATAGTGGGGGGTAAATCTAGCGGGAAAAACTTCCAAAAACGACATTAGTTTTTTCTTCAGTCAATTAGTGGACCACTTTTTTTATGTAGCAGATTTGGAGCAAGACTCGGAGGTGGGGCGGGGGGGTGTGGGTGAGAAAACCAGGTATAAAACAGTGCAAAAGAGGTTAACTGCGAGTTGTAGCACAAAAAATAAAATCGGGTAAAAAAATCTGAGATCTCGCGAGTGCGCACAACATGGTGTGGCGCAATAGCGAATCCATCCATTACTCACCGAGATATCGCCGTTTTGGTTTTTAGTTTTTTTTGCCAAAATTGGAGTTACCGGGAGTAACGGGAGGAGTTGGAGGCATAATTCAAAAAGAGGCAAGGAGTTTTCAGGGGCGAAAAAATTAACGCATGTAAATTTATGCTTCCCAAGCGTTTCGGATCATTTTTGTGCGGTTCGGTCTATTAGGGCGAGGGGGGGGGGGTTGGAGGAATATAGAATCGGACATAACCCCCACAGTTTTTTCCCCATATCGCGCAGCAAAAAACATAATTATATTTAATATCCAATAGATTGCTTATTTTTATATTTTTTTTAATAAACAAAAGGCAGCTAAAACAAAAAATGAAAAAAAAATTTATAAAGAAGCGGGCGGGGAGATTTTTTTCAACCAACTAATGGGTTTTTCAATCCCTTGAAAATGAGCCCGGCCTGGGCTTTCTCCGTTGATTGGGAGATGCGGGATAGGGTTTAAAAATTCTGGACTTCTTTTATCGATAACACGCTAAGGGAAAGAGTTGGGTTGTTATTGAAAGTTTCCAAGGAACACTATAAAAAATTTTTACGGCAATGGAATATAAATTCAATAAAAAAATCTACCTGTTTTTTTGTCTCAAAAATCGGTACTTTCCGTTTTATTGAATTTATTCCTTACTTTTCACACCCACTGTATATGGTTTTTATACCTCTCTACGTCTTTGCCATATCTCGCGCGCGTTCAGCCTCGATACGTTCCCACATCTTCGGACCAAAATTACTGAAAGGTTATTTACTTCCCTTGAAAATGAGCCCGGCTAGGATTCCCTAACCCTTTCATTTTCTGTTATCGATAAAATAAATCAATTTCTTTGAAACTCTTTCACGTCCCTCCTAATCAACGGACAGAGCCCAGGTCGGATTCATTTACAAAGGATTGAAAAACTTTAAGTTGATTAAAAAATCTCCAACCGCCTCCCTTAAAAAATTAAAAAAAGAGAATCGTTTTGCAACTTAGAACTACCCCACTACAAGTGTTGTGAAACACTCGTCGATCTTTCTGCGACAGAATCACTAGGTGTATCGAGCTGCATGGAAGACACTTCGAAAATTTTGTTGTAGTTGCCTTTTATTTTGTTTTCACTTTATTTTTGTTTAATTATTTTGTACTTACGTCTCGTTTAATTAAATTTTGTTAGTTTTTTCAGACTATTGACATTTTGACATTTGCTAGTCGTCACTATAGCCCTCTCAGTTTTTGAAAAAATCGAATGAAAAGCAAACTTCGTGATAACTTCCGATTATCTCAAATATTATGAAGTTTAGAGGTAGGGCACCGCTTTTAAAAACGAAAGAGGAACAAATAAGCTATTGAATAGCGTTTACGCTGTATCGTAAAATAGCAGCTTTTTGACATTAGGATATTAGTCTTCGATTCGACTATACACTGTGTCAAGTTTCATCTCTGAAGTTTAAAAACCAAGGCCGCTACAATTTTTCAAAATAAACTCTGATTAGTTATGCATTTTTTTTTAGTTTCAAATTTTTAGTTGGTAGCCCTGTATGGCCAGTGTATGGGACACCCTGTATGAAGCCATCCTACTTTTTTCTCAATTTTTTTGAACGGTCTTGAACGGCTAATGGCGCTTCGGGATAATTAGGGTCTTGCAACAGTGCGTCGACATTCCTAGCGCTGTTCGCGGTAGAAAAAAAGACGTAAAAAAGGTTATGGATAAAAGAAAAAAGAACACCATGTATCTATATTATTTCAAATTGTCTGAGAAAATTGAATAAATTTTTTTTTATATGTGTGAAGTTTGAAGTTTGTAATGAGTAATTTATGAGTTACGAACAAATGAAAAATAGCAATTTTTAATTTTCAAAACAGCTCACATTGAAAACGACTCGAGATATAGAAAAACGGCTTACATTTCCCTATTTTACCTTTTCATGTCGTATCCTATTGTGTGGATTTATTAAGCATAGCATTTTTTGTATTTCAACAATATTAATATTAGAAGTACATCGTATTATAGTGAATCAATGAAAACAAATTTAATTAAAAATTTTTAAATTGAATTCAAAGAGCTTTACCTACTACATTTTCAATATTGACCATAGGTAATTAGATTTCTAGTTTACTCTATCAAGTTTACATTCATAGTGCGCCTGAATTTCATAATTAATCAGATGGAAAACTCCATTTGTGTGTTACATTCAAATAGATCGCTTCAAAATAACTAATTTTTCAGCACATAGAGAATATCTTGTTTGACAGCTAGTGGCTTCATATTCGTGATGAATATTGAATATTCCCACTGTGTGAATTGTTAACGAAAACGTGCTGGATAAAAACCTCAAATCTGATCAAACCGAGTATGGGTAATAATAACGTATCGATTTTTTTAAATCGTTGTCAGGATATATTGAAGGATTATTTCCCTTCGTACGATATCATAAAATATTGTCTTGTGGGATTTACGAGAACAAGGACAAAGGCCAATTAGAGACTCGTTTCTGTCTAGTTTGGAAAATATTGACGCAGTGTCATTATTTTTCGGGATCGATGAAGTTGAATAGGACAGATGGCGGAAATCTATTTATGTTTCTTATTTTTATTTATTTATTTCATTTATTTAGATTACACTATTTTTTATCAACATCAAAAAGCTAAAGTAAGATGCGGAAATGTACCTACAATTTATTGATAATAAATTACACAAAAAACAAGAAGGCGTAGGAGCGCCACACCAGTTTTGTTTTTTCAAACTTCGGAGTTTAATAACGAAGAATTTTGCGACTTAAAACTCGGAATTCCGACCTAAAACTGAGAATTCTACTTTAAATTCGAACTTGCGATATAAAACTTAGAATGCCTACTTTAAATTTCGACTTTAAATCCAAATTCCGACTTATTAAACTCGGAATTCCTACTTACACACTTCTTTTCTTATCACTTCATGACATACAATGGCGTACAATAGTTATTTATGCAACAAGTGCATAAAGTGGTATTTTTTTCACAACTGGGAAGCTTGACCGCACGAGCCGCAGGCGAGTTGGTTGGATCATAATTGGTTGGATCATAAACCCAAACTTTGCATCCTTCTTGTAAATCCCGGGAATGAGCCTTCTTTGGATTGCTTGATTTACTTCCGCTTACGAAGAACTGCACTATCGTTCTGGTGTTCCTCAACTCATCGACTTGGTTGATGATCACGGAACCACGGCTGCTTGGTTAACCGTACACCAAGTTACAGTGTAGCTGATTCTCTTTTCCTAATCTCATCGGTCTATATACACATGCAGGAGACTATCTAAAGGAGACTTAAAACTATCTAAGCGGAGAAATAAAATTAAGAGTTGAAAATATTTTTGTTCTATCACGCAAGTGGGGGATGTCACCTCATCATCTGCAAGACCTGCTAAGAGAGCATTAGCAAAATTTGAATCTCTTTATTCTGCTAATTCCTGTTATTTTATTGAAATATTAAGGAAGCTGAAATTGTGAGATAACAGTTGTGTAAAAATAGCATTTTCCGCCACTTTGGATTTTACATGTAGGATTAAACGGGGATTAAGTTAAGCATTGCAGGGAATAGCAGACGAGATACTTCAAAGCTGGAAGTTATTACTAAAGCTGAATGTGGCGGGAATAATTTCCAGGAGTCCGGGGAGTCCTGTGTCGGTATTTTTTATTGCGGACAGAAGCTTAAATGTACATGATTTATATCCAGAAGTTGGTAAAAGAGCTGCGGAAAGGATACACACCAACGAGACAAGTACAAAGGCTCGGTGCGGGTGGTAAATTCCGATGGTTAGAAGGGGTAGATAATAAATGAAGGAGATTTCGGGAATTTAATGTCGCTTGTTGAGTTTTATTAGGTTTTGCGTTGAAATTTCAAAGTGGGCATGATTTTTACTGATGAAATGTCAGGATTTTGCATGTAAAAAATTTGTGGTTTGGATTTCTCTCTTTGAAATTTGTAGGTAGGTAGGTTTATTTTTCCGCAATCGGTTTTTATTTTATTTTTATAAGAGGTTTAACATGCTAATAAAACATTAGGAATTACCAGAAAATGCCAGAAGTTTTAGGTAATGCCAGGAATTTTTTAGGGTTGGTAATATTCTGTGGATATTTCAACAATCCCTAGATGTAGGGATATTTGAGGAGAAAAAAGAAGCGATGATCGAATAAGTGCATGGAATTCAGGTAGTTTTGACATCAAATGAAACTTATTGTGAGGCAAAACGAACGATTATTGTTAATTAGGTAGTGCCTTTAATTATGAGCGATTAATTGAACATTGTTATTAGATCATCACCAATACATTACATAACGTTCAGAAACACTCTCTGAAATACACTACGCACCAATAAATGTGTCACACCCCAAAACTTCACATGGTTTTGATTGGGGATAAATTTCGAAATTCTCACAGGATTTAGGTTTTTTTTCGTATGTCATCAGCCTTATTTTCAATTTTTTGACTTTATTGGATTTAAACTCGAAAAAAAAACTGTCAATAAATTTTCTTCAGGGGATATGTGAAGGCGTGAAGAGCCACCCG
Source organism: Malachius bipustulatus (assembly GCA_910589415.1). Lineage (NCBI taxonomy): Eukaryota > Metazoa > Arthropoda > Insecta > Coleoptera > Melyridae > Malachius > Malachius bipustulatus. The sequence goes on along the minus strand of OU342631.1, from coordinate 30,134,565 downwards.
AGGTTTTCGTACTTCCGTTTTTCAAATAAAATTTTCTTGCGAGTAAACCGTACCTGAAGAATATATTTTTAGTATTTTTTTATGGTTTGACAAGGTTCGGTCAGCTCCAAAATTTGATTTTTTTTTCGAACCTTATTAAACCAGACCTTAGAAAAAAAATCGAGCTGACCTAGCTTTGCAAAAACCGAATGTTCGAGCTGACCGGGCTTTGTATACGAGTATATAGCCTGAAATTAAAAAAAAATGAGCTGACTGGACTATGTAAAAAGGGAATTTTCGAGCTAACCGGAGCTTGTCAAATCAGATCTTGCAAATAAATTTGTTTTTGCTGACGGGACCTTGCAATAAAAATGAGCTGAGTGGACTGTGTCAAACCGGATCTTGCAAAGAATTGAGTTAGTCGGATTTTCGAAAAAATAAAATTTTAAACCTGACCGACTTTTGAAAAAATTGATATGGAAAAAAAAATTGAGCTGACCTTGTCCTCTGAAGAATTTCCACTTCACTAACTTTGCAATTCACGAGCCGCAACTGAAAGATATAGGTACCTAGCTAAACTGAAAAAATATCTATTTTTCAGCTTTTTTAGCATATTTCAGTAATGACTGAAATTTTTATGAATTTCGTTTTAAATTCTTAATAAGTAGTACGAAATTGTGCCACCTTCAACTTAACCGACCTCGTACCTCTTACCTTTTTCGAGATCCCAAAAGTGAGCACCAAATTATAAACCACCCTGTATATCTAGTCAGTACATGCAACCCATTACCTTACAAAACATATAAAAACAAAGTAGGAAAAAAATTCCGTCTGGATATTTCGTGATGAGAATTTAAAATTGCTTTAGACATTTACTTTTCATAATGTGTCCGTTAAAATTTTGTTAACATCTCGGGGCAGTCAGTGAAGTGTAAAAATGACCACCTCTTCGCAAAAAATTCACAAAGCATAATTACGCTGCTACTCTTATCCACGCTCTCATTTCTGGATTTACCAAGAAAATAAGCCGTAAAGGTAAAAGTAATTACTCTCGTGTACATTAAAAAATTAGCCTTAACCACTGGAAATTAATTCATTTCGCATTTATCATCACCCCATGTGATAGATCAAGAGTCTCGCGGGTACAAGATATCTGGCTCCTGGCGGAAATCATGCATGTCATTAAAGTTTCCCGACACGCATAGCGAATTTGTTTTGCTTCTCACTTCAAAGTATAATATATTCAAAAGTATATAATTCTACTCACATCAATAATTATTATATACGGGGACGCTTACATGTATGAAAAAAACTCTCTTGTCAAAACGGCTGCGGATATCCCATTATTAACATTAGCAATACCATCTTGTTTTTTTTTTTATTGTATTTTTTAATAAGATATAAGATATATAAGATATAAGATAGACATCTACATATCCATCGTGGGTAAAAAAAGCCACTCGCGCATTAATATCTCAAAAAAAAATAGCTCACAAGAAATATAAAATCTCACAGTCTTCGGTTGACTATATAACATTCTCCAACTTGAGGAGTAGAGCCAGAGAATCACTGGAATCGGACAGGAGGTGGTTCATTGACAACGTCGAAAATAGCATAGTTGAAAGACCGCAGTACTTCTGGACATACATTCGAAAAACACGCAATGAAACTAACATACCCAATTGCATGTCATATGATGGTAAGCTTGGTGAGAGTGAAGACCGCGTGTGCGACTTGTTTGCCAACTTCTTTGAATCGAACTACAGACGCGAAACGTTATCCCATACAGATCGCTTCGCAAATCCCGTCGCCACTGATGATATGTGTACCGCCCAAATGAGCAATGTCGACATCTCGGATGCTATTAATTCGTTGAAGTCAAACGGTAGCACTGGTCCTGATAAAATACCCGCGGTATTCCTACAGAAATGCTCAAATAATATTCTTTTACCACTGCATATCATCTTCAACAACTGCATTAAAAACGGAAAATTTCCCACTCAATGGAAAATATCGAATATTATTCCTATACACAAATCAGGCTCCAGAACCGAAATCACAAATTACAGACCGATTTCCATCAACAGCAATCTTTCTAAATTGTTCGATATCATTTTAACAAAAATTTTAACATCTCACATTGTAGACTATATTATTCCTGAACAGCATGGCTTCATTAGTGGCAGATCTACCGAAACCAATCTTATTATCTTCACAGATTTTATTAATAAATCCATCGAAGAAGGCTTCTCTGTTGATTGCATCTACACTGATATGGCAAAAGCCTTTGACCGCGTCCCTACTGATCTATTGATTTACAAACTTAAAACTCTTTATAGAATAGGAGATCCCCTGTTATCTTGCATCAGTGATCTTCTGTATGGTAGAACGCAGCAGGTGGTTGTTAATGGTCACACATCTTCCCCTATCGTTGTTACATCCGGCGTTGGTCAAGGAACTCACCTGGGACCTGTATTGTTCTCGTTGTACATAAATGACCTAAAGTCTGTACTTAAAAACTCCCATTTCCTACTTTACGCTGATGACTGTAAGATCTTTAGGTGTGTGACTTGTGCTGACGACCGATATACTCTACAAGACGACATCAACCTGTTTACTGAATGGTGTGATAATAACGGCCTGACGCTTAATATAAATAAATGTAAATATATGACCTTTTCACGACAGAGATTCCCGGAAAAATATGACTATTATATAAAAGGTATTAAGGTAAATACAATAACATCCATGAAGGACTTGGGAGTGTACATGGACCCAAAACTCAATTATCAGCGACATGTGGATCATATAGTCACAAAAGCATCAAGATTATTGGGTTACATTAGTCGCACAACTAGATCTTTCTCCAGCTCTCGATGCGTTCGAGTGCTATTTACGGCACTAGTTCGCCCAATTTTGGAATACTGCTCTGTGATCTGGACTCCCACTTATCAAATCAACATTGATCGTATTGAGAGAATCCAGAAAAAATTCATAAATCTATTATGTTACCGGTATAACATTCCATACAACTCAAATGATTATCCTAATTTACTAAAATCTCTATCACTACTAAAGTCTCCATACCAGACGCATGTACAACGACATCATGTTCGCCTTCAAATTACTAAACTCAATTATAAAATGTCCTGAGGCACTGCGGTTATTTACAATTTTTGCTCCCTCCAGCGACAGCTGAGGCAACTACCACTGCTTGAGGTTGAGTTCCATAGGACCAACTATGGAATGCACTCCTCAATTACCAGGATATCGAATTCGGTTAACTCGCTTGACCTGAGATCACAAAAGCGGAATCTTAGTCTAAGATCTTTCAAGGTGGCCTTGAAGACCTCTATATATAAATGACAAATCTTATGCTATGTTCGTTATACCGAGTGACAAGTTTCAAAGCAGAACATAGGCGAATAGCATGGGAAATCACATATTTGCAGTTTATTTCTCACCACTTTTATCTACAAGAACGGTAATGGTGTCTATCGAAAGAGAATTGTTTTCTGAGCATGCTGATACCAAATACTTAATGATTAACAGTTTTTTTTTATCTTTTTTTATCATGCCAGAAGAATTTAAACTTTTCAAAATTAAAAGATGAGCAGCCATGACATGCTAAATTCGGATAAATTTTTCGCTGTCAAAGCAAATATTTTCAATTATTTAATTTATTTTAATTCTGATTGAACATCACTAAACAACTACGAAAATCCTCATTTACCATCATTTTGTTTTACCAAAAATTGACTATGAAAAATAAACACGTAAAATAATTGAACTAAAACGATAACTAAGTACAACAAATATTCAAATAGTCCTTAATTTTGAAATTAATATTCCCACCCTTTTATAAATTGTGATTCGGACTTGTCCGAGTTGTTGGTTATTAACGAGTGCACATTCGGCAATGACTAGCTCTGTAAATTTTGTTTTTGGTAACCCCAAGATCCCAAGAAAAATCACAACAAGGATAAGCTGCTAAATCGGGAGATCTATGACCGGCCAGTTAATAATACCACGACGATAAAAACGCGTCCCGCATTAGAATAGCCATTATTATTATTCATTGACAATCTTTTCAGGGAAACGCGTATTGGTAATAAAAAATTTGTTTTGACAGTAACAAAATTATTCTAATTAGGCATATCATTGCCGCTCACACTTTTAATTTTGGAAAAGTTTAAGTTCTTCTGGCATGATAAAAAAGCTGTTAATTATTAAGTATTTGGTATCAGCATGCTAAGAAAACAATTCTCTTTCGATAGACACCATTACCGTTCTTGTAGATAAAAGTGGTGAGAAATAAACTTCAAATATGTGATTTACCATGCTATTCGCCTATGTTCTGCTTTGAAACTTGTCACACGGTATGTATAGTACTAGTTGTTTTATTTATTTATTTATACTGTATTTTAGTTTTAGTTTTTGTTTGGTTTAGTTTAGTTTATTTTATTCATATTCTTAAATGTGCGCTTATATGTAAGATGGCAAGTCCGTTAATTAAATTGAAATTGAAATTGAAAAAAAAAATTGAAATTGAAATAAAAAAAATACACTATTGAGGACGACATCACTTTTCGAAAAACACCCAAACTCATCGAATGTCCACCGATCATGACCCCCAGATCACGAAAAAGTGGTTTTCCAAAATTCACCTGCCCACGATATACTATATATTATTTCTCCAAAAACGCGAAATTTCGATTTTCAAAACGCTCCTGTAGCTTTATCTTTGAAGATTAGTGAACGAAATTTTGGATCCTTATAAAACTTTGGAATGATGTTAGATTTTCGTTGAAAAAATTTCCAAAAGTCGAGTCACTTCTACAGGGTGTCCCTTCAAAATTCCAGAAATCCGGTTCTTGTGGTATCATTTCAGGTCGCAGTTTTCAATCTAGGAGGCTGAAATTTTTGTGGGAGTAAGATATCTACAAGGAGTGGTCTGGTATTGCACTTGAGCAAAATCGGCCAAGCCGTTTCAAAATGGCAGCCATTTGAATTTTTTGAAAATTTGCTATTTTTTGAGTCTCTGTATGAGCAAGTTGGCAATAAAACTTCAAAATAAAATTAACAAGATTGGAAGAAAACTATTTGAAATTTGAATTAAAGCAATAAAATTGGCATTATTTATATTAATAAGCCAGTGGCGTGGGTAGGAGAAGGGTAAAAATGTCTAAATTTCTATAACCGTTTATGAGTTCATTTCTAAACAAATTGAACTGAAATTTTCACAGTAGGCAAGTACACTAATATCCTTTAATCCTTAAAAGTTTCAAGAAGTAAATAAGAAAAATGGCGGAGATATTAATATTTTTTTCATATGATGTTTATTTCTCTAAAATTTTAAAACCGCTGCTGTAGGTTCATATTTAAGGATTAGTGAACGAAATTTTTTACCCTTGTGGAACTTCGAAATGACATTTGATTTTCGTAAAAAAAAAATTCCTAAAGCTGCGTTACTTCTTACAGGTGTCCCTCCAAATTAAAAACAAAAACCGTCTATGAGGCACGGTTTCTGGTCGCAGTTTTCAATCTAGGGGGCTGAAATTTTTTTATGAGTTAATAGCCGTAAGCAGTCGTCTGGTACTGTATTTGAGTAAAATCGAGCCGTTTCAAAATGGCGGCCTTTTCAATTTTAGAAAAAATTGCCAGATTTTGAACCCCTATAGGTACCTACCTACCTATAAGCAAGTTAGAAAAACAAATTTAAACCAAATTAACACGATTGGAAGAAAATTATTTTTTCCGCAAGCGTTCTAAAATGCGGCAATTATCATACTGTACACACCTTGTAGAACGATCTCATTATGTTACTAGTAACAATATTTTCATTATTGTCCTAGCTTAATAATAATTAACGTATGACATCGTCAAAATACATTGAATTCGGACAACTGGAAGTACCCGCGGATTATCTAGCTACTATTGCTACGCTACGACTATACGCTTTCTAATCATGGCGAGTGCTGTCAATCTAGCATAGGGTTAGAGTTCAATGTTCAATGACAAAATGTGTTATTGACATTGACTTAATAAACGTCAACGCAATTTTTTTAATTTTAATTAATAATTATTCTGAGTGACACTATTAAATTAAAAAGTAAATTATAAAATCTACGGTGCATTATAGTTTGTGTTGCAGTCCTTTATAAAATATAAATAAATAAATTCAGAAAATTTTATGTTTCAATACTACGCTTGCGGAAAAAATCGTATAATGTCACTTGGAGTAGAATGCTCATTTTGTGTTTCGCTCAATTATTGCACTGCCTCGGCTTCGCCTCGGCTGCAATAATTGCGCTCAACACAAAATGATCGCCTTCTACTCCTAGTAACATAATATACTATTAAATTTGAGTTAATGCAGTAAAAATAGCATATTTTTCATTAATAAGCCAGTGGCGTGGGTAGGAAAAGGGTAAAAATGGCTAAATTTCTATAACCCATTATGAGCCTTTTTTGAAGGAATTGAGCTGAAGTTTTTCCAGTAGACAACTATATGAAAAACCTCTAACTCTGAAAAATTTCAAGAAGCAAATAAGAATAATGGCGGAGATATTAGAATATTTTTACATGATGTTTATTCCTCTAAAATTTCAAATTTTCGGTTTTCACAATTCCCCTTTCACTTTTTGCGAATTTATTAAAGGTAGTGTAAAGAATAGTATTTTTAAGTAAAGTTAGCCAGTGGCGGACACAGAAAAAGGAAAAAAAAATAAATTTGCCTTTTTTTTATTTTGTTAAATTTAAAAATCTAATTCTAAGGCACGTTTTCAAACTAAATGAAATGAAATTTTCTCAGTAAACTACTACGCTAATATGACCTGACTATGGAAAATTTCAGAAAGCAAATTTAAAAAGCGGTGAAAATATTCATAATTGAATCGCATAAAAATACACTATTTCTGCGATTGATGCGCAAGAAGGTTTTTTTTTTGTATAGCAACATAATCCTACAATGAATATATGAGGTACTTATAATAGAAAGTTTATTTTTGATTTTACAACCACGTACAAGTTCTGATGTAGTAAAGTATGTACCTAGGTATATAAAAAAATTGTTTAACCAACTTTAATCTAACCCTCATACCTAATAATACCTTCGATATAAAAGTTAGATTGTTCCGAAGTTCTTTGTAACTAAATTCCGCATTAAGTGAGAACCTCAAAAGTACAGTTATTCAGAATTTGTTTAGAAACTTTTCTTGAGTTTCAGGAAAAGAATAAACTTCAATTCAAATCATCGGAAAATAAACTTATTGGCCTCCAAAAAAGTCAAGAAAATTTCAACCGCTTTGAAACCTGAAACGCCCAATTTGAACGAGCTTAATTTGATAAAGCAAAAACGCAGAATTGCTGCATCTCGCATGGACTAGATCACCGATGTAAAATAATTTTCAAGGTGCGCTAAGCGAATTTTCCCACTAAGCGACTTGTCAAAAGAAGCGGAGAGTGCACTAAAAGTACACAAGTTAACCGAATATTTCTACATATTGGAACTCGTAAAGAATGTTGTGTTACGTTGAAGTTCACTTTACAGCAGTGTTGGTGTTAGTGATGCAAATTTTTCACCTCTTCTTTAAAAATACATTTCTGTTCCCTCGAGAATGTTAATATTCTTTACACATAACTTTCCATGCATAAAATAACTGTAAAATGATGATTTATATTCCGGACGTGGACGAAGTTGCCGTATGGACTGAAAAGGTTAATCAATATTAACATAATAATTAGATTACTTTATTATACAAACGATATTCTTGGAAATACAAAATACAATCAACGCTCTTCGTTTTCAAAATTAGCCAAGTCAACTCGAAATGTTTTATTAAATCAAATTCAGCTCCAAAAATAGAGCAATTATTTCTTCTTATATGTGTAGCTCGTATGTATTAAATATTCCGTGGCATACAAAACATGGCCTAACAATCCATCATTATGGAGGATCGTGCTTAGTTCATAAATGCCAGAAACTTTTGCAACTCGCCAGGAGAAGTTCATTAATTACCGCAGCGGGATCGAGGTCCGTTGATCAGTGATAAAATGTTTATTGTTACAAAAATTAGAAGACCTGACCTCCTTTCCATTCTTGGCTGCTGGTGCTACTACAAGAACAGGTGTTAAAAATCTTTGCCCTACGAAACTCTATTTGAATTGCACCTCATGAAGAATTTTGCGAAATAGGAGAAATTCTCTTCTTTTAAATTGAATAGAAACATGCCTTATACGGAAATAATCCCTGTTTTGGTTCGTCCATTCACCAGAAATCTTTCCCGTCCTACAAACTCGTCTTAGGAAAAAAATTGCATTTGCGCAAAACTGTAAACAATCAGAATTTTTCATTTTATAACATTTTTACGTAACGCAAATTAATTAAGATCAACGACATATTCGTTAAAAAATGTGCAAAGAACATTCGTTTTACTTCAATTTTATGGTATTCAGGTATATTTTATAGGTGTTTTTGCAATAGAAAAGGACGATTTAAGAAATTTCTCGGTAAAACACCACTTTTGAGTTGGCACATGTTTTTTAACGTGGCTCCCCCGAGAGGCCTAGTCCGCGTTTTTTCATCCTATATCTTGTCAATGTTATCGTCGTCGGTTGTCGGGGTCAATTCCCTCGCTTTACTTTTCGTCGATTTCTGGGTAAAGCTACCATCGTTGGAAGGTCGTCATAATCTTGTAACGTTCGTTTCTCCGTTAATTATTAATTTATATCTTTCTTTTTCAATTTTATTTCGTAAATCTAACTTCGAGATAGAAAGGAAAATTAATAAACCAAAATATATTTGCGTTGGTGAAATTCTTTAAGAATTTATTCCGAGTATTTTTTTTTCAATAACTCCCTGTCCTTGAGCGACCAGAGACTAGTCGAGGAAAGCATCCGGCCCGTGTATCCGTAGATGTGGCCAGTTAGCATAAGAGCCGTAGTTCGAGCGGATAATGCCAATAAATTCAGATACGGTAGGTAATTTTATTTAAAGAGTGGACTATTAATCAAATTGACTGGAGGACCTGTTAGATTCGTGTTAGAGTCAGTGAGAGAAAAGGTTTTGTTCTGGATACTCGGTCACGGCACGAGTAAATAATAGTTGAGCGGTCGAATTAATTCATTTTATTTTCTTGAATAGTTCCATTTTTAATGCTAACAAATGCAAGTTATAAGTGAATCGAAGTACCCAGAAAATTAATTATTTGTGATCCTCTGCGTCAATGAGAGCAGATAGCGGCTTACACAGAGGGTTGGCTTTTAGGAACGCGTTTTGTGAAAAAATGGTCTTAAGAAATCATCTTAGGAAATGGTTCTAGTTTTATTCTTTTTGCCCACACTTCACAAGAAAGAAGCCGCTAGGCATCCAGTTTTCCTGAAGTCAATGTGAGTCATTAACTTTTAATTAAAAATATTTTATTTGAAATTTATGGGTGAAAAGAGTGAATTTCGGAGAAATCATTTCCATCGTCATCATTGGAGTCTTCAGCGTCTTCCTTCACGTTCCTGCAGCATACGTTCCATAGGATATGATGTCCAATATTCCAGACCCCGTCAAGCGCATTTTTCTATTCTGCAAGCCACTTTTGAACTTCGTAATATGTCCCTAGGGAATGCCGGCGTTCTGCTGAGCTCGTAGGAAGCAAGTGCGATAAGTCGGTAGGTACCTGAACGTACAAACATTTTATATCTTAACTGATCAATAGATGAATCGGATTATTTCCTTCTGAACAGTGCAATCAACCCTAGGAATAATTTTGTTCCTTCCCGAAGATGAACATTTTTTCCAACGACGTCAAGTATTTTCCCATTCCGCAGATAGCAGACACGGTGTCGCATCGAAAAAATGAGTGCATGAAAAGTACGTGCTCCAGCAAATCTGAAAGAAGCTGCTCGTAGAATGCATTATCGATGCAGTTGCTCCCTTTTCTGGATTATGGCGGAATAAAATCTTGGAGCTATTTCGATTGCCGTTTTAACGATGTCCATGTTCGCATCCTCCCAAGCTTGTCTCACTTCAAATCCATAATTGTTCAAATGCTTCTTCAGTAGGTATCTCGATGACGTTCTTTTTATTGCGCTCATTGGCGAGAAAATTTTTCCTAACTCAAACATGATGTGGAAGAAAGTTTAAAGAAAGTTGAGATATGTAAAAAATCTTATCGAGACATTTAAATCGTTCTTTTCTATCCAAAACCACTTGAAATACATACCTGAAAAAAATATACCTGAATACCTTAAAATTAAAGTAAAACCCGTGTTCTTATAGCATAGACTTAACGAATATGTCGTTATTCTTCATATATTTACGTTGCATTAGTTACAAAAGCAAGAAATGCAGCGCTAACCGCGAACGTGTCAAAGCTCGACGCGCGAATGGCAAACAAAGGCTTGAAAGTAGCACAGTAATAAATAAAGCAAATTCGAGCGTGATTTGACGGGCGAGGAATCAACCAATCGGGATGATTTTTTTTTCTAAACGCTGGAAATTGACTCTAGTTTGAATTGATGAGCGGTGACATAGAGAGGTGATTATAGTTAAAGAATAAATCACCTTAACTTTAAATTTTCATTGGGCATCTTTTGAGTCTCAATTTGAATGTTTATCCCCATCGCTCTCACCCCCACAATTGTGGTCATATTTTTTTTAAATTGGACACCCTATATATTTTTGTATTTTCAAATTTCCTGAGAAAATCCAGTAAGAATGGTTTTTACAGTTGCAGTTTAAATTGAGTAGCTTATGAGTTAAAAGTAAATAAAAATCGCAATTTTCCATTTTGAAAGCAGTGTACTGCGGAAACGGCTCGAAATATCGGAAAATGGCTGGCATGTGCCTATCTTAACTTTTCATGTGTTACTGTACAGCGAACTTGAAATTTGAAAAGTTTAGATAGGGACATTTAAGCCGTTTTCCGATATTTGGAGCCGTTTGCTATGTACACTACACTGCTGTCTTGCTTTCAAAATGAAAAATTGCGATTTTCATTTGTTTATAACTCAAAAACTACTCAATTTAAAGTGGAACTGTACTGGATTTTTTCGGGAAATATGAAATGCAGGGTGTCCTATTTAAAAAAAATATGACCCCAATGGTGGGAGTGAGAGTGCGGTGGAGGTAAAAATTCAAATTCAGACCTAAAAAATGCCAAATAAAAATTTGAAGTTGAGGAGTGTGAGCTTTTTTTTCAAAAACGGTTTTTCTCTGAATAGTGAATTTTATTCCATAAGTATGCGCGTTCTACACTGTGCGACAGATAATAAAAAAGTTGCCAATTTTATCAAATTACTACCGAGAAAATCAATTTTTACAACCAGTGGCGTATCAAAACGTAGCAGGGAGCAAAAAATAACTGGTGCAATTTTTTTTATAAAACTACTACATCAAAAGTGGCACTGCCAAAAATGTATATGTGTACCAAATTTTAGATTCTCTATGTTAGTTCCTAAACAGCCTGTATTGAAGTTACGCTAGCACTAGCCAATATTGATGAACGAAAAATGAAGCCAAAAATTGATGTTGATAGGGAAATCTCAAAAGGAAAAATGAGAGTTCTATATACTGTAACCAAAATTCCTCAAAATTTTCGAATAATTGCAACAGGTAATTATTGAGGAGTACAAAAAAAGCGATTAAAGTACAGGGTCTTTCATTTGTCAGTACAGAAAACTCTAGACAAAATTCCTTGATAAATTATTAGGGGGAGGGGTTCCTAATTCTATTATCATTGGGTAAAAAATTCTTTCTTTTTCGGAAAAGCTATTTTTGGTTTCACCTCGTATAGGTGAGTAAATAATTTCTCTAGGCTTTTGATTTGTACTTTTGTGACACTGCAGAAACACTTCCAAGAATAAAATTTCCCACGTAGTTTATAATAAAAAAAATTCTCAAAAGTTTCCAACTTTCTAAAGGACCTTGTAAATACACATAGCAATCTAGCCAGCATTAATTAATTAAAAGAGACCGCGATTTTCCAACTTCTCAACGAATCCACATCGCTTCCCGTTTTGTCAGAATTACATCTCCCAGCTCAAATAAACGAGTTTCCAGATACAGCGTATAATTAAACTTGACAGTTATTCTGGCAGATGACTTTATGACAAGCATGATGAATCCTTCTTGGGATGAAATATTCCGGAAGCGAAATCTCCCGGGGTCCAATATGTGTGTTAATTAATGCAATAAATTGCCTAATTGTGACATCGCCGTCCCTTCCACTAAGCATTTGCTCGTTAAATACCAACCTCAAGTTTGTTCACTTACTTGTAGTAGCACTTGTACCTTAGGAATTGCTGAAATTTCCATAAGTGGTCGCCCAAATTTTAATTTCCTCATCTCTGCGGGTTCAAACAAGATGCCTCGCATAGTGATAGGTAGGTATTAGTCTTAATGCTAGCGGAATGTATCTGTATGATGAATGTGTCTACATTTTTATTAGTTACCTAATGTAACATTTTATATCAATTCAAGCAACATGATTTTGTCAGATTGCTTTCGTTAAAATTATTCAAAGCACGCCACCCCTAGAGCAAAATTTATTCACGTTTTAGATGATTTAACTGATAAATTTTATTCAACGTGATCAACCGTTTAATATACCTTCTTACCGTATATTCTGTGGAACCAAAAATAATATAGGAAGTACTTACTTTAATATCGACATATTGATCACTACCAGGCTTAATTTTCAATTATTCTTTAAGCCTGCCGCTTGCGACTTGGAATTACGAGCTCGTAATTTTCCCATCTCTCAGTTTTATATATCTACAAGTTCCTTCATAAAAAACATTTCCTATGATTTATAAAATCATTAGGGAGAACATTTCATTTGCCGTTCTTTTAAACACTATAATTTATTATTTATTTATAATTAGCATAACACCATCAACAAAACACTTATTCAACAAAAAGTGGTTTTGTAACATTAATAAACCGAGATGGTAGAAATTATCTCGACCGTAAGTCTAGAATTGTTCATGATTGTGTCTAATTCGTAGAATATATAGGCATACACATGGAATTATTTTATCTGAACGTTTGTCAAAATTTACGTATTTTAACGCACACTTTTTGACATGGCTGCAGACAAGGTTTGGAGATACTTTTTCTAAAAATATGTTTTAAAACGCACCTCCTATGAAATTTTAGAATTTTTCTCGTCACATTTAGAAAATGTTTTGTCACTTCAATTAACAAGTATAATTCGTAAAGTTAATATTTCCTCTTGAAATTTAATGGCACTATGCGATTTGCAACGTATGACGTTATACTTACACGGACTTTGAAATTCTAATAAATGTAGGCTCTGATGATGGTTCTTGTAATCAGAGACAGGTTGTCACAGAGCAGGTAAAAAAAATAGACATGGTGAGATGCAATTCCTTTAAGGGTGGTGTAAATTCAATTTTGGAACTTTGAAAAACTTCTACTCGCAGCGGATCACTGCGCAATTTTAGGACTTTTTTCAATTTCTGCTCTATAAGCCATAAGCCATGCGTTTTTTGACAAACAAATTTGAGAACTTTTCAAAATTATTTAAATTTATAACAATTCAAGTACAGTCGCAGCTCTATAAAGCCAGGGACCAATCTATGACCCTTCAAAGATGGTTAATTTTTCTCCAAAATTGACAATTTTAAATTTTCCTCCCGTACCGACAAAAATTTTGACAAAATCGCTCGTGGCATGAGAAAAGTAATTGAAAATAGTTGTAGTCCGCATTTAATTTGCTTTCATTTTAGCACAAAACAAAGTCTGTGAGACTGTTAGTTCACTCACAATCTCGAACAAAAAACAAGAAGAAGGTTATTGAAGAATTGAGAGATTTTCTAATTGAGTGTGAAACGTGGTCTCAAACTCAATAAAAATGAAAAAGCCGGATGAATTCAGTGTTCACGATGCTCCCAGAAAGAGATACACAGCTTGACATAATGTTGACGCAAGTGGTCATCGTGGAGGCGATCAAATTTCTCAACCCCACCCATGACCTCAAGAATATCAGACTCTATGCGTCTCCAGAGCATTTGCTTCCTTTGTACCAAGGAAATTACTGAGAAGTTTCTCCAGCTCCAAAAGGAACTTACAAAGTCACGCAGATCATCCATCGCCTTATACTTTTCTTATACTTTTAACCTTGTTGCAGCTGATGCTAAATACCATAAATTATGCCCCATAAGTTATATAACCTGCCACCCAACGTAGAACAGAAGAAATACCCAGAATCCAAGAATGACCCAGAGTGCAAGGAATATCTTGTTGACAACAGGGTGAATGCGAGTTTTTCTTGAATTGATCAAATCAAAAGCGAATACAAACCTGGCATCAGAACTGCCAGTACCCACCTCCAGACTCACTTTTGCGATAAGATCACTTTTGGAGAGATTGATCGTGGTCTCAGTCATCGGGTAATCATGCGTTTCACAGATGTTGGACGAAAGATTCTTAATGACGGTTGGTAGAATGAACCGTGAATAACAACCCTGAAGAAGAGGCCATGAGAGTGGTGATAAGCGCAGCAGAGATAATATTACAGGACATCGTTCAAGAGTATGTGATACAACTAAATATCCTCAATTCGACGATTTTCTTCTAGAAGCGGATTCTGTTGTTCCAAAATTGTTGCAACTCCTTGTAATGTACATTTTGTACTTACTGGCTAAATGCCAGCGACCCGGAGACAACCGCGTTGCGCGCGTCGCATGAGTGAGTGATGATGATGGCTTTTAGTTCGGTGCAAACTATAGTTCGACTGCCGAGTTTCGTCGACCTCGACTGTCGAGTTTCGATCCTGTACGCCGATACCTGAGATCTCACCTTTCTTTTTCTCTCTTGGAATTCGCTTGAAGAAGGTCGTTTTGGCAAACACCTGCAATTTTCACCAAAATGGCGTCGTGAACTTTCACGTAAAATATTATAAACATCGTCTGTGTTTTTGGCTTGCTTTTCTTGTGGGAGCAAGTTTTCTTACGGGAGCAAGTTTTCTTACGGGAGCAAGTTTTCCTACGGGAGCAAGTTCTTCTACAGGAGCAAGTTTTCCCTACTGGACCGACGTTTCATACCGGAGCACACTCTTCATACCTGAGACCACTTTGCCGATTGGACAACCTTTGTCTTCGTACCGAAGTGCACCTGATCCAGGGGCACACATTGGTAGTACTGGAGCTGCTGATTTGACTCCCGCAGCAGCTGAACCTGAGCCACCCAGAGCCCCGGCTGAAAATCTTCATCCTCGCACAGGAGAGCCCTACGAAGATAAGTGCCTTCACTGGTCCAATTTTACCACCCCTTTCATTCGGCTGATCTCAACGTTTTTTTATTTTGTTAACCGTGCTCAAGATTATGTGATACTTAGTAGCTGTGATTTTTTTAAATAAAGAGTACCTGTTGTTCTGCTGACCCGCTTGTTATAATTGTTGGCCCTCTTAGATTGGCAACTCAACCCACGACCCTTGTTGTCTTTTATTTGTCTCATGCTCTCGACGATTATTTTTCCCCTCTAGGGTAAAATAATTCGTTGAACTATTTGAACACATTGTGATGAAATACAAACTTGAGTCCCATTCACGAATGTTGTAAAAAGAAATGTGTTTCAATTCCTCCATGAAATGCAGATGTAAATGTTAACACACCGGATGGAAACAACACTTTTCATGAAATGGGTGGTATTATAATCATTTCACCCTAGAGTGCTGTACTACCTGACACAGCGATTCCTCGTTTGATAAAAAACTATTTATGCACGACCGACGTTCCAGGTCTTCGCGAAGACTGCGACAAATGCAAAGGTTAATCTGAAATCTGACACGTTTACCCCCAACCACCGAGGCTGTCACTTTCCATGCGTTCCGCACTTACCACCAAGCGCAATAGTGGCTGGGGGAAGAGAACGACCCCACCGAGTGGGGTTTGGAAATGAGCTCCTGCGGCCTCATCTCACTAACAACTCACAAGAGGAAGCCCCACCACAGCTTACACCACTGCAAATGTAAGATGGATTGCTTGGAGACGACGTGCACTTGCCTGAAAGCCGGGCTCAAATGCTCAACTGCGCAGAGGAATTTCTACATTGTGAGTGAAATAATAATCTCACAAACTTCATTCTGTGCTTGAATGAAAGCAAATTAAATGTATTACAACTATTTTCAATGACTTTTCTCATACAATGGACTCGCTTATACATAAAACTTCAAATTATCGACTTTCGAGAAAAAATTACTATCTTTGAAGGGCCATAGCTTGATCTCTATAGAGTTTACAGAGCTACCGTTAGACTTGAATTGCTACAAATTTAATTAACTTTGAAAAAGTTCCTAGCAAATTTCACAGTTTTTCGAAGGTGCACATTAATTTGGATTCACACCACCCTAACTGGTCCATGCAGCATACTGAAAAACCATACCTACATCAAGCTTTGCAATTTCAAAATTTTTTAGTGTCAATTTTTACTGGCCTATTATTATATATCTCATACCACTTCAAGCTAGCCAGGAAATACTTCTTATATTTTCTGATACCCTTACTTTACGTAGAGTATATTATGTAACCCAGAGCAACAGAAATAAATTCCGATGTAGATCTACCCCACAGAGTAACGTGGTGAAAATCTTGTTGAATTCAAATCGTCCTAAACGACCCAGTGAATACAAACCAAAGCTATGTATTCACTAGAAGGCGCGACAGTGGAGGACACAGATGTAGAGGATCATCTGTTACTTTTTCCGGAACTACCTACTATACTGCATGCCGCGAATATCTATCAATCTTGGAGTGACAATCAGAAGCAACCTGTTCTGGAATTCTTGGCAAGCTTACGTCTTACAAGTCGACGCAAATTCAAAGAAGATGAGATTTATGAACTTATTCTCACAAAATTATTATTTTACATTACATTCAGGCGACTGTAGATTGAAGGTAATACTGGTAAAAGGTCTGCTACATATAATAAATATCTCGTAATATCCCCTGAATATTCCTAATATTATCCAGAGGAAATATGATCACACAAGGCATCGTAAATCTTATTGAAAGCTGCCCTAAAAGCAGCTTTGTCGCTTGGTGGGTCATTTATCGTTCCCTCTACTGCTTCCACAGGGATCGTACTTGATGATGATGCAGCTCGATGCACTTCAATGCACGTTTAATGCAAGAATAGTTTTTTCTCTCCAAACTTGCAATATTCAAACCGCTAACAATATAATAAATGGTTACCTAGAGGTAGAATAATTTTACATTTCTTCCCGTTCTCCAGTAGCTCTTCGTAATTTAAAACCTTCTTTTAATAACGTTACGAACTTCCTACTCGAGTTACCTAATTAGAAGTATTCCATTTCTAGAAGGACTATCTTCGAACTTTCAATCTAGTTGGAACTTTCTATCGATACAACTACCCAGAACTTCTATAGATACCAGAGATCGGGTCGCTCCAACCTTGTCTATCTATTACAATTTATTTCCAGTAGGTTCTGTTAAATTAATTTACATTGAAGGTCTCGAAGTCGCCTCCTTTGACCTTCGATCGTTCTACTAGAGACGAGACATAAATAGGTCGTCAGTATTACTGGAATTTCAACAGTTGCTTGAGGGAAAAGATGTTCTATACTCTGTATGTAAAGCTGTTATGATAAACCCACCTAACGCAGAAAAACTTATTTAATCCTAAAAGCCCATGCGCTATCTTTTACATAGTGGTATCATAGAATTCCTGAATTTTTTATTGCTATCCTACAAAATTGGATTGAAAAATTGTAATGTGATAATAGGTAGTATAGAGCTCAGGAAAATTTTTATTCGCTAGCCAATGGGATGTTTCTTTCTCGGCTTTCTAGGGCGCCAGTATCTTATTAAAGGCTTATTAGCCCTCGAGAAAGTATGTTTCGCATATTATTCCCTATTGCTCCAATCACATATTATGATACTTTCATAGTATCCTTCCCGCAAGGAGCAAAATTGCTCGTTTCTATGAAGTTTAAGAAATTCGGTCTTATTTTAGTAAAAAATACTTATATTTCACCTAATTTCGACTTTCAAGGATTTCGTGATATATTTTAGTCCATTTTTGGCTTTGAAGATATCTATCTAGCTAATAAATAAATGATGCAGAAATGTAGAAATCCAGTAGTAAATTTTGTAATTTATATTGGGTTATTTTTATGACTTGAAAGTTATACAGGGTGAGTTTTTTTCAATGTTTAGTACAGGGATCTCGTAAACTACTGCAGTTAGAGGAACGGTTAAATGGGGAAAGAAGTGCAGTTTTATGAGCTCAATTCGAAACAGCTTTTGTTTTTTTGAAAATCTCCATGGCTTCCTAGATATTTAACATAAAGTAAATTCCGCGGATTTCTTTACACCGAGATAGCAGTCTTATTATTGGGATTAGAGAAAAATCGTAAAGGAAAATATTTTAGACGATTTCATAGACAATAAAACGGCGTTACAATTTTTTTTATTTGTTGTGTCATTTTCGAGCTATGACATAAACTTGTGTTTTTTTAAATGCAAGTCATAGTTGGCTATGACATCATTCGATATGTCTTTTTTTCTAAATACAACAATATAAAACTCGATATCGTTTTTTCGGGAAATAAAAAAGTTAGGACGGTTTTTAATTTTATTTCCTCAAATACGTGGTATAGGCGCTGAATTTATAGTTAATTTTGAATTGAAAATCTTATATGAATTAATAGTTCAACGGGATAGCTAGTTTTCGCGAACTTAAAAAAAATATTACTTTAATTCTAATCTTTCAAAAATCTTGTAACAATACCTACCTACGCTGTAGAACTTTAGACTAAATATTCATATCAAAATTTGACGGTTGCTTAGCAACAGTAACAGAAACAGTGAAACTATAAAATTTGACAGTTAGTTACTTAGAGGCTTATAATTTCCATTGAACTTTAAGTATGAAGTCAGGTTTTGCAGAAGTTCTTAAATCGTATAACCTGCAAGGTGAATTACTAGTATGGAGTTTTCCAACCAAGAGAAGCGTGATATGATAGAATGTTATATTCAGTGTCAAAAGAATGCTGTCAGGGCTGCGGAACAATATTTTCGCAGATATTTTAATCGTCGTTAACCTTTTATATTCAAATGTTTCATAATATTTTCTAGAGTTACTAGATGGCTATTAGAACATTTGTAGTTAATTAAGTATAATTGTTTGCATAGAGGATTACAAATTATTCTGCAAAATTATCCATGTACCTGTAATTTCAAATTCAACTGAGGTCTATCAGTTATGCTTACATGGCCGCCTAGTTAAGTTGAAGAAATAAAATTAAAAACGGTCCTAACTTTTTTATTTCCCGAAAAAACGATATCGAGTTTTATATCGTTGTATTTAGAAAAAAAAAATATCGAATGATGTCATAGCCAACTATGACTTGCATTTAAAAAAACACAAGTTTATGTCATAGCTCGAAAATGACACAACAAATAAAAAAAATTGTAACGCCGTTTTATTGTCTATGAAATCGTCTAAAATATTTTCCTTTACGATTTTTCTCTAATCTCAATAATAAGACTGCTATCTCGGTGTAAAGAAATCCGCGGAATTTACTTTATGTTAAATATCTAGGGAGCCATGGAGATTTTCAAAAAAACAAAAGCTGTTTCGAATTGAGCTCATAAAACTGCACTTCTTTCCCCATTTAACCGTTCCTCTAACTGCAGTAGTTTACGAGATCCCTGTACTAAACATTGAAAAAAACTCACCCTGTATTAACCATACAATCGATAACAACAAATTGGGGTTGTAAAATAATTTCCCTATTTTTGCCTTGAAAGTCAAATTTACCAAGAGAGTAAAAATTGAGCTTTATATTGGACTATTTGACTGTATTGTTTACTTTCAAATTCATACCTTCAAAGTACTAAATAAACTACTTGTTGCATCTAGTGGATAATGGACTCTCCTCTCTCACTCGCGAATGCATTCGACCTAGCTTCGTAGGTAAAATTCCTAAATTTCTCTACGAATTTACGTAATCTCTATGTAAAATTTACGTAAACTAGAAGTAAGTTTTACGTAATGTATATTAGAAAATAAAATTTATGATTTCATTTACGTCGACTTTAAGTAAATTAAACATAAAATGCTACTTGGGTTGTCCCGTAGCTAGCTCAATGAAGAAACAGAAAAGGCCAGGCTTCAGCACCACCTACTTATTTGTTCATTGTCCGGTGTTCTTCAGGCACCTCCCGGTATGCAACACTTTCACAGAGCAAATTCTGCGATAAATTTAATTTTGATGGGAAGTGAATATAAACTACCTATGCTAAACAAAATTTAATCTGTTTATTAAAAACTCCAAAATAAAGACCCCCAAAAAATATTACTTTAGGACTTGTTCCAAGAGTTTTCCAACATAAAAAAGGTGCATTGCTTCCAAAAACAGGATCTTTAGTCCGGGGACTGTACGGCGGAAGTCAGCCACAGTCATTCGTCGATACGTCATAGTCGTAGCCAGTTGCAGAATCTTACACCCTGACCGTAAATATCGCAAAATGTCTTCGTAGAATGACGCAGCAGGTACGCAGAAGAGATGTTGGAATTGCTGTCAGACGATGCGCTTTGATCACGAGTGAGAGGCTCTCTTTTATTATCGAGGATGGTAAAAATCTTCATCTATGTTACCTATATAACGAGAGTAGAAAACGACATTTTTCGCACGAGCGGAAAAAGATACACACGACGAGATACTTGCAGCGAGTACGTAATTTCCGCATGTGCGAAATTGCCTTTTTAACTCGAGATTTTGTACTGTACTTCCTCTACTATTATACTGTACTATGCTTTTTCTACTCCTAATAGGATAAAGGAACGATGCAGCCACTTGCTACCCAACTTTCCCTATTTTTCAAATTGAATAGGAAGATTTAGGTATTAATAATCTATCTTTCGGCTTCTGAAAACATAATTAAATAACTAGCTCCTACCTAATCTAATAACCTAAATATTTAATTTTAAGATTAAACACATAGTTTCCACTTTTTCAATCTGCGAATATAAGACATCAGGAAGTAGGTACTACAGGGTGTCCCAATATTCCATGGACATGGAGCAACCACAGATTACTGAGGTAAAAAAAAGTCGCTCGGACCAAACTTATCTCTATACCAAAGTTGTTCGTTTGTCCGTTAGAGGACTTCAAAGTCTTTTGAAAATTTTAGTTTTTTTGAAATAGCTCAAAGTTGGCTCATTCCAATTCGATGAAATTTGGTAGGTAAATTTCTTATTAAAAGTACTAACTTCTGATGTACATGATAATTTGACGAAAACCCGGGAAGGGGTGAAACTACCCCTACCCTCCATTAAAATCGATCGTAATTGTTGATAGGGTAGCAGGAACGCTGTTCATGTTTTTTTGTTTGAAAGATACATCGTTTTAGCCCATTTTTGGTCTTCTACAAAAATCTGTACCTTTCCGAGGTGCTATGTGATAAGATAAATTAGTCGATGATACCTAACCAAAATTTTATTTTATTCTTTTAATTTGAAATCAAATTTTCAATTGTCAGGTGATTATTTGATCTAATCTCATAGAAGATGTTTAGTATGGTTCGTTTTTTTTTCAGGTGTTTGCAAACGGTTTTTTTCAAACGCACTAAACAGTTTGCAAAACGACGAGCTTCCAAGAAAAGTTAAAATCATTTTTTTGCGCAGGATGGAACTTTCTAGGGTCCAAACCGGCGCCCACATCGAGCATATTTTATGAGATTAGATAAAATAATCACCTGACAATTGAAAATTTGATTTCAAATTAAAAGAATGAAATAAAAATTTAGCTATCATCGACTAATTTATTTTCTCACATAGCACCTCGGAAAGATACAGATTTTTGTAGGAGACCAAAAATGGGCTAAAACGATGTATCTTTCAAACAAAAAAACATGAACAGCGTTCCTGCTACCCTATCAACAATTACGATCGATTTTAGTGGAGGGTAGGGGTAGTTTCACCCCTTCCCGGGTTTTCGTCAAATTATCATGTACATCAGAAGTTAGTACTTTTAATAAGAAATTTACCTACCAAATTTCATCGAATTGGAATGAGCCGACTTTGAGCTATTTCAAAAAAACTAAAATTTTCAAAAGACTTTGAAGCCCTCTAACGGACAAACGAAGCACTTTGGTATAGAGATAAGTTTGGTCCGAGCGACTTTTTTTTACCTCAGTAATCTGTGGTTGCTCCATGTCCATGGAATATTGGGACACCTGTATATACCCACCGTCCAAACAGATGAGACTACCAGCAGGTGTTTGGATATCGCGGACATAACACATCCGTTATTCTAACCAATGCACTAAACTAATAAAAAGTAAAACTGTGAATGTCTGCAAACAAACCCCTTAGATGTTTCAAAATCCACCAGAACAAGAGTCAATTGGCATTCGCATCATAGTCCTATATAGCTGATATTTTTTAATCAAATATTTATAATAAACGTCAATAATATTAATATCGTCTGTCAATGTCACTATTATGAATCAAAAAATCAAAAATATTATTGATTTAATTGATTTATTTTTGGAATTTTGTTGAGTTTGACTAACTATGATGCAATTTAGTGGAAATTATTAAACAAATACATAATATTGCGTGTGCCACTCATTTAGATAATAACAGGTTTGTGAATTTTACACTTTTTCTCTCATGAGATTAACTTTTGCGTTATTCGACATATCGAGTACACCTCCTTAACTGTTCTACCCAGCCGCTACTCTTGAGTCATGACTCTATGAATTAAGTAGTGTTGTAATAATAAAAATTACAACACTGTTTAGATTCTCATTACAGAAAGGTATGTGCAAAGGATCACTTTCAGGTTATGGAAGTTATTTCGTTACTGACAACTTTCATTTAAGGGAGTAGATATAGAACAGAGTTATAGGCACCGGGCACACGAAAACTACCGCGTCAAAAACCCCTGTACCGAAATAGTAGCTGTTTGCTGTGGACTATCTTCGGCATGCATTATTGGACCTTATTTATTATAAAATGGACGAAAGATGAGAGTAGAAATAGATCACTACTTTGCCATGGTGGGTGATTATTTCCTGCCAGAAGCGAGAAGACGAGGCAGCCTAAACACAGTTGGGCTTAAGCAAGATTAGGCGACATGACATAAATCAAGACTTTGAAGACATTTTTTTAGGGGCCTGATTTTTCTCCGAAGCTGTCATCTTGTGGGGTACTAAAAATTAAATCTCACGTTTTTATCAACAAACCTCGTACTTCTGCTGCTCTTTCCTAAAACTTCAAAGTATATGTACTATCTGTCCACTGAGAGTTGTCCGTTGTCATGCCACACTGATTCTGACTAAACAATTTCATTTAATTCGATTTGAATCGTACACTTATTTCTAAGTCGAACCAGATGTGGTATCGCAGTTCGTGTCAGTGGCGTGTGTTGAGGAATAATGAATATCCTACAAATATATTATTTCGACAAGTTATTGACGAAGTAGAGCCTTGCAACTTTTTGATAACAAATATTATATAATGCAAGTAAATAAGAATGATAATAATTATTGTTATCATCATGATAGAAATATCATGTCACCTACCTGCTGGTTGCCGTTTAAAAGGAAGAATAACACCTCCGTTTTCTTATTTGCAAGTAAAATATTCCAGCAATTTAACCACAAGACCACGTACTAGGGAGTTCAATCGTTTCCCAGGCAAAACAAGGAAATAGATTTTTAGGCATTCGCGCAATTAATAAGTTACTCATAGTTTATCACACCGTACAATAACACAGGTAATTCTGCTAATTTCGTATTAAAAACGTTTCAAATCACAACACAAACCTTATTAGTATATTTAGCGCTGACACTGACACTACTGACAGTAGCGACGACAATCTTATCGTAATATCGTATCAAATCTAAGCGTATCAAGACGCGAGTCGATACTTCCGTCTCACTCTCGCTCATCTTTTTAGAATTGCTGACGATTCAAACGTATTTCTGACAATACGTCCCATTTTAACTCGATTGACTATGCAATGCAATAGAAGGAGTAAGAAACATAACGAGATGATGTATCCTTAGTTATCACAACAGACAACTCTCAGTGTACAGACTTTAGGTACAATTTCCCTACCCATTTCCAAGAATATCTGGACAAAAATTGATCCCACCTAGGCTAGTTTACCATATAAGAGAGTTCGTATACGACACTGTCATATTTAAGTTGAGTTTTACCGTCACCATGGGCAGATGAATGTATAAACTTTATCCGTTTTCACAGACAATTGACATACATTTTTTTCTTTATTTTTCAAGGCCATCAAACCTCCTAGTCGAACCGTATATTTTCTACTTGAAATGTGCTGCTATAACAAAAAGTGTTAATTTCGTGTAAAAAAGTGTATCTTTCGTAGATCTAGTTTCAGTCCAGTAGGGCAGAATCCATTTACATAAAAAGAGGAAAAAATTGCAAGTTCGTGACTGAAAATAAATTTTCATCGTTACATAAAAAGATCAAGCGTCATCATTATGCTCAGTTGAAGGAGAATAAGCTAGCAGAAAAGCACACAAATAGCTGTTATCTATCTATTCCTATGTGTGTCGTACAGTCGGCTACAGAAAATTTGATTTTATCCGATTAAACAAGACCAATATTAAAGTTTATCACTAACACCAAGTGCTTGATGCGAGTTAAATTTATTTGGTTAAAGAAAAAAGGGAACACGCAAAAGAGCACCTGAGTGTAACCTGGAGCATTTTAAGTAGGATTGAGTGTACAGGACCGCAGAGTAGCTAGGTAGGTACTCTAGCTGTATCGATCTTCTCGTGTCCTCAACTCTGCGATACCACTAAAATAATGCCACATCCCTACAGGATTCCATCTAAATGAAACGGAGCTTTGTTCATTTCATTTTAGTGCTATTGCATACGGAAACATCCTTGTTGTTGAATTTTGATAACTTTCGTAATAATACCAGCGCTTAACTAACAATAAACATACTAGAAAGTGTTCATATATGTACGTATAAAAATAAAATAAAGTTAATTAGTACGCCTGGAGACTGTCAAAGGAAACCGAGCGAAATAGCTGAAATTATCTCATATGAAGCGGGAATATAATATTGCATTTCTGGAGATAAGGGTTCCTGCATGTTGACTAAATGCAGGAAAGTTTTTGCTAAAAGAGATGGTAACTGCATCAAAATTTAAAAATATGCGAGGGACATTTTCATATTTTCATTGTAGGAAATGTAATCCTAAAATATATGAAAAGAGCTGTATCTTCTAGAAATCTGCTAATAAATTTATCAGCGAATTAAAAAGTTTTCGAAAATTTTGAAGGTTAATAATTAATCAACTAGAAAGTCGACTTTTAAATTACTGTCAGTTACGTTACAACTATTATAGCGGTCAACCAGGATTGTTGACTCAACTAACTCAACTAACCGATTGATTCCGCAGTCAATAACATCATCGGAGAGACCGATCGTTGGAAGGACGGATAAAGTCAGTGGAGGGGGTATAAACGTCTTAGGACCATCGAATATAAATAGGAGTCTTCTTCCAGTAGTCCACACAGTTGTCAGTGGAAGCCGAGGTGGAAGCATCGCTTGCGCACAAATAACCGCTGATGTCTACCGTACAGTTCTAATTCTATTAGATCTCGATGTATGTTTAAAGCACAAAGTTTTTTCAAACGATTTTCCATCCTCCATACTTCTTGTACATTACCACCCCCATTCACTAAGGTGTAAATTTATTAAAGTGCAGCGGAAACAACAACCCGCATAGTTCAGCTCAAGTTATGATTGACATATTATATGTACAGCAACATTCCTATGTACGTTGCTAAATTCAACATTTTTCATCTCTGCAGGACATGAGTACCTACCTAGTACAGGTGGTCCATTACTTATGTTCATCCTCGAAATAGAGGTTAATTTGAAGATAAAAATTGAGACTTTGAGATTTGTATAATTAATATAGGACGATACTTAAAATAGCATAATCAGATTAATTAATTTATTCAGCCATTAGCGGTAAACAAAACTGTAAATTGATGATAGAGTGGTAAAAATTAATTAATCTGATTTTACCACTCCATGGTCCCATATTAATTAAACGAATTCCTAAAGTCTCTAAAATTAACCTCTATTTGGGGGTGGACATAAGTGATGGACCACCCCGTACATTGACATCTGTGAGAAGTATGTGAGGCTCGAAAAGCAACAAACCGAAATATTGCTCTCGTTATTTCCTTCGATTACCACTAACTTCGTTGGTTTGTATACGTTTTTCTGAGTCCAATGATTAATTTTTTTTCTCGTCAATGCCTTCGAGTGTTAATTTAGTGATTTCGAGGCAGCGAGACGCCTCACTGCTACGGAAATAATTAGAGTAATCTAGGATTAAAAAAATAAAAGTGAAAATGAAGAAGAAAATCGTATATTAGATCTCTTTTACCTTTCGTATCGGATAAAAATTCTTCATTAGACGTTTAACTCCAGTTCTAATAGAAATTTATCTTCATACAATAATTGGAGTTCGATGCACATGAAAGAATCTGTTTTTTTTTTTTTTACTGAAAACTAATGGCTTTCACATCTCTTACATTAGGTACTAGACAATTTTGATAAATTGACTTGATCATGAAAAATACTCAAAGGCTTGTTGATTTATAGTTTTTCTCCAACCATCAGAAATTTCCATCATCATATCCTCACGAATTTATTGTCTTTTTTTATAATTTAATTATTGTAATGAACGGATTTTTCTACCCCGGCTTATTAACTTCTCTTCTCTTTTCCGACTGGATCATGCTTGACATATCTATAGGTAACTGTAATGGGCGCGAACATTAATTGATACTAATTAATATTAATGAAATAGCAAAATGCTCGGCTTATTATTCTGAATACTCGGATTTAAATGGTTATAATGAAGATGGAATACGGCTTGACAAGTCGTAAACGTAAATAACCCTTTATGAATTTCTAAAATTCTCTTACTCCTTGAAATATTAATAAGTCGCCTATATAATACAATATAATTATTAAAAAGTTACCCTTCCAATGACCTATTTTTTTCTTCTAAATCTTTGTAACGCTACTCTCGCAAACTGAAAAATAGCTTAGTTTTACACTGTTAAAAAAAATTCCGCGGTAGATGTGCGCTTTTGCTGTGCACCTCACCCCCCCCCCCCCGGACACTCCCTGCCGTCATGATTTCTTTTAACCATTGCCTCGTCTCCCGTCTAAAGGTTTTTTTCAAAGACCCCCCCGTTTCTAAAATTCCATGCACAAGAGATACATGTCCGTAACTTGTTCTTTTGTAGCCTATGTAAATAAGAGTTCCACATGTTGCTTATACTCGTAATATTAAAAAAGATCAAAATATTAATTTTGATGTTTCTTTATTATTAATTTAACATTATTGTCCAAGAGCTGGTGTCAAAAAAGTGCAAGAGTTTACGAAAGGCTCAAACTTTCAGATCGGCTAGTACTTTGGTCATAAAAAGCCTCTGTACAGTCCACACGCGAGGTGTCCTTAACCTTAATCAAACAGACAGCTGAATAATCGAACGCGGTACGTCAGCACATTCGATTATGTTCGAGTTTTCAAATAATAATTCGAAACGTTCACAAAACTACAGTCCATGTAAACCATACCTGACCTGTTCTCATAGGCTAGGCATATTAGAATTTTCAGAGTAAAGTCTTACTATATAGTTTATATTTTCTCACCCTCTATGTTTTTTGGGGGTGTTCCAAAAAAAGTACAAATTTTTGCAGTTTTTTCAGTTTTTGGCCGAAATCTTGGAAGGAAAGCGTTTTTTCGACAAGTTCATTCAATCCAAAATTAAAGTAGACAAAATTTACTACCTTTCTCATAAATAACGTTTTTTTGAAAGACTAACCGTTTCACCGATAGAGCGCGCCAAAAAAGTCAAAAACAGCAAATTTCACTCGATATACATATAGGGTGTTTCAGAGATATAGGGCCAAATTTAAAGCGGCAGTTCCTCTCATAAATATAAGTTGAAAAAATTAAGTTCAGCTCAAAATGACGTTTCGTTTTAAAGATACAGGGTGTCAAAGTTTGAACAAATATAAGAGTTTTTAGTTACAACTCTTGTAAATTTAAATCGATTTTGATGAAACTTGGCATAAATAATACACAAAAAAAGATCTTCAGTTGGATCTTAGCTATTTTAAGTTTTATAGATATCCTCCAGTGGCGTAGACATTCAGGGTTGGCGCCACTTTTCCATGTCTATCTTTTACGCCACTTTATTGCAAATGTCAAAACGTTATCGAATAGTCCATGGAATTTAAAACAAAAAAGTATTACTTAATTTTTTCATTTACCCATTTTCCCTTTCTATCTTTTACGCCACTCGCTTAATTGCAAATACACAGACTATATTCAATAGCCCATACATTTTAGAACAAAAACGTTTTGCTTAATTTTTTTATACGACGCACGATTTTTGATATATTTGAAGTTTCCTTAGGCAATGTCAGTAATCATTATAAGAATAACATTAAAATGAAATCAATAATTTTGCAGTGTAAATGTCTCAAAAAACATGAGAAAACTTCAACTGGCATGTTGAATAACGTCAGTGGCGTAAAAGCTAGGGAGGGAAAAATCTCTCCAATCCCGAATATATTCGCCACTGGAAGATGCCAAAAAAAACCTGAAATATATATAGCCAAATTAAAGGTCTCCAGTTGCATATTGTTCATTCATGCCCAGTTTCCTCTCAAAATCTGGGTAAATTTACACGATATTTATTTATGTATAACCAAAAAATTGTTATATTTTTTTAAACTTTGACACTGTTTGTATTTTTTAAACGAAGTGGCATTTTGAGCTAAAATGTATTTTTTTCAACTTATATTTACGAAAGTAAATATAAGTATACCCTTTATATTTGGCCCTATATCTGTATAACACCTGTACATGGGAATATTTTTTTTGGCGTGCTCAACCGGTGGTTTTACAAAAACCCGTTTTTAATGAGAAAGCAACCCAAAAAAAAAAAATGGGGTGGGAAAATCAAAATGATAGCAGACCTTTCCTCAACCCCCACTTTATTCCTAATATACCTAGTCTATAACTAATTCCAATAGTTTCCACAACGCAGGGTGGTTAAGCTATTATGAACCATTTTTAATCCGACAGCCATTAACGCACGATATTTCTGGTCATTCTGATACCACCTGATGACAATAAGTGGTGAGCGCGAGAGCACGATTTCATAATAATCATCCTTCAGTTCATGTGAAGTTTAAGGTAAGCATTTTTAGAAATTGACCGCTCTTTACCTGAGGCTCAGCTGGTAGCTCTATTTGACTGGACAGGAATTTGATACGTACTTAAAAAAATCACTTCTATTTTCTAGTTTGATAAGTCCCAGTCGCTCCACTATGATAGTTTAGCCTTCAGTAGGTACTAAGCTCGTTGGCCTCATTCAGCTCTAAGCTCTCTTGTATAATTTTACAGGCTGGCCCAGCGAAAACGTACCGGGCCTAATAACTTGAAAACTGAAGATGTACGCGAAAAACGCCGAGACCGGTCGATTTTGTTATCGAGGGGGACATATTTTCGTGACAAATTTAACTACCCAAGTTCACCCCCTTGGCAGGGGTAGCTACCCCTTTGCTTATCATCATAGGGAACCGATATCGAGTGATACATCATTTGAAAGCCACTCGAATTCCCTTTACAACGATATTCAACATTTTGGGTTTCGCTTACATACAGGCTGGCCCAACGAAAACATTTTTTTTGGGCCACCCTGTATGTAAGTGAAACCCAAAATGTTGGATATCGTTAAGACAATTCAAGTAGCTTTCAAATGATGTATGTGAGTGGTTTCGCTTACATACAGGCTGGCCCAACGAAAACTTTTTTTTTTTGGGCCACCTGTATGTAAGTGAAACCTAAAATGTTAGATATTGTTGTAAAGAGAATTCAAGTAGCTTTCAAATGATGTATCACTCAATAGCTGTTCCTTATGATGATAAGCAAAGGGGTAGCTACCCCTGCCAAGGGGTTGAATTTGGGTGGTTAAATTTGTCACGAAAATATGCCTACTTTGATAACAAAATCGACCTGTTTCGGCGTTTTTCGCGTACATCTTCAGTTTCCAAGTTATTAAGGCGAGTTGCGTTTTCGTGGGGCCACCCTGTATGTGAGCGAAACCCAAAATTTTGGATATCGTTGTAAAGAGAATTCGAGTGGCTTTCAAATAATGTATCACCCGATATCTGTTCTCTATGATGATAAGCAAAGGGGTAGCTACCCCTGCCAAGGGGATGAACTTTTTTGTCACGAAAATATGTCCCCTCGCTAACAAAATCGACCCGTTTCGGCGTTTTTCGCGTACATCTTCAGTTTTCAAGTTATTAGGCCCGGTACGTTTTCGCTGGGCCAGCCTGTATAATAATTTTAATTTAAATGCACGGCATCATCACCTAGAGTTCCTATGCGGTCACCCATCAAAGTATTTCGTGATTGTTTTAAAGGTTGTATGGAAACATGATTTTGTAGTAGAATAAAAAAGAACATTAATGCAATGTTGCCGGACTATGGTAAATTTCTTAGAAAGTCCTGTGCTTTGCTGGCCTCTTGAGCCTCTATTGGTCGATTCAGAAGAAGCGTTTTATGTAGAAAGGTATACATCGTTGCAGATTCAGTTACAAACGTTAAGTATACTTACTCACGTCTGGAATGCAGTTTTCTTCCTATAAGTACTTATAAAATCTCTCCAGACCATAAAATGTAATAATTTATGTTATGGAACAAAATATTGTTTGTCTTATGACGGAATGACGGAAGTGTCATCATCATCATCATCATCAATGTCAGCCAAGCCTGTAAACAAAACACTATCTGAAAAAATGGGCATGTCCTTTATCAATACGAATATGCGACGTTTATTAATTAATATCAAGTTACCTACAAATAAAATTATATATAAACAAGGAAAATGTTGAAAACTGATCATGAGTATTTCAGCTATTAACCCAGGCATATACATATAGAAATGGGGAAAAGATAAAGTTGCATTATTGAGTATCAACCGAGTTATCGTGAAATCAATAACGTTCAGCATAAATGAAATAAATCGCTAGGTTGTTACATTTCCAATATAAATATACATAGGGATTCTAGATGGTCAATCCAAGCCATAACGTTTTGTGGTAGATTACGTTTCAAATTCATTAAACTATAACGGAGAATGATATGATCATTCATAAAATATTTCTAGCCCTAAAATATTACCTAACCTAAAACCCTCCACAATGGAACGATTTAATGACAATACTAACTTAACATAATCTCTGATGAGAAATCGGCGGACTCTGCTGTTCAGACAACAACCAGAAAAACATTAATTCAGTAAGCCATCCCGGCCGGCGCATCGGAATGACGCAATTAGGTATCTTAATCCTCATACAGTCGTCAAGTGCCGTCTTTCTTCTTGTAAAAAAAGTCACCCGCTCGTCCAGGCTGGAGATGTATTAAAACTTTCCTCAAGCAAGCATTTGATCATACCAATCAATATAAGAAAGTTAGACCCGAAAAAGAAATAAGTAATAGCAAAATTTATAAGAAAGCAAAAAGTTCCCCTGTATAAAATACATATTAAGTCAAAATTAATTTTCAAGATTCCATAGATTAAGTTCCGGTCTTAGATGATTGAAACGGCATCATGGATTATTATTATTCATAACCCCCATCAGCTCATACTTAGTTTATGCCCTGATCTGCATCATAAAGCAATAATTGCATTCGATATGCGTCGACTCGATTGACAGTGAACCGTGAAACGTTGTTATTACGCATAGCTCATTTCTCGTTGCGATGCATCCGACTTTTCGCTCATTTGAATTCAGTCTACCCAACTGTCATGACTTGTTTGTACGCCTGTTGAAAAATACCTGCAAGCTATTGAAAGCTATTGAAATTTTCACATAACATCAATCAAAAAACTCATACATGCGTTTTTGACATCTGATTAATTTCCATTATTTAGTCTGCTTCCACAAAACATCGCGAAATGAAAAACAAATGTGTCATATTATTACCTCTTGTCAATTTGCTTTCATAGATTTTCCTTCAAGCAAACTTCTCATAAGCTATCATCATGATCTAAACTAACTATTTAATCAAAACTACTCGTATCACTGTCAATAAAATATCCTGTGATATGCGCAGCGCTACAACATTACTGTCGCTAATCTAGTGGCGTCTTCTGCACATATCTGTTTTAGCCAGTCGTTGAAGCTTATTAAATTAATTGTTAGTAATTACCAGTAGTACGACATGACACGCTGAAGTATTTAGTATTTCTCCTGAAACTGACAGCATGAGCCACAATTCAAATGCAACACAACCACAATATCCGTTCCGCCGCTGCCACAGCAGGAAATGACGATAGTTAACAAGGCTTGGGGATATTCCGTCCCCCCTAACCCGTCCGCCAGGTGGAGTGAGAGTTCCAACATCCCCAGGCAGACATTATCAGTGCCAATTGATTCCGTCCTAATGCTCTGAAACCACCCTTTCAGCCCTGTTTCCCTAAAATATTCCCCAGGAAAGCCTTCCTTTTACGTTTGTGTTTTTAGGTTATTCGTGACTGTTGAATGAAAATCTTGTACGTGCCAAGGTGTTCGTGTTTGTGCGTTAAATCTAGTTCTGTTTCTTTCGAAATTTATGGCTGAATCCTCAGCAGTATTCCACCGAAAGGTTGAGTGAGTTCTTGCTGATTTTAGGAGCTCCTTCGTGTTTCCTGGATGAAAATTGGAATCAGTTAGGAGATTTTCTGTTGGTTTTCCTATTTCCTGCAGTATTTTTATTTATGCACATTACACATCAAAAAAAAAAAAAAATTGATATAATAGATGATTTTTTGATATGAATGACAATGGCAAATCCGTTTATCGGACAAGGATAATAAAGCTATCCGAACCACACATGCAGACTCAGCTGATCTGGTGAAGTCAGAGACATGAATAGCTGTCTGTCATACCAATCAAGAATACAACCAGGAGATGAGACAAATTGGTAACTTGGTAAATTGGTAACAAATTAGGACAAACTATGGAAATACGAATACAACATGTTGCCATTAGTGCATTTTGAACACTCTGCAAAAAGTGATGGTAGAGCCGCAACATGTTTGATTTGCCAGATTACTAAAAGAAGCCCATAAGTCCGTTTTTGAAATTTAAGTTCCAATACTTCTGAGAAGCAATAAGATCTAATTGTTTCTTGCTATAATTCCATTGTTCCACCCATTGTGTACGTTTCTATCGGATGTTAAGAATCATCAAGACTACTCTGCACCCAAAGATACCATTACTCAAAAAATCAATCAACTGTAAAAACAAAACATTATCAAATGTCCAAAACAGCTTCATGCTCCCTTATATGCGCATTAGGTCCACAATAAGGAAATCTGAGGCGATATCTTGCAGTCAAAAGGCTCTCCAGCACTCCAGCACCATAAAAGTTTCCAAAGTTAGCATTTTCTCGAAAGATCCTCACCTCGAAAAATTAACCGAGGCAAAATTTCTGGGTGAATTAATTTTTTTTCTCAGTGTAGGAGGGATGGTATAGTAAATATAACATCTTCTTAGCGACAGTAGTCATAGTCATTACTGTGTTTGCTGCTTTCTGCTTTCCAAAAGAATCCTTCGCGAGAATCCTCTTGCTGGTCCATGAAGATCGCTCCATGATTCGGTTGTTGCACGTAAAGTCGTTAAACCTTACGAAATAACCGCGCTTCACTCTTTGTCGCTGATTTCAGAGCGATCAACTATTGTAGATCACTGCTCCACTAAATGATGTGTTAACTAGCTGAGCGCATTTGGCTTTACTGCATTTTGCCATCAAATGACGAATAAGTGAGTCAATTTCACACATGGAGGGAGGGGCAAGTGGAGGACACATTTCAAATGGCTGTCTATTGCGAATTTTTTTTTCTGGAGGTGCATATCCGTTAAGGACACCTGCAAACAGATAGCGTGGGACAATCAGTTGCATAATTAAAACCACCTTCCTCTCAGGTATCGCGTCGGGACCATCTATGGACATTACTTCAACGCGATCATGGTCTTAATGTCTTTGACTTTTGCGTTTTTGTTCTTCTACTGCCTAACTTTCCTTGACTTTACTAAACATTGATATAATTGCCATCCAGTTCTGCTTCGAGGCTACCAGCAATTCCGAAACATTCTTCGCATTTCCGTTACGTCGCAACTTATGCTGGCTTCCGTTAGAACTTCTACCCACCTAGGAATGTGAAAGATAGTGTGTTCCGAAGTGTCTTCCATCCCACAGTACCATCACTCGCTGCCTTCTTGTTTGTCAATGCGCTGTAAATACTTTCCAAACACTCCACGAGCTGTTATAATACCTAATCTACCTCTCTCCATCCTCTGTTGCACAATTGTCGGAGGTTCTTGATATTGTTTTTTGATATTTGATATTGATATTGATATTGATTGTTGTTTGATATTGATTTACTTTGCTTTTTTCCTCGTATTTCCTCCACACTTACCTTGCTGTTTCTTCATGATCTAATTTTTTACCTCTGCCGTTCGTTGTCGTCCTCTCTCTAGTAGCTTTATAGGTGGTAGATCCGTTATCACGTGCACTGCTTCATTTGGTGGGGTGTTGGTGCTACAAGCCAACGAAATTATCAATGCTAGGCCTCTATTTATTATCTCCAGCATCTGATGGTAGTGGTCATACTTCATCGCTCTACCCCACATCTCGGCTCCATACAGCAAGACTGAGAGCACAGCCGTGGTCAAAACCTGTCTTTTTCGTGCATTTGGTCCTCCTATGTTCGGCATGATTTTTGACAGCTTCATGAAGATTCTGTCTGCCTTTCCGCATATTTGTCTTATGTGCTCTGTCATTCGCACATCCTTGTCTATACCCCATCTTCTTAAGATATTTACTGCTATTATTATCTACCTCTATCTAGTTGCTTCAGTTCCCTTCGTCCCGTTAATATCACCATTTCCGTCTTTGCCATGGCGATTTTTATCCCCATCAGTCGCAGCTTCTCTCTTATTTCCATCACAGTCGTTTGTGCATCCGCTTCTAGCATTTCCTGGTTCTCCCTGCCTTTACCACAACACCTAGGTCATCGGCGTAGGGAATGATTTTTACATTTTTTTCTTCTGTAATTTTTAGCACCTAGTCGTAGTAGACAGGGTCGGTCCTATGACCGATTCCTGTGGCTCTCCAGATGTACGCCTATACTACCTCAGGAGGAAGAGCAGGAAGAACCTGGAAGCAGGGAGAGCAGCGAAGACTAGAAGCATCTCACCCTACTGAGCTATTGTTTAAGGGAGGCAACAAGACAGCACTGTGGCAACAGTAGTTTTCTTGCAGTCCCCGCGTTCTTAAGACCTTACTTTTGGGATTTCCCTCCCATATAGAGCTAAATAATTGCGAAGGATTGTGTTCTGTGTCAATAGGTAGTTTCATGTTTCATTCAAGAACAAAAAAAAAACAATTTTAAGGGAAGTATTTATGGAAGGTTTAGGCCACCGTATGTTTTGATGGAGGGTTTTTTGAACTCGGCTAGAAGATTGTAACAAATTTAGTGCTTCAAAGTATCTTTACGAATATCTTTCATTATTAAAAGGCGACAAGAAATGATTTTCCCACGGTAAAAAGTCTCGACGACCTTTTTACCAAAAATATCCTATGTATAGATTCACAGACCTTAGCTAGCTAGAAGCGGCAATTTTTGAGCGCGCAGGTGATATGCCAGCGTGGAAGTAATGCGTGGAAGTCGGAAGTAACGTTGAGGTATCGCGCGCTGGTGACACTAAAATATCCACAAATAGATTCCAGGCAAGAGGACGTAAGCCTTTGCTGATCCGCAAAGGTAATTCGGCCGGAAAGCGAGAAGCAGGTGCATGGATGAGAAAAAGACACAGGCAGGTAGCAAAGCAACAAGCTCATGGGAGAGAAGTCGCGAGCGAGAATTAAAGATGGATAAACGCTTTCCGGTTATTATCTTATTAACCTTACTCTTACCCTCTTATCCTCTTATTAACCTCTAAATACTTACCTGATGCCTGTGTCTATTGCCTTTTCAAGAAGTTGCGGAGCACCTTTGCGTTTTTCTTCACGAAATATTAAACTATACAGGGTTATTCACGGTATACGCCACGGAAGTTTATGGCCGTGTCTCTGGATTTTAGCATCTTTTTATTTTTGGAGTGGATAGAGACCCGGCAGAGGTACGTTCTAAAATTATATTCACAATGTACAGGTGTCCCAAAAGCATGAAACATATCAAAGTTATGTTTTTTTAAATGGAATGCTCCTATGTTATTGCATTTTTAGATTGCCTGGGAAGAAAAAAGAAGATTGGCGTTTACAGTTGGTGTTTAAATTCAGAAGTTTGTGAGTTATAAACAAGTGAAAATAGTCATTTTTAAAGTTCAAGGCCCTGTACAAGGAAAACGGCTTAAGATAGAGAAAAACGGCTTACATGTCCCTATTTTAACTTTTCATGTACTATCCAATGATGTAGATGAAATGTTTATACAGGGTGATAAAAAATTTGAAAAATTCTGAGATTTCTCCACGCGTCGACAAATAAAAAAATGAAAGAAAGTACAAATGTTTCTATACCATAGGGATAGTACATGAAAAGTTAAAATAGGGACATGTAAGCCGTTTTTCTCTATCTTGAACCGTTTTCGTTTTACAGGGCCTTGAACTTGAAAAATGACGATTTTCACTTGTTTATAACTCAAAAACTTCTGAATTTAAACACCAACTGTAAAAGCCAATCTTATTTTTTCTTCTCAGACAATCTAAAAATGCAATAACATAGGAGCATTCCATTTAAAAAAACATAACTTTGATATGTTTCATGCTTTTGGTACATTATGAATATAATTTTAAAACGTACCTTTGCCGGGTCTCTATCCACTCCAAAAATAAAAAGATCCTAAAATCCAGAGACACGGCCATAATCTTCCGTGGCGTATACCGTGAATAACCCTGTATAACTAGCCGTTCTCGCCTGAACTACGCTTCGGAATAATTTAACTGGCCATAGTTGTTTTTCGCCGGTAAGTACCTAAATATCTGCAACAAACAACTAGTAAAACCCAGTCAATAAATATATGAAAGTTTTTTCCGGTTAATGATCACCAGATTAACTTTCGGAGTCTCTAATATCTTGTAAACGCCCCCGTTTCTACCAGTTCAATTTTTAAGCTCTTCTTCGCCTGTCTTCTCCTGTAATTGATTTCAAACGTATAACCAAACAACTAATTACCGTAGAATTGAAAGTTGAGCTATTGCATCATTTTAATTTGCAAGGGTATCTATGGAATGGCATCTGTCAACTGTAAGTGAAGTTCTAATTTTTCCTGCCTTACATATGACTTTTGCAAAAAGGGCGAAATAAGCACTTTGAAAATCTACTAATAAGAACAAGAGCCTACCTCCAGTATCTAATTTGAAGATGATGAGTTGTTTTAATTAAAATGAAAGAACCGAAATTGTTGAAGTGCTAAATTATTTCGTGTTATCTAATTATATAAATGTCTTTTAACTTGATTATATATTTGGAACTTTCAGAGACTTAAAATTCGTGAAAAAAAATGCGTAATTGAGTTAGTTATTGGCAAAAATTATCTTTATTTTTAATTACCTATCCCCAAAAATCTCTGCTTGAAGAACCTACCCATGAGAGGGTATGTTCCTTACATGTTTATAGCAAGAAATGGGGTTGCGCGTAAAAAAATAATTATGACGTCATAATCTAATAAGGATGAGTAGATTTATTTTTATTCCTACTTTCAAAACAATAAATTAAAGTTAACCAGCTTATCGCACAAAACAATAATTTTTTTCCATACTTCAAAGCGCTCACTATAATAGGTGCGGAAAATGTAAGTAAACTTTCAAAGACTTATTTTTTCAGCCTTAATTGCCACTTTTTAGGGCAACAAATTAAGGAAACAACGGAGATAAGAAAATTAAGCAC
Organism: Malachius bipustulatus; assembly: GCA_910589415.1. Classification (NCBI taxonomy): domain Eukaryota; kingdom Metazoa; phylum Arthropoda; class Insecta; order Coleoptera; family Melyridae; genus Malachius; species Malachius bipustulatus. The sequence goes on along the minus strand of OU342631.1, from coordinate 30,096,559 downwards.
GTTAACGTAATTCTAACTGCAGATAACATCATCAGTTAATGGGAAAAAACGATGGATATATGGAAGGAGTATGCCTAAATGGAGGAGCTGTTAGATTTAGACGGTGAAACGGGAACCGAAATATTGCTCCGGAAATGCCAGCTCTAAAAATATTGCAATCTGAAGAAAGCGTGGTAATTAAAATGCTGGAAAGTCCTAAGTCAGAGCAAATTTATGAAGAGCTTCTTATATTATTGGGAAGTTGCTCTGATGAATAAAACTTATTACGTTGATTACATAATATTCAGGAGTGGTTCTGACTAACAGTTTTATCTATTTCTGAGAAAAGAATGCTAAAAGCTCCAGCTATACAGATTACAGCTTAATTATTAATCACCGTAAACATTGTTATTTGGTCTTTAGCAGCAATGAACTAAGACGCATAGCTCTTATTATGTTATGAATAATATATTTAGCAGAGTTTTATTATATTAAATAATATTTTAATTAACAATTTCAATGATTCTACAGTACGGGTTGACAATGTAAACATTGTAATTAGTCTAACGAGTCATGCCCTGGAAGATTCTTCTCAACATCGTGTTAAACGTAATCATCCATGCCGGTATTTATTTATAGACAGCTAGAAGCTAACATTAGTGAACCCAATTAGTGTTCAGAAACGGACTGGGAATAAGGGAGCTCTTTTTGGCGTACAGCTCTTAATTAAGATATAGCAACTACAGATCTCGCAAGTATGATGCCCTTGCGTCCTTTATCGACTTTGAAAACGCATCCGAGAAAGTGCGTTGCTAAAAACTGCTGGAGGTATTACGAAATTCAGGCATGGACTGCTAGGGAATTTCTTTATACCTCACTTGAACATGGAGCAACTATCAAGCGTCCTTTGAGTGCCTATAAACGATTCTTCTAGGCTTAAAACTTTTTCTACTTTTCTTCGACGAGTACAATGAGAATTTTTTCCGAAAGACGTAGAAGGAATTCGGAGAGGGCTTCGCTGGAAAGCTGATCGATAATAATCTTTCCTAAGCGAATGGAATTCTTCTGAATATTGCAATTGGTATTTTTCAGGGATAAACGTTTAAAATAAAATAAAACCTTTAAAGACCTTTGAGAAATAAAGAAAAATTGTTTCTAAATTGCCAATGCCTTTAAATATGATCTCGGGCATAGTGGGTACTGTGACTGGCTCGAATAAAGCGCAATCTGGAAGACCAATTATTCACGACCACTTTTTCGAGCACCTGGGACATACAAGCCCATGTAGTACACCAAAACGCGTGAATTTTCTATCATCTAAAGCTGGAAATTCTTATTCAGATGAATTTTGACTTCACGGAAATTTAAAAATGGGTTCAATCATAAAATGAACCTCATAAATAAACAATTTTTTGGTGAAAATGAAAATCGATGAGGAACAATGCTGTTTTTGGAAAATTCACCGAATGTAGAACGGGTGTGATTTTGTAAGACGGATTTAGTGATAGCATAAGCTGGAGTAAACCTAGATTTTTCAGCAAAATCTTCCGGTATAGGTGGATGGAACATAGATCCATTTTTTGTTTACACACAATGGTGAATCGACTCGGGCCTTCCTCAACACGACCTACACTCTACTTACAGCTGCAACAACTTCTTGAACACTGTAGGTACGATTGTTCTAGGGATGCAGATTATGAACGTGGTGCAAAAAACTATCTCTGGTCTAAAAAAAAACCTAGGAAACTTGAAAATAAAATTAAAAAATGTATTCTAATTTTTGTAAAAAAAAAAAGAAAAATTCTCCCGAATGTCATAAAAAACATAAGACTAGCAATTTGACGTCATATGGACAAAATTCGGTGAAAATAAACTATTCTACCGGTGAAAATCAACAAATATGACAGTACTTATGTATCAAAACGTTGTACATACATATGGTGGCATATAAATCATGACACATTTTGAATTGCTTATACCTAACTTCTTTATTTGAAACAACAATGGAAATTTTGTTTATGAGGTATGAAGTAATATGAAATAGAATTTGGGAAAATTTTTTGATATGTGCAATGAAGAGAGTTCTTAAAAAGACTGTCTCGTGGAAAGGGAAAAACTTTTTGGTGAACGCCTGATGTTAATCAGATTTTCTGATTTTAAGTGGCTTCATGTTCGCCTGATTTAAATACCCGCGATTTTTTCCTTGGTTTTATCTAAAGGAAAACGTCTATGTGAACTTGCCGACAGTAATCCAAGCGCTCAAGAACAACACTCAAGATCAAGTTCGAACACTAAGACCAGAAAGGCTAAGGAAAAATGGAAATTTTGTTGAAAAATTTTGAAAGATTTTCTTGAAAGAAAGCAGTAAAATTACTCGTTGGAACGTAGCGGCGACTACGCAAGGAACTTTTAAGTGTCTTGCCACTAGTTACGGGCACGTTCTAGGAACGTTGCTACTACGTGCTAACCACCAAAATATGAAATTATTTTGTGGTGCCTGCAACGTTCCTGGGTCGTGCCCGCAGCTCGCACGGTTACATAAATCGCCATTACGGCGAAGCGACGTCGCAGAATGGTCTCAGCGACTTTCCTGGAACTTCACTACAATGTTATGTCTGATAGTGCTTGCTTTGTTTCACAACTTATTTTCTAATAGTCCCACTCTTTCGCTCATCCAGAGTTTCTACTCATAACAATAATTATCCTGCAACTTATTCTAAACCGTAATACCAGGCATCATTCTAAATCGTGATATATCTCAAGAGTCGTAGGTATAAGGAAAACTATGTTTAAAGAATATTATCATCCCGGGTGTAAAAAGTAAAACGAAATAAAGTTTTTTTTCAAATGTATGGATGATTCCGCCAAATACTGTTAAGCGCTATTAACATGTGAAATTTTTAAAAATATTATTTAAAAAAACAACCAAAACTCTATTCAAGAAATGGCATGATCTGGTTGTGGAAACGAATTTTTATTACCTATTGGTCATAAGTATCAAATTCTTCAGTAATGCGTACTATCTTTAATTAAATATTTGAAAAATATATCTTCCAATATCCATAAATCTTTCTTAATGATTGTAACAGAAACTGGAAAGGTGGAACTTCAAAGTTATTCTAACCACAAACTCCCAAATGGAACTAAAGTATGATACCTGCAAGTCGCCGACAATACTTGAGAAGTCGCCGATGTGAGACATGAATTGTCACTTTCTCACTTCATAGTCAGAAAAAAGAGCGTTCAAAAAAATGACGAATGTTAATTAGGGTATGGATCGCTTTGTTGATTGTTGCTTGTTACTGTTTTTCTGTTTTGGTTCGTATTTTTGTTACTTAGTTTAAATCGATAATATTAAAACATTTCTGTAAAATGTTGGCAAGTGCCTTTATCTTTTGCTATTTTTGGCTTTGTCAAACTTTCTGAACAACTCAATTTCAATCTCAGGTAATGTCTGCCCGTAGCCAACATATAAAAATGAAGTTACATGGATAGTTGTCACCGGGACTATATGGTGGAAATTACTTGATGGTTAATTTGAATGGTATCTGCTACTACATGGTAACAATGCACGGATACGATCACTTCTATAATAGGTAGCAGAACCTAATATTAATTATAACTCTAATAATTGAATACTTACCTATTAGTCCCAAAACTGTGAATACCTAGCTACAAGAGGTTCCCAGAATGTCGCGGCGACTATCAAAATTACTTTGAAGTAAGTAGAACTTTGAAAACGCTTATTAGTAACATTAGTTAGTTTCTGTTACCATAATTTGTCATCTCTTTGTCACCTTTGAGGATATTCTACTAGTAACTATTACGTCTCCAACACCTTGAAAACTACTTAATAGTTATTATAACTCAATATCATCCAAGGTATAAATTAAAGTTTCTATTACTTTGGTGCTAGTTGGGCTCGTCTTTGTGAGGCTGAAAACGGAGGTTAATTGAGAGAAATAATTTTCAAGATTCTATTCCATACCTATTTCAAAACCAAAACTTTAATTTTGCCATTTTCAAATAAAAAAGTTCAAAAAGAGTTAAATCCTAATACTGAAAACTAACTGACCCAATTTGGATTGGAGTCTTCGAACACCCCAGAAATTGTCTGATATTCTTGAGTCGAGAGATAGCATTGTACAATACACATCGTGAATGATTAGAGAAGTAATCATTGGAGATAATTAAAGAGTCAGAGAAATCAGAGCAAGAAGGATTGGCAAGCAACAGAGACTATCCACTCCGTTGAAAAAGCTGGAAAGCTTTCAACAATATATCAACCTCGAAATGACGATCGATGGCCTCATCCTTTGATTAGAGCATATTGATTTCAACCTACCTATCTAAAGACAAACCGAAGAATACCTACAGATTTTCATTAGTAAACTATCTAATTTCCTTAAAAAAATTAAAATTAAGCACTTCATTGGGCCTATACTATTTTTCACATAGTTAGGTACGTTACCTGGCACAAATCTGTTTCTCAAATTCAACAAACGTTCTCATGTAGATTGTAACCTAGCAATACCACATCAAGGAAGCATACCTGCTATTATTTCTCCACTAAACCACTTTATAAGATAATCGGATTATTAATAAGCAGCTGCTAACTGTCAATCTAACTCCAAGAATAAAGAATAAAAGGATTGGTTGTCTACTAACCGCCAAATTCGTTAAATAATTTTAAGGTAATACGTAATAAGTTCAATAGATTGTTGGGTTGAATACTTATACTTATATTATGCAACTTTAAACTACGCATGTCAGGCTTTGTGAAAAATGGTATATTTCTAAATCACCCTGTACCTATATTACCTAAGTATATAAAATCTTTTATCTTACTCGCGGTTTCCTTGAAATATCTCCACAATATCGAATTGCCGATTCAACGTGACAGAACCTTCCCACCATTTGAATTTCCCTAATGAAAAATCGAATCTCCTCAAATTTCCTCGCGCTCCACCGGTTTCAGACAACGTAATGATGATTCCGATTCCGACAAGCTTGCCTCGTTCATTATACGTCAACTGTCATGATATGTCCGGAATCGTTCAAATTGGAAAGCAAATGCCGTCTTCTGAATAAAGAGATTTATTCCAATAAGAAAACCACTACCACTGCATCAGCCTGCCGCCACCTTCGCTCGCCTCCTCGTTTTGTTTCACTCAGCAAAAACGACTCAGAGAAATAGCACCGATGTTAAATTCATATTTCCACAAGCCGCCTCTGATATAAAATTTATGTAACACCAACACCAACACCACACGAATTGATCGAAACCAATCTAATTCTCGTCAGCTGTCATTCTTTTCCTCAAACCGCAACTGACGGTCGATTTTTCAATACATTCTTTATGAGTTGTTTCCGATTTGTGCACTACAATTCCGCAAATTCTCTGAGCAAAATGAATTTTCCACGCTGTTCTACTTTCGTTTACTGAAGGCGCTCTAAAATTGAATTTACATCAGTCAGTGCATCGCTGAAAAATAAGAATCCCTGCAGATTTTATATCTACAAGTATTAACATGTAGAACGTTTCAATTTCAGTATGATGGCAGTTATTATAGGCGGTTGTATCAGATGCGGAGGCGAAAGATTCCAAAACTGTGCGAAATAACGGGTAATGAATATAAATTACTGAATGAAATGTAATTCGAAAACGGAGATGAGAACAGATACTCAAAAATTGAATATGTTCGCGGAGCGTTTATCTCATCCCCCGATCCTGGCTTTTTTTCAAGCCTATTTGCATTTCTGGCTATTACATTGAATTTTATTTTCCAGAAAAACCACTTAGTTTCGTGGTGAATTTAAGCACCCAACTCTGATAACTCATATTATCCGATTATCGTTTTTCAATAACACCTCCCATTACACATGCTAAGTTATTATTTGATTGCTTTAATTTTAAATTCCCGGTTGCTGGAAAATGGATCCAAGCTGATAATATAATTATTTAATTTGACGCCTCATTTACCACGCTCAAATCGTTGCTAGTATTATTATTATTATTATAGAAGCAATGTTCGCGTTCGACTGACAATAGAAGAGCACCATCTATTATCATCGTTATTGGGCTGTAAATTAGGAATCTGGAATGTTTAATTTTATACGCAATTACCCCCTCATAATACGTCAATTAATCAATCAGTTTTTGTTGTTTCGTTCACGCTCAATTTCCAATTAATTCTTTATTGCCATGTTTATGAGGATTTTGATTATTTTTGAAGTTCAAAATTGTGTGCTAATTCATTTCATGGAAAGTGAGACGAACGTGGGAGGTAGGTTTACGAAAATAACTTACGGTTCTTTTTGACTCTCTTTTTTAGGTGTGTAATTCCCACCTACTCTGTCCCACACTTCCCCTCTTATACCTCAGTATTTAAAACCTTAACTCAAATTATTATCAGAATGGGAGAAGCCTGAATATAATAAGCTTCTGGACTTCTTTAACAACTCTATTATTACTGAGTATGATTTTGTTGCCTTTAGCGGAACTTGGCAGATTCCCAAAACAGAAATGTCAAGATATAACATCTATCGTAAAGACAGGGATCTGGTAGCTCTGGGGGTGTTTCGACGGTTGTGCATTGATTGCTCTAAATTCCAAATACCGCTCCTCACTTGTTGCCATGAAGTATAATTTCGGTGGTCAAGAATGATAATGATTGCATTCTAGATCTTCTTCTCTCTGATTACCCCCTTACCTCCTTAGGGCGAAAGATCTCCTCGTGTAAGAGATAATCCTCTAATCCTCTAATCCTTCATTCACAGTCACTAGTTCTCATGCCTCATCCTCCTTCAACTATACACTTGCAGACTTTCCGGGCTTATATATGAACACCTTTCTTGTGTTAACTGGGAATTCTTATTGGGTCCTTGTACAAATGCGGACGCTGCTTTTAACGTATTTTATTTTGAGCTGCACAATGCGTTCGAATTATTTTTACCAAAAACGAGGTCTTCTCCCAAAAAAAGTACCCTCCTTAGTTCACCAGGTCTATTAAAAATGAGTTAGGGATTAAGGCATCTCTTCATCGATCCTTCAAACGGTTTGGCGATTGCAACACTCTTTTTGAACTTAAACGCCTTAGGTTTTTGGTCATTCGTAAACAATCAACGGTTTTTGTTGTTCTTTCAGGCCTTAGATGGCAACCAGATTTCTGATCTTCCTGATATCCTCAATGATTTCCGTGACTTTTTCAACCAGACTTTTGGGCCTACGACTGATAGAACGAATACTAGCTTATCTACTGATTGTTTACAACGTTCTTAAATCTTTCTAAAACTCTAATAAGGCTTCAGGCCCAGATTGTATTCCTTTTTTCTTACTGTGAATATGACTGTGTTCTGGTTCTTTCCCGTCCACTTACCGAAATATTTAACCTTTCAATGTCCTCTAGAATGTTCCTTTCTCGATATAAACTATCAAGGGATCAAGGATGATCCCTGTCTTCAAAAAGGGTGACAGAAGTGAAATTACCAATTATACACACGTCATGATTCACGTATTAAACACTCAACATGGTTTTATAAAAGGTGGTTCAACTGTCACTAATGTGGTGCTTTTAACCAATTTAATTCTGAAATTATTGACTATTGATCCCAAATGGACGTGATATAGATGAATTTTTCAGAACCTTCGACAGGGTAGATCGTGGCTTGCTACTTCATAAGCTCTCCACCCTTCTTTGCTTATTATTTTTCCGGTTGCTCATATATCTTCTAGTGTGGCTCAAGCTTCCTGGAATACCCTGTCAACTCTGGTATTTTCACGGCTCCAAACTGGGTTTGTTTCTCTTCAGGTTATTTATAAACGATGGTTTCGAGGTCAGTCATCTTCTTTATGCCGACGACATGAAGATCAACTGTGAGGTGAGATAGCTTGACGACTGCCCCGTACTCAAACGGTCTTTTGACCATTTTAACGCTTGTGTAGTAACAATCTACTTCCATTGAACATTTCAAAATGCTATACGTCATCCTACAGCTTGAAACATAATATCATAAAATCCACCTACTTTCTTGGGGAACACTCCATTGAAAGAATCATGCAATGAATTCAAGGACCTTGGTGTAGTCTGCAACCCCTGACATATTAAATATGGATCCTCTCCTGCTTTTATGGTATTAGATTTTATTCTTCGTAATGCCTTGGATTTTTAAAATTGTAGTACCCTCATGACTCTTTTGCATTCCTTCGTCCAGCCCAAACTTGAATACGGTTCTGTCTTCGGGTTTGAGGTCATATAAATCATCGCGAACGAGTTCAACGTCGCTTCTTAAAATGTCTGCATTTGAAATACACAGGCTTCTACCAACCTGTCGGCTTCCTACATTCGGATCTTCTCGATCAATTTCACGTTAATTGGCGTTTGTACGCATCCGGGAGGTTTCCTCTGGCGTTTGCTCAACGGACATATCGACTCTCCTGACATCCTCTCCCAGATCTTCTTCCATATTCCACAGATCTTGCTCAGGCGGCAACAACTTTTGCGAGTTCGTACCGCAAGGAAAGACAACCTTATGTTCTCTCCAGCATCGTGTATGCGACTTTGGCAACATGGTTGATGACAGTCTCGATTCCTCTGCAGCGAACGCCAGCTTCAACAAGGCCTGCTTGGAGGCCCAGCATCTAGGCCCTTATATCAATACTATAACAAACCCATTAATTATATTTGTTTTTATGTGCTATGGTATGAGAAAATAAACATAAATAAATAATTAAATAAATAAAACGCAATTGAGAAGCCATGAATGTGAAATGGTCAGAAGCCAATACTTCATTGAGGAGTCTTTTCCTTATCTAACGAGCGAGCTTAAACACATGCGGACAAACTGATGGAATAAGCAATCTGTAGAGAACATACGCGAATAAGTGATGACGTCATAAAGTAATAACACGAACGAACACGAGAACTTAAAACGCGCGATATAAGTCAGTTTTAGGCCCTTCAAAGGGAGTCGTGTTATGTTCAAGAGGCTGTTCCAGTTCGTCCGTGTTAACTTAAGCCTGTTCGTGTTCGTTAAATGATTACATGACTTGAGGCTGATGTATAAGAGATATAGAAAAACAATGAATTTATATGACTAAAGATAATAAAAAAATAACATAAAATTAACAAATTTTATTTTTTTCAGGGTTTTCTTGGGAGCTGCCTGATTTTTGTTAAAATAATGACGGAATGAATGAAGTTTTCATCTGTTTCTGCATATTTCTACTCACCACTGCACAAGCTGGCAACGTCACGCACAATGAGGAATGCAAAACGCAAGTTCTACCTTCACCAGCCTCTCCAACCGGACTGACCTTCAACATTTCGAACATGATCGACCAGATTTTCAAAAGAATTAGCAACAAGGAAAATTTCACTATGATTTCGGAATTCGTCTTATCGTTTCATGCTGATGTATCTGCCGCCATTTTCGAGGCTTCTAACGAAAGAATCTTAGCTGTAAGGGTTTCTGGTAGACCGAAAATTCTTCCTAATCGAACTAAAGAGACTGGTGAATTTTGGCGAGCTTTCAACAATACTGGATGGATCAGACCTTTCAGGGACTGCTATTTATTAAAAAATGAATGGTTCTATGGGTACATAAGTAGAAGAGATAACGCTACTGTTGGAATTTTTATACGATTATATTTGAGCCAATGTGATGAGAGTTATGAGAAAATTTTTAATGGACATCATCAGTGTGATTCTACTACTACGTATGTGAGTATTAAATATTTTTAATTTATTTATTTAAAAATATGAAACGAGCCCTAATTAGATTCATGGTGATTAATTTTTTTTGTTTCAAACATTTTTTTGGAAACACTGCCTCCTCTTTTCATCTACTTTCAAGAACCTGAAAACCTTTTTTTCGGCTTTCTGCCACGTTTCTCGTCTGCATGCGTACAAAGCTTTACTCGCCATTTTGCACTTATTCCAAAAAATAAATGTGGCAAATGAAGCAGCAGACGATGTAAGATAGAACGCCAAAAAGAAAACATTATTTACACAGAAGTCTGCATCAAAAAGCTTAAAAAATCGAAAAGGGTCTTCACTTTTACAAAAATTGTCAAAAAATCTCGGGAAGTGGTAGTAATATGGTGAGGAATTGTACACTCGAAGCGACTAGACTACCAGGGACCCTTTTCAAAGGTTTTCAAATAATGATCGGACTCCTGGTGGAACGTTCCAGACTTTCTTACAAAGACCAGGAATCTTTTCATGAAAACAGTCCCATTTCTTCGTCTTGTAGTGTCTCGAACGTGACCCACATTTGAGACAGATTGGGGTCCCCCCCTGAACCTCCTAAGTCGTGCCTGTTCAGTCTGTTGTGATTCCAACTATAGGTTAGGAACGCTCTGGCCTATCTACAGCTTGATGTTATCCCCCAATTCTCTAGACTTTTTTCTTTTTTGGGTCCATGCTTTAATGACCTCTTTTAGAAGACCTTTGGTCAGTACAAGTACATACTCCTGTCCGCAGAAGTTTTGTCCGTTGCCAAACTTCGCATATTGATCTGCCATCCTGGAAAAGAACAGTTTTATTGATCAAAGCCACTGACATAAGAATAGAAAGATTCACATTATAAATTTACCTTCAGCTACCACGAATATCTCGGCAGATTTTTCGACCAGGACTGCTCTAAACCAGAAGTAAAAGACTGATAAAAAAAAGTTGAGCAGAAGGAACCGTAGGTATGCTTTGTTGATTTTAGACGAATCAAGGGAAAGCACTAAATTGGGTCCCTTCTCAACCCCTTAAGTTGTGCTTGTTCAGACTATTGCGACCCCAAATATTTAATAGTCTAACCTCCTTCCGGCTCAATTTGATCATGTTGGCTAACCTATTTCAGTAAAAGCCAGGCTAAGAATGCCCTGGCCAGTCTGTAGGCTAGTTTTGCAGCTGGGAATGCAGGACTCAGGTGTCTCTGAGAAAATGAAAAGACCTTTTTTGGCACGAAGGTGAGCATATAATCTGCTTGTTTACTGTTGGGGGTAGTAGATCAAGGGGAAGATATGTCCGTGGTAGAGAATTGTAAAGCACGGCAGTTCTAGGGGGAAACGATCTTTGGTATTAAATGTAGTTCCACACTTGTGATGGTAGTTCTAATAATGGTGGGCACCTTTAGAATCAAGAAACAGCTATAGGCGGAATCACGGTATCAAGTTCCCCCAGAGCATTTCCCATGGAAATACTGTTGAAATAGAGGTCATTCACTAACCGGTTACGTTCTAAGGATGTTAGTTAGTTATATAGAGACGTATCGGATATGATGCGAATTGCTTTTCTTAGCAGAGTTGAGGAGCTTCAGAGTGAAGTTAGGGGCAGATGTGGGGCAATGTTTAATTCATACTCCACGAAACTGCACAAAAGAACCTTTAACAAAGCCCTGATGCTAGCCGATTGAGACCGGATAAGACATCAGAAGAATTTAAAAATAATATTGACGAATCAAATCAAAGAGGAAATCAAAACAGAGCATCACATCATAAAGGTTTCGCAAAGGAGCGCCCGCAGTGCGATACCAATCATTAAATATAAAAATTCTATTACTTTTCCCGGTTAGAAACAACCGGCCTCGGGGGTCTTATATGAGTTTAGTATAGGAGTAGAAATTTATTAATAACGAATGGAGACTAAAAAAATGTGTCAAAGTATTTTTTCATGATATATTTCCTCTTGAAGTAGGATCTCGTCCTGTGTTTCAGACAGAAAGAAAAATGCAATAAAATTGGAAAAGTTAAATGACATTTTTCATAACTGGATTGAAATTTATCTTCAAAGTTTTAATTATTTCGCTCTCCTACTTTCCCACTTTAATACTAATTAAACTTTCGCATCTAGGGAGATTTAAGGTTTATTTGTTTAGGCGCTTCCTAATTTAGAAAAGGAAAAGTAAACATCTAGAAATTTTGTGTTATAAAAGATGGCTGAATTACGTAGGAGGTATCATTTTAATTCATAAAACAATGTTGCCAAACTTTATCGTTGGTTTATTTATCGAGCAAACTCCTTTTTATACTTTGAAACTGAGTAAACTTTCAGTTGAAAAAGTAGCACGACAAAAGAGTTCAAATACCTTCAGAAGATCTTTTCTCTTTTTCTGTTTCCTCGTAAATATCACGAAATTTCCGAGCATTATAATAAAAATTATTCCTGAAAGAATACTTCCGTTTTATCGTCAGAATCCTACAATTCCAAAAGAAATTATTTGCTCCCTAAAATATAGAAGCAGCAATAAAAAAGAGTTTCTATGTCATTTAGCTAACCCAAAATGACGAAGACTGAGATATTTTCGTATAAAGTCATTCCGTATAAAAAATAAGAAGTACGTAGGCCCCTACTATAATAAAGAAATCTTACCTATATTAACAGCAATGCTCGTATTTTTATCTATCATATTTACAAATCACTGATCTTGCAAAATTTAATATTTTCAGTGCGTCCCTACATCAACGATCATGTCCAAATCAGGTCAATATATCTGCCGGTGTAAGCATGGCTTCTACCACCCAGGAGCGAATCACACTTGGAAAGGATTCTATGGTGAAGACATCGAGAGAGGCACTATTGAGAACCCAAGGTAGAATATCAAGAAAATATTTAAATTTGGCTCGGAGTTTCTAACTTCGTTAATAAAATTAACTAAAACAAAATAATATTTAAAATATTTGCATCACTTAAAATTTGATGAGAAAATTTAAGTAACTTAAGTAGCTTAAAGGAGAGAGAGTCCTGATTAAATATTAGAACATTTTTGCATTTCCGTACGATAAGTTTGAAGTTTTTATTTTTTCCAAAAGACGTAGATAAACGCTGAAGTCTTAGTTGATTAGCATATCACCGTAATGCAGCATTAATGCAAATTCGGAAAGACATTATAGCGCTAACGTTGACATCCCCGTAGAGTACGTGCATAAACTTCATAACATAGGTCGTTTTCGGGCAACGTATTTCATTAATGAATACCAAAACTACTGTATAGCTGACGTTATAATAACGTTACTGAGACGTGATTAGTAAAATACAGTTTAAACTATACGGAAAGTTCTTGCTGCAAGCCGATGCAATTTCCTCCTTTTTCTCCAAATTGTCTTGTCTTGTGACCATTCAAAGATAATTTCATTAGAAATTTAGAAATCACATTCTAGAACATTTATCTGGGAATAAAGCTAGTGGGAGGAGAAAATTAAATACTCAGATGATGTTTGTCAACCGTTGCTTGACAGCTGACAATAAGTTTTAAAATTTATTCTGTGCTAGATGAAGCGAAAAGTCTATTCGATTTGTTACTCTGACCTACTTCTCTGCTTTATGTGGGTTTGTTGTCCCCAAGCCACAGTTCCGGGTTTACTCAGTCGTTTGATTTGTCACAAAGTTTATACGATACAATATCTCAACATTTATTTTCAACAAATATACAAATAACTTCACCGTCAATGCCTGTGAAAGTGGAAGAAGGTTTCTACTTAATATACTTTAGATTTTTCATAGTATAGCATTAGCTGTACTTTTTTTGTTAAATACTAATTATATTGAATTACTCAAGTACTTCTTCAAGACATCTTGTTCATTTAAATATGTAAAAACATCTTAGATAGATTCAATTTCGTAGAAGACATGAACGGTATCAGTTCCCCGAAACCCGAAAGCTCACAAAGTAGTCGTTCTTGAAGTTGAGTAAGTACTGGAGTCAATTTCTGGTTTCACTTCAATACGCTAGATCTTCAAGTAGGCTACCTCTTTCGTTCTACAAGTCTATCTTCAGGGGTAAAAGGACGGGTTGAAGTGGAAAGAGGTTAAACGCCCAGAGAGGGGGTAGTTAAATTGATCCCACTCATAACGGGAAAAAACGAGACAAAACCTCGAAAGGCTCAAAAGTTCAAACATCACACCGTCTTGAAAGAGGCTAGTTGGTCCGGTAATAGAACATAAATTAAATAAGGGACTAACAATTTTTATTGATAAAAGAAAAACACAACGTAGGGCTTGTAAAAGGTTGAAGGAATGATAAGTTAAAAGGCAATAAATTGGATTTGTTCCCGTACAATTTATTTGGAGAAGTCTTTAAGGTTTAATAAAGATATTAACTGATAAAAATCCTGTAAATGTCGTCAATGAAGACTAGAAGTAGAAGCACACCCAAAATCGTTCAAATAAGTGCCCAAAAAAGGGACTGCTTCTCCGGGAAGCCTTCTAAACTTGTTCCCGAAGAGCGAGGGATCCAGACGATTAAAAGCTTTGCTCAAGTTCATGTACAGGGCGATTAACAACAAATGTGACTTAGGTAAACGCCAGGTAGGGGACATGGAGGCAAGCCTAAATCTATAAGAAAAACATTTTATTTTGACAACAGGTATACGAAGATTCATTATGGTGTTTTCTATGTTTGGGCTTAAATTTTAAGCGGCGATATCTTTGCAACGGTTTGATGAAATGTAACAAAATTCAGCATAAACAGTAAACTCCTTTCTACCGAGGCACTTCAAGACGATCGTAGATGACAAAATTGAAAATCCAGGACCGTACATGAAAAGAAATAGTTTGAAATCTTTCGACTGAAAAACGTATTTTCCGATCGACTTTCGTGAAAAACGGTATCGGATTCGAAAAGTACAGGAATAATGCTATGAAATAAGCTGCTTAAATTGAACGGCACCATTAGACCGCTTCTCAAAAAAAGATAAAATTAAGAACTTACAGGTAATACAAAATTTGATGGCGGAGAATTCCAAGAAGGCATTCTAAAGCAGGATACTGAGATCTCTATGCTCATAAAGCAAATCGGATTATCTCACCGTGTCCTTTCCAAGAATTCTCCGCCTTCATATTCTGTACGAGCCTTGCCTAAGCTTCAATTGTCAATTTTCCCGCAAAAATTGTTTCTAAAGTGCCCCAAAATTTATTGAAAATCATTTCAAAAGCTGGCAAACTACGAATTTAGTGGTTCGTTAATCTAATAAATCTCTAAATCTAACCAGGGCCGTACTTGAAGAAAACTTGTTTGCAATTTTTTTTCAACGAGAAGCACATTTTTCTATTGACTTTCGGAAAAAAAACCTTCATCACATTCAAAGAGAGTACCTACAGTAAAAATACTATGTAATAAGCAAGAACGGTACACTTTGAACTGGTTCACAAAATTAGATCAAAATAAGAAGTTGTAGATAAAAAGCTCTAAAAAGCTCAAAGATAGTATTTTTCTCTACTTTCCGAAACCGATGCCGTTTTTCTGAAAGTCGATCGGAAAATGTGCTTTTCTGTTAAGCAGAATGCGAGCAATTTTTCTTCAAATACGGCCCTGATTATTTGATTTAAAATTCTAGTAATAGGCTATCCCGTAAATTCGTAGTACGACAGCTTTTGAAATTTTTTTCAATAAATTTTGAAATTCATCAGAAAACTTCATTTGAAAAATATCATCAACAATTTGTGCGGGAAAATTTAAAAATGAAGTTTTGTCAGGTGCAAGCTCTTACTTTAATCTATCTTTGTGAAGCTGTTAGAAGTATATCGTTCCATTTAATAAGTTCATTTGATACTTGTATCAAATCAATGTACTTTCCGAATTTTTTCCGAAAGTCGATCGGAAAATGTGTCTTTTTGTCTAAAAAGTGCATTTTTTCTAAGTACGGTCCTGGATTTTCAATTTGCGAATAGGTCATCTTGAAGTGCCTCGGTAAAAGCGTGTTTCTGCTAAATTTTGTTGGATTTTTTGTTCAAACTTTTAGAAAGATAATGGCGTTTAAAATTTAAGCCCAAACATAGAAAACACCCTGTATCTTCGTACCTGTTGGCAGAAAAAGAAAATTTGTCATAGTTTTAGACCATCCTCCATGTCCCCTCCTGGCATTTAAGTATGTCGCTTTACTCATGAATCACCCTGTAGATAACTTCTATTTGTTCCCGGAATTGAAGCAAGTGGACAAATATTGGGTAACACAGATAAAATTTGTTGTGGTCAATCGTCCCTACCGAAGCCGTGTTGCATCGGTGAAGTTCTTTGCTTTTATTGGCGAAAAATTTGTAAAAGCTGAAAAAAGATTAAAAAAAGATCTCCGGGAGTCATAGCAGAATTTGTTCTTTCTTGCAACCTTGATATTGTCCTGTTCCTAAACGCCTTGAAGCGAAACCGAATTTCCGAAATCGTACGGGATCACAAATTCTTGCATGAAATGCAGGTCAATGAGTATAAAACACATAAAGTGCAATTACTAGCTTGTTAGGTGGGTTCGGAGAATTACTCCATCGCCCATAACAATTGTCATGCTGGCAGTGCCTGAAACTCCAATCGAGAGGAGCTTCCAACTAATATCCAACAGCAGAGCCTTCCAGAGTACCAAATCAAGCACAGACACGTGTTTCGTTCTACTGGAACTCATCAGTGTGCTGCATCTGGAGTATCTGGGGGATGCTGTCGGATAAACGGAAGCCGGCACCTCTTAAGCTACGAATTAACACGGAACTCCGTGTGGTGTAAAGTAGAGCGACATCTAGCGGTTATTCCAAAGAACTAACCGTGAGTTCACTCTAAGTTATTGCAGTCCCAGACACTACCAATGCCGTCGATTGACAATCATGAAGAAGAGAAAAGGCAAGTATACTCAAGGATTAATGCATGAAATGCAGGTCAATGAGTATAAAACACATAAAGTGCAATTACTAGCTTGTTAGGTGGGTTCGGAGAATTACTCCATCGCCCATAACAATTGTCATGCTGGCAGTGCCTGAAACTCCAATCGAGAGGAGCTTCCAACTAATATCCAACAGCAGAGCCTTCCAGAGTACCAAATCAAGCACAGACACGTGTTTCGTTCTACTGGAACTCATCAGTGTGCTGCATCTGGAGTATCTGGGGGATGCTGTCGGATAAACGGAAGCCGGCACCTCTTAAGCTACGAATTAACACGGAACTCCGTGTGGTGTAAAGTAGAGCGACATCTAGCGGTTATTCCAAAGAACTAACCGTGAGTTCACTCTAAGTTATTGCAGTCCCAGACACTACCAATGCCGTCGATTGACAATCATGAAGAAGAGAAAAGGCAAGTATACTCAAGGATTAATGCATGAAATGCAGGTCAATGAGTATAAAACACATAAAGTGCAATTACTAGCTTGTTAGGTGGGTTCGGAGAATTACTCCATCGCCCATAACAATTGTCATGCTGGCAGTGCCTGAAACTCCAATCGAGAGGAGCTTCCAACTAATATCCAACAGCAGAGCCTTCCAGAGTACCAAATCAAGCACAGACACGTGTTTCGTTCTACTGGAACTCATCAGTGTGCTGCATCTGGAGTATCTGGGGGATGCTGTCGGATAAACGGAAGCCGGCACCTCTTAAGCTACGAATTAACACGGAACTCCGTGTGGTGTAAAGTAGAGCGACATCTAGCGGTTATTCTAAAGAACTAACCGTGAGTTCACTCTAAGTTATTGCAGTCCCAGACACTACCAATGCCGTCGATTGACAATCATGAAGAAGAGAAAAGGCAAGTATACTCAAGGATTAATGCATGAAATGCAGGTCAATGAGTATAAAACACATAAAGTGCAATTACTAGCTTGTTAGGTGGGTTCGGAGAATTACTCCATCGCCCATAACAATTGTCATGCTGGCAGTGCCTGAAACTCCAATCGAGAGGAGCTTCCAACTAATATCCAACAGCAGAGCCTTCCAGAGTACCAAATCAAGCACAGACACGTGTTTCGTTCTACTGGAACTCATCAGTGTGCTGCATCTGGAGTATCTGGGGGATGCTGTCGGATAAACGGAAGCCGGCACCTCTTAAGAGCGATGGAGTAATTCTCTTGGGCGATGGAGTAATTCTCCGAACCCACCTAACAAGCTAGTAATTGCACTTTATGTGTTTTATACTCATTGACCTGCATTTCATGCATTAATCCTTGAGTATACTTGCCTTTTCTCTTCATCACAAATTCTGTTTCAAGCGGTGGAAGATGATGCAATGCGTGCAAGCCTTGAAGTGATTCGCGAAATTGTTAACTATGTCTTATTGACAAGAAGCAAATATGTATCAATGGCGTTTTTGAGGGTGGACTATGCTTTTTTTGTTTATTTTTAGGAAAACCAGTACCTACCTTATTGAGTTGTACTCTCTGCTCTTCGGGTGTGCTCCGTATGACACGAGTCATTTATTGATTATGCTTCTGTCTGACGTTTGAGAAGTTATCTCTTGAAAACCAAGAGAAATATTTAGATGGTAGACAAGGAGAGGTCTCAGGAACGCGGATATCAAATATCAGACTACAAAATGCCTTCAAAGAAGCAGGAGAGCCCCAGAAAACGTACCTGAATCTCATGTACGAAATCAGAAAGTTTACCTTTTTCAAATTGTGAGTCCATTAGTATTGCTAGAAAATTCAGAATTGATTTATCGGGTAGAGCTTTTTAGGGTAAACTGACAGGCAGGGATAGGTCAATTGCAAAGTCAAACAATTTATGCACCTTGTAGTAGGGTATAGAAGACAAAACTAGACTTAGAACCTGCCCTTAGCGTTTTGAATGAAACCAATCTCAACAGAAAATTTCTGCCCAGAAAAACAGAAAAATAT
This sequence comes from Malachius bipustulatus, assembly GCA_910589415.1. Taxonomy (NCBI): domain Eukaryota; kingdom Metazoa; phylum Arthropoda; class Insecta; order Coleoptera; family Melyridae; genus Malachius; species Malachius bipustulatus. Next base: position 30,078,004 of record OU342631.1, on the reverse strand, counting down.
TTGTCACACCTACTTCGAAATGTTTAAATCTCAAACGCTGTAAGAAAAAAACCAGCAATATCAGTTGAAATCATCTGCCGAGCACTAAGGCAACGGTTGACCGCCAGTAAAACACCACCCCCACAGGACCTTTAAGTTGCAGGAGAGGATCGGTCTGCCTTAAAAACATGGTATTCAGGAGGGGGGAATTCCTTGGTTATTTTAATTAAAATGGACATGTTAACTTTACATTAGTTTCACCTAATCCCTACCATATCATCATTTTATGAGGAAGCTTATATCGCAAGATTCAATCACAAGCTTTCAGAGATTGATTATGCTACCCCCGAAAGGCTTACGCATTTAATATGGCCCATCTTTGCATTGCGTAAACATGATATTCCGTTTTACTTGATTAAATTTCACTAACGCTGCTGCAGCTATCACGGGGCAATAACGGAGGAAGCAATACAAGTAGTTACAAATTTTAGATGAAATTAACCCTGCAGGGCAGTAACAGTAAGACTAAACAGGATGCAATCCAGTCAAAGTGATTGTCTTTTACAATAATTGAAAAGTTAATCAGTTAAGTAAATGCAACGAGTATTGAAGCAATCAAGGGGAGTTTCAGCATTCTCGACGATAACGAAATACATAAGAACAATAAAACCGCAAGTAGGTAAATGAGTTAACTTTGTGAATAGCAGTAGCAGAATCATTAACTCTAAAACTCAGTAAAAGTTCCTAACAGCTAGTAGTGTGCCTTAATAATAGGACACGATACGATCGATGAGCACACGATCAATTTAGAGCGCCTGATTTTTAAACGAACTATCAATCAATTATCTTATATCCGCCCAAAGCGACAGGGTACGTCCAGAATGCAGAATGAGAAGATTTTTTATTCGGTCAAAAAAGAGATATCAGTCATTGTGAGACATGTAAAACTTTACCTTTTGTGTAACAAAACAATTTACCATTAATATTTTACCAGAGCCGATTTCAAAACGGCAACTCAATCCCGACGTCAAATATGACTGATTGTTTGAATTTCATAGCTAAAGACAAAAGCTCCACGGCTTGAAATCAATGAACAGAGATCCTCGCACATTTCATTGTGGAATTTATGAGTGTGAGCTCTTTGAACAACTATTCTCGCTTCGACAGGAAATTATCAAACATGATGTCATAACGGGCGATAATTAAGTTTGCTGCAACTAACCATCTAGAGGATCTTCACGTCAGTTGATTATTGATCTTTTTAGTTTAACGATCGATTGCTCAAGAGATAGATTGACAATTATTATTCTGGGCTGAATTTAAAATTGATTGCTACCTGTGACACAACCGTTTGTCTCTATAGGTACCTACTTCTATTGATGGTGAGAAAAGAGAGGAATATGCAAATACATAATACAATACATGCAAAATCCTGAACCGTTATTCTATTCCGTTATACATATAATCGATCTTCTCCCTTGTATGATTAAATTTAATTAACCTATATAGTTATTTTTACTCTTGTGCCATCGTAATTTTCATGGGGGACTGAAGAATTTTCTTATTTCTAAGTACTCCCTGCAGTCACTTTAACATACAAGTCGTGTCGCTCGCTTAATTACTCGAGTTCTTTATTTATATCCTCATCCTTACAAGAAGTTTAATTTTAACAAATACCCTCCTTGACAAGGCAATGATCTGAATAGCAAATAGGGTAGGTATTGAAAACCCAGAGTTCATCCTCTGGAAAATGAAAATCCTCTACGAGTGGTAAAATTTGTCCGCAGCAGTTGACTTGAGGGATGCTTAAATGAATAGCGATTAAAAGAGACGAATCCGTTTAAGAGGTCGGTATGTTTCCTAATTGGTCGATTTTTTGTTATCAGCAATTATTTTTTTGTCTTATCTTACCCAACTTCGTATAAACCAATACTTTAAAGAACCAAGAGTGGGTTTTATTGTAAGAAACAGAAGTTTTAAACTTTCCACCTTCTCGACTTTCTATTAAAGTGCTATATTTTATTCGAGTCGTTTATCTTCAGGTTGCTAGAAAACTTTTATACTAAAAGGATGCTCAACTGAACAATTAAAAGCGTTTATCTTTTTGATATTATTTTTAGGAGTTTTGAAACATAAAACATCTGTCAAGAAAGTTGAAAGTAGGTGATGCCGAATAGTGAATGATTGATGCCATCTATCTATTTACCTGTATAGGTACTCTCCCCCTTCCCCCCCTTCCTGAAGCACTTATTTTCTAACACGATTTCTTCTGAAGTTATAGAAAGGAACAAGGTGCATTAGAACTATAGAACATCTGGCTCTGGACTCAATTAACTGAAATTGAACAAAATTGAACGATTTTTTTTCAGAATTTTTGTCAAGTTTTTGTATATTCAAAAATAAATTAATTTTGTAAATTAGATCGCCCTGGATATCAAGGTGAGACAAGTGCATTAAAATTAGTGTATACATATCGATGAATACTAAAGCGGTAAAAATGGTCGCAGAATTCCGAACCTGTTCCTAACACAAAAAACACCGCCATCAGAACAAAAATCCAAAAGAGCGACAATTTTTAAATAGTTGCGCTAACACTTAAGTTCTGGTACAGTTTTTTTTGTGGTAAGTAATACACAGCAGATTATAATATGAATAGCACGCAGAGTAGCTGTAGGTCATGTACCTACAGAGGAATTGCAACTGTATGCAGCTGACTGAACATCAGAAAGTGTCTAAATCGTGGGAGTATAAGTGTCGCAGATCCGACTTAGTGGGGAGAAGTGAACCTGATTAGTTCGAGAGATGTCAGTGTGCAGAATATTATAACGAACACCGCTCTGGAAGAATTCTAGTAATTGCTTCTTTAACCTTTAACATTATAGTCCACGAATTTGCTTGTTTGTTTACATTCTTTTTTTATACTGAGTTAGTCAATGACATGTTCGCGACAGTTCCAGTCACATGTCATGTGACACATCGATAGACAGACGTTAGTTCTATGGATTTCTGGAGTTGGCTTTCTGAACAATCTGACATTTCCAGAATCCATGAATCGACGGCTGGTGCGCCGGTGCGACGTTCGAGAATGTACCTGCTAGAACGGAGTAGAACGTGACTACTGATGTGTCGGGGGACTATAAAAGGACCACCGCGCGGCTGCGTGTTTTAGATTAGTTCGGAACGTGAAGTAGTGAAGACTGAAGTATAGAAAGAGCAGAAGTGAAGTGTGAAGTAAGGGAGCCAGTAGTGACAGATAGCGGATATAAAGAATAGACAAGTGCAAGTTAGTAGTGTAGTCAGCTGTTTGTGTTTTGATTATTTAGAATAATTAATTATTAGAGGTTATAAGTACTTGTGGTGTTAAACAATAAAAGAACTTACAGACTTTGGTGGTGATTTATTTATTGTGAGACTCGTAACAATATTATGACTCTCAGGGAGACCTGAGGAACATTGAGAGAGAACTGGCTAAGAATATCGGGACAGTGTAAGGTGCCATTGAGAACATTCAATAAAAATCTAACACACATAAAGGAGCGTCTATTCAGCACGCTGTCTACATTGAACCGACTAAGCTGTGGGAAACCTATTGGGGGATATACTGCGGTAACCATGCCATGAAGTGCAGATACTTGAGAAAGCGCCGCTGGACAAGTTCAACATTATCGACGTGCACCTGATATCCTGGAGACCATATAGAGGGATACTCCAGCTTAGACCTGACCAACGAGTTGACAATATAACAAGGGTGTAGATGCTCTGATGGAACTCCCGAATTTTTCGTATTAGGAAGCCCAAAGTTTGGAGTCTTGTAGTACACACCAGTTTAATATCGTAGAGTATTAAGTCGACAGCAGCTGAGAGTGGCGGACTTGCAGGCCCTGACATCGAGATCCAACGAGCATCTGCGGCATGAGAAATTAGAAAAGACAATACGAAGCTGTGTGGTTGAACGAGTACTTGAAGCAACGTAGGCATCAAACACACGACAGGTATCAAGACCTACCAGTACATGACCTGTAGCAATGATCTTATCATATGACACTCGGTAGAGTTCGATGAGGGCCAGATCTCCGGTCAGATCTCCAGAATCTTGAATGCGCTCTCAGCGTGGCTAAAAATCTCAGGGTTCATCCCTCGAAGATACTCTGTGACCTGATGAGTTCTGAACGACTAATTAGACATACCAACAATCCTGATGCGAACACTGATGAACCACTAATGATACGAATGTTGTAGCTAATATCAGCCAGAGACCTAAGTTTGTTGTTTTCAACAGAGCTGCAGCCACCGATAATAATCCCACCAATGTCTTGACACGAGAAATATTGTCAGACACGACTGGGTCGATCGTCTTCAGCACATTTATCTTGGTCTCAAGGGTAGATTGTTTATCATTTTGTGGCTTGAACGGTTTATCATTTTGTGGAGGGGATTGAACTTTACCCTGGCTGTGTAAGACAGTCGGCAGGGATGGCGGCAGAAGTTTCTTCGACTAGGTTGGGAGATGTTGCGACCAGTTGGGAGTTGGTTTCTTTCAGCAAGGAGGCTTGGGTATGGGTTTTGTTTCTAATTGCAAAAATCACCATCGCAGCTGAAATTTTAATGGAATTAGGTACAAATAAAATAAAAAAATGTAAATTCTTATGGCATATTCCACGACAGGCAACAAAAAGGCTACTGATCCCAGTCTTTCGAATTGTTGCTCTTCGCCACAGCTGTTCCTCCATTGTCCTATTAACCCGTTCTACCATACCGTCTGATTGTAAGTGACTGGATAGAAAAGTGTAGTAGTCCTTGTCTTGTTTATCTCAAGAGTTATACTTGGGATTAGAAGTTTCGTTCCTGATCAAAGTACATGACTGACTATGATTAGCGTGTGATGACTCTGAAATAGTCAACAGCAACAAGGATAGATCGAGGTCATGAACTATCTCGACGAGTTGAAAAACACCATTCCACATTAAGCGCATTCCTTAGTCAGGAAAAAAATTCAATTGCCAGTGATTGAATGAAGACGAGGTATATGAATTTCTAAAACGAGTTCCGGTGACTTCACAAAAGGAGACAAGGCATGGTCTATAATCCAACCAAGAATGTAGAGCTGTCGCCAAAGTTTATGCTATCCTAGAAAGGGCCCTACTTATCAAGAGAGTAAACTTTAAGACCGTATAATGGAGACCTAAACTGCAAGGCCAAAGAGACAGCTAAACATACTCGTATTCTGTGCGAGCAAAAAATGAGTCCGGAACAATAATATGTCACTCATCCAGTGATAGAGCTGTACAAATTAATACAGGAGACTAGACAAGAAAATGGAAGCTAAGGTGCTTTCAGCGATCTTGAATCAGGCAGCTTTAGATGAAAAAAGGGAACTTAAAGCTCTCGCAAGTTCTGAGGTAAAGGGTTTTCACTTGTGCTGCACCTGTATGCAGTTTTGGAACGAAAGTGAGACTAGCACCAGAATACGACAGCACACCGCCATGATATGGTTAACGGGTAGAATAATGCAGGCAAAGCAACAGCAATTGCTCTTGCTCTCTTTTTAGCAGACCAGGAACGCCCATTGTGACGATAATGTTTTATATCCTGAATTAGGTGAAGAAACCACCCCCTAAGTTGGTATCAATTGACTTTTTTTATCCATTCAAAATGTCTTCGATGTCTGCATGTCAAAAAGGATTAAGGTATTGAGGGAAGGGGTTATGCACTCCAAGCGACTAGGCCTTCAAGGCCCTTTTCGCTGATCCCACTGGCCGCCCTCACCATTCCAATCGATCGCATATTAGATAAAAATTTTCGGAAAAAAGTGCTGGTCGAGTCATGATAATGTCGCCAGGGCTGTGACATGTGTGACATCTCTTTATTTTCCTTTTACTCCGTTCCGCATGCCTCTGTTTACTATTATTCATTTGCAGTACTCTTGACGCCAATTTGAGAAAAAGTTACGAAAATGGTTTTTTGCCCAAATTTTGTTTACCGAAATGAATGTAAATACCTTTACTTACCTAAAAAAAGATCGAGTCTTTTAATAAAACTACCTGAAATCGATAAATCGATAAATATTGAAGTGGTGATTAAGAAAATATCTACGAGTATAGTTTAATGGCTTTCAATCTAATTCTAATCCCTCAGCGTTTAAAATTCAAGACAGTGATGAAGTTACTTTAAAACTGATTACTAATCCGATTGTAAATAATTTGGTCTCAGAGCAATTCTGGATCCATTCCGTATGCGAATCTCGTATGCATTCTGATCATTTAACGCCAGAGCATTAGTACAGAATTTACATACCTAGGAAATACCGAATTCGATTTCCCTGTCATCTGAGCGAATAACATTGCGAATTGAAAAGACTTGTTTCCTTCAGACTTAAAACTTTATAGCTGGAAAACAAACTGAAACAGTCGTATATATTATACTTTCGTCCATATTACCTATATACGGTTTCTAATATAAAATTCTCGACAGACTTCACTCTGTATGCTTCATGAGATACAGCAGATGCTTCACTCAATAATCTGAAGTATAAAGTTTTATTTCTGAGCGAATTGAAAACTTTGGAGCGGCGTAAAAATATGTGAAACTATATACACGACTTCTAATGCACTAAACGAGATCGTTTTAATCCATCAACTTGACAAATTGTTTTATATCCATAAACAGAACTGAAGTTTTGAAAGGTTTCCGTGGAATGTTTCCGAACCCGTGTCGAGGAACTGACCCTTGTTTGAGTTTTCAATCGCAGTCGTTCTAGGATTTGATCCCCATTTATCGATCATCCATATAGTTAGTGGAGTAGGCCTTGTAGAGTCGATCCATTCACTTTGTTTTACTTCCACACTCGACCGTTTCCATCTCACTAGAATTCTGAGTGGATCTTCTCGGTTTTCGTTTTCGCAACTTCCTGTTTACGAATTTAAAATTTATAATCTCCTCGTAACGTATAGCTTCAAACTACGAGTATTAAGCAAACTTCTGCCCTGCTCGCACAATATACCTATACATTAATTACTGTTTCCTGTTTCCGATAGAGAAGGTTCCCATGTTTCTTGGAAGACTGGAAAACGGGAAATCGCTATCCCGATGGGAGCGTCAGGAAGTTATTAATTGAATTAGGCGAAAAGGAGGGCCCATTCCGATTGCAACAGACGTGAAAAACAAGTGAATGAACCCAACCAGGGCGCTAGGTTTTTAATTATTGGGGTCAACAGATTCGGTTTACGTTATTTGGAGTCTGGATATTGCTTTAAGCCTTCATATTTATATTTTATACAACACTGACCTTTAATCAAATCAACGGATACCTTTTAAAACGTTTATATTCATTATGCTCGAGGATATTTATCTACATTTATATTTTCATGTTGGGTAACATTTATTTTATTTTAGTAGGTAATTCACATCTAATAAAAAAATTGTTTCTTTATTAACCGAGCTGCAATTTTGAATTTCCTTTGAGTAGGAACGTACAGCGCTAACGTTTCGAAAAAAAGACATTATGTAAACAATTTTTTTCAATGGGTTATAATAATTATACCTACATTTTAGTAGAGTTCAAGGTTTAAACCTACTTAAAAGGTTTATTTGAATAAAAAGATATCAAGCATCTCTCAGAGGGCATGAAAAAGAGTTGTGCGTGCTTTTATGTAGGAAGGAAGGAGACGTTGGAGCATCCGAAATTGAATATCATCCCGAGACGTTGGAAGTCTAACAACATTTACAGGGGGAAAGCGCTGGAGCTGGAAGTAACGAGCACCAGCAGCTTTCTTCTGCCTTGGGCGTGCTGCCGCAATTCTAAGCTCGATAATTTGAGCGAACGACAGTCCCGTCACGTTAAAAAACACTGTAAGTTACTTCAGAGAACTCAGAACCGCAGTAATTTCACAAAGATACACTCGAAATAGGTTGGTAATTTGAAAAAAATATATTTTTCAGTCTCGTTCGTACTGTAGGGTGGAGAAATCGCTCTTTCATCACTTTATTAGATATATAAGGTAAAGTAATTAGGTGATTATTTGTCACAGGTTCGCAGCACAAATTCTTCTTAGGTTACGAAATTATCACTTATTCAAGGCGTTCTAATTAAGGTGGACTTCTGCCTGAGTATCTTTTCAGGCAGTGTCAGTTTCCCCGTTGCTCACCGTTTTAACGATGGCTTTTTCTTCACTCCAGGCAAGCCAGTATTTGTAACCAAATCTCTGTTGTTTAATAAACATTGGTCACGTGAAACTCAGTATTTTTCTTTCTAAAAGGATCTTGATCTTAAATGGAACCAATTTCTAAGTAGAGCTTTTCTTAATTTCCAGGCATTAGTTTCATTCATTTTTAAGTGCAATTGCAAATATGATGAACCATCTTGTTTTATTGTTTTATCAGCTCACTGGAGATATTATTCATTTAGTTAAGCTGAGAATTAAATCGATAATATTTCCTGCGCTTTAAGACCATGGAAAACGTTGAATAAAATAAAAGTGGATAATCCATCTAAGATTTTCACTCCAGAGATGATTTTTGGCAAAGTCTCTATCAACCCCGTATAAGGAATGTTACAGTGGTGCCGTGACCAGAAAAGCAGCTTTTATCAAAACCTGGAACAACCCCGGTTAAGGAATGTCGGTAGTGGTGCCGTGACCAGAAAACCTGGGCAGCTTCTATCAGAATATGCATCAACCTTGAATTAGGATTGTTACAGCGGTGCCAAAGCCAGGGAACCTGGGCGATTTTGATCTAAATCTGCATCAACCAGTGCAATCGTGGCCAGCGAAACTGGACACCTTTTTTCCAAAATCTCCATCAACCACGGATCAGGAATGTTAAAGTGGTGTCGTGACAGGAAATACTAAGCAGCTTTTATCGAAATCAACATCAACCAAGGATAAGGAATCTTATAGTGGTGCCGTGACCAGGAAAACTAAGCAGCTTTTATCAAAATCAGCATCAACGAAGGATAAGGAACTTTATAGTGGTGCTGTGACCTGGTAAACAAATCAAATTTTATTAAAATCTCCATCAACGCTGGATAAGAAAAGATACAGTCGCGACCCGGCAACTGAGCAGTTTTTATCGAAATCTACATCAACTAAGAGTTAGGGATGTTACAAAAGTGCCAAATAAATAAATTTGAGATAAATGTAATTAATACAAAAGTATGAGATGTAAAACAGCTTGTCTACGGTAGGTATCTAATCATACTCTAGAAAAATTTGTGGAAAGTATTAAGGAAACTCTAATAAAGTCGCTAATAAAATAAATAACAGTAATTTTAAAACAAGATATGGCAAATTCAGAATGTGAAAAAACTACGTGCTCAACGTTCTAATTTTTTTCCACATTTTTCTGGTCCATATTAAGAATATAGATAACGGCGGCATGCATCTGATGATGGTTTATGATCTGAATTAGGTCAAATTCGTTGGTTTGGAGAGAAAAACAGCTGCGTGAAAAGCGTACGAATGAGTCTTTAATCAAGGGTTGAACCGAAGGGTATAGAACACGCCCCCTGTCGGAAAACTCCACATTATTGATGTCGCGGCTGCTATTCTACGCCATTATCCAACGTGTGTACAGGGTGTCTCGGTATCTGATGAAAAGATCACCCTAGTTTTTATACAAAAATAATTGAAATATAGGAAGACAAATGGCTGTATCCCTGAAATGTTTTTCACTAAATGATTACGTAACCGACTATCTTTATCTTATTTCTAATATACAGGTTGATCATATATTTATTTTTCATGAGACTTGGAATTAGATTTTCTAAACACGAGAATAATTCTATTTTGAAATACGTATACCTACAGGGTGAAGCATATATAACGACCAAATTCATTTTCTCGGTTAATATTTGTGGAATTGAAAAAACCGAAACAGGTCAATTTTCAAGTTGTATTTATGATCTACTGACGTAACTTTTTTATACAGGTTGTTCCTTGGCTCAGTAATGACGACATTGTCTGTTTTTTTTTTATAGGACACCCTGTATATTACATATTACATTATCAGATTTTCTGAGAAAACCCAGTAAGAACGGTTTTTACAGTTGCAGTTTAAATTGAGTAGGTTATGTTATAAACAAATGAAAATCGCAATTTTCCATTTTGAAAGCAGTGTACATCGGAATCGGCTCCAAATATCGAAAAACGGCTTAGATGACCCTGTTTTAACTTTTTATGTACTGTCCTATGATGTAGATGAAATTTTTTATTTTTTTTATCAGATTTTTCATCACCCTGTATAAAAATTTCAAGTATAGGATGTACCGGGTGAGTCATAAGGGAATATCTCAAAAACTAAGCGTCGTACAGCCTCAAAAACATTTTTTTAAGGAAGGTGACTTTAAAAATCGTTTGAAAATACTTTTGAGCTACGAAAATGATGACTATGGGGCGTAACAGCTATGACCAAAGTAAAAATTCGAATTTTCTTATTGGTTTTCAAAATTAGGGTATCCAAAATATCAATAGTGTATACCTAATGCTAATAACCACGATATTTTATTCTTGTCCTTTTTTAATAACTCCATAAATTAAGTGGTGGGGGTACGTCAAAACTTTGTTTATTCAAATATCGATTTTCGTTACAAAGAGTTTTCCTTCTTTTGTCGATTTCATTTAACGAATTTTCTAGTTTGTTACCACCGCAACCGGTAGAGGGCGTTTTCTGACATGTAAGGAAATATTGTAATTTTTCTCAAAGAAAAATAAATAGGATAGTATATTTATTTTTACACAGTGAAAAAAAGCATAAAATCCTTAAGGTGTCATCGAAAATCGCAGCTGGATAACTTTTGCCCAACTGAAGATATCTGCCAGCAAAGTTGAATTTATGAATTTTCAGACTTTGGACCTCGCAAGGATCAAATGGAAGTCATCCCTCGATTAAAACTGCTTAAATTCAAATTGGTGTGTGGCGATCAAACGTCTCCATGGGCTTGAAGTGAATATGTATACAGGATGATGAAAAATCGGCTATTTTATTTTTTTCTGTTCGTTCGTGGCTTCGTTATTATTAGAGCTATTAGGTCAGTTCAGTTAGCAAACATGAAGAATTTCTGTCGGTAAATACAGTGGTGAAAACAGAAAAATAATTGAAAGTTCACGTCATGAGATATTCCCATTTTTATATCCAAAAATCTTGTTTTTGGGAATATCTCATTTTATTTATTTTTTTGAGAAACTGAAAAAATCGTAAAATGTAATCGACAGAAAAAGGAAAACTTTTTGTAATGAGACAGATCTTGTTAAAAACCATTGAGGTTAACCGAAATAATCGACATAGGAACAAACAAAGTTTTGATGTTTTTTTTATGTTTGATTTTTGATGAAAAAACGAAATTACTTAAGCATTAAGCATTACATTCATGATATTTTGAATATACTCTAATTTTGAAAAATTATCAGAAAATTGCAATTATTTACTTGGTCATGGCTGTTACACTCCCTAGCGGTCATTTCACAAGCTCAAAACTATTTTCCAAAGATTTTTTTAAGACCACTCCTTGAAAAAAATTTTGCCTGAGGCTGTACGACGCTTGCTTCTGAGATATTCCCGGTGATCATTCTTAAAAAACTAAGATAGGGACATGTAAGCTGTTTTCGGATATCTTGAGCCGTTTTCAATGTAAGCTGCTTCAATGCGTTTTCAATTAAAATTGAAAATGGAGATTTTCACTTATTTATAACTTATAACCTACTCAATTTAGGGTGCAACTGTAAAAAACATTCTAATTGGATTTTCTCAGACAATCTGAAAATGCAATAATGTACAGGTGTCCTATTTAAAAAAATAGACAATGTTGTCATTAAGTACTGAACAAAGGGACATCCTGCATAAAAAAATGTACGTCAACAGAAAATAAATTTAAAAAAAAATCAATTTATAAAAAGATTATTTTTTCTGGAAGAAAAAAACTGACCACTTAGTCGAAAATTTGACTATGATTATCCACCCCGTTTACCTTACTCGTTTCGAAGTTGTATAATGATTGATTACGGCCTATAAAACAAGTCAGAAAAGTTAGCCAAACCATCACTGATCCTTAAAGGACTATTCGAAAATATGACTATCGATATCAATTTTTAAAGGATTCCATCCTCTGCGTGTTCTTCACCATCAATCACTATACATAAAGAATTACTTCCCCATATAACTTCCGGAGAATCGACGTCGATATCTGTGATCTCTTGCTCATCTAAAAGGTTATATCGAATTCCTGGAGGCTGGAGCTAGCCCTTCGGGTTCCCTTTCACGCGCGGTTCCAATAAATCCGTAAATAACGCAGGTGATTAATATCACGGCGACCTCTGATGGTATTCATCTCGGACGGCCTTATATGGATGTCAGCTGCCAATGACGTGTTCATAATACAGATAGGGATATAACCTAGAAGGGTGTCGGCGTACATGCGAATGGAGCGGTCTATGGAGCGATCTAAAGCGTTGGAGGTTGGAGGCATTTACAATCGTGAAATTTGAATTAGAGACTTACAGATTGAGGGATTGGTTGTGTTCGGGAATATTTTGAAATTGATGGAGGTTGTATTATCTTACAACGTGAAAAGACGTGTTAGGAAAATCTAAAATCTGAGAGTTGCTGAATAATCAATTTTTATATGGATACAAGGAGGCAGATAAAGTAGGTTCTTTAAAAGATATATGAATCGTTGCCCACTCCCAGCCAATTGAACTTACTGTTACTGATTATAATGCCCACTTCAAAATAATCAATTCAAAAATTGCCTGATTTTTTGAAAATTAGTTGAAAAAATTAAGTTGTTTAAAAGTTTTCAGTTTCCTTATTAGACGCGTAAATGTGGTGGTAGTTTCAAAATGGATACCTTTCTCAAGAACGCAAGAGTCTCATCAGTTTTCTAATTATTTAAAAAAATGTCTTTAGAATCGCAATAATAACTTTTTCTCTGTTATTATATGAACTTCACACCCAAGTCGTTTTTCCACACCCACGGGCAGTTTTTACCTTCGATTCTAAAAAATGAAATTTAATATAGAAAGGTCACCTTTTGTTGACAGAGGCCCGATGAAATTCGATCTAAAGCCTGCCCGTGGGCTCAAATAGTAATTATGGGTACACCACATAATTTTCCCGATTCTTTCTCAATGCATAAGGGATGACTCGTATTGTTCATGTAACAGTTTCTCTAAGTAATTTTTTTAAGAGAATTGTTTTTTTAGCGCTTGATCAAATAATTTTATCCAATCTAATTGTTCACTCTTTCTTCTGATGTTGAATGCCTGCGGCTTGAGGTTATTCCTGTTTTTTTTTTTACTTTCTTTTATTTAAGGCTTGTCAAGCTTTTGCGTTACCTGTAAAATAAAATTGGTATCAGTCTCGCTTGTACACTTGTAGAGTCATGATGTATCAATTTAATTCTCTTCCTTGTTCTCAAGTAATTTATTTATTCTTCTTCTTGAATGGGTTTTAACATTCTAATTGGTTCCGAATATTAACTATTTCCACTTTATTGGTCCAGTCCTGGTCATATTGAACCATTTTCTCATGGTCTGAAGCCAGGAAATTCGTCTTCGCCCTTGTGCTCTCTTGCCGTATGCATTCCCCTGCAATATTAACTGAAGGATGCCATATCGTCATTACTTCCTCATAATATGGTGTAAGGGAAACCAAAGATTATTACCTGAATTGGTAACAACTAAATATTATCAATAAGACAATTAAAGTATACAAACAGATGTCTTGCGTAGCCTGGCATTGAACTAATAAAACAAACTTGTTTATAAACAATCACGCGGCCCTGCCGACTTAAGCGTCTTTGAGTTTCTAGACATGTAGGCACCTCCAGCGACCTCGAACCACATAGAATATAAATAGAGTTAGATATGTAATGCAACGGAAGAGAGTATTATTATTATCATGATGCTGATTAGTTCGATTAATCAGTAGTCAATTAATCTTATTAGTTAAGTTTAACCATGTACTTGTTAATTGTTAATAAAACCCATTAAAACCAAGTAAGTGTCTCCAACCTCTCCACCACCTTCTACCGAATGGCGATCCTGACCTTAATGGACCAATAAACCCAATCTATCGCATGCCGAGATTGCGAGTTTATCACAATGGCCTAGATACTCCAATTCACGTTTTTTTAATTGTCACGATAACTTCGCATTCCTTTACCATTCTGAGCATGACTTCAGCATTTGTGACTCGTACAACCCAGAGCTTCTTATGAGATGCGTCTATAGCACCACATTTCGAACGCTTCGAACCTCTCATTGACGCCTCAGAGAGTCCAAGTCTCTGCTCTATAAAGGACTGGAAAAGTATAGCGCTGAAGCTCAAAGATCTTGGTTTTCAGCGGCAGGTCTCGACTTCTGAAACAATGGACATTCTTAATGCTGCTCTGGCTTTTTCTTGTTTCAACAACCATTTCAATTGGTTGGTTGATCATCTCAGTGGTGTATTGAGAATTTAGCGTTTGCTTTTGTAACCATATATTTTGTCTTCTTTGTGTTTAGGTTTATTAAACCGTAAGTGTTGGCTGGTTTCAGTTATACGTGTCATTAGTGTTTGTAGGCCTTCCGGACTGTCTGCGAATATCACTGCGTCATCTGCCAATCTGATATTGTTCAGACGTTCGCCGTTTACTGATATGCCCGCGTCATAGTTTTTTCGTACTCTTCTAAGGCTTGTTTGAAGATACGTTCGGATTAAACATTGAACAGCATGAGGGATAGTATAGCTACATCCTTGCCGCGCGTGCGTTTTATTGAGTTAACACTCTTATGTTAACAGTTTGGTTATAGTAATGGATGATTCCCAGCTCTTTATCATTTATGTCGATCTCCTCAAGTATGGATATGAGCTCGGCGTGATTAACTCTGTCAAACATTTTTGGTCGTCGACAAAGCATACATTATACAGGGTGTCCCAGCTTATTCGAAGCGGTCTCTGTAGGCCTAACGATGGATTTTTTCCAAAAAATTTTTGCACATTCAAGTATAGGATCACAATGGCCATAATTTAAAATTATTTTGGAGTATACAGAGTGTCCCATATGACAGTGGCATATCAAAGTTATGTTTTTTTAAATGGAAGAATGCTCCTATGTTATTGCATTTTTAGATTGTCTAAGAAAATAAAATAAGATTGACTTTTACAGTTGGTTTTCAAAGTCAGAAGTTTTTAAGTTATAAACAAGTGAAAATCGTCATTTTTCAAGTTCAAGGCCCTGTACAACGAAAACGGTTCAAGATAGAAAAAAACGGCTTACATGTCCCTATTTTAACTTTTCATGTACTATCCTATGATGTGGAGGAAATGTTTATATAGGGTGATAAAAAATTTGAAAAATTCTGAAACTTCTCCACGCGTCGCCAAATAAAAAAATCAAAGAAAGTACAAATGTTTCTATACCATAGGATAGTACATGAAAAGTTAAAATAGGGACATGTAAGCCGTTTTTTTCTATCTTGAACCGTTTTCGTTGTACAGGGCCTTGAACTTGAAAAATGACGATTTTCACTTGTTTATAACTTAAAAACTTCTGACTTTAAAAAACAACTGTAAAAGTCAATCTCATTTTATTTTCTTAGACAATCTAAAAATGCAATAACATAGGAGCATTCTTTCATTTAAAAAAACATAACTTTGATATGCCACTCTCATATGGGACACTCTGTATGCTCCAAAATAATTTTAAATTATGGCCATTGTGATTCTGTACTTAAATTTTCAAAAAGTTTTTTGAAAAAGTCCATCGTTTGGCCT
The DNA here is from genome assembly GCA_910589415.1 of Malachius bipustulatus. Lineage (NCBI taxonomy): Eukaryota > Metazoa > Arthropoda > Insecta > Coleoptera > Melyridae > Malachius > Malachius bipustulatus. The sequence continues at coordinate 30,062,278 of OU342631.1, read as the reverse complement.
ACAGAGGCCGCTTCGAATAAGCTGGGACACCCTGTATATCACAGTTGACGTCTCTGTGCCTTTGGAACAGGACCTGGGCGGCAAAAAGTAGCTCCCTTGTAGCAGAAGTATCTCGAAACCCAAAGTGTATGCGGTTAGTTGATCTTCGCATTTTTTTGATAGTCTCTTGTGGATAATTTTTAGGAAGGTCTTAAGTAGGTAGCTCAAGAAGCTTGTAGTTCTATATTCATCACACTTTTTTGCACTTGATTGTTTTGTTATACAGGCTGTCCCAAGATTTCTTTATCAAGGGATATCCGCGTTATTTAAAAAAATAAACAAATGAAATTCGGGAAATTTCAACCATACCCCTAAGGCTTTGTAGCTGCACCCTCAATGCCCCTTTACGCCTTTCCACCCCTAAGTAATCATCCCCTACTTTTTTTTTTCAAATGACACCCCCATATTTTTTTTGCTCGGCAGGATTGTTGACTTCTTTCTGAATACAATGTCATACGATTTCTTCAAATCGAGACATATCTAGCACGACGAAAATAATAATCATTACAAACGAGGGTTGTCAAGGAATAACAATTAACATTTAATATGACATTAAAATCACAGAAGCAATTATTATTATTAACGCCTATATCCAGTAACACCGGTATTACTAGTTAAGGTGGTTGGAGGAAACATTAACGCAAAAAACAACCAATTGCAACTGCTTGACATCCCTCGTTTGTTTTGATATTATATTGTTTTCGGCGTGCTAGATATGTCTCGATTTGAAAAAATCGTATGACATTGTATTCAGAAAGAAGTCAACAATCCTGCCGAGCAAAAAAATATGGGGGTGTCATTTGAAAAAAAAAAAGTAGGGGATGATTACTTAGGGGTGGAAAGGCGTGAAGGGGCATTGAGGGTGCAGCTGTAAAGCGTTAGGGGTATGATTGAAATTTCCTGAATTTCATTTGTTTATTTTTTGAAATAACGCGGATATCCCTTGATAAAGAAATCTTGGGACACCCTGTATAGGGTCATCTAAATCGATTTCAACCAGTTTTGGGGAATTTTCCCAGTATTATAAATATTTTTGTGAAGCATCCTATTCCGCTGTTATCCATTAACTTCAGAAATTCTGAGTAGAAGTTATCTGGTCCTGTTGCTTGGTCGCCTTTGATTCCTCTTATAGTAGTTATCACCTCTTCGGTTGTAAATACAGGTCCAGCTATACAGTCTGTTTTATCTGTGTTACTGTGTCGGTCATTCCTAGAGGTCTCCTCTACGTATTTCATCCAAGCGTCTTTCCTCCGTTCTACTTTTTTTTATTAAGTTTCCTTGAGCATCAGTTAGTCATCCACTTTGTTTGCCGCCTCCTTGAACTTTTTGTGGAGGTTGAAAGAATCTGCACATCTTTCTTTTAACCATTCATTTTTTGCATTTCTAACAAGCGTGTTTAATTTCTATGTCTCTTATTTTGTGTGTTGTTACATCGTTATTATTAACTTTTCGTTTATCTTTCATCCTATCCAAGATCTCCTCAGTCATCCATTACTTCCTCTTTACTCTTGTTTGGCTTTCGGTATTTATCGAGTAGAGGTTGCTGAGATGAATTTTTGATTGATGGTATTGAGCTCCGGAATCTTTCCTTAAACAAAATGTAAATTATCTGGTTTCTAACGTGTGCTCTAAGGCGTCCTAAGGGGGTTTCTGAGTCTGAGTTGTCCTGAGTTGCTGACATTAGATTTGATTAGATTAGCTGATAGATTTGTGAAGTTTTTCTAGCACGTTCGTTAAATCGTTGTAGAATGCTTCGATTATATCGTCCGCTTTGTCAGCTGTCGGGCACACGTCTTTACGATGCTAGGACTTTTGGTACATTCACTTAAAATTGAAAAGGAAAAAATTATGAATTAAATGACATCTTTCAAAATCTATACAAGAAAACTGTTAATTGCTGATAGAGAAAAATAATATTTAAATAAGCAGGGGTCGATAAAATTGCCAAATCATATAAAACTTTTTAAGCAAATAACCTTTCAGCAATACACGTTTATTATAGAAAAGCAAAAAACTTAACTAGGCCGAAAGATAGCAACCGCGGCGGTTTTTGCTAGCGCACGGTGATTTCAGAAAATTGGCACTCTCGAATAAATCACACGGTTGCGTTTTCGGTCAGAATGAACCTAGATTTTGTTTCCCTACGTCAAGTAACTATACGACCCGTAAATAAAAGTTGAAGCGGCAACACTGCGGGGAAAAGTTCAATTTCGAAACTCGAACAAGAGGAGTTGATTTGGAAAAAGTTACGGAACCACAGTCCTTAACTTTTTTTTTAAACAGAGGTGTTAGTGATTTGTTTGGTTTTAAAGACGAAGTACCTAGCAGTCAGAGCTACAGAGAGGAAATTACCAGGGCTACGTCCAAGTAGTAAGTAGATCAAACTAACACGTATATAACTTCACTGCTTTTGTCACCCGTTGAAACTAAATCAATAAATCAGATCAGGCACCGCCATAACACTACTCCACAACCGAAATAGGTAATTGTTTCATTAGTAAGGTTGTACCAAATACATTAGATGATAATACGTGCAGCTCTCCGCTATTTACATGTAATAAACGTGAAGTATGAAAAGGAGCGCCATCTACACGCCTCGATCGCTAACTACACAAGACACCGGATATGAAAAGCACGGATGTAATATAAATTATTTTCACAGACATAATAAAATTATCTAGAGTTTTTGGTGTATCAGGTAATGTTGGGGTTGACGCAGAGGCGCAGAGCTAGGCAGGAGTACTTGAAAGAGTACTCGTAAATAAATTGAAATTCGAGTACGAAACTCAGAAAATGTACTCGTAAGTATTTACTCATAAGTACTTTGGCACAGACAGGTGTATGGGTACGCGTAATACTCGTGAAAACACGTATATGTAATTATTATACAAACTACAAACATGTCAGTGCGCAGCCTATGACGTCAGGCTTGTGACACCTACATACAATACAGCAGCAGTAATAATAAGGTGAATTAGTGGTTTATTTCGATGCTTATTGCATTTTTGTTGAAATATTTTTAATTGGTACCCGTATGCGTGCCACTGTTTAACCCACCAAGTTTCGTTTGCATAACTCGACTGGTTTCAAAGCAAATAAATAAGTCGTCAGTTTTTAAGTAAACCTATTGTTGGAGTTGTTGAACTCTTTGGAAGCACGATAATCTAGACTCTGGAATCTTCAAAATACACGGATCTGGCAGTGACAATAGTCTTCTTCCCACCAAAAAAAGAGCGGGAGTAAGACGATTTAAATTGTTGGGATCGTGAGAGAGGGGGGACAAAGGTCTGGAATTCATGATGGCCTCAATTTGTACGAGTAACGTATACATATCTCTTCAAATGTCAGAGACGAAAAAAAGTCCTCCGAAGTGAGGTGATCCGGGGGGTATGAAGTGCCAATCGACTCCTTCGCCAGTCAGCCTCAACAATGCTGTTTTTATTTTTTAATACAAAAACCCTCAACTTGTCTAACTCGGTTTTTGCTCCCCTAAAATTTGTCCCGTTGTCCGAATACATATTGGAAGGATTTCCCCTACGGGCAATAAATCTTTTTAAAGCCAAAATAAACGAATCATCAGTTGACAAATCTGTAACAAGTTCAATATGAACAGCTTTGGTCACCATACATAATATAAACAAGCAAATATAAGACTTTGAAACCCTACAACCACGCCCCTTCGTATCATTTAAATTCATTGGACCAGCATCATAGTCCACCCAAGTATTTTGAAAAGAGTAAGAAGGATTAATTCTGCAAGCTGGCAAATTACCCATTATTGGAGTTTTTTTTTGGCGCAACACGAAAACACCTCACACATTCGTGAACCACTCTTTTTGTCGTATATCTTCCCGAAATTGCCCAAAATCGCTCTCGCACAGATGTTAATAGGTGTTGCGGACCAGCATGCAACAAACGCAAATGTTCCCTTGTAAATATTAATTTCGTTAACCAATTTTTTGCCGGTAACAGAATTGGATGATGTTTATCCATATCAAATTCAGAATTCACCAACCTTCCTCCAACGCGAATCAAAACTTTTTCATCCAAGAAAGGGTTCAAATTTCGAATTGACGGAGCCACATTAGGTACATTGCTGCAATGTTCTGTTGAAACAGTTCTTTCAGCAAAGCATCTCGTTTGTACATATTTAACCAAAACCATTAAGGAATTATTTAGGTCTTCCGATGACAATAGGCCAATACATCTATCTTGTCTTGGCTTTACGCAATTATTCTCAACACTAAACGTTTTGTAATTAGAATTAGAATAAACTACTAGTCAAAAAGTTTATAAATCATAAGCAAAGTAAACGTCAGATTGACGTTTCGTTCAATTAAATTGAGATTTCAAATCAACGCTAGTTAGATATCGGGCCGCTTGGGCGACAGTAACTTCCGGTGACAATTTTCAGTGGAAGCTGCACGTATTATTATCTAGTGTATTTGATTGTAGTCATTGGGTACGTTCACCTGACGTCAACCGTTGAGTTGTTGAGGTAGCGCTTGCGTTCAGACATACCGCTCACTTACAACCGTTGTTCAACTGTTGAGTATTTTTGTGAGCGTAAATATTTCACGCTCAGCACAGTCAACGTGTATGTTGCGGACATGCGCCAAGTGGGAAGTAAAAGTTGCAAGTAAGAATGCTCCTGATACAATCAGCGACAAATAAATGCTAATAATTACTTCTATGAACTTGAATCGTATCCAGAAACATGTCACATATCTCTCGATGTCAACAATGCGTTCAGACTATTTACAACATGTTGAAACAACTTACACTCAACCGTTTTGCGCTGCTATTCAACAGTTGACGTCAGGTGAACGTACCCATTGATTTATCTAGTGTATTTGGTTGTACAAAACTAAGGTAGAGTTTCGTTAAAAAGTCGATTTATGAAGTTTTCGTTCATTTTTCATTCAAATTGGTAGACACCCGAAATCGACCCAAGAATTTATAGACTAATAACCGTTCTTCAATTTTCATGACACTATAGCTTTCCACAAGGAAAATCTAAATAAAAAACTTCACAATTGAGAATTTTAATATTTAATTAGACACGTGACAGTTTCTGTGACACTCAATAACTTAATAATAAGTGAAATGAAAACAAATTATTTTATGATCTGCATGCATCATTTAGTAAGTTTTGTGCGAACGTTTAGGCAAGTAAAGTTCTGTGAAATAGATAAAGTGGCGGTTGGTTTTAGTAGCTCTAACAAATGGCCCTTGTTGCGCCTAAAAAGGGCATCTTTAGCACTTTGCCGGTCTCCCTCTGCTGGTTGCCAAAGGAAATTCAATTTCCTAACAAGCGAGTTAATCAAGCGGGCATTCGACGCCTCAGAAAACTCGACCCCGGTTTCGTTTCAATTATTCAAAAACTGCCTTTCTCAGACCTTGGACTTCTGATTAACATTGTCAGACCAATCTGCACGTACAAGGATAAGAAATGAAAAGAAAAAGGGAATGTTAATATTAACGGCCGAATTTTATTATTCAGGTATGGAAGTGGAGCGTGCTTTACGTGTGGTAGTATCCGTAATTTCAGGAACAAGATTTATGCATATTTTCGCAGCTTTTTTTTGATAGACAGCTCTTTCATGTCTTGTTTGTTATATTTTTTCGCTTTGAAAAATTTGTTCGGTACAGCGAAACATTTTAATTGGTATTTTAATTAGTTCTACATAGCTAGTATCCATGGATCGCGGACCAAAGGTCTCCCATGTTTGAATAACGAAAAACGAAATAAGCTTCAGAACGGATTTCAGTCCGAGAACATTAATGAATGATATTCTTTCTAATTAAAAGGGAAAAGGGACAAATCAGTTCTCCTGTAAGCTACCGTTTCTAAATAGAGAAGTATTTTTAAATTAAATTTCCCTGAGGTAGATATTAAATATTCACCGAGTTTATTTTCAGGTGTCTCCTTTGTCCAGAAGAATGTGACGCCTGCGAGAATGGTATTTGTGTAGCAAAGAGAGACGTTTACTTGAAAACAATAATATTAAGCATCCATCTCTCCTGTATGGGTCTGACCATATGCGTTGGTCTTATAGTCTTCAAACAAAGAAAAGCCAAGGTAATTTTACTTTATATAACTTTCTTCAAACTTTCGCTTTCTCTTTACAATAGATTTATATAGCCAGGTAAATTATAACGTAACGCGTTTTATATTAGGACGCATTAACTTTCATTAGCTCAGCTTTGTTCTATAAACCTTTCAAAAAGCCTTACAATTTTTTTTCATCATCCTGGTTTGAAAGGGAACTTTAATGCAAAATTTCAAGCTGAACATCCTCTCATAATCACTCCAAGCTTAGCCGTGGGGAGTGAAATGGGAAATGGAGCAAACTGCCACACAACCAATTTATGCTCTCTCGGGGAGGAATATCGTTATGAAGTCGACACTTTGCAGTCTCTTAGAGACCATTTAGACCTCCCATCTTGTTAATTCTTGAAAGGACAATACAACAGAAATATTTTTCCGCTTTTAGAAAGTTTCAACGAATTAACTATTTGTGGTCCTTCGAACTTTGTGAGCCGGATTAAAGTGGAACAACAGTCGTCGGGACGAATCGTGTAATTTCTCTTTTATTTCGGGTTAACTTTGGGATGAATTAGTCAGCGAATAAGGCTGGGTTATTACGATAAAGCCCGGAGTAGCAAACGTGACGCTATTAAGGTACGCTGGGGGATGTTTTCTTAATAGGGTAATTGTCGTTCTAAAATGGCAATTTGGAACTCTTAATGTCATCTAGTCCTGATATTCCGTTTAGATCTACCCTGATGTATTTCAATTGTTTCCAGTCAATAGCGACCAGTATGTGGACGATTTTGGAAACCATACTTTTCGGACTCTGCATTCTTTACTCTACGGTAAGTGTCATGTTTTCATATTATGAGTTTATGAATTTCCAATTTCTTTAGTACCCTATATAGATTTTGTCATTCTATACAGGGTGTCTCAGTTTATAGTAGAGTAACTTCAGAATTCGATAGAAAGAGTTATTTTAAGGGAGAAAGTTTTATACAACATGCATCTAAAATTTATTAGTTCTCTATTAGAAAAATGAATTTTTTTGAATTTCTCAAAATTGGCCGAATGGAGTTTCTCCAAAATTTTCACAATAACAGCGCTACTTGATTTGATGCTCCCACACATACACTATTGAATCCAGTGGCGTGGATCTAGGTATGCCGTTACCTTTTTTTTTAATAATTTCCACGCCACTGATTTTAATGCAACTATGACATTTTTGGTAGATACCCTGTTTTCTTTAGAGGAGAAAGGTCGTCTTCACAATGTACGAACCCGTATAAGGTGAAATATTTTGGGAAATTCCATCGAGCCAATTTTGAGATATTAAAAAAAATCTCTCAGAAAACTCAATACCCTGTATCTCGAGAGCTAAGAACTTTTCGGTGCATGTTGTATCTTCCTTAGAATGACTTGTTCTATCGAATGCTGAAGTTACTCTACTATAAACTGGGACATCCTGTATAATCAGAGATTTTTTACAATTCACGAAGAAGTAACACGAAGAGGATCAAAATGATACACACTGCTGTGGCGTATTAAATAAGAATGATACGCTTTATGAATCCATATTTTTAGATTATTTCATGAATTGACACCTTGACGTATCAATGCACTTTATTCCGATTTCCTTGTGCCGCTCTTTAAATGGATATCTATATAGCTTGTTCGATGGATCTTTGCATGCCGTCACAACTGTCAATGGTATGAACCAAATCAATTCAGAATTTCCACTTTGATAAGACAGTAGTAGCTCCTATGTTGTTGTTTTTTGGTGTACGGTATTTTTATAACTCAACAGGTAATAAAAGTGTGTAAGCATTTGTTACTTGTGTATTGTTGGTCGCGTAATGGTATAGGTAGGTACCACTTACCAGTGATTCAAATATACGCCACTTTTTTAGACCTTGCTGGTTTCCTTCTTGGTTTCAAGCTAAGCTGACGTTCACATGTTCTGATACAAGCATTTTATGCGCGTAACCATTAAAAGAGTGAGCTGCATATTTTCGTTTACCGTAGCGAATTCGGACACACGCAAAAGATCCATTGAACAAACTATACATTGCGATTTTCAGGCAACGTTTTGTGCATGGTTGTGTCAAAAGCGTAGGCGTATGAATCATAGGTGGATGGGTCATTAAGCACTATTTTAACAATAGAGAAACTTACAAGAATTGTTTTTTGTCAGATTTTCAAGCCAAAATTTCTAAACAGATAAACATATTATTATATCATCTGGCTGAAATACAAGGATCAAAGTCGCGCCTATGAGGTAGCTGCCTACCACCACTTAAAGTGGTGTTTTAGATCAACTTCCAAGGTTATTTTGAAAGGTATTATTATTTTAGGTAAACCTAACAATTTCTATGCGAAACAGTCTCCTTTATTGTTGTAAGGCGCTACTGGCAAGTCTCATTTTAAACCCAACTTGTATGACACATACATATGCATGGGAAAACGATAACTGGCGCTCGGTAACTGAGCCAAATTGCTTATTTAGAATATTTCTGCAATAAGTATTTCCTCTGAAAGCGCCAAACGTTCCTACCGTGTATTTTATTGAACGAAAATTGCTTGGTTGCAACTCATTATCAAACAGCTAATCAAACAATGGGAGAAAATTTTCTTCCCAAGACATAACTGCCGTCATTGTTCTTTTAAAACAAATTAAACCAATCAATTCCTGCTGCTACTTAAGCTTGTTCAAACGCCAATTTCAGCAGCTCAATTGGCTCGGTGGAAAAGTCCTGGGGAAATTCCTCTGCTCCAAATATTCGCCTTTGAGTGTATTCCTCGCCGGGGAAAACAATCAGGAAAAATTATCTTTCAAGAGCCAAATTTTCTGTAATTGCTTTAATAAGAAATTCGATTGCTTATTGGTTTCTAATATTACCCCCGTCATTGTAATAAGTGTAATAGCAGAAATGTGCCGGTTTCCCAAATTTTTAATGAAAGAGAAAGTAACTGAATTTTTTTCATAATTTTAAGAACGTTTCATTTTGTTTGGTGAAACTGAAAATGATAATTGAAAGGGAAACAGCTTTTTTTAATAGGGTGAGTTTCCCAAGCATCAAAGCTCAGCTTTTTGTACGTCCCTATTGTTTGTAATTATGCAATTAAACTCATTTCCGAGACATGCAAAATTAATTTTAATGATGGGAGACGATTTTATGTAGGTATTATTTTGCATATTGTCACTATTAAGGTGCAACTCCTATACAAAATAGAGTAAAATCAACCCTATTATAATTTCAAATGACTACCTTGAGCAGTACATTATTTCAACGCAAGTAGACGTAAAAGTTGAGAGAAGGATTTTTTTATTCTAAGGAATATATTGTGAGGAAAATAAGAAGAAAACCCAACAAGACTGAACGAGCAGCTAAAAATGAACGATTTAACGATTACAAGATCTGACAACTAGTTCAGCATCCAAGCAGCATCAATTAGGGGACTTTCTGCCTGTTTGAAAAAAAAAATAACCAAAGATTCCGAGCTGAGACAACCTTTCTTTCAAAGAGTTTCCTTTCATAGCCAGGCGAATCATTATTGCTTAGGGGAGTAACTTTGAAGTATTCACGACTAAAGAATTACGACGAATTAATGGTACGGTCATTGCGAATCGCCAGTCATGTATAGTAATCTCTGTTGTAACCTCCCAGGCAAGAGATTTAGGCTCCCGTAAGTGATGTAATTAATCGTAGAACGTGTAATCCGTCTTTGTATTGTTCAATGTTTGAAGCAATTATGTGGATAGATGTCACGAACGTGATGCACATTTGAAGAGGTATTTGGGGAATGCATTCAATAGAATGAAAAGTTGACTATGATTTTTGTCATAATTTACTAAACAGTTACATTGATTGTCATAAGAAATGTTCTGCAAGTTTCCCTTTATTAGCTTCATCCACTACTCATTCCATCCTGGAAGGATAATTCAAAGGACTGCACAGCTTCTCCGAGAAAGAGGACAATTTATTCCTGCTTAGGAAAATAGTCAACCATCTCAGTATGTTACGACGCCATAACTCGAACAATAAGTTTTGAACACCGTAGAAGCAAACAGTAACAATAATTATAAAAGTTGTTACAGGGTGTTTCAGCAGCAGACTGACATGGCTTAAAGGTATGTGTAGTTCTTCAAGGCGGTTCAGGATCTGGTTTTGAAATTTTTTATGGCTGAAATCACCGTGTAACATCGAAACGAAGGGCCCCAGACAAAGGCCAAAACCATATACTGATTCGCTTTCAAAAACTACCCCTACCTTTAAACCATGTTAGTCTGTTGTTGAAGGACTCTGTAGCATCGAAACGAAGGGCCTCAGAAAAATTTCAAAACCAGATCCTGACTCGCCTTGAAGAACTACCCATACCTTTAAGCCATGTCAGTCTGCTGCTGAAACACCCTGTAACATCGAAACGAAGGGCCTCAGAAAAATTTAAAAACCTGCTCCCGAATCGCCTTGAAAAACTACCCCTACCTTTAAGTGATGTCAGTCTTCCGGTGAAATACCCTGTATAGTATGGCAGATGCTAACGTGTTAAAGAATGATTCGATTTTAGAACAGTTTCCTTAATATTAAGGCCTCTATTGGCAGGAATTGAGCAAGTCTGCTCTTCAAGTGTTTAAAAATGAACATTCAACAAATGAACTTCATAAAATCAGAACTAGTTACTTACCAGACAGATCGATGGGCGATTCTAAAAAGTTAAAGTTTACATTCCCTACTGTTGTGAAGGGATGCGAGTGGGAATAGTAGTTCGTGCTTAGTCCTAGCGGAGAATTTATGAACTTGCTACTTACCAACCAGTGACCACTATTTGTGTTTACTCTGGCATATGTCAAGAGCATTAAGACTTTAGATCAACAGAGCAGGGACATTTATTTGCTCTGATGGCACATTTAGTTTCCATTATAGGCGTGGGGACTGCAGTTCTGGTGCTTTTAGCATAGTGCACATCGATCTGGAGCAAGACTTTAATCTGCTCACAACGTTTAATCGTTTAGCGGTGAAGCTGTTAGTTTCTCGTAGGTAAATAAGTAGATTCTATAAATATTGATTCCGTTCCGCTTTTAGGTGTCAAAGGTAAAATTAGATGATAAAAATTATTTTTTCTTCCAGTGTGGCTTTTTCCTTGTTTGGTGGTTTCAGTCAGAAAGCGAAATAAAAGAATAAGAAGTGCCAAAAATAGTAAAAACTAAACTTCTGAAGGGCGTTTGTAAGACGGGCATATTTAGGTATGCCTAAGAATATTGAGAATATTGGAAAAGAATGAAATGCAAAAATTTTTGAATTCAATGTACAAAAGAGCAATGAACGAGTAACAAGTAGTGGTTCTGTGATGCCTTTGAGTGAGTCCACGAAATTATACATAACTTTTGAAGGCAAATTATCAAGAAGGGGAAAATATTGCAAGGTATTCCGTGAAGACCAGCTTTGAGCTACAGTTTCATGGATCGAGAGACGGATGTTACGTCAGTAACAAAATATGCTTTGAGTGTCACCATATTATGGTCTCAATTTGATTGGACTAAACATTGTGCTTAGAGAAGAATATTGCAACTTAGAAATGGAGTCTCTGCCTACCTAATTGAATTACAATGTCAGTTAAAATTTGTGATTTGCGAGCAAAGTTCAAATTACGATCAGAGAAATTTTTGGTAAGATCTATTTAGAATAAGATGGAGGAATTTTTGTGTTGACAGTTTTGTGTCTTAAGTATTTATGTCTCTGGGTTGTGGCAGAGGGGATGATTTCCCACAGGCACTTGGGTCGATTTTACCTCCTCTCGAGTGGACGCACCCCTATCCCCTCTACACATCCACCAACCACCAGATTGCTTGAATACACTGAAGAATGATCCGAATTCTGGCCATATCAGACAGGACAGTGGCAAAGCAAATGGTCTGCAGTATCTTCTGCTCATCATATTTCTATTGCATCAACAGAGTAAATTAGACTTGCTATTCACGACCGATGCGGAAGTATTTTACCCAATTCGAATTCGAATCAGGGCTAGTGATTGCTAGTCTGCCTTGGTGGCATGTCTTCCTAGACTTCGCTATTTGACATATTCTTCATATGTTATATCTTTAATCAGAGCTCGCTGGTAGCAGTTTGTTGTGTCAAAGGCACAATTAGTTCAACAATCGCTTTGTCAACAATCGCTTTGTCAACAACTGGCTTTGTCGAGGGAGCATTGGTCACAGATTAAGCTCTTGCTTGAGGTTTGGTCTTGTTTTCTTCTTTATCTTACCTAAAAATCAAATTTGAGTCAATAATTCTCTCTCGTGACGTCAATCCCGCACACTTGTTGCTTCGTTCCCTGTCTCTCACCTTCTTCCGTCCGTACCCTGGTTTCTCCCTTTCCGGCCTCCGCGTTCTGGCCCTTCCGCCAATCCGAAAAGGCGAAATAAGTTAGCGTCATCGGCGCGCAATATTGCAACGTCACCTCTGACCTCACGCATTACCACCACTCTGGCATATCCTGCGCTCTAAAATCGTCCCTTTGCATAAACAAAGGCCTGCGAACTTACACACGATATTTTTAGTAGGAAGGTCGCAAGATTTTTACCTAGAGAAAAGCATTTCTTTTCTTCTTTTAATATTCCAAGATATTCGTGAAGATACTTTACCGCACTAATTGCGTTTCAGTATTATTGCAGCTGTTGCGGATCGACATGCCATTCTTTGCACACGTTCTAGCTGTGCATTTGCTCTGACTTGTCTCGTTTCAGGTCACCAGACAAGTACAGCATAATATCATAACATTGGTTTTACTATAGCAGTGCATATCCACAGGGATGTCTTCCCCTCCATGTCTTCCCCAGATCTTAGCTACATTGCTAAAGTGACTTATGTTCTTTTTCTGTTGTACATCAAAGTGTTCATTCCGGCTTAGTTTTGGGTCAATGACCATTAAAAGGTATTTCACCTCATACGAAAGTTGTGCATCAAATAACTTTGGTAATTTTAATTTGTTGAGCTTTCATTTCCTGGTGAATAGGATCAGCTGATGAAACGCAATGAGTGTTCATTGCAGCAATTTTTGATAGTCACTAAAGCTTTGTGGTTTATGCAATATTTGTTATTTTGAAACAATATCTATTGTGTAGCTAGTGAGGCTATTATCTGGCTAAAATTTTACTTAAATGATTTTAATGCCTTAATTATAATTATCAATTGGACAAAATCAACAATCAAATCCTAAATCCGGTTTGCAGCTAATTTATTTAGCATATTACTACTTGCACTTTAGCCCCATGTTTTTTCAATTTTAAGTGAAGACAGGGGAGTAACATTTTTACAGGTAACCTTACATTATATTAATCGACTATAATAAAAATGTTCTGGTCAAATTTCACGCTTCAATAAAATATCTGGTTATTCAGGACTAAGGAACATTACATATTACGTATGATAAGTGTTCGTATCAAATAAGTTATTAAACGTAAATCAACCTTGAACCCATCGATACGGACGGCCAGTTTTCCAGTCTGAACTCTGTAAACGTTCCTTGTAAATAATTGAATAACACTTCAGTTTCCTAACCCTTCGCATGAATATTTTAGTCGTATTATTGGGGGGTCTGGCTGGATAAATATTTGCTCAAAGTACCTACCTCGATTATAACTACGGCAGTATTTCTGCTCGGGTACTTTCTTCAATCTGTGTTCTCAGCTTACTCGCCCTTGCCGAAGAAAAATATATTCCGCTTATAACACTCCCAATAAGTTAGTAGTTAAACCAGAAATTATTATAAACTTCCTGAAACATAAACCGAGTATGCATCATCAAGTGAATAGTGTACAAAACTTTTAATTGCAGCGAAGTTTGATTATTTGCTGAAGTTTGCTGTGCATTAGAGAGTTAATTCAAGAATATTATTGACAATTAGTTTAGTTCTCATTAACGACGTCCTATTCAGTTTGTTTCTGTAATTAAAGGTACGAAATTTGAACGTTCACTTTAGTGCAATGCAAACTTTGTGTGAGCTTTGAACCCACTACCTACTTACCCGGACCTCCGGTCGCCTTATCAATAGACCCCGCCGTTGGCTTACAGGTACAGGTTTCAGGAGTCACATGAAACGCTGATGAAATTGCTGGGAGGTCGGGGAGCATACCTGCTATCTTAACCAATTCCGCTTGTGTGCTTAACTTTGGCGAACTACTAAAGCAAATGCAATGCCTTTGACAGTCTCAACCCCTGGACATAGTCACGTTTGGTACTTCTCATACTCGGGAGTTAGTTAGCTAGTAAAATGAAAACTCGAGTAGGTACTTCGTAGACCATAAAAGTTCGTAAGTACATGAAACAAGTTAAGTAGCAGTCATGTTTTCCTTTCATAAGTTGAAGCCTTTTATTATTCTTATTAGAGAATTAAATATATTGACTTTTTACTACTTATTATATTAGCTTTAAAGTGGGCAAATATCCAATAAAGGAAACGTAATTAGGTCGTTTCAAATTCTAGATACGTTTTTTGTCTTGTTTGTGACTTCAAACAAATCACATCGAGATTAATTTTTTCCTTAAAATATAACATCCCTAATTCTTTCAATTTGGTCAAACATTAAAATTGTAGCGTAGCTTGATTCCTAGCCACAAAATCCCCCACCCCAAAAATAAGTTTGGAAATCTCGCCCTGAGAAATAATTGGACAAAAGGCAAAAAAACAACAAATCCTGAAATTTAACCGGCGTAAATCTGGTAGCCGGGATCTGGCAGTCGATTTAAACGGAAACGCACGAACGCACAGTATAGCGTACCCTTTTAAAAAGAATTCAATTTGGAGAGCATTAAATATTACTAAATGTCTCGTCTATTCATGCGCATCCCCACAAAACGTAAACTCTTAGTAAGGGGAGAGCAAAAAATAACGGGTTTGCTACAAAATATTCAGTAGGTTGTGTTGAGCTAAGACTAACATCGAAAAATTGATATTACTGAGCTTTATAATCATGTGTTTTATAGCAGCAGCCATTTTTTTTTAAGTAGTTTTTCACCCTGATGGGAGGGATGTAATAATTTTTCCTTCGTCACGAATATAAAACTCAATAATAACAATTTACAGGGGGTGCTTTGAAGCAAACCCGTTATTTTTTGCACTCCCGGCAAGATTTTACGTTCTATGCCCATGCGCATAAATAGACTCTCCAAATCGAACTATTTTCAAAAAAGTGCGCTACTCTGCATTCGAACTACATTCGTGCGTTTCCCTCAAATCGGCTGTCAAGATCCCCACGGCCAGATTCACGCCGATGAAATTTACACTGTGACGTCTATCTTCTAGTGACTAGTTGAAAAGACCCCCGATTGATTTTGAAATATCGTTTGAAAATAGTTGATCGCCTGCCCCGATACCTTAGGCGCAGGCGAGATTATACATATATCATAAAAAATCAATACTTTATCAATTATATTTTAATCAATAATAATTATTGCGATACATATTTAATCTTAAGTAATTTATAAAAATAAACATTGTTTTTTGTTTATAGTAGGTGTAGTAATATTTAAAAGGAATGTTATTGTCAGCAAAAACTCTCCACCGTTCTGTCTATGAACCAGACATTGACCGTTAATGAAAAACATATGAATTACGATTCATTAATAAATTAATTAAAAATACAAAGTCTCTATATGATATAAAAAAAGAAAAATATAAAAGAAATTCACCGTTCAAAACGCCTGGCGCGGCTGCGTGCATTAAAGCTGTACGATAGTTTTCTCATAAAGTCGTAATGAAATAGAAAACAATGTTCTTCTCGGGGAGAATGGCTATTATTCACTTGGACGTTCCAACATAATGTGTTGAAAGTTTCGTCCTCGTGACTAAGAGCCATCATTCTACGCTCGTTCAAGAATATACTACTTATTATAGAGGGTCTGTACTGTAAGGTTGGCCAAACTTCTCAGGCAGATTCTTCACACTAAAATAAACAAAAAATTTCCCATTAATGTGTGTCCGGAAATGCACTGTTTTTGAGTTACAAGGTGTCGAAGAAATATTATTTTTACAGTTTTTTGACGATTTCTCGGGAACCGTATGATATACAGGGTGTCTGCGTAAGGCTGGCCACCGGCTATATCTCGGAAACTAATGGGCCTAGAACCTCAAAATGATCACGAGAAATTCAATGAAAATATTTTCAAGATGGCCGCACTTCCGGAAATACCGGAAGTTGACACCTACTGCGTTATTTTAGCAGGAACACTTTGTATATTATTATATTTTTTAAATGTCTGAAGAAATCGAATACAGGTGGTTTTCACCATTGGAATTTAGATTGAGCGGTTTATGAGTTATAAACAAGTGAAAATCGAAAATTTTCAACTTCAAAGCAGTGTACAACTAGAACGGCTGAAGATATCTAAAAAAGGTTTACATATCCCTATCCTAACTTTTCATGTTTTATCCCACTATTATTGTCCGTATTCATCAAACTTCAAGATATAACTATGGGGTTATATTGTGAATTTTCTGACAGTTGATTGGTCTAATAGTCAAACCCTACGAACGCTACGAATTTTGAACCAATCACATGTTCCAAAATATAACCCCAGGGGTTATATTTATTGATGAATACGAGCCTATTGTCCGTATTCATCAAACTTCAAAATATAACTCTGGGGTTATATTTTGAATTTTCTGACCGCTGATTGGTCTAATGCTCAAAGCCTACGAACGCTACGAATTTTAAACCAATGACATGTTCCAAAATATAACCCCAGGGGTTAAATATATTGATGAATACGGGCCTTTGTGGAGTAAATTTTAATACAGGGTGATGAAAATTATCCGATTTTTCATCACCCTGTATTTAAATTTAAACCACATAGTAGGATACTATGTGAAAAGTTAAGATAGGGACATGTAAACCGTTCTTAGATATCTTGAGCCGTTCTAGTTCTAGACTGCTTTGAAGTTGAAAATTTTCGATTTTCACTTGTTTATAACTCATAAACCGCTCAATCTAAATTCCAATGGTGAAAACCACCTGTATTAGATTTCTTCAGACATTTAAAAAATATAATATTTTACAGGGTGTTCCTGCTAAAATAACGAAGTAGGTGTCAACTTCCGGTATTTCCGGAAGTGCGGCCATCTTCAAAATATTTTCATTGAATTTCTCGTGATCACTTATGTCTGGAAATTTTTTATTTTGAGGTTCTAGGCCCCTTAGTTTCCGAGAGATAGCCGGTGGCCAGCCTTACGCAGACACCCTGTATAATGTTCAGCTCTTATACACACTATGCGCTCACTGATCCCCTTATTTCAGCCGTGAAATAAAGGTTTAAAAAAAATCAATGGCTTAGATTTATGGTATTTTGAGGTTTTCGACCCCCTACTTTCTACGCCACTGGAATAAATGCGATTTTAAGCAGCGCCTTTCAACCGCCCATGTTTTCTATACCAAAAAGGTACGCTCGGTTAACTGCTTCAAAATGAACCGTTTCCGAGAAAAATGGCATTTTATGAGAGAAAAAACTTTTTTAACGATTTTACTATAATAACAATAATTATTGTTTTCTCTCATAAAATGTATTTTTTCTCAGAAACGGTTCACTTTAGAGCCGTTAACCAAGAGTACCATTGTGGCGTAGAAAATATGGATGGTTCAAAGGTGATGCTTAAAATCGCATTTATTCCCGTGGCGTAGAAATTAGGGGGTCGAAACTCTTAAAATACCCTAAATCTACGCCACTGAATTTTTTTGAAACCTTTATTTTACGGCGAAAATAAGGGGATCAGTGAGCGCATAGTGTGTATAAGAGCTGAACATTGTATCTCATACGGTTCCCGACATATCAAAAAACTGGAAAAATAATATTTCTTCGATACCCTGTATCTCAAAAACGGTTCATTTCCGGACACACGTTAATGGGAAATTTTTTGTTTATTTTAGTCTGAAGAATCAGCCTGTGAAGTTTGACCAACCTTTCAGTAAACACCCGGTATAGAACCTTTAGTAAATTTTATTGTTACCTGAAGTACCTACCCAAAATATTGAAGAAATTACCCAAAAAGATTTCTTCAAATAGAAAAAAATGTGGAGAAGAAGAAGAAGAGAGAAGAAGTAAAACACGAAAAATACAGTATCAAATTATCCCTTATATCACCTGAGACCAATCAGCTGTTTTGTTTTATATCTCTTCTTCTTTATCTGTCTCTTCTGTCAAACTGAAAATCAGGAAAATGGCCAAAGTGGTTTGAAAAATTTCCTTTTACTTTTCATTGAATGAATCGAAATTTATTCACCCTATTTCAAATATAGGAAATTCTCTAGCGTGGTGATTGGTGGCATGTTAGTGACTTTTCTAGCAGCTCTAGTAACATGAAAAGAAGTCTGGCTTTACTCAGCTTCGTCACTACTTATATGAAGATTTATTCCCGTATCCTCAGTTATATATCGTCTCTCACTCAAACACATAGTGGCTTGATGAAAAATGAGATTTTCATATTTCTTCAGGGGACTTTAGATAAAATCTTTGAATAGCCTTGCACGATTTTTATGGCAATAAACAAGGCAATAAGGATTTTAAACTTGCAGGCTACGAATAGAGAGCAGTCCAATTCCCAAAAAACAATATCTAGTAATACCTGGTTCTTGAAATTGAGCCAGGATCGCCATAAGGTGATTGAAGTTTTGTGGGAATTTGGTATATTGAACTTATTTGGGATTTCACTTAGTTTTATTAACAACAAAAAGAATTATAACTATTTCTTAATAATAACGTATTGATAATGATCTGTGATCATTATCTATTTAATAACGACCACGTCTTGATAACGTAAATAACGAGTAATCTTTAACAATGAATGTGCATCTAAAAGTGAATGTCGCATTGAAAAAGTTAAACAGCGAACACGCTACAGGGAATATTAACAAAGGATCCAAGACACTCTGGTTTAAAAGATGTATAGTTTCCTATCAAACTGTATATTATCCTAGGAAACTTGGTAGTTTCCAAGGGAGTAGTAGTACGCCTGGTCATGGTCAATTTTGATTGATAAACATTAATTGTTTAGGTATTGCGATGTTGCTTTTGTCAACTACCATTGTTTTATAAATAAATAAGATTACGACCTATTATGTTTTAAATATTGACTTATTGGACAGAAAGACATTACTGAAATCCTAGCACTTCATTGCATGGTCCTTTACACAGGGTCGCCAATTTATACGGAATACAAGAAATTTGGCAGGTTTCTGCTTCCCATTCTGGCCTAAAGGGGTGGAACTGATACCATGCGATATAAAAACCCAATGCGATAAAGCTCAGAAAGTTAATTTGAGAACTTTCTCAAAAAATTAAGTACATGATATGCCGATATGCAGAATTTTTTATCCCTAGCTCCATTTTCGCCCCTTTAGGTCAGAATGGGATGGCGACAGTCTGCAAATTTCTTGTTTCCTATGCCTTTTCCTATATTCAATCTTTTAAGAGGTAACCCTATAGGTACAAAACGACAATCAAACTTAAAATCGATTCGCCGATATTGCGTTCCACTCTAGTAATTAAATAATGTACCTTGGTAAATTATGGGATCCCATTTCCAGGAACACATTATTTCTATGACTTAAAGGCTCAAAGATTTATGGTAAGCCCCTATTTCAATTCCATCCACAAAGGTTTTAAACTATATAGGCTTCCATATATG
Organism: Malachius bipustulatus; assembly: GCA_910589415.1. Classification (NCBI taxonomy): domain Eukaryota; kingdom Metazoa; phylum Arthropoda; class Insecta; order Coleoptera; family Melyridae; genus Malachius; species Malachius bipustulatus. The sequence goes on along the minus strand of OU342631.1, from coordinate 30,042,528 downwards.
GGAAACATCAGAACATCCCTGTATTCACAGGAGACAATTAGTAATCCATTCCCGGATCAAAGGAAATCTATGGCCATTTCCAAGTTCAATCAGTAAAGCAAACGGTCTAAGTTCGCTCTTGCGATTTCTCTCCCTAATCCAGCTCAGGTGACATTCAAAACAACTCGGAGACGAGGAAGCGTTATTATAGTTCAGTAGCTTCATTTTCCGCTACATGTTTGATATTCCAATTAATAATTATTGTCTACCTCGAAGTGGTTTAATAATATATCAATCGATTCCTTCAGGACGATTAAACCCAGACTTTTCTTTATTGTGATCAGGAAGATTTCTCACTACTTAATTCTTCTTTTAAAAAATTTGGGGTTCTTATATTATCAAGCTTAGTCAGGTTATAATTGTCTATGAATAGTAGTGAAATATGAAATTTAAAAGGAAATTCACAATGCCGTTATAGAAAGACGGGCGTAAAATATCATTGGCGGCCGCTCCCGAGTTTAGGTCGCGAAATGACAGTCTGCAGCACCTAAAGAAGTTCCTGTAAAGTGAATAGTTCACATAATTGATTCAGTCTCTCTGAATTTTTAAATTAATCTCTTCGGATTTGATGGTTTGTTCCAGCATACGCTCCTGAATATTTGGGAATTAGTAAAAATATCCGATCAATGTAATTTTAATTTTTGATAGTTTCTGGTGCTTCTCAAATGTTCAGAATCGCCAAATTATTGGACGCCAAAACTTCATACATTATTTTTATAATGTTGCTGAACAATGGAAACTCGTTGTTCTTTCGTGTAGCGCTCAATTTTTAATAACACTGAACTGTCAGCTGTCTTTTTATTCCGTTATCAATACCGCATAAATGGCGCAAAACTCAAATGTTGTCACCCCTAATTCCAACGATCCAAGCAGTGCCAAATCTTCATGTTAAATAGGGCGATAAACAACTATACAAGACTTTTAAATTCCAAATTAATTCGTTGGAGCTGTGCGTTGCCACACGCCACACGACTGGAAGCCATGCAACCTTTTCAACGATGCTGAGCTTCACGTTTTGATTTATATGCTCTCTTCCTCCGTTTCTCCGTATTTTCAAGAACATGTTTACTCGTCCAGAGAATATTTGATCGTTCTTGAAAACGATAAAGGGGTTATATAACCTCTGGTGTCCAGTCCTAACATGAAGTTTATTCATTTTACGCCCACATATTCCCTTGGAGACCGTTCCATAAATGATTCGGCTACTGACGACGTAACACCCTTTTATTAATACCTACACACATGGTGTTTCTAAACTTCTTGAGAATGGCCCAAACTTCTACTGGAGTGTATTAACTTGAAAATGATATGAAATCTCAAATGTTTTTGATTTTTCAAGTTATTGTGCCATAAAAATTGTGCTATTCTCACCTGTTTTAGAATTGTCTTGCGTCTTAAATAAATAATACATTTAAAAAAATTTCTAAGTTCTGGGGTTCTGGAAGCTTGCTCCTTGCTGCAGCAGATACAACACTTTGTAACCTAGAAGGCCGTGATTTCTATTCTTATTTTATATAACATTTGACGCATTTTTACTAGGTATTATAAACAACAAAATCCTTGACTAACCTATTAATAAACAACTTCATAAAATTCTAATTTCAGCAATTTACGAATTGAGCTTTCAAATTCTAGCTGGTGGTGGACTTCTTCCCACCCTCCACCTTCCAATGCTTGATGACGTCATGGACGCGAGAGCTGGGCTTCGTGGTGACCTACGGCGCCATCGTGCTGAAACTCTACCGTCACCTGATCGAGTTCCGAACGCGCAAGGCGCATCGTTGGATAGTCAAGGACACGGATCTGCTCAAGTACCTGCTCATTATGACCCTCTCCACGCTTGCTTACCTGGCGGCCTACACCGCCCTCGCCCTGGACATGAGCCGGCAAGGCTACGCGATGCTCGAGTACAGGATCACCTCTTTGGGATTGGAGTACGAGGCCTGCAGACTCGGTTGGTGGGATTACGTCACGGAGGGCGGTGAGGTTGCGATTATGGTGTTCGGGATTCATTTGAGCTATGGGAGTAGGAACGCGAGGACGCAGTTTCAAGTGAGTTAAAAAGAAATATTTCGAAGTTACTAGCAGAATTTTCTTCCCTTTTCTTAAACAATTTTTTTGTCAAACGCAGACGAAAAAAATGGTGGGAACTTTTCTTTGGCTGGAAGACTCTTATTCCAACCACACTTCTATAAAGTTGACCGCCAAGCTGTCTTTTAAAAGATTAATTTTTTTATAGCTCTCTAATAAGTAGAACTAAATGTAGTTCTAATGTTTTGTGTAAAAATATCAGAAAATTCCGTAGAATAAAGCCGGTTCATAGCAAAACTTTGTTTTTGGGGGTGAACTTCACGCGGCCGCACCGGAGGGGGCTACTCAGAACTCTGATAGAAACAAATTTTTCGAATTTTTTTCATTGATTTCTTACATGTTTTTTTTAATACAACAATAATTAAAGCTCGGTAATAGAAAAAAGTTTTCAGAGGGTAAATTCACGCAACCCCCCCCCTCCCTCCGTTCTCTCAGATAATTGTTTCTGATGCGATAATTTGCAGCGAAAAGTAGGTGGTGGTGGTGGTGGTGCGGTAAGAACTGACCTTGGAGTCGCCCTCCATTGGTCACAGAGTTTTGTAAAGTAAACTATTTTGTAAACTAGTATATCCCTTATTGCTAGTGTTTTGATCGATACCGGGGTGGGCACCTACTATTGCATTTTCTTACAATTTTTCACCAATACACAAATCACATACACACGTTGTAGGTAGCCATGACAAATACTATTAATATTATACATAATTATTATTTTAAGAGATTTTATAAAGAGATTATTTTCATTATTATTTTTTTTTTTTTTTAATTTATTTTTAATTTTTTTTTTTGTATTTTTTTTTGTATTTTTTTTTTAATTATCATTATTATGCAGCGAAAAGTAGAGTTCTAGAGTTACTGTGCTATTTCCTCAAGAATTTCTGCTAAAAATATTTGATGGAATAGATTTCGAAAAATCCTCTACGAAATGAAATGAGTTTTCAGAATTCTCAGTAGCCTGCAAAGAAAACTATTCTTACACCAACCAGAACTCTAATTCGGAAGAAAGAAAGAACCAGAACTCCTTTTCGGATATTTGTTTAACAGTAAATTGCGTTTATTTACTTTTGACAAGCAATTTCGCAATTAACAATAAAACTCTATTAAGCTCGGAAAAGTGCATGGAAGAATTTTTCTATCGAACTCTTCGGGAGTTCCAATAATCAGAACTCTAATCAAAGCGCATTTTCGGCATGTTTGTTTGCAAACTGTGAAGTGTTTCTTTAACTGATGGCAATTAATTCAGCAACTAACAATGAAACTGTACTGAGTTATCGGCACGGTGGAAAATGACTTTTTTATAGAACTTTTTTGGGGTTACTTAGAACTCTGATAAAATCTAATTTTTGGGAATTTTTCAAACTTTTATTGCAATATTTTGTTACACAGAACGGGTTGCGAAAATGTATACTTACAGGAAATCCAGAACTATACTTTTCGCTGCTAGTTATCGCATCAGACCGAATTTTTTGAGAAAAGACGAGGCGGCGTGAAGTTAGCCCCCTGAAAACGGAGTTCAGCGTTTAAAGGGCTTTGTTCCGCGGAACTATTTAAACATTTTATATACAACGCTAGTTCCATTTAGAACTGTTAAAAACTGAAGGTTTGCATACAACTTAACGTGAAGCAACTTAACGGAAGTTCATGCATTTCATCGATATTTTCACGGTTTTTCACTTTAAATATATAAATACAAATATGAAATATACAGCTCGTAAAATTGAGTAATAATATAGACTACCGAAAGCTGTCATCCATCGCCATAAAGTTGAGCCCTTTCTTGAATTTATATCGAAATGTAAGGAGGAAGGTCAAATAAAAGGGATATAACTTGAGACTCACTTGTCGCATGCCTCGAATTTAACTGAACCTCGGCTTATGAAGATTAACATCAGAATCGTGCTATAGTCTGACTAATCTAATTTCGTGTACTAAAAAAAGATTTAGGTCATTTCTTTCCAGATCCAGATGTTTCTAATTAGTTGACGAGGCTGTTCCTCTTTTAATAACGCTATTCATTTATAGATATTTTTTATTTCACTTCAATTGACCGAATCAATGTTCTTTTATCAATAATTACCTAATAAGCAGTGTAACAATTACTTAAATTAATTAAACGTAAATTCCAGTAAGTAATTCATTTTAAAACGGACGCAGGAATCATAAATCTGAACCACGAACTTCGGAGCATACTTTTAATAAATGGAATAGAAAAAGCGAGATCTCAGCGTTGTTATTTTTCTCATTTTCTAAATAACAGTCCTAGGAGAGAAAGTTGAAGAAACTGCCATTTGGAAGCGATTACTGAGATAGGAGGCCTACAATCTCTCCTAAGGAGTGACTCTCACAAAGCTTGTAAGTTAGAGGGTGAGCTGGGTGAGAGTGGAATGGAAGGACAGGTGCCATTTTTCTTCCACGCTCTTTTGTCACCTGTACAGCATGCTTTCCCCTCGTACGATAACGCTCGCCTTGCTTACAAAGAGAATGCATTCTGTTTTGTTCTCAAGGGTGAAAGGACTTGAACTGAAAGTCTGTAATTAATCACCATGGAAGGCTAGGTTAAACTGCTTGCATGTTGTTAAGTTGACTTTTTAATATACTTTTTTATGTTTGAAATTTTTTATTTCTTAATTTTCTAGCATGTACCTAAGTAATTAGGGAGCAATTATCAGAGGTTGACAACTTGATAATAGCTTGCGCTCTACCTACTGACTGGTTCAGATTAGGGACTAGATTGCTTGTTAGTGGATTTATAATTCCCTAATTTTAGCTACTAAAATCGAGCAATTAGTATTTTAATTATAAATCTCTATTTTAATTGACGGGAATGTTAATTATAGCAGCGCGAAGCAAATCTTTCAAAACTAGCATGAGCGTGATTATATTTCAATTTCGGTGTGTGTGTATACCTATATCGAAAAATTTCACGTTCTCACAAAGCCTGCTTTTCATATGAAGTGAGTGGAGTGCCACTTCACGTATTTACAAATTAATTATGTATTTTTTAATTGGAAAAAATCTTATTAAAATTTTCTCGTATTAGTAAATTTCCTTTTTTTTTATTTGAAATTTTTATTTCACATTCTACTGCTCGTTCCTAAACATCAAGAGTATTATACGCAAGGGGGAAATTCTTTGACATATTTCATGACTAAAAATTTATAAATGCACAATCGGTTTTTTACTGACGTACATGGTGCTGAAATTTGAAGGCTTTTTTTCTCTATTACCGTTGTAACGTCGAGGACCCGGGCCTCATGGTCTGTCGCGAAAAGCCACCGTGTGATCGTCTATTTACCCCTGGGTTTCCCCTAATAGGACCGCTGTGATTTCTTACGTTGTGTTAATCGTAGTTTTTACCGTAGTCACCCCTGCTCTTTTGCTCTTTGATTGAGGTATGCCAGGATTACTATGGCCGAAACGGATGCGCAAAAGAACCTACTATGACTCATTGTATCTCAGTTGATTGGGATTTCTTTCGGAAAATCGGAGAATTTAACTGCGACTTGTTGTTAGCTGTGGACTTCCTGTCAGGGAGTTTAAAAGCGAATGAAGAGCGAGAGAACTCGTTTGCAAGAGCGTAAAATGGTGAAGGACGAGATGGGCTGTGATTTTGCATAGAGAGTACAAAAAAATTGAAAGCGAAGAGAGATCCCTTTCATGCATTTTTCAAACTCTAATCCATTTCGGATTCCACTCTTTTGCACACCTGTACTTTCTTATTATTTCGTTTTGCTTTTGTTTCGTTTACAGACTACCCGGTATATTGCGGGAATGTCTGTCTGATTTCATTTCAAGCATCAGCTTGGATTAATTGACGAGTACAACCACTTTGGTTACAGACTATCCGATATATTGCGGAAATGTCTGTCCGATTACCTATTCAATGATTATCTTTGCCTAATTTCACTTTTCTAGTTTCTTTGATTTCATTTCAAGCAACTGCTTGAATTAATTAAAGAATACAACCATGTTGGTTACAGACTACCCGGGATATGGCGGGAATGTCTGTCTTGTTTGCCTATTCGATGATTTTCCTTGCCTAATTTCCTTTTTCTAGCTTCTTTGATTTCATTTCAAGCAACAGCTTGAATTAATTAAAGAATACAACCATGTTGGTTACAGACTACCCGGGATATGGCGGGAATGTCTGTCTTGTTTGCCTATTCAACGTTTTTCTTTACCTAATTTCTTTTTTCTAGTTTCTCTGATTTCGAGGTTCATTCGAATACAGGGAAGCCACTTCTCCTGAATTTTGATTTCGTATCTTTTATAAAATCGTTCCTTCCGATTCTCTTTTATTTAATGATTTTATTTTCACAGTTGATTTACCTAGGAGTGTGAATTATTTCACCTCCGTTTATTTTATTCATTACCTGGGCGATACTGTATTTAGTTATCACTTTGTATACCTTGTTGTTATTTGTCTTGTTCTACCTTTTATTGCACCCGTCGATGCTGCCTCGGCAGGCGACCTTTATGTCACATATGTTACCTTGCCCTTAGGCATTTGTCGCTGTTATACCTTTTATTGCACCTGTCGATGCTGCCCCGTGAGGCGACCTTTATGTCACATATTTTACCTTGCCCTTAGGCGTTTGTCACTGTTATACCTGGTGATTTACCTTACTCGTCATTCTAGTGCTTTTCAGATTGAAACCTTAATCAACTGTATTATGGTAGATTTTTCTACACACCTTGATTTATTACCCAGAGCATGTTGGCTCCGTTCTTTCTCTCGAAAATCTTTGTTCCTCAACGTGATTATTAGCTGATCATACTACAGACCACGACTCTTTAACCATTAATCTAGTTAATGATTTAAAATGCTGGACTTTTGTTTATCATTCGTGTTTAGGCTTGTTTACAGACAAATTACTTAATCTTTTGTATCGGTACCAGCCACCGGTCCGCCAGTAACACGAGTACGTCGGCCTATCACCCCAAAGAGCGTAGATAGTATGATGAGAAACATAATAATAACATTTGTCACGTAAGATTCAGGTGTGTATAAAATCTGGTGAGAAGAGATTCGGAAAAACGACCTTATAATGATCATTTTGGTTTTTGAATCTAAATTGGCTTTACCCACTCTCGAGGCCAGTCTAATTTTGTTGATTTTGATTCTCTATTCGCTGATCTGCCTATCCTACAACTGCGGATGTTTTATTGCCCCGTGGCGTGCTACGATTTCCACTTTAAAGAGTCCTGCTCTTTTTCCGGCTCCCCGAAGTCTCCATCTGGACATCGAGATGAATGCCTCCCCCACGTGTGGTAATCGAGTACCTATCATGAATCCTAATTGGGTGTTGTAATGGAACTGGTATTTCCTGATAATATAAATGAGTGGCTGGTGCTACATCTGACAACGCTGCCTAAGCTTGCTCTGCTATGTCTGAGGGTTCAACCTACTGTCGCGAGTTCCTGTCATATAGCGCCATACAATGGGATGTATTTCTCACTTTCACTCTCTAATATCGTATAATTTAAAGGGACTGCTTCCTGCCTAACATTTGCGTGATCCTACATCTGCACTCCTCGAAAAATAGGATGATTGAATTATTTCTGATCATGGGCCGTTTTATTCACAGGCTATTAATTTCTCCTGGGTTTGATTTTCTTCCTAGCTCTATCTCGATTTCCTATAAGTGAATTTGTAATTATTTGTTGAAGTATGTCTATTTCCGGCCTAACTTGGTTTATTCCTAATAACGTGCCGCTTTAATTATTATTCACAGTTTATTTTATTCCTGACCTGGGTTCATTTTCTTCCTAGCTCTATCTCAATTTCCTATTTATAAATTATTTGTTGTTGAGGGATTGCTTCCTGCCGCGGACTCTTTATTGGTTAACGTGATTGAGTAGGTACCTACTAGGTATTTGCTGCTGATGCCACCTAACTCCTAGCTGATTATTTTACTTGGCTTAAAATGGGATCTGCGCTCGTGGATTTGCCGAATCTGTTTGATTATTTATTTATGTGGATTTTATTTCGAAGAGAGATCTTCCCTAACTATTTTCTCATTGGGTTTTCCTGGGTTTAGGAGGAAAATTCGGCCGGAGTTCACACAGGCGTCATCTCTGGCTGAATTATCGGGTTAGAATTGTAATTAGAAGTTCTGTTCGGGTGCTATTTTGACACTAACCAAATTGGCAATGGAAATTCTCAGGTAGATGATGGTAAACTCAGCCGGAGTTCACATAAACGTCGTCTTTGGCTGAATTATCGGTTAAAGAAGTGTGATTTAGAAGTTTGTTCGGGTGCGAGTTGACCCTAACTAAATTGGCAATGGAAATTCTCAGGTTGATGAAGGAAAACTCAGCCGGAGTTCACATTACGTCGTCTCTGGCTGAATTTTAGGTTAAAGAAGGAGTTGTAGACCGGAGTTTACACAAGCGTCATCTCTGGCCAACAATTAAGGGTTAAGGAGTCAGATGCGACCTGCTTGGAAGCTGATCTTCATCTGTCTTGAGCTGCGGTAGGACGTCTGCTTTTATAGAAGCAGTGGTCCGCTTTCTAAACACCACGCAACAATGCACCTTATTGGCACTGCCCTATACCGTGATTTGTTTCTTATCATATTTCCCTAATTACGAGACTTAGCGATTTGACCTCGCGGCTACCTTACTAAATTGTCCTGAACTTCAATTACCTATATTTTCCTTCAAATCGGCCGACGCTTTCTGTACCTTTCCATTGTTCCTATCTATTATAATTACACCGGTTCCACCTTCATTTTGCGTTTCTACCTACTTGCAGTTTCGGTACCGCAGCGAATTTTCGGCTGTTGTCATTTATTTATTCGTTTTATCGATTGGTGTCATTTTCCTTCTCGTAGGTATAATACTTAACGAGTTACTATTGTCTTTGAATGGAGTTATTGTTTGATTCATGATTCCACAAAAATCTTCCACCCGGCGGTCTGTTTCTAGGTCAGCTCATTCTTTCGTCACGCGGGTCGAGAGTGTCTTTTACAATACCCTGCCTTACCATCTGGTCAACTTCTACCCTAGCTTCGCCGTCTCTTCGATGTTGTTAAAAGTGCTGGAACTCCACTAGCTAGAGCGCTTCTATTTTATGAATATTTAATGAGCTGACGGGGATCGTTTACTTGATGTAACGGCGGGTGGCTGCGCTTTGATTTCCTAACAATTTTACCTTTAGGTATTTACGTACCTAATGCTTGCACCATTTGCTTTTTCGATTTGGGCTGATTTAACGAGGGAGATGGAAATAATTTCCTTATCATCCTACCTAGGTGCGATCCATTTCACCGTCTACCGCGTATGATTTGAAGTAATGGCTTCAAAAATATAAACGGTATCTGCAGTTTTTGAGATATTTGATTAGTTATTTGCTTTAATGATTATGTAAACCCTAATACAGCGTGTTTACATCATTGAGCATGACAAATGGTTGTAATGTAGTTTCCTTGTTATGGTTATTAGTACAAAAACTACTAAACATTTTAATTTCCTCTAAGAGGCGAATTATGCAGAAAATGGTTTTAATTTTTTGGCTCGATATGGGCTCATATACGGAAAAACTACAAGAAACCAACAATGTCTAATAATAAAACAGAGAATTGCGTTTAAAATTTACCAGCGGCGCATCGCAACAAAGTTCAGGAGGAGAAATGACTCCTAAAAAAAATCTCCCTGTCTGTAGATTCTCACAAGCATTTGACGTAGCCAATAATGTAACCCCTGCAGCGTCCCCTGTATTCCAAATCGGAATTAAAAATATGAAAAACTGCAGTAGCTGTAAAGAAAAACAAAAGAAAAAGTCTTCAAATTTCAACACCCTGTAGATTAGTACAGAAGCGGGGTGTGGTGACTATGGAAGCGCTGACTGCCTATATTATTCTTTTTATTTTCTTAATCAGGTTTTCTAAGGTCCGGGAAGCTCCAAATTTTCTATTTTTGCAAGCTAGATTTTTTGCGATGTGCGGTTTGACCAGATCTGGTCAGGCAATTTTTTGGTAAGATCAAGTCTGACAAGATCCGGTCCGCAAAAATTTGTGTTTTGTTAGGTCCTGTTTGGCAAGGTCTGGTCACCTCGAAATTATTTTATTATTTTTTTGCAAGGTCTGGTTTGACAAAATGTTCTGTTAATTAGAGAGATGGCGACAAAAATGCCTTGTATCTCCGAAATCGAAGAGAAGCTGGCTCTTAAATAGTTCAAGTTCCCGTCTCAAAATCCGTCTTGTCAAATAGGGGTGTAGCGCACTGCGTTGAACGACTACGGAGTTTTGCCCATATTTCCGCGAGCGTTTCCTAAAAACTTCTACAATTTGGAAGAAAAATACTGGCGGGCATTCGGGCAAACCCCCAATTGAGGGAGAAACATTTTCTTTCAAAAAATTCTACAAAAAAATTCTCCAAAAAAATTAAAAATAGTGGGAATTTTTTTTTTTTCAAATCTGAGCTTGAAAATTAATAACAGGGAAAAGTCTATAAGTTCGTGACGAAAAACCTCGCTGCAAATTAGTTTCCATTTAGTAATTGAAGGGTCCAATGCAATAACTAGTCAAGTCCATTTTTAAGGCCAAAATTAGTTAGCAGTCGATTCTTACATAGTATAAAATTCTCTTTCGTCCTGTGTAGGTAATAACCAGCTCTTGATCATAGAAAATAAGGAAATTAAATAATTAAAATTAGAGTTAATGATATTGCTATTCTTATTATTTTCTATGATCAGGAGCTGGTTATTGCATAGGACGAAAGAGAATTTTATACTATGTAAGAATCGACTGCTAACTAATTTTGGCCTTAAAAATGGACTTGACTGGTTATTGCATTGGACCCTTCAATTACTTTACCAATTTTTGCAAATTTAAATTTTGTAAAATTGTTATTTGTCGATGCCGACATGCACATGGACAAAAAAGGAATTTTTGCAACGAACAAATTACAAGAAAATATTTTTCCTCAATTTGAGGGTTGCCCTCCAGTAATTTTCTTTTAAATTGTACCAAGTTTTTTTAAGTTTTCCGGCCAAATCTGACTAACCGGAAAACAAATTTTGGCCTAACCGGACCTTACAAAAATCCAATTTTGGAGCTGACTGAAGCGAACCTTGTCAAACCGTACTGTGCCAAAATCTTATTTTGGAACTAATCGAACGTTGCAAAAAAATAGATCTGACCGGACCTTGTCAAACCGCGGAATCTGAAAAATTTACTTTAAAAAATTCGAGTTAATCGGATCTTATCTTTTGCATGTAGAATGTACACTGCGTGTAGAACTAACTTTGTAATCCACGAGCCGCCACTGCGTTCTCATTTATACTTTATTTACTTTTGAAAACTCTAAAACGTTAATTTCGGTTAGGTACCTACTCGTTTTGCAAACAAGTGTCTAAATGTATAACTAGCCCAAGCGTTTAGGGACTTTTTACTTGGTTAGTATATAATTAATTCATGTAGTTATATGATATTCACCAGGGCATATTATATTCATCAACAGGTTCAGATTTTCCACCAGCATTTTCTTTCTCGTTTTGTCAGATCCTGCATCCGGCAAACATATAGGGCGGAAGTTCTTCGAATTCAATGACGTATATACCTATAAATTGAACACGAACATTTACAGGGTGTTTCAAAACATGTTTCAAGAAATCAAAATGTGAAATGAAAAGTTTACACGCTGTCCACTGAGAGTTGTCCGTTGTCATGCCACACTGATTCTGACTAAACAATTTCATTTAATTCGATTTGAATCGTACACTTATTTCTAAGTCGAACCAGATGTGGTATCGCAGTTCGTGTCAGTGGCGTGTGTTGGGGAATAATGAATATCCTCCAAATATATTATTTCGACAAGTTATTGACGAAGTAGAGCCTTGCAACTTTTTGATAACAAATATATATATAATGCAAGTAAATAAGAATGATAATAATTATTGTTATCATCATGATAGGAATATCATGTCACCTACCTGCTGGTTGCCGTTTAAAAGAAAGAATAACGCCTCCGTTTTCTTATTTGCAAGTAAAATATTTCAGCAATTTTACCACAAGACCACGTACTAGGGAGTTCAATCGTTTCCCAGGCAAAACAAGGAAATAGATTTTTAGGCATTCGCGAAATTCAGTTACTCATAGTTTATCACACCGTACAATAACACAGGTACAGGTAATTCTGCTAATTTCGTATTAAAAACGTTTCAAATCACAACACAAACCTTATTAGTATATTTAACGCTGACACTGACACTACTGAAAGTAGCGACGACAATCTTAGATTGATACGATCGTAATATCGTATCAATCTAAGCGTATCAAGACGCGAGTCGATACTTCCGTCTCACTCTCGCTCATCTTTTTAGAATTGCTGACGATTCAAACGTATTTCTGACAATACGTCCCATTTTAACTCGATTGACTATGCAATGCAATAGAAGGAGTAAGAAACATAACGAGATGATGTATCCTTAGTTATCACAACAGACAACTCTCAGTGTACAGATTATATGTTAACATAGGTTCCTCAAACTCATAGTTTTGTAGATACAGTATGTCAAAAAATAGGTATTTTTTCAGTTTTTTGAAGATATCTCAGGAATCGCTTTTGAGTTACAAAATATCTTATTATTAATATAATTTACTTTTTGAACGCTAACTATTGTTTTTTTTTTCATATGACTTTATCTCTCCAGTCGCTCTCCAATTACTGAGGATCGTGGAGTGGCCTTACTTTGTTGCATCTGATCAATCCATCTAGTTGGCGATATACCTCTTGCTCTCTCTTTCCATCAGTAACATTTCCAGATTAGTCTTTCAATGATATCTCCATTCCTGCGAGCCAAGTGGTGAAAAAACTGAAGAACTCGCTATACAAAGACAATCTAGTTTTTATCTTCAGTTCATTTAGATTAGAACACAGATATTTGTGCGATGAGCGGTCCAAAGTATTCGCAGCATTCGCCTCCAACACCACATCTCGAAAGCGTCGATCTTTTGATGTTCTCGATCACGGGGGGTCCAAGTTTCAGCACCGTATAAAAAAATGGAGAAGAGTTATAATCCCAGACCATCTGTCTAGGAAGTATCTCATGATAGACCGCCATAGACATTAAAAAGGTCAGGTGATATCCCGTAGCGCTGCCTGACTCCTCGTTCTGCTCGAAAGTTTTTTGACAACCTCTGGTCTGCACGAATGGTGGCTATGTTTGATTCATAGAGGTCCTTTAAAGGGTTGCAAGATAAGTGTGGGAGTGGCCATATTTGTCAAAACAGTCATAGCTTCCTCCAGCTGACACAGTCGAAATCTCTTTGGTGACCGATGAAACATTTCCTGAAATTCAGGAATTTTCTAGCCCTTTCAATTAGCTGTCTCAAATTCAGTATCTGCTCTCTAGTTCCTTTTGCCTCCACGAAACTTGCTTGTTCTTGAGATATATGGCGGTCTAAGATAATATAGAGATAATATGGAGAAAATATGGAGATGGTGGTTCCATATGGGAGTAGAGGAGATTTAAGCATTCATTGAGAGTTTTTGTCCCCAATTCCTACGATAGTGGAAAAGTTGAAATTTTTAAAGTACATTTTTAAAACATTTTTTCATGTTTTGTTTGTGGAATTTCTAAGCATTTCCGAAGAGTTTCGAATTTTTTAAAGCTTTGCGATTTGGAATATTACGTTTACTTGCGGGTCGTTAAAGCTATTAGCGTCAACTTAAAGGAAAATCAATGCGTTTATCATTCAAGAAAAACAATTGGAATCTCGCCAAATAATCCCTACATAAAAAGGCGCCCTTTGTCAAAAGCTCTAACATGATCCGTTCTCGATAGAAACGGCTTTTTATGATGAAAAAAAAACACGAAAAAAAAGTGGCGATGTGATAAGGGTTGACAGCCTGAATTACCGTAGGAAGAGGCCATTTTCAACAGTTTCTATGATTTTTGTTGTGTTTTTTTTGGTGTTTTTTTTTTATCTGCCTTCTTCTGTAAAATAAAATTGTTTTCTTACTCCTGTTCGCGTTTTTTAATCATAAAAAGACATTTTTCTCGAAAACTTTTCATCGTAGTACTTTTCACTAAGAGCACCTTTTTTTATGTCGGTTTAAAATTGGATTTGCCCAGTGTCATAGCAATTACGAGCAATAAATCTCACAAAAAACCACTCAAAAATAGTCACAGTCAATGATAAGATATTGTGTTCTGTGTCTCAAACGGTTCCTGAGATGTCGTCTCTTTTTTACTTTAGATACGCGTCATGTTAATGGTTCTATTACGTGATCTGAAGTTAAAGTGGAAAGGTTGATACTTTCCACTTTTATTATAAAGTCCACTTCTCCGGCTGTTATTTGAAGAACTTCCATCAAATTATTTGCATTTGCATTTAAACCCGTTTAATATACCTAAACCGCCCACTTTTCGAGAAACATAATATTAAATTCCTTTGAAGCGAATTAAAAGAACTTTATTTGTATGGCTGAATGGATAGAATTGATAATCGATCAATGTTCCTTCGAGAATCTGAAATCTGAGAAGCGCAAACTTGACACACACAGATATACCTAACCTACCTAAACGTTTCGCGTCTTTCTTTCTTGTAAAATGTATCCAGGCTAAAACGTTTCTTTACCATTTTTTTCTAATTCTGATGTTTAGTTTAATCTGGTAATGATGCATGTGCACTGGAAAAAGTTCGACAGCTCGTCTCCTACAGTTTTACCAGAAGCTTTGATGACTTCACGCGTCATAGAGTGACTTCACGCGTCATAGGCGATGGTGAAATCGATACATGTGTTCACGTGAATTCAACACGCTTTGACTAGTTACGGTATCGCGTAACAAATAGGCAACATCAAATAGGCTTAATTTTTTTTCAACAAAGTGCTTCAGCTTCAAGAGATTTGCTTTTAGTATTACTCAGTTTTGATTGAATTGAAATGCCTAGAAGAACATGACACCTTAAGAAGTTTAATTATTATTATCTTTATATCTCCGTCATTCTAGGTATTGTAAGCACCTGCTTTTGTATCTAATATCCCAGTTATTCTACCCCCCCCTTCTAATTTTTGAATCTAGCAACGTAGAAATTTGTATAAAAACAGATATAATATCATTAGGCACTTAAGTGTTACTTTTTAGTCATATGGGTCTTATTTTGAAATGATTTGATTAATTCAGATTTAAAAAAATTTTTTTGATCTCAATTTCTGTTTCAGGCACTCGGCCCAAAATTTATACAGGGGGATAAACGTCATCCTCATGTACATATAGAAAAACGGTGATATTATTTATAAACCGTTTCTGTGATTTAATATTCTCGCCTTCCATTGAAGAAAAAAAAATAATAACAACGAAATATTGAAATTCTATTATCTATGAGAATATTCAAAATTCCAGAAAGATATCCCGTAATGCCCATCTCATGTAATTTTCACATCGATCATATATGAGACTGCATTTCTTACGCTCTCTTCTTAAAGCACGAAAAACACTGCAGGGATTCATCTGTGATCTCATCATTCTCAATTTTAGGCTTCTTGGAAGGGACATCACTCATCTTATGCGAAATAAAAAAACCGGCGGCAAGAAAGGAAGCGTCAGTTCAACGAAACACATGCAGAATATTAAATTGGCTGGATCAGGAATAGGATTATTCAAAGCAGGAGTGTGACAGTGTCTCATAATATAATCCCTTAATAAGCGATAGAGAGTGTAGAAATTAGGTGTAATCTTGTTTGTGAGATTATTAGCCAGTGATAGGGGCGTGGGGTTATCACTTTAATAAGCCCTTTGTAGTTAGATAGCTGGTCCTGCAGAGAGCCGAATCCATTATATCGGGTTGAAAGGCTGAAAGCTGTTTCGGCTTGTTTCAGTCGACGATGAAACAATGTAGAATAGTGCGCTGAAAGCCGTAAAAACTTCAGTAACGAAGCTCGTTAATTTAGAGAATGCATTTATCAAATCGGGGGAATAATATTATAAAGGTATGGTATAATGCTCTATTAACAACTTTTTTATTGCTGTGTGTTTTGTGTAAATCCATTTGGCAAGTTATGACACTGTTCTTTCCTTTCAATGTTGAGTATATAAATTTACAAACTTGGCAATCATTTTATCTCAGAATAAGTTTCTCTAACGTTGCATCCTAGAGTCGCGCAATAAAATGAAGTCTTAAAAAAGAAGCATAAAAAAAATTTCATTATAATATAGAGGGTGAGTCAGTTTTTTGTAGCAGGACTTCAACAGTTATAATCACCTGTTTTGAGGAAAAAAGTTCCTGGTGAAATGGATCGCACCTAGGTAGGATGATAAGGAAAATATTTCCATGGCCCTCATTAAATCAGCCCGAATCGAAAAAGCAAACAGCGCAAGCATTAGGTACGTAAATACCTAAAGGTAAAATTGTTAGGAAATTAAATACAGCTACGCGCCGTTACATCAATAGAAACGATTCCTGCCAGCACATTAAATATTCATAAAATAGAAGCGCTCTAGCTAGTGGAGTTCCAGCGCTTTAAAAAAACATCCGAAGACCAGTAGAGCTAGGATGGTGGCAAGCCAGATGTTAGGGCAGGCATTGTGTCGAGACACTCTCGGTCCGCGTGACGGAGAATAATAGGTGACCTACATACAAGAACGGGCGGAAAGATACAGACCGGGTGAAATCATGAATCAAACAATAACTTCATGCAAGGACAATAGTAACTCGTTAGGTATACCATCTACGATAAGGAAAATTACACCAATCGATAAAACGAATAAATAAATGACAACAGCCGAAAATTTGCTGCGGTCCCGAAACTGCAAGTAGGTGAAAATGCAAAATGAAGATGGAACCGGTGTAATTATAATAGCTAGGCGCAATGGAAAGGTACAGAACGCGTTGACCGATTTCAAGGAAAATTTAGGTGGTTCAGGTTTAGGACAATTCAGTAAGGTAGCCGCGAGGTCAAATCGCTAAGTCCCGTGATTAGGGAAATATGATTAAGAAATAAATCACGGTATAGGGCAGTGCCAATAAGGTGCATTGTTGCGTGGTGTTTAGAAAGCGGACCGCCGCTTCTATAAAAGCAGACGTCTTAGAGCAAACCAGACAGATGAAGATCAGCTTCCAAGCAGGTCGCATTTGACTCCTTAACCCTTTAGTCGTTGTCCAGAGATGGCATTATGTGAACTCCAGATAACGACTCCTTCTTAACCAGCAGTTTGGCCAGAGACGACTTATGTGAACTCCAGCCGAATTGTCCTTCTTCAACCTGAGAATTTCCATTGCCAATTTAGTTAGGATAAAATAGCATCCAAACAAACTTCTAATCACAATTCTTACCCAGTGATTCGGCCAGAGACGACTTATGTGAACTCCAGCCGAATCGTCCTTCCTAAACCCAGGAAAAACCCCTTGAGAAATTAATTAGGGCAGATATCATTGCAACCACATTTCCGACAACGTAAAACAATCAACCCTCTCCGCAATGTTCACGTGCACAGGCCCCATTTTAAATCAAGTAAAATAATCAGCTAGGTATTAGGCGGCACCACATTATTCCCCACAGAAAGAAACGACCTGCTAATATATTACAAAAGGTTTTACGAGAGCTATGGACTAACTGCATCGGACGCTGAAGATGATTTAAAGGCCCTTAGATCCCACCTATCTACGGAAAACACGAACCATCTCATGAAGGCCAGGGAAAACCAAAGGTTATATAGTACCCCTTTTCACAAAAAGTGACGCGTCAGGAGCAAGAATCCTCCTGTGAAACACCCCCTCCGTCCCCTGTCCTTCACCTCCCCATCTCCAGCTCTCATGTCAAAAAGGATCCCAATAGGACTGATCTTACTTCTCTTAAATCACTCCCCTCCTCTTCTCCTAATTATAGACACGAAATCCGGGTGTTACACATCAACATTCAATCCTTAAATAACTCTATGAATGGTCTGAGTGTCATGATTCTTGATCTGGGATTCCCAGAGCTTATTTGCCTGAATGAACACTTCCTAACATCAGAAAATATACAGAGGATCAAAATCGATAATTACAACCTCTCCTCTTTTTTCTGCAGACAGTCAGCTGCGGAGCGTGGAGGCTCGGCGGTTTATGTCAGGTGTGATATTGAGAGCCGAATCGTTCAGCGTCTTTGTTCCCTGTCGCAACCTCTTCTCTGTGAGATCTCGGCATCCGAAATTAAATTACAAACACTAAAGGTTTTGATTCTGTCTGTATATCGCTCCCCTACTTGTCCTGTAAAGGATTTCCTTCATCATCTAGACGAATTACTTGAAGCGGCTTCCCGATTCTCAAATAACGTAGTTCTTGCCGCAGACTTCAATATTGATGTTCTCTGTGACAACCCTAGCACCTCTAGTCTGACCGAGATTCTATCTTCACATGGCTTCCAACTATGCTTCAGCAGTCCGACTAGGGTCACTAATACTACCGCAACTTGCATTGATAATATTGCAATTTCTGGAGTACTAAGACTATTCTGCAGCAACACAATACCTACGTTTATTTCTGACCACCACGCACTTCATGCTACGCTTCGACTTCCGGACTCGGCCGGTGCCCACGGAAGCGGCAGTAATCCCGCGGTGAGATGGAAGAGGGACATAAATGACCCCCTGCTCCTCGCTCAGTTTCAAAACGAGCTGCTAAACGTTGACTGGCGGGATCTTCTGGATGCCCCCGATACCAATTCCAAATACTCCTGCTTCGCTAACACTCTCTCTTATTATTTTGACTGGTATTTTCCTCTCAGAAAATCACGAATTCGTGATTCTGGGCTTACCAGACCTCGATGGCTTACCCCAGAAATACGTCAACTTTATGACAGAATAAATTTCCTAAATGAACTGAAAAATACATCCAACGAGCAGTTCAAGTGCCAGTTAGCCAGCCTTAAGCGAAAGTTCGGGTATTTGGTGAGACGCGAGACCAGACGTCGCAATGACATATATATCAGCGAATCCGAAAATCCAATTAAATCTGGATGGTCTCTCATAAACAAACATTGTCAGTCGGCAAGCAAGTCTCGGAAGATCGAGGAACTTAATTGTCAAAACTCAGTCAAGACGGATCCTGGAGAAATTGCTGAGATACTCAACAGCGTATTTCTTTCAAACAACTCTCCCACCGTCAGCCACACTCACGGATCCACTGTGCCTGTTGTCGTCTCTTCGTCATCTTTCATGTTGTACCCTACATCACCTGGCGAAATTATAAGGCTAGCATCCAGATTTAAAAACAAAAAGTCGTCAGGTCTAGACGAGATTCCTTCCTTCATTGCGAAGTATTGTATATCTGAACTTGCCCAACCCTTATCGGAAATTTATAACAACTCCTTTGAGACCGGCGTATTCCCCGATAAACTCAAGACAGCCCTGGTTAAACCCATTTACAAGAAGGGCGACGTCAAAGACCCAGACAACTACAGACCAATCAGCTTACTATCCGTGTTTGATAAAATTCTCGAATCCCTCGTCTCCTCGCGTCTTCTTGACTTCTTAAATAAGACTGAGACTCTTTCCCGCTCCCAACATGGTTTCCTAAGGAACAGATCAACTGAGACGGCTCTAATACAACTTACTGAGTACATCTCTGAAGGCATGGAGGAGGGCATGCGAACGGCTGGATGGCTTCTGGACCTTTCCAAGGCTTTCGATAGTGTGTGCCACGAATGCCTGCTTCGGAAGCTGGAGAGCATTGGTGTTCGCGGATTGCCCCTAAAGTGGTTTACCAGCTACTTACGGGAAAGAACCCAGGCGGTACAGTTCCCTGCGTCTGATGGTCGATTTGTGAGATCCCACTTTGCTCCAATCTTCTCAGGAGTACCCCAGGGTAGCGTACTCGGCCCGCTTCTTTTCCTTATTTTCATTAACGATTTGGGCTCCTCAATTTCTTCCCCCACCTCTCTATGTGTTAATTATGCAGACGATACAACCATCCTCATCAGGTTGAAAACAAACGACCTCACTGAAATAATAAAATCAACTAAACTTCCATTAGAAGCAGCATCTTTATGGCTTAGAGAAAATAAACTAAGACTGAATTTAACAAAAACCGAGTTGATTGACTTCCATTCTTGCCGTTCTCGCCTTCCTCCTTTACCGCCCATCCCAACCGTTAGTACTGAGATCTCTCCTACGCGGGTTGTGAAATTCTTGGGCTTTTACATCGATCAAAACTTGAACTGGCTGACTCACACTGACCACTTGTGCCGACGCCTTGCTAGCTCCTGCTTCCTTCTGAAACAACTCCAACACACTGTGTCTCATGACGTTCTTCTCTCCGCATACTACGGACATTTTTACAGTCACATCTCCTATGGCCTGGCCGTATGGGGCGGATCACAGAGTTCTTTACGCAGAGTTTTTCTTCTGCAGAAGAGAGCTATCAGGATACTGGCAGGCTTGTCCATAGATCAGTCCTGTAGGGGTCACTTCAGGCGTCTCGGTCTCCTCACGTTGCCTGCTGTTTATGTCTTCTCTCTTCTCAAACTGATTTACAAACATCAAGCCAAACTTGATCGTTTCCGATTCACACACCATTATCAGACCAGGCTTAATCTTTTCAAACTACCAACTCACCATCTCACTTCCACCGAAAGGACATTCACGTACACGGCCATAAAATTCCTTAATCACTTCAGGATAGACCCCGCAACCTTTGGATTCTCTCAGTTCAAGGTACATCTCCGAAGTTATCTCACAGACCTGGAACCCTATTCTACCATGGATATTCTGTCTTCCTCCCCCCCCCCCCTCCACACCCTTATTGATTCATTAACCTAGCACCTTGTCACTAGGATATGTATAATTGTAAACGACAATGTAGTGTATACAATGACTAGCATTAGATTCTGGAAATTTTCCTTTATTTGTTCTTCTCAATTTTCTCTGATGCATTTGTGATTGTGATCAATGTGTTATAATGCCAATCGCTTGCGTATGACCTTTTGATTACGCAGGCGAATTTATGTGTACTACTGCGGTTTGTTCTTTGTTTGTGAATTATTATCATCGCTTACAACGCTATTGTACTAATCAATGATTGTTGAATTTAATGGTACAATAAAGAGATTTATTATTATTATTATTATTATTACCACAGTAGGTACCTACGCAATCACGTCAATAAATAGAACGACCCCGGCAGGAAAGAAATACGTCGACAAATAATTACAACTTCACGTAAAGAAAACAAGTTAGGCAGGAAAGAGAAATACTTCAACAAATAATTACAAATTCACGTATAGGAAATCGAGATAGAGCTAGGAGCGAAAATAAACCCAGGTCAGGAATTAATAATCTGTAAACAAAACGGCCCATGATTCAATCATCCTATTCTTCGAAGAGTCCGAGTTTTTATTTAGTGCAGATGTAGGCAAGCATCTGCTGTCCCTTTAAATTATACGACTTGAGAGTGAAAGTGAGAAATACTTCCCATTGTATGGCGCTATATGACAGGAACTCGCAACAGTAGGTTGAACCCTCAGACATAGCAGAGCAAGCTTAGGCAGCGTTGTCAGATGTAGCACCAACCACTCATTTACATTATCAGGAAAAACCAAGTACATTACAATATTCGATTAGGACTCATGATAGGTACTCGATTACCACATGTGTAGGAAGACATTCATCTCGATGTCCAGATGGAGACCTCAGGGGGCCGGAAAAAGAGCAGGACTCTTTAAAGTGGAAATCGTAGCACGCCACGGGGCAATAAAACACCCGCAGTTGTAGGATAGGCAAATCAGCAAATAGAGAATCAAAATCACCAAAATTAGACCGACCTAAGTGGGTAAAGCCAATTTAGAGTCAAAAACCAAATTGATCATTATAAGGTCGTTTTTCCGAATCTCTTCTAACCAGATTTTATACACACCTGAATCTTATGTGACAAACGCTATTATTATGTTTCTCATCATACTATCTACGCTCTTTGGGGTGATAGGCCGACGTACTCGTGTTACTGGTGGACCGGTGTGCTGGTACCGATACAAAAGATTAAGTATTTTGTCTGTAAACAAGCCTAACCACGAATGATAAACAAAAGTCCAGCATTTTCAATCATTAACTAGATTAATGGTTAAAGAGTCGTGGTCTGTAGTATGGTCAGCTAATAATCACGTTGAGGAACAAACATTTTCGAGAAAGAACGGAGCCAACATGCTCTGGGTAATTAATTAAGGTGTGTAGAAAAATCTACAATAATACAGTTGATTAAGTTTTCAATCTGAAAAGCACTCGAATGACGAGTAAGGTAAATCATCAGGTATAACAGTGACAAATGCCTAAGGGCAAGGTAATATAATATGTGACATAAAGGTCGCCTTACGGGGCAGCATCGACAGGTGCAATAAAAGGTATAACAGTGACAAATGCCTAAGGGCAAGGTAGCATATTATGTGACATAAAGGTCACCTGACGAGGCAGAATCGACGGGTGCAATAAAAGGTAGAACAAGACAAATGACAACAAGGTATACAAAGTGATAACTAAATACAGTATCACCCAGGTTATGAATTAAATAAACGGAGGTGAAATAATTCACTCTCCTAGGTAAATCAACTGTGAAAATAAAATCATTAAATATAAGAGAATCGGAAGGAACGATTTTATAAAAGATACGAAATCAAAATTCTGGAAACATGGCAACACTGCTCTCGACATCCAAGCCAAGACAGACATTTCCGCCATATACCGGATAGTCTGTAACCAAAGTGATTATATTCTTTAATTAATTCAAGCTGTTGCTTGAAATGAAATCAAAGAAACTAGAAAAAGGAAATTAGGCTAAGAAAATCGTTGAATAGTTAAACAGACAGACATTCCCGCAATATACCGGGTAGTCTGTAACCGAAACAAAAGCAAAACGAAATAATAAGAAAGCACAGGTGTGCAAAAGAGTGGAATCCGAAATGGATTGGAGTTTGAAAAATGCATGAAAGGGATCTATCTTCGCTTTCCATTTTTTTGTACTCTCTATGCAAAATCACAGCCCCTCTCGCCCTTCATCATTTTACGCCCTTGCAAACGAATTCTCTCGCTCATCACTCGCTTTTAGACATCCGGCACGAAGCCAACAGTCAACAACAAGTCTTAGTAAATTTACCCGCTTTTCCGTGGGAAATCCCAATCAACCGAGATACAACGAGTCGTAGTAGGTTCTTTTGCGCATCCGTTTCGGCCATAGTAATCCTGGCATACCTCAATCAAAGAGCAGGGGTGACTACGGTAATTACAACGGTAAACACAACGTAAGAAATCACAGCGATCCTATTAGGGGAAACCCAGAGGTAAATAGACGATCACACCGTGGATTTTCGCTACAGACCATGGGGCCCGGGTCTTCGTCGTTACACTATAAACATAATTATGTCTGGAAAAGCTTACAAAAAAAGATACATGGTATTGAAAAAAAAATATTTTTAACTTTTCACTTGGGCGTTTCTCAATATTTTAATTTTATACCAAGAAAGTATTTATTATAATTTAGCGCACGCAAAACGAAGAAAAACACAGGTGAAAAAAATCATCAGCGGCGTAGATACAGGGAATGTGACCTCTTTTTCGGTCAACAACTTCTACGCCCATGGACTTGCAATATCTTAGTTATCAGCGTTGGATTCCCTGTAGATTTATTACAAAAAAAGTATATTTATGAGTATACGAAATTCTCCATATTTTTCAAGTGAATTGAGCCTAAACCTGCTAAAACCACTATTTTGCTATACAATATCATTGATCTTTTAAATTACATATTATTATTTTATATCCAAAAATAACAATTAGGTAATATCGAAAAAATGAGCTTAGTTTTGCGGTATAATGAAGTTTTGCGGTACAATTTCACTCAAAGTAAGGTCTTGTAAGTCCATGGGCGTAGAAGTGGTTGAGCTAAAAAGGGGTCGTATCTAGGCGTAGGGTAAGTGGATATAGGTGGGTAGTTTTCTTGTTCGCAACGTTGGGTGGTTGGATGGTTGGGTAGGTGAGATAACTCCCCACAAGAAAAAGTTCAGCTATACGGCGAAAAATGAAAAAAAAAAAATTAGCACCCTGTATCTTTTTTTTTCTAAGCTTTTCCGGACAAATGGAACTTTTAACTTTTTTAATTGGAACTTGTATGCGTAATCAGCGACTCCGAAAACCTCCGAGGGATGATTTCCGAGGCGAATTTTACATTTTTAATCACTGTCACTTCTTGTGGTGGTTTTGAGGGGTTGGAATCACCCTCAATTGCTTTTGCACCTCGTATTCGTGATAAGCGACCCCGAAAACCCCCGAGAGACGACTTTCGAGGTGAGATTTTGATTTTTCATACCTTTTTTATCATTGTTACTAATTGGGGTGGTTTGGAATGGGGAAAATTACCGTAATTTTCTCATTTTTCCAGGTAATGAAGGGGTTTTTGCTGATAAATGTCCCTGAAGATTTAATAAGGCATCCATAAAGAAAAGAATTTTTGAAATCGGTGCTGTTCCACCTCATTTCCAGATTGTATGTACAGTATTTTACGGCTTATTTACTGAACTATATAGAAGCAGTAATTTTACTCCGTTCCTCCTGCCCAATTAACAATTAAGATGTCATCTTCAATTGAAATTTAAGGATTCGCAATATCAAATGCTACTTCGAAGGAAAACATAGAACTCATCGTAAAGTTGTACCTAACTATATGTATAGGTACGTATAATAAGCAAAATAAATTGGACAATTTCGGAATCGAAGTAATCCGGACTGAAGGAAGCAGCAGTAGAGTTTTAAATATTGCCTATGATATAACTTGCTAATAAAATAAGAACCTTTGAGTTTGAGTCCTGAAATGAGAACGTTTGAGAACCTTTTACCTTTGAGTCTAATGAATAAGTCTTGAGTCTCAAAATTAGGGTAGATTGACGATTGAAGAAATAATTAGCACAATAAACGAATAATCTGGAATTATTGTAGATAATTTTCTTCAAATTTAAGATAATCTGAAAATACAAACGCTGTAACAAAAGGGTGCAAACGACTGAATTCATATCATCGAGCTAAAAAAAATAGACTCGAGATTAAGCAAAAAAAAAACTTGTAGAAAGAAAATTGTTTCAATTATGTGAAACCTGGAAGTAAAATAAAATTAAATAAATGGACAAGATCCAGGAAAACTCTTACAAAAGATGGCATCAGTACCCCAGCGAACGCTCCACTTGAAGTATATTATAAATAAACAAATAAAATATTTCAATTTGCAAAAAGAGTTTGTCGTCTTAAGAATAATGAAATGAACTCTTCGTAATACAAGAAAAATAATTCAAATAAAAAGTTGATCATACTGTAGGTATAGAAGAAACATTCCAATTTCATTTAAGCTTTATTATGTCGTTTTTCTTTCCACCAAAATTATTTTACTGAGGACTCTCCTTACAAGGCCGTCTTCTCAAGAAATTTAATCACTTCTACTCGAAAAGAGATCTTCGAGACATCCCAATCCAAATCAATTTTGAATTTGTGCTATTAAGCTTACCCGCTCGGCAGACAGCATTATCGAACATACGCTTTTGCTAACGTTTAATAAACCTCAACCTGATTTATAGAGGAAATTTCCTCCCCATTATAGAAGGAATCATAACGACTTTAACTAGATAAAAAAATCGGATTGAAGTAAAAGTGTTTCTGTCCAGGAGCAGATCTTCGAAGTCGCAAGTAATTTAACAATTTTCAAGTTTTCAATTATTCAATAAATCAAGGATCACTGGAAATGGAACGTCTTCGTGAGCTTAAAATCAATTTCTCGTTTTAATTAGATTTCAATTTAGGTGTGGAAGCCTCCAGGAAGATCTTGGAATTCTCTCGGAATAAAATAATATCTAACTTAAAAATAAAATCCTTCTGCATCAGCTCCATTTACATTTCCTTAACACAAAGACCTAAAATTCTTGTTTTTTTTTGTATACAATGACCAGCTTATGTTCTTAGATAAAAAATATCAAATAACCTGATGTATCCATCCTGGCAATAGGACAGATTTATCTTGAAAAGTGAAAGGATCTAAAGTTAGATATATCAAAAAATCCAATTCAGTTTAGATATGCTTCCAGATACCATCCTTTTTGAACCCTCTTTATGTGTCAAACTTAGTTATAGTTAATTCGGAACGTAGGAGATGAAATTTTCCTTAATATATCAAAGGGAAAAATCAAAAGGGAATTTTTTTATATCTCACTTATAATCGGTACTAAGTACCTATACCAACTAAAATGTCTTAAATTTAATAGTTATTACTAATCTTAATGCCATTATTTCATAAAGTAACGAGGAGTTCTGGAGTTATCACTATAATAGCATTATTTTTTTGAGCCTGTTACCTTATTAATTGCTCGACTTTTTGATAGAATACATGCAGCATTACGTTGAATCAGCATAATTGCAACTCATTCATTCCAGATTCACTCCAGCCTGGTGCTGAAATCTTTTCCTTCTTGCAATAATTGACTAAATACAAGACTAATCGACTATCAGCAGAGCAAAGCGACTCATGCGGTATTAAACGCGTAGACCTTCAAGAAATTAAATTATACCTAAGATATCTAAATCTTACTTCCAAATCTTCCTAACAATCGGACGGAAAAAATTATCATTTAATTAGCTTTCTACTTATATTTCACGAAAATTAAAAGACGAATAAAATTCTTTTCAAGTCGCTATCTAAAAGTTAATCAGAATTGACCTGACGGAGTTCTTTTCAAAGAGACAGATATATCTTTGTGTACTCGTAAAAGGAAAGAACTCATTTGAGCTTTTCAGTGCGGTTCAGAGTCCGTAGTTTTAGGATATGATCTCTTTCTAGTCCTGGGACAAAAACCGGGAGATGTGAAGATATCGGAATGCAACGAAGCAACTTTCCCCTCTAAGCGAATCTCAGAATTCCATTATTGCCACATTGCCTGTGTTATATCCCGAATATTACTTTTCTAACAGTGTTTATTGCTGTACACATTACATTTATTATTTCGGAAACCACCCCACAGTTTTATCTTCAGGATGAGCCATTTTAATCTTGTTTCGAAATCATTGAAAAGGGGCACCATTTTCGAAAAAAAAGTTTCGGACACAAGTTATCCATTTTGGAGGGGACATTGTTTGGAGCCAAAAACCACCCCACCCTTAACCCACTGCCTAGAGGTTGGAGTAACTTTGACGCCTTAAATGTCTCCCATTTTGTATTGCGGATTATGATTTTCCATGAAAAATAGGAATTTTTTATTCAGCCCCTAAAATGCAATCCAAAAACCGATTTTTCGCGATATCGAGGGGAAAATTGCCAGATGCAAAAGTTGTTCGGTTTAGAAAGAGCCATCGGCTGGACATACAAACTACCACTCACCCCCAATTCACCCCCACCCCCAATCTTTAGGAGTAACTTTGAAATTTGTATAAGGTACATCCAGATCTACGCAACTGGAATGAAGAATTTTTCATTGGGAGTATCAAATCATGTGCTTACTTCAGTTAGTACAACTGTCAAAAATTTCGAGTTAGGTATTCTGATTAGTCAATTTTTAGATGATAAAAGAAAATTCAATTTTTCGAAGAACTTTACCTGTATCTCGGAAACTGAAGCTATAGGAAATTTTTTGATATTTTTTCATTTTTCATGCCCTTTAAATTTGTTGTCACAGAAAGCTGAATTTTGGCATACAGGGTGTCCCAAGATTTCTTTATCAAGGGATTTCCGCCTTATTTCAAAAAATAAACAAATGAAATTCGGCAAATTTCAACCATACCCCTAAGGCTTTGCAGCTGCACCCTCAATTCCCCTTTACGCCGTTCCACCCCTAAGTAATCATCCCCTACTTTTTTTTCAAATGACACCCGCATATTTTTTTTGCTCGGCAGGATTGTTGACTTCTTTCTGAATACAATGTCATACGATTTTTTAAATCGAGACATATCCAGCTCGCCGAAAACAATATAATATCATGACAAACGAGGGTTGTCAAGGAGTCGCAATTATTGCTTGTTTTTTTGTGTTAATGTTTCCTCCAACCACCTTAACTAGTAATACCGGTGTTACTCGATATAGGCGTTAATAATAATAATAATTGCTTCTGTGATTTTAATGTCATATTAAATGTTAATTGTTATTCCTTGACAACCCTCGTTTGTTATGATATTATGTTTTAGGCATGCTAGATATGTCTCGATTTAAAAAATCGTATGATCGTATTCAGATAGAAGTCAACAATCCTGATAAGCAAAAAAAATATGGGGGTGTCATTTGAAAAAAAAAAGTAGGGGATGATTACTTAGGGGTGGAACGGCGTAAAGGGGAATTGAGGGTGCAGCTGCAAAGCCTTAGGGGTATGGTTGAAATTTCCCGAATTTCATTTGTTTATTTTTTGAAATAACGCAGATATCCCTTGATAAAGAAAGCTTGGGACACCTGTATATGGATTCATTTTAGGTAGTATAGGCGCTCGTTAAGGTATTATTTTTCTAAATACAAATTTCAAAGCGTAGAAATCCCCCCTCAAATTTATTTTTTCTCGAAAACTGATGCTTAATGGTCGTGCTGGATAAGCGTAACACTTCAAACGAGAACGTAGTGAATTAAAGTCTCGCTCGAGGTATCACATTTTTTATTATTTTGTTTTTGGGTTCCTAAGTAATTATAAAAAAATCATCATATTTTTGAAACCTATGAAAAAACCTAAATGACGTTTATTCGTAAATTCTATTTAACTGATTTAAATGACGGGTAAGAAAAACTGGTAAGAAAAAATGAAACTTATCAAAGTAAATACCTTAATAGGCTACATTGTGTGATCATTAAACAACAACATACTTTTATTGTAGAGAGACTGTCCCTCTGATATCTAATTAATTAAACGAGAAACATCTGGAACCTGATTGTATTTATTCTTGTTTTTTACTTTACTTACCTCTTTGGCATTTTGTTTATTTATTTATTCATTTATTTATTTAAGGGGTAGTAACCTAACAAATCAAATTAAGCTAGTTATTTATTATTTGTTTCGCTATCTGATAATCCTATAAAAAAAAACTATTGGAATAAAAATTTGAATTTAACTTTAACTATACAGAGTGTCAAGTTTTTGAGAAAATGTTTAGGGGTCTCGGTTATCTTAGAGATACGGAGTGGATTAAACTGCATATTTTTGCGCTGATTTGTAATCTGGAAAGAAATTTAGGATTGCTCTTGTCGTTGCTGAAATATGTTGAAAAAACTGAAAAATCTATTTTATTTTATTTTAGCCATATCGTTTTAATTGTTGAAAAGAAATTTACAATTATTATTATTCTACGTTTATACCTATAAGTCATCATGAGCTGTACTTATGCATCTAATATTCCAAGAATTTTCCAAGCCAACTAGATCCTAGAGTTTTAACCCGTTAAGCCTAGGGAACCTGTATTACCGCTTTACTAGGGTAGCGCATTCTCATTCTCACAAAAAGTTGGGAATGTCAAATTTGACTTCATAGACGTCAGATTTTTCATGAACGTACAACTGTCTAAAAATTCACATAATTAGGTATTTGTTATTAAGTCTGCGTATTTTATAAAAATGGTAAACTTTTGATGCGTTTAGAAGATATTTTAACAATAAAAAGTGGGCTTTCCACTTGTTGGCGTTGCCTAAAGGTGACTTTCTTAATATTTTAAACTCATTATAGTCCTCTATCAATACTTACCTGTTACTAGGATCTTCTGAACAAAAAATGCATCCAGCCCCAGCAGACAGTTGTTATGATTGCAGAAAATATACGACGGGGCTCAGAATTTCCGTATTCCTGAAAGTTGGTCAGGTAGGTTTTATTACATCTTGATGAATCTTATTTTTAAGGATCAGTTATGTTATGTGTATCTAAGATCACGCTGCTGTTCGTGTGTCTACCAAAACGCTTTTTATCAGTAACTACGTTAGATATCGAGATAAAAATTATACCTAATACTAAAAATCAATAGCTTCGTGATCCTATAAACCCGTAATTATGTTTTTAATACCCACTGCAAAGAGGATTCCTTGAATTTTATTCGTGTTATTATTTTGTTTCATTTTTCAAACTTCGCTTTTTTCCACTGATACCTACGCCTGTGACCAAATGTGCCAAAAATATGACATCCAGCTGTTCAAACATAACCGTGTTTAGTAAACGTCAAAAAGTGAATGCGCTACCCTAGTAAAACGGTAATGCAGGTTCCCTAGTTAAGCCGGAAACAAGACTATAGAGACGCTACAAATTTTTCAATTATCAACAGTCTTCTATAAATTTCACCGGATTTTTTTATGATTATCGTACCAATAGATGGCAGCATAATTTGACAGACCGGATTTGTAGTATTTCTGTGGCTATACGTTCCCCGCTTAAGGAATGCCAAGTTTTATTTTTCTAATGGCCACCATATTGCTTTTTCATGTCATTTGGTATTAAAAAAGTTCATTTACAAAAAATCTCTAAAATTGCAAAATAAAATTTTTCAAAATCTTAAGCTTTTTTCGTAGGATGACGTTAGTATGATACCGTATTGCTTGCCTATTGGTTTTTCGGTGAATGGTTTTTGCTTAGGACGTTAGACGTCATTCCTTGAAAAAATTTCCTTTTTCTGCAAAAAATAAAGGAAGAAATTTGAAAAAATAGTAATTTTATAGATTTTCGGGTAAATTAATTTTTTTAATACCGAATAAGATGAAAATCAACATGGCAACCATAAGAAAAACAATAGTTTGCAATGGAAACTCTAGAATCCAGTCGGTTTTGAAAAATCTCGAAATCCCAGATGGATATCTCATGATGACTTATGTAAACCTATACGAAAAACAATAAACTTATTTTCAGTACCTAATAAAAAAAGATGGCTTAATATAAAGAATTAGGATTTTTCAGTTTTTTGAGCATATTTCAGCAATGACGAAAGCTATCCTAAATTTCTCTTCCGATTGAAAATCAGCACAAAAATACTGAAAATAATATTTCCTAGAAACGGACCTGTACCTATAGTATCATAGCTTTCTTACTGTAAAAAATATCGTTATATTGATTTAGAGGGTTCTAGAAGGTTCTGTAGGTTTATCAAAAAGAAAATTAAGCATTCTGGTTTAAAAGAGCCGGAAGAGAAAGAGAAAGAGACTGACTAAATTAGATAATAGACCGACGTCGGTAAAATAGTGCATAGACCTGAGAAAACGCTATGCCAAGGTACATACAAAAATTTTTGCGCGGCCTTAAGAAAATGTTCAAATTAAAAAGTCAAAAGGTATATGTGTGCCAAAAATAATTTGTATGTCAAAAATAGGTGAA
This sequence comes from Malachius bipustulatus, assembly GCA_910589415.1. Taxonomy (NCBI): domain Eukaryota; kingdom Metazoa; phylum Arthropoda; class Insecta; order Coleoptera; family Melyridae; genus Malachius; species Malachius bipustulatus. Next base: position 30,011,133 of record OU342631.1, on the reverse strand, counting down.
AAGGACAGGTTGATTATATCGCCGGTTGCTTCGTTCTTTGTCAATAACAACGGCCGTAAAAACTTATTGGTAGCCTAGGCCTCAAAATAAGAAATCGTCTATAATAGCACATGTTTATTTTCATTCATAGGTATGGTTTAAAATGAGCGAGTATTGTTGGATGTTAAAAAAACATTACACAGGGTGACACTAAAAAATCAAACAACATATTTCTTACAATCATAATATAATTATGATTGTATGTACCTATACAACATTTTTATTTAGAATTGAAAGAGGGTAAATAAGGGCCTAATGTTTTTTAAATTTTGTGAGCTTTTTCCTGCTTTTTTTGCTCTAAACGAGAACGACGATAAGGGATTTACGAACACAAAGTGCTATCTTTTGTTATATCGGTTTTTAACAGAGAGTAGGTACTTTAAAATCAGGTTAAGAAGTTTTCATTCAAGGTAAAAATGCCGCTCGTCTTTTTCATCACGTACCTACATCTTGCATGGTATCAGGGTTGCTTTCCTTAATATCGTAGGAAAGTAATTATGGTACGAGAAAACTTTATTCTTTCACACTGAATTTCTCAGCGAATCGAGCTGCTACATAAAAAACCTCACAGCAAATCTATTCCGGATTACATTGTATGTTTAAAGTTTTGTTTCCTCGGGAGGTAATTTTATTTCGTGAAGTTGAAAACTTCCGTTTGCTCTGCAGCGATTTCACGAGGAGAAATATTAAAAACTTATTCACGTAGATAATCTGGATTTTGCGTGACATCGCCTCGGATCGGATGGAAGTTTGACGTTGCTTGTCAGATTATCCTTCCACGGAATCATCTCCTTCGGCTTAATTTCTCATAGTTTCATTCAACCTGCAAACTAGTTTCTATAAATAACTTCGAAGTCAAGTTAATATACGTTTTACCTCTGCTTGTGTAAAGTTAATTTCGCCATAAAATTATGGTAATTTCGGAGTGGAGTGGAGCTGCTGTTTTGATCTCTCGTTCCAGTAGCTGTACCTTGTGTATGTATAATAAGAGGAGAAATATATAAACAGGTTAATGCCAATGTAAATAAGGGTGTATTTGATTAAACATCGACCAAACCACCTACACTGTCGCAGTGGCTTTCGCTGTTGTCAGATCACGATCTAATCTCTTCTCTCATAATCGATTTCGTAAGATATTTTACAACACCGCTAATTTTTAAATACCTACTATTTTTTAACATCCATATAATTTTGAGTCGCTTAACACAATCCACCGTAAAATAGGAAACTACTTGTCTGACCTAGCAACATGGCTGTTATTTTATACTCCTGTTCCATCCCAGAGGGATTAACAATTTTATTGCCGGTTTCGGGTTCGAATCCCACACAATCCCCTCTAATGTGCAATTGTAGATTCGGTAATCGGATCAGCGATTTATTATCGTTCAACTGATTCTGTTACAATGTACTTTATTATGAAATAAATGGAAAATTAAGTCGCCATTACTAAATTTGTAATGCGTAATAACGTTGTCTCGAAACGTTAATTAGAGAAGCCCGTCGAACTGAGCAATTAGCCTGAAAGCTCAAAGAGAAATAATAGAAATAAAACTGCATTGTCAGCTGTTTAGACAAAAGACACATTTCTTTATCCGGAAAAGTCACAATTTTCTTGGATATGTTATCCAACTCCCACAGTGCCTTATTTGTTCCAAAAACTGTTGTTTACAAAAAAATGGTTATTTACAATAAATCTGGGTGAGGTACTACTATTGGCGACTAGATGGCGTCAAGTCATATAAGTCACAATGTTTTCGATAATTAACTGTTGACCATTAACAAGCTCTCAAGTATGTTCACAATTTTTTAATCGGCCACTCAATGCGTAAAATAACAATTTTTTGACCAATGTGTTTTTGTATTTTTCAGGAACGAGCCTTCCTTTGCGCTGCCATCAGCTTAGAGCTAGCCGTTAGTACAATCTTCTACCTGTCAAGGGTGTTTCTTCTGTCACTCCTACACCCGGACACAGTTATGATCCTGCACTGTCTGAAGACCCAGTTATCAACCACCATGACATTTCTGCTCGTATTTCTGCCGAAATTTTGGTACCAGCACAAGCAAGTCAGGTCTCTGGCTCAAGATTATTCCTGTAGGCTACCCGTAGATGCTTTTAAGGTAAGATTGAATAATTGACATCTATTGTTACTAGACTATTAGTATAAACAGCACTTTACGTGAAAGAGAACTTGATAAATGAGGACACTAATTCTACTTCTGGTCGTATCACTAATGACAATGCAGAATTGCGAATCATTAATAATTAATTAAGTCCGTGGTACAGTGGTGTAGACCTCTAGCTACGGAGTCCAGATACATGGGTTCGTTCCAGGTTCCTATTTATAATCAAATGGACTGATGACGTCAATCCCCTCCACTAGCTTTTTTTGCTATCGCGGTGGTCGGTTTTTCCAGCGATGTCATTGATTGCTGAGTCATCGATTCGGGCTTGATGTAGAGCTGGATGCCAAATCGTTCCTTCCTATTGAATACGTTTGGCAGTTTATAAATTTAAATAACTTTACGACCTAAACGGTTGTAATTCTGTGACATGGTGGGCAGGATTTCAGTCTTTTCGTAGAATATGGCGAGGTCATCTTGAAGCAACGCATGCTGCGTGACAGCTGACTTGTCTCTTTAGCCCAGGCGACATTTCCTGTTGTGTTTGGTGAGGCGGAAGTTGACGCTGCGTTTGGAGGTGCCGGTTCATAATTGAACCACAGGAGCATGGTATTTTATAAATTCGCCTCTTTATAAAATGCCCCTCTTGGTGGCATGATCAAGCTGAACGAGCTCTTTTTGGCCAGGATGATAATTGAAATTCTTGTGTAAATGCTTATCTATATTTGTTTGTTTTCGGTGGAGGCCTGGGGTTGATGTTCATTGCAACTCGATAAAGTTTTTCATAGAAGTGAAATTAAGTTCTGGTGAGCACATGGCGTAAGAAAGGGACAATGTTGCTGGGAAAGATTCGCTGGATTGGTTGAAGAAGAGTCCCGTCCATGGGCACCATGGCGAAGAGGGGGATTACATCTAAACTTCATTCTCATCAATGAAGGAACTGACTAGCATAGAGGGTTAAGGATTTTAGTTTTTCCATTACGTAACTTAGAACTCTTATGTGAGATTCTCTAGAAGGCATTTACATGGGTCGAAGAGACACGTCAGGTTTGTGTATCTTTGGTTGTCCGTAGAGTCTTAGGCGTTCTGACTTCGGTGGGTATTCAAGGTCTGAATTCAAGAGTGGAGGAAGTTTTGACTTCTGATCAAACCAGCAGTGGAAAAAAAATTAAACTCGAACTTTTACTCAAATGAAAGTAATACCTCTGTTGTAATTTAGTCAAAGAATCGGAATTTGGGAACGTTTCCATCTTAGAACTCGAATCCAAGTAAACAAAATTAGGAAGCATTTCCATTAAGATACATCCTAAAACAAACATCAAATTTCAGCCGAAGTGCACGTCGATATATCTTTATTTCGTTAATTTCCGAGGCGATAATAGACTTGGGGAACTGCGGCTCTTAGGAGTTTTAGATATTGCTCAGGTGTAATAAATTTTAATAACCGCAAGTCAAAGCAAAGAAGCCTCCTTAATCACCTCCACCGGAGACTGATTACGACGTTTCGTACCTGTGTTTAATCTAAACTTCAAATAAAGCTGGCCTCCCTAATATCACTATAATTTCATGGCTCTTTCAGCTCCTTCAGGAGATTAATAAAGACCGCTGTGGAACATTATGAGAATGTCGGGATAAAAGCCTGAGAAATAGTTGCTCAGAAAGTGGGAATCGTTAAAATAATATGGAAGCTTTTAATTTTACTTAAATGCGGCGTCTGTTTTAGCTACAACGTTTTAAAATGCTTTGATGTTCGAGAGTTTTCCGATTATCAGACGCTGCAATTTAAACACCGCTTGTATTAAATTTTAATAAGTCTTAAAATCAGTTTCTTCAAACAAAACGAATTCTTAGAATTTCTTCCAATAAAATCCCTCCTGTACCTAAATATCTATATCCCTGTCTTGCAAGATTACAGGGAAATCCCCATCTATACTTATTATAACTACTTATTTATTTTTTAGTTATCGACGTATTTTGGTCATTTTTGTGATCTCAATACGATCAAGTTAGGTGTGCCTCAGGGCTCAGTTCTGACAACAACCCTGTTTCCTCCTCCGTATTAATGATCAACATTCTACCACTGTCAATCGCATTCACAGACGATAGTAGGTACTTTCCACTCCCATATCTTGAGCTAGGTAGGTTATTATTTATATCAAATCGTTAATTATATCAGATAAGTAGTAATCTAATTTTTAGTCTCTTTTACTGCCATGTTATTGAATAAACACTTCTATTTAACATTTTATGGAAATAAATTCCAAAATCTGGAATAAATAATGAGAGTGTAGGAGTAGAATCCCCAACGTGGGCGCCCTGAAACCCTGTTACATCCTCCTAAGGGCAATTAGCTCACCTAGACCATCAATCAGACGACCCTTACGAAACAGGCGTTAACGTAGCCTAGCAGGGCTTCCCTCGAGTTGGACAAGTTGAATTTTTTCTATTAGCTTGTTCTTCCTCTGGAGCTCTGGCAAGTTGGTTACCAAAATTGATAAACTGGGAATGAAAATGAAGGGTCAATCAAATACGCATTTCAGGGTTCAGGCGATTCTAAATTTTATTAAGGGTAAACTCAGGATATGTTAGAAAAACATTTTTTAGGGACAAAAGTCTTTAAAAATCCTTAAATATTGACTTTTTTAATTCTAAATCGAAGAAAAATTTTTATAATCGCTGCAAATTATTTTTTCTCGTAAACAATGTAGTTTTTCAATTACTTTTAGACCCGTGGATGAAGTCCTATTTTTGGTCTTCCCAACCGCTTGAAAAAAACACCCTGCATAATAGTTCTTCAGGTAGAAGATTTTGATACTTGAATTTAAAATATGACAGCTGTTTTCTAGAACTTCAGAATAAGAAAAACATCACTCGTTCTCGTAATTTCCCCTGTAGAAGAAATAAACCCCAAATATTTTCATAGTCGTGATAGATAAGCGTTTATTAGAGCAATTAAATTAATAAACTCTCGTTATGATTCGTCCATGTAGGGGATAAGTAATAATTGTCGGCAAACTGGCAACCCAGCAGTAAACGTGTTGAGATACGAAAAAGCAGAAAATATCCGCCAACGCCTACATCCTCCTGATTTGAAGATAATTTTTATGAAAACCTGACAGCAGATTTTTCAACAGGGCTAAACTGAGGATATTTACACGCTCCCGAATTTATTTTCTGAGAAAATTTCCTTTTATTTTTCACCTGGTATTTCGCTCTCGTAGGTATTCGATAATCTAAACACCCCCCGTCTCTTATATGTTATTACTTTATAATTGAAATTTTATTCATTTTAGGCGGAGAAATATGTAAATTGCTTATGGAAAATGTTTTTTTAATTATAATCTCACATAATACATGCTGCAGGTTTTTTATATAATACCCTGTTGTTTATTAAACGCTTTAAAATTATTCATTTCATTATAATTTCAAATCCAATTTTCATTCATTCAGAAAGTATCTTCTTCAGACTGGGGAAGAAAAAAATTATTTTTTATTTGAAAATCGATATGAGCACGTGGTAAATGTTTATGATAATTAAACTTCGGAGATTATAAGTGGAACGGCAGAAGCTTTGTCGAAAATGAGTCTCCATGAATCCCCTGATTCATCAGTTGTGAGAAAAAACATAAAATATCATCCAATTCTGAAGATTTTTTACTTATAACGAAAATTTGTAGACCACTACTCGAGTTTAAAAACTTTGAAGGAAAATTCTTATACCTAATTTTCATAAAAAAAAAATTTTGCTCATATTCCATATTCTCAAAATTTACGCCCAGGAGTACCGGGAGGGTTGGCCACTCATCCCGTACTCAGTTTGTTTATCCATTCTGTTGCCTTATTAAAACCTTGTTCGATATAAACGAGCTAGTTTGGTAGAAAGTACTCGATGAGCACAGCCTAAATTTCAAAAAAATCCATCCCGAATATAAATATTTATTTAATTACTTGGCACGGGGATCATTCAACAATGTAAAAGGACAGACTGGTATAGATATACCTATGGTATGAAAATTACTAAAGGCAAGTCTTAAATGTAACAAAACATACTAAAACATAACTTATATTTTTGACTGTCCTATAGAGGACGTTTCTACAGAATTTTTAAAATCTAATTTTCGGAACAAAGCGAGACTTCCCAAGATATGTCCTCCTAGCTAAGCTATTATTCATAAGAAACTGAATTTCAACTTTTAGAAAAGGTAACTGAATACTCAGTCAACCGCCGTTTATAAATTTAAAATGAAGCAATAAAACGAGCAGCCTCTCTTGTTTGGCTTCGGAACTGCGATATGATTCGGATGTGACACCCTCTACTTCCCTTTTTGTGACATTTTCCTCACCTCACGACATATTCTTTTTGATACCTTGATCTAGCTATAATGCCAATTTTATCACTTCTTTTCAATGCTTTACTTCTATCTCTATCCTAAGTCGTAAATAAACTATTATTCCTACTGGGAATTAGACCACTTAATGCGTGTGATAAAACGAATATAAATGTGATTAGAGCTAGAGCTAAGCTCTCACACAACCGAGTCATAATCAATATTTGAATATAGCTCGCAGATAATGGCTTTCCATTGTTACTTGTCATAGTAATATTAGAAGGTCTAGTATCTTGCGTCTGATAGTCCCTTGTTAATCAGAACTCCTCCCATTACTCCCATTTAAGCCTTAATTGCGGTCAGTGTGACGTATTATAGCTTTTTACATCGTTGCCACGTTCGTATTGCAGTCACTCTCACGAGCCTTATTTCGCCCTAATTTAATAAATAAAAAGCTTGAGGCCGGTATTAATTGGATTTTTTCAAGTGGGAGTTTTTAATAATTATCATGGTAATGTACTTATGGCATCATTTGGAAACGCCGTGATGGATTTTAAAGAGCTTTCTTACACGTGAACTGTTTCACTAACAACCCGAGGGCTTGTACATTCAAATTTAATTACTCCAGATAATTTCGCCGTTCTCTTGCTTCGACAAAAGAAATCTTTATGTTAATTGAATAAAAATCAATAAATCTAATTATTTAGTCTCTTGAAATGAATTGTTTGGCTCGATTGTATACTTGATTGGTTGTTTTTCTTGTCTGCTTCTGTATTACAAAAAATATAATTATTTTTTCTGTCAATAACCTAATTGCAAATAACTTTGTTTGTAAGAGCTTAAAACGTGATTGGGTGACTAGAAGCAAAGTGAATCCGTAAATTAAGTTACAAATTCGCATAAAAATTAAATTACCTTTTTCTTTTCATTTTTTTTTAAGTAGGTGATACCTATTTGCTTAAAGTTGTCTTAAACTACTCCGTTAAATTTAGGCATTTGTCATAGCGTGTGACATAAGCTAAATGAAGTCCTGTCAAAATTTACTCTCTCTGAATTGACTATAGCTGAAAGATATAATAGACCATAAAAATTAGGTCAACTGAAGAGTTTCCTAGTTGAAGTTCTCATTGTCATGCAGCAAAAAAATTCTTGAACTTAGGACCTGGTCTTTCATAACCCGAAGAGTATAAGAGTAGCACAGTAAAATTCCATAACCAAGAAGTCCGTCAAAAAAATGGTAAACCTGCAAACCCTTTCTTTGGTTCTTTTTTTTTTTGTTTCGGTGATCTACTATCCATAATTGCATCAATTGCATATTTGCCCATTTCGGGCAAACTTTATGAAATGTAATTTTTCTGACGCAACAGGTCACACAATTTAAATACTTGGGGTGTATGCAGAGCTGGGCAGTACTTCAAGTAAAAGTACTTGGAAAGTACTCCAAGTACAATTTTGTACTTCAAGTAGGTACTTTACTTGCTTGATACTTGCAGGTCTATAAGAAATAGTACTTGGAATTAGTACTTGTTGCTCAATAATGTTACTTGAAGTACTTACAAAAATACTTGAAGTACATTTCTCACTTGAAGTACTTTCAAAAGTACTTCAAGTACTTCCAAAAGAACTTCAAGTACTTTCAAAATTACTTCAAGTACTTTCAAAATTACTTCAAGTACTTTCAAAAGTACTTCAAGTACTTTCAAAATACCTTCAAGTACTTTCAAAATAACTTCAAGTACTTCCAAACCTAACTACTTTAAATGTAGCAATGGAGAAAAGAATATCCAAAAATTTTATTTATGAATTCCGTTTAGAGCCAGAAGGCAGACATAGTAGTCTTATATTATCATGAGAGATGATAGGGTAATGTAGTTAACACTCAAGAAGGGGATTGGTTGATGTCAATAGTTAAGGTAAAAAGATACACAGATAAAATATATAATGATGAAAAAAACTTTTAATATTTGCTTGAAAATATTCTGTTAGTTGAAGGGCAGTCACCATACATACCTGCCTACTAAAGTACGTTTTCTATCAATAAATGTAGAATTAATGGTTACTGAAGTACTTGAAGTAACTAAAAGTACTTCAAGTACTTGAAGTAACTAAATGTACTTCAAGTAATTTTCATTCAACTAAAGTAATACTTGCACCCGAAATTGCAGATACTGAATGAAGGTACTTGATACTTGAAGTACTTTTCGTTATCGAAAGTACTTGATGGTACTTGATGAAGTTACTATCTGATGCAGTACTTAGTATTTGATACTTGAAGTACTTTTAGCGAGTACTTTGCCCAGCTCTAGGTGTATGATTAGCACAGGATGGGATCCGGACCAAGAGATAAGATGCATAATCGAACAGACTAGAAAAACCTTCTTAAGGTTTCGAAGATTTCTTACAGACAGGAACGTGAATTTCAGCCTCAGCCGCAAGTATAGAATGGTAAAATGCTATGTCTGGTCCATTCTCCTGTACGGTGTTGAGACGTGGACGTTGAAAGTACAAAATCAACAAAATTGAAACCTTCGTGATGTGGATCCTGCGACGAATGTTTCCGATCATGTGAGAAACGAGGACGTTCTCCGAAGAGCCGGTCTAGCAGAACGAAAACTTTTCGAAAAAATCAAGAAAATAAAAAAGGGTATCTCGCATCATACTGCGTGGAGAGTGAAGAACGATACCACTTTCAACGCCTCATTCTCCGGGTAAAATTGAAGAAGGAAGAAGAGGAATAGGCAGGTGAAAACTATCGTGGCTGAGAAATATTCGTCAATGGACAGGGATGAAGGACTTTCAAGAACTACTTACACAACATCAACATAACTATCTGATGAGAAAGCAATGAACGCCTAGGAATCTGCACGGCACTTTAAGAAGAAGATGGAATATGAGTATTAGCTCAGAAATTGTAAGCCTCGTGGCTTTTCTTGTTTACCTGTTGCACCAAATTCTCAACGATTATCGATGATTTCCACTTCTCTCCTAATCATGAACGAAAAATACATCCCCTATAATTTTAATAGGACTGACTAGTGATTTTTTATTATTCTTATGTAGACTAAAAACAAGTTCAGAATGTCAGAATTGTATTTCTTTCTATACACAACAAGAACATGGATTCGGATCCCGATTGTGATAGAGAGGGTGATATAGCAATCGCACCAAAGTTGAAGTTGGAGCTCTCGAAGTGAACAAACCCTTACTTCTTACACAGATTACAATATTCTGGTAAATGTGACCAGGAATTGGCCACATTTATCTTCTTTACATCTCCGGCTCGTCAGATTTTCTGTTACCCCAATAGTGTGAAGACATTTTTTTAACTTGAAGTGACCAGGCATATTCCTTTTAAAAGTCTTACGTTCGATCAATATTGATTACAATTGATCAATATCAATTGTAGGGATGTACCTATTTATCCCTTTTCGGGTCAGAGGTAGTAATAATAAATTGTTGATTTTCCTCTGCTGTGTTTAGTTTCCTTGGCTGCATGACTTCAGATTGTGCCATATTTTGACATGTTCTTCTTCTTCTTTAGGGTTTAGGCCTTTAGCTTTTATCTGCTATTTTTCCAGCACAAACATGTTCTTGATAAGTTATATCTCTCATCAAAGCTCTGGTAGCCGTGAGAGATTAAATTGGTTCTGGCCAAGAGAAAGAGGGGGGGGGGGAAAGAAAGAGGAGGGGAAAGGTAAAGAAAGTTAGAAAGAGGAAGGGGGGATATTTAGCTTAACACGAATTCTCCAAAATTTTGTGGAGAGCGAGATCACTCAGAAAAATTTGAGCAGACCAGAGTTTGTTTTAATTACTCATTCAAGAACTTTTTGCGCATGTGCTACTGTTACTCTCCAAACCGAAAACCAGAAATAACTAGGAGTTGCTCAGATCAACCGACATTACCTACTTCTTTCTGTCGGCCACATTGGAGCAAGTTTCAGGCCAGCAGTTTTACAAAATTTCAATGTCAATTTCAATTTCAATGTAAATTTAAGCATGCTGTCAAATATAACATTTTAGTGCATATTTTGCATTCCCTAAGTCAGGGGTTTTGTGACGCGTGTTATATGAAATAATGTTTAGGGATTACGTTACAGCCACCACTCACTATAAAAAATGTTATTCTATTTTAGAACTTTTTTATGCCCTTTTTTCAGGATGTGAACGCTCACGGCCCTCTCACAAGTAATAATAGTGACATAGAAGTGGGTGAGATCACCCTAGCAGACATGAGTCCTGACGATATAAGGGCCGAGCTGAAAAGGCTTTATTTGCAATTGGAGATATTCAAAAGTAAAACGATCTGTAAAGACAACCCACACATATCTAAACGAAGGGGTGGAAGGAAAGCTCAACACAGGAGATTCAGTTTGCAGGTAAAGTTTTTACTGTCACATTTTTCATTTAATTTCCGACGAGATGAAATATTACTGCCCTTGTTATTAATTTATCTCTTGCATGATGAATAATGAAACATGAATAATAAATCTCATTCTATTCAATCTTTTCCAGAAAAAGGGGAGCAGAGAGAAGGTAAGTTAACTCAACAAAAGTTTCCCTTGCTGCTTTCCTTATTATTTTCATTAATTTGGTAGGTACGCTTGTAGTTACAGACCATAAAAAAAATAAGTGAACGAAATTCGACAGAGCGATTTCATAAATATATTGAGAATTACAATGAGGCTTGCTGGAATTTAAGCATTTTTACATTCCAGAAAACTTTCATATAAAAGCAGAATAATCGATTTGGCAACACCGGGATTAATGGATATTATTGCTTTTTATGCAGCTCTAAGTACCTATACCTATTTATATGGAAGTATTGAATTTTTCACATGTTTATCTTCCTATATGTACGTCAATAACAACTGTCAATAAATGGTAATGCAGAAACGACCATATTAGAATAATTTTTCCCACATTATGTATTGTTAGATAACGTGAAAAGCTATCTTACTTGCAGTTTAATAGTCATAATATTCAAGACTAACCCGAACAGCAGGGAAAAAAACGATACAACTGCTAAGCACACAACTTAACATCCACATCCTAACAATATGAATATGAACAATAAGAAAAAAGTTAGTGCAGAGCTCGTTTAAGTTCAGCTCAATGGAAAGTAACAAATCCAAATATGAAGACACGGAAAGCTGCTTAGGCCTTTTTCTAGTCTCATCAACATGCCATATCAGACTACTGGATGTATTGCTATCGATCTTGGAGCTACGCGCTGTTAAACAAATCAATCAACTGGATTTCAGTGGCTTGGAAGATTTAACGACATCTCTTGTCTATGGTGGAACTATCTGCTGCGATTGCAGTTGTAGCCTCTTGAGACAAAACTCTTCAGTTTGAGGGATTTGATCAAAGTTTGGAGTGCTACCCTAAGCCGACGGATGCCACCAGTTATTTCACTCAGTGTGTATAATAATAAAATATTCGATCCCGTAATAAAAATAATAAGAAAAAGATTAGTGGATCAGCTTGTTGACAATGAGCTTCCTGGCAAGCAAAAGATAGAGGAATTCACATCTGCAACCACGGCAGCCCCATGAGCGTGCCATCATACAGATGAATATGTTGGTACTCGATAGGAAATTACGTATAAGTCTGCCTTTCAAATTTTTTTTTTAATATGAAAATTTCTAGCACGATAAAGAACAATGGGATAAAATAAAAATCTTAGCTATAGTGTTTCTCTTAAGCCTCTGCAGACACCAAGTCACACCTTGAAAAAGAGTAAAACAAAGTTTCCATAAGAATTTTTTATACCTGACTGGACTTTATTTAAAAAAAATCATATCTTACAGGATCTGCTGAAAATTATGGGTATCTTAGGATACCTAAGAATAGTCAAGCATGCAAGGAAAACCGAGAATACCTGAGGAAGAATAGCCGAAAAACTATCAAAGGATAACACATGATACCAGAGAAATACCAAAGAATACTTCAGGATATCCGACGATATCAGAAGACACTCGAGGATACCTGAGAATAGTTTAGTATTTCCAAGAACCTCCTCAACAGTTTGTCTATGAAGACAACAACTAATTTATATTCTTATTTTAAAAAATCAGCGTCTTCTAGTAATCCTGGTAAATGTTACATGACCGATGTTGATGTTACTATCCGTTCCAGGTGATTCCGTTACAGTGAATGCTTCTAAATGGAAGAATATCTCTTTGGTGATTGTGGAAACGATTATACAGGAAGCGGAATCAGCGACCATTCCTCCAATCACAAGATTGTAGGAAAGGAGCATCACTATGGGGCGAATAACACCAAACAATCAATTCAACTTTATCATACGTGAAGTAGCATGCCAAAATTGATTAACCTGTAGCTAAAGATGGTTAAATAAGGTGTCTTCGAGTAAAGGAGAAATTTTTCAGTATAAATAATGAGCTTTAAATTATCTGGCAATCCTTTGAAAATCCTTTTTTTTTATTTGCCCGTAGGCTACGAGTGTTACGACCTAATTCGAATATTGAGAGGTATAAAGTCGTTTTCAGTGATCATTCTCGGTTCTTTAGTCACCAAGATCGGTAATGCTAAATCTGACGAATAATAAATACGCGATGAGTGGGAGTAAGAAAAGAACGAGATGATCGACAGCTAGAGCTGTCAGAAAAATGATTAACTTGTTGATGCCATTTTCAAGCTTCCTAACAACGGCATCTGTGCTTTGAGATATTTTCAAATTACCACACATAAAATACCCTCAGGGACTGAATTGATTACATCTGATAAAGAACCGACATAATGCATCAAAATGCTGCCATCCAAATCTAATTTCGACAAAATTGCGAGTTGAGGAGGAGGGCATATTTTTCATAAAAATCCTAATAAAATGTTCTCTACAAGCTACATTAAAATAATAACTCGCCCAGTATGATAATTACCCCATCAAGGTTCCTTATTCGTATTAAATTAACTTTTGAAATGAGCTCCAGAAAATACATAATACATTATATACTCGTACAATACACATATTAAGTATCTACCTAAATGTAATTCATGTTGCCTAGCATCAACTCATGACTGTTGTTTTCATTCCCATTCCACAAGTTCGGAGCTATTGTTTTATTAGAATTTGGCCCGATGTTGGACGGAGTGATTACAACGATTACATGAAAACAAAAGGCTTATTTGTTATGACGAGAGTGGGTGAGCTGGATTCGTTTGCGCACTTTCCTTTTCGAAGTTCAGCTGCTCCTTTCGCATGAAACTGACATCGCTTTGCTGAACGAATTTACGTCCTTTTGAATAATACAGTCCTTTTTCTCGATGAATAGAATTTGCATGGGAAGCATAAAGTCCAGAGACAAGAAGAGACCACTGAGGCAGAAGCGTCTAGAACGCCCGAGGATTCCGTGTGTAGCAACGAAGGTCCCAGCGCGATCTATTGCGATTTACCGTCAACCACCGATCATAAATAATTATAGCGTCATCTGTGTAAATATATTTAATACATAATATGACTGACTGTCCATTTTGCCTGTTCCCTATTGTCTGTATATTGTTGTAGAACGTTTACATGATTTGGAAGTCTGAATTATTATTATTAGATATTTTAAGAAATTGAGATTGTCCTCTTTTGACTGTTGTTTTTACAGTTATAGTAGGCGTTTCAATGAAAGGCATGTTAATTTATTATAGCCTCCTGCTCCTAAAGTCCTGACACGATTGTATTCAATTTGCATTCATTTATTAAAAGATATCTTGTTTCGTATATTTCGCCTACTTGTAGATGTTTTATTGAATGACTTCTTAATCTTAAATGTTTGGTAAAATCAAAAAAGATACATAGTCAAGTAGTATATTTGACGCGGTTTCATACCAACGAATCCCCTTAGACTCACCGATCAATTTGTGAACGGAGGGACTAGTTGGAGAACACATCACCATACCATGAAGCGCACTTTACAATTACTGCAGAAACCTTGTATGTAAATGTAACTCTGCCATTTCGTTAAGAAAAAAAACTGTCACTGACATGTTGACGCTTGTGTGTGCATTAATCTTTTTTTGCATCACCTGTAAAAAAACGACTTTTTGTCGGCTCAGTGACAGATCGATAGCGATGCAGATACTGATAGTTATCGTTGTGTATGTAACCGCGCTTACAGTCAAACTTCCCAAGTCCAGCAATTGTTTCTAGAATTTATGTAAGTACATACATGCTTATAATATAACGCTTAAGAGACTTATTGTGAGCTGGGGCTTAATATTTGATTCGGTTGTATTTTTTTAATTATTATTTTGTCAAGTGATGTTTATGGTATGAAGAAATGGGACCAAATTAGTCCTACTTACAAAACATCATATTGACTGGTTAATGTAAGTAAAAATAAATATATAGGCGTTAAAAAATATTGTAAGGTGATAGTTTGCAATGCAATGATGAATGGGTTTGTTAATTTACTTTTATCATTCTTTTTTATTATTTCTTCTTGAATAAAAGTTTAAATGATTGGTAGGTAGTAAATCATGAAAAAAGTGTTTAAATTGCCAATTAATTATACACTGAATAGCTGGTAATAAATTACTTTTAAGGTATTTCAGCACGCTTGAGGAGTACAGAAGTGCTTATCAAACCTGTAATCGGAAAATTGTATGTCTTATACATCAATGATGGTGGGTATAATCATACCTTCAACCTGCTCTAAAAAAAATAAAAAAAATATGACCATAACACCACAAAAAGGATCTTGTTTTGGAGGTATTTTTTCTCTGAAATATCGAGTTGAATTAATATAATTGACAATCATTTTCTTTCTTAATCCTCGATTTCTGGATTCCATGTAAAAAGGACTAGGTGCAATTCACATCTCTGAAAGCTTCAATAATGATGTTTTCATCCATCGACAATGAAAATACGTTGGTCGAGTATTTTTTTACCAGGACCGGAATCAATCAACAATCGTATAATAAACAATCAGTCGGTATCTCAATTGAAATAATTAATTATTTGTATCAAAGCTTGAGCCTTTTTTGTTGTACCTTTTGTATTTTTGTTTTATGATAGCTCCTCATTGAACAAAGACAGACTTTAATTGCGTCAATTGTTGCCGGAAGAAAAATAGATCTGTTGAAACTTTTTATCATGACGAACTTGTGCACCATTTTTTATTTATTACAATCAGATGGTTTGTTTCAGGTGTTAAGTATTTTGTTCAAATTTTGTAAGACATTTGCCCGTATTCACAAACGATAATTTCCTAAATAATTACGTAATTATTTAAATGAGTGAGATGGAGATATGCAGTTTTTTTGCAATAGAATGAGATGGGGATAATTGATTACGTAATTATTTTGGAAATTATCGTTTGTGAATACGGGCGATAATCTAGTGTGCATGATGAGTCGGTCAGCGAACTTTATCAGAGAATTCAGAGAAGACTGGGCAAAATATACTTGGTAGAAATTTTTTCATGAAAATTTTGAGATGAAGTGAGTGAAGTGCCACTTCACGTATTTCTAAAAAAATATTTTTAAATAATTGGAAAAATTGTTATTGTTTTCAATAATTTACAGTTATTAAGACATTGTCCTGTTAGTTCAAGAAAAAATTCGAGAGAAATTCGAGCTTTTTTCGAGCATTGTCAAACCGCACGTAAAACAAAAATAATTTTTTTAAAGGTCGGTTTGACAATTCCGGTCAGTTCGGATTTTTTTTTACTTTTGGGAAGGTTCAGTTTGACAAGGTCTGGTCAGCTAATTTTTTTTTTACAAAATCCAGGTCAGCTCGAATTTTATTTTTGACAAGATTCCAGAAAAAAATTCCAGTCAACTTGATTTTTTTTGACAAGGTCTGGTCAACTCGATTTGTTTGTGCAAGGAACAGTCAGCTTTGGCAAGCTCTAGTCACCTCTAATTTATTTTATTTTTATTTTTGCACAGTCCGATTTGACAAAAATCTCATTTCGAGTTGACCGGATCAAACCGGACCTTGCAGCAAGATAAAAACATCTAATAAAATAGACCTCAAAAAAAAAACTTCAAGCTGACCCGACTTTTCCAAAAATCGAATTTTCGAGCTGACTGGATTTGCAAAGAAAACAGAGCTGACCTGGCTTTTGAACCAACACGAATTTTTCGATTTGTCTAACCGAATATTGCACAAAAAAAATCGATCAGTGAACTTTGCAAAGAAAAAAATCCAACATACCTACTGGACTTTATCAAAGCAGGAGTTAAAGAAATCGAGCTGACTGGACTTAAAAAAAAAATAATCGAGCTGACCGGACCTTGCAAAAAAAAATCAAACTGGTCGCAGAGCTTATTGTCATGTGCAGAATCTACATTTCACTTAGTGTGCAATCCACTGGCCGCCACTGGGAAGACATGTGCAGAGAGCAAAAGGAAGAATTATGCTTCGTCTGAATGCAAGTAACCACGAACATCTTGAAAACTAGACTAGAATAGAAAAGATAATATCGCAGGAGAAAAAAATACCTAATGGAATAATACTGCTATCGACGTCCGTTTCCGTTTTCATCAGAATTTTGTTTAATATCAATAGGTAGAGTGGTCAGAAACACAGAGGGAGGCTTCTCTCTTGTGGGGGAAGATAGGAAGATCCTACTAGAGCACAATCGATCTAGGTTTTGCAATTTTGGTCTCGAGCTTGTAGAAAAACCACGACCACGACCACCAATAGTGTAGACCTTCACAAGCAAGACCCCATCAGCTTCGACTCGCAATACTCACTTCAAGACCGATACCATGTTTTCTAGACTTCACCAAGAACAAGACAGAACCACGAGTCTTGATGACTAAGAATATTTACTTCTCTATTTCTAGTGTCATTTTAAGGAGGGGCGTCAATTGGAAAAAAATTACTTGTATTTAAGTCAGACTTCATGAAATATTAAACCAATTAAAAATGTTTATTGCTTTTAATTAATCTTGTAGTCCAAACTTGAAACAGTGTAGAAATTACAAACCACAAGAGTCCTGCAAAAGACACCAAGACTTGATACAGCAGACCACTTTCTTTTGTTGATTCAATTCCAAGACCAATAATGATTTTGCTCATCGCTAGTTGGTCCGCTAGCTCCCCGAGGTACCTGCTTCTGGTTCTTTGAGCTGCATTTGCATGCTTCATTGCAGCATTCCGAAACTTTTTCAAATTTACCATATCGCTGACGATGTTCTCAGGCTACACATTTTCCGTTATCTGTGTAGTAAGATATAGTAAGAAGTATGTTATGGGCTATCCGCCTTATGCAACTGGAACAGTGTTACCTGTGATACAAATGGGGCATCACGACCTTGATGGAACTGTACATTGCGGATAATATGATTCCCTACGAAATTCATAGAAAGGAGACTAAAACTCTGTACTCTGTAGTCTTCCCAAAAAACTTTGACATCATCTTGCATATCAATGCAATTATCACCGCTGGGGATGGAGCACGAGATCGTGAAGTCTATCTCGTCCCAAATTGTTTTTCAGATGCATCTTCGAATGTATATAAAAAAAAATAAAATGGTATCGATTGGGGTGATGGTGGCCATCAGTGGGATTGGAAAAAAGGGACTTGTAAAGACCTAGTCGCCTGGGGTGCATAACCTCTTCCCTCCTTTCAACCTTTTTACCGCAACTTGCACTTCAGAATTTTTAGCATCCATGAAAGAGATTACCATGCACATTTATTTTCTCATACTCTCTATTATGTGATGTGTTCGGTGAGCTAGAAATCTCAAATGTAGGCCAATTGCGCACTCTAAGGCGCAACCAAAGGCAATGAAGCGCACGACGCTTTCTCGAATTAGCCTCATGTATTGATGCGCGTTCAATGTCCCTCTTACGCAACATTCTTGAAAGCTCTTTTCAAAAAAAAATCATTTTTCTTCAATGATTCTACTTTCTCTATTAACGCCCACGATTTTATTGTAGTATACGCTGCTAAATAATTTTTTTTTATTATTTACGTTTTCATAGAGGGTTACTGTAGTTATATTTAACCAGGGATGTGCCGTATAATTTACCTCTATTCTTTATGCGATTCATTACCGGTAAAGAATTCATTTTTCACATGCAACTTTTTTAAGGTAAAGAGTGTAAAGAATAACGACGTAAAGAATGTAAACAACAATGTTTTAACTTCTGCAAAAACCATAGTATGAACTGGTGGGATTCCAATATCTAAAAGATTAAATAATAATAATATGAACTATCATTCAATTAATCAAAAAAACCAAAAATCAAACAAAACCAAAACAACATAAATAACAAAACCCTATTTTCTATTATTTATATTCTTTACATTCTCTACATTCTTTACCTATTCTTTAAGTCAAGCGTAGGGTTTGACGATTCTTTACACGTAAAGGCACATCAATCACTGGTTATAACCAGCTATGCCTTTCATTTTCTGATCAGGGTATTGATAAGCAGTACTGATGCTTGTGCATGCTGAAATACACCGTTTTCGAGTTTCTTGTAAATGTGAGAGGTGGATATATTTTTCAGGGCATCATCTTAAGGTATTTTATAATGATCTCTATAAGAATAAATCGATAAATTAAACTGAATGACCTGTTACTTATTTATAGTAGCAGTATTTTAAATAAATCCTATCAGTAAAATAAGATCTAAACTCGAATTTTGTATATATTTTATGTAATAATTTAGTAGGTACCACTTACTAATATTTGTATTTGTTTTAAAAATACATACATAATAATTATTTATAGATATTATGAAAATCATTGCTTAGATATCCATAATAGTGAAAATAATCAACAACCCATACTTGATTAAAATCTGTGTAATTTTGTAAATAGAATTAATTGTTGCTTTATAAGTTCCTTTGTTGTTGTCGCCATCACGATTTGGAAATAAATTGTTAAAATGGATGCGATTATTTATTCCCCAATCCTTAAAGGTAACCAAATAGTAATAAAAAATCCTGCAATAAGAATGCTTGAATGCAGAGATATAATCAATGCAGCACATAACATGTTGAATAAATAAATTAAAAAAACTTGTTGTGGCCCGTTGATTTTTCACAGTAGCGCCAGACAAGTGACTGCACTCGAATTTCCAGAATGT
Source organism: Malachius bipustulatus (assembly GCA_910589415.1). NCBI lineage: Eukaryota > Metazoa > Arthropoda > Insecta > Coleoptera > Melyridae > Malachius > Malachius bipustulatus. The sequence goes on along the minus strand of OU342631.1, from coordinate 29,991,582 downwards.
CTTCACCGGACAGTTGATTGCCTTATCAGATGGTGAGAGCGCATCCGTGAAGACATCCACTATAGTCTCTTGACCATATACAAAAAATTATTTATGATTGTAACTAAGTACATAATACCAATCAAAAATCAAAAATATTACCAAAAATTTTTTTAAGAAAATGGAAAATAACATGGAAGTCCTTAAAGTTATGCCATAAAAGTAAATTATCTAAGTGAACATTATGCCTCTTTTTCGAAATAAACAATTACTTAAGTTTTTGTAAAATATGGTAAGGGATGGATCTGGTTTGGATCTTTTATGTGAGGACTATACCTAATATTATCATAAAATTTGCGCGTAATATGTCCGCATTAAAATAGTTGTCAGCAGAGGGATTGATGGATTCAAAACGTGAAATAACATGGTCAAGTAACATTTCTGGAATTAAAAAAATTCAACTTGAAGTTGTGAGTCGAAGTTGTGAGAAATCCTTAGATAAATATTAATCCTTTGTCAGAGCAGGTCTCCACCATTGAACCACGTAGGGCTCTCCATTACCAAGAATACGCCATATCATGAGGATAAAAATTTTATCATTATTGTTAACCTATTTCTAGCTTCAAATCTATATTAATCATTCAGTCCATAATCAGGAAACCTGCAGAATTGCGCTCTCTTTTTCTGATCTTGCACTGTTCTACTGAAGAGTTTATATCTTTCAAATTTTTGATAAAATATTTTAAAGTTTTCTGCAAATAAAGTATTTTTCTTTTCATTTTTTAAGGAGCGAACTACGGTCTTAACTATATGTAGATAAGACAAAGTCGCTCCACTCCAGTAATTATGAGCAAAATTGGGATTCGAACCCAGTCCGTGGCAGTTCAACGGCTTGGTAGTCTGCACTTCCAACACGCCGAGCTATGGCCGGCTCAAGTATTTTTCTTGAAAATATTTATCTTAATTTTTTAAGATCACTCTTTAAGATCTTGTAACATTTTTTCAGATTGGCCAGTTTCATACTGACCACTACTATCAGACGTATTCTAAATTCGTCATAATGAAGAGTTGCTCCATCTTACTGAAATTTTGGTTTTCTTAGGAATTCTTCTACATATTCAGGATTTCAGTGACCTGAATCAAATTTGGTTATCATTTTACTGGAATTATTGCCGATGATTCAAGACATGCAGCGATTATAATTCCCAAGACAATATGTTGATTGAAGAACATGATGAGAAACTCTATCTAGCTGAATATTATCCCTCTAAGATTTTCTCAATTTTATAAGGCACCTCCGCCATGCTGAAAAAAAAATTCTTCACAGACGTTTGTCATTTTTTAGGACTTCTTAAATGCAACTACTTCAGGAGCACTCTGTCAAACTCTCTCCCAGTTCATCGTCCAACAAGGCGATTATATTTGGGAACTTTTTTACATAATGGCCATAATGCGACAAGAAAGAACAAAACGGCGATAATTTTCATGGAAAATACGTCTATCTCTATCATATAGACGTTTGAAAGTTGTTGGTATGTGAGTAAATAAAATAAAATCTAAACAAGTCTTGTAATGTAGTAAGTGCAAATAACTACTCATTGAGAATTGAGCAATGGCGGTCAAGGAAAACTTTTATTAATTTTGTAAGAGTTTTCGATGCAATATTACGAGCGAGTAAAGCTAAATATGGTCACTGGAACACAGAAATCATTTTAAGAAGACTTACTAAGATTCTTAGAAAGACGATAGACGATTGAATAAGAAACAAAATTTTACAATAATTTATCTTACTTGTAAATTAATTTATTTTCTGAAGCAACTGAACATTGCAGCGGTTGTGGACTAGACTTTAGCTGCACACTTTAGAAGACTCATCAGAATGGTAAAGCTCTGACCTAACTCTTCCATGCGGACCTAACATATCCTCTAGACAATACGGATTAATTTTAGTTTTTTTTTTTTTAATTTCTTATGATTGTTAGCTATGTCACATAAGTACATAATTTTAATTGTCTGTCTGTGTACTTTGAAAATCAATAATAATAATTACATTTTTATAAATCGCATACATGGTGAACTTCTTAGTACAAACTCTCTTCTGATTTCGAAATCATTTTTTCTTAAACGTTCTGGAATTTCAATTTATAGAACGCTCATCGAATGCTAGATAACAGTGTACAGTTACATCAAAAAAATTTAAAAATTCTACTGATCCTTGTAGATAAATAAAATTACATAAGAATGTATACATACAAAATTGGAAAAAAAAGTCCAACTGATCTTGTTATTGTTAAACTGTAAACAAAATGATCCAGGACACAAAGCGAGTTAGACTTATTACAATGAATGATGAAGACCTCTAAAGGTTTTGGTTGAAACGTGGAGAAGACCCTGCAAAAGTGTTTCCAAAAATGACCATCAGCATTGTCGATGGTCGTCAAATATCAACATAGCTTGACACGGGATTCCTACATTTTCTGTCGGAATTCTTGACATGTCGGTTGCTTGAAGCTTGGTGTGTTGAGCAAAACTACAAAGATCTGTGAAGTTATTGGCGACAATCATTCTTCTTCTTCAAGTGCCGTGTCCTCCCAAAACATTGACGATCAGTCGCACGGTCTTTACTTTGTCAACAGTCAACAGCAGTCCCAAAGAGTGTCGTGGTGTTCACCCCATACCACTAGCAAAGGTTCTTCAGCCACGACGTTCTTCGACGGTTGTTCCCTCTATTTTCCCATGAATAACTAGTTGGAGCTGCTCATACCTCTGATTTCTCATCACATGGGCAAGGTATTCGTATTCTTCTGTTTATGGTGTTTAGCAACTCTCTATGTGTATCCACTATATCCTCAGCACCCTTTGATAGGCCCACATCTCAAATGCCTCAATCCTCCTGTGCATCGTTTCAGTGAGGGTCCATGCTTCCATCCCATAGAACAGTATGCTGAAGACATAGCAACGTAACAACCGAGTTCTTAAGAGAATTCTTAAAGCTCTTTTGGTTAATACTTTTTGCGTGCTCTTAAGTGATGTGCATCCCTGCTCTATCCTGCTTTTTATCTCTTAGATTAGATCCCATTTTTCATTCATCCAGCAGTCCAGATGCTTGTATGACAGCACTCTCTCCACCACTCTCTCCACACGGCAATCATTGCTACTATTAAACTTTGTAAGATAAGATAGATATATTTGTTTTAGGTGTGTTTTCTTTAAAGCTTTATGCATTCCAGCAGAGCTCAGATATGATTTTTTCAAACTAATTCAACTTTCAGCAGATCAAAACGCACTCCAAGTAAACCGCTTCTAGATGTCATTGAATTTTAATTCGGCCATACGAAAACTTAAACTTACAAGATAAAAAATACAAATTTAAAAAATATATTGAGAGAAGAAATGAAAAAAGAACATGCGTGTTTATCATCAAACAATGATAAAGAAGTGCGTAACATTTAGATATTAAAAAAAATTATTTTTTTTTAAGTAAAGGAGCAGATTTTAGAGTGTATTTTATAATGACTCGTCCTATAATTTCGAATGAATTTATCTACAGGGTGGGAAATTTTTGTACTACCCATCATTAGGATCTCGTAAACCGTAAGAGATACAGGGTCGGTTAAATTAGAGAAAAGTTGCGCTATTTTATGGCCATCTCGAATCCGTCAAAAACATGCAAGATATCTGTGACCGTTCCTGAAATATCCTGAAAAAACTGAAAAATCGAGAAATCTTATTTTTTGAATATCTTTCTTACCATTGGAAATTAATAAATAATTTTTTGTAGCCTTACATAAGCCGTTATAAGCTATTTATCTGACGTTTCAAAAATTTTCACAGCCGACTAGATCCCAGAGTTTTCATAGTCAACTTTCGTTTTTCTTATGATATTCTTAATTTCTCTATGATATTCGATCTAAAAAGTTGTCTTTTTTTAGAAAAAAAAGAAGAACAAAAATTTTTGAAAGTTATTTTTTGAAGTTTATTAGTTTTTGGTTTCCATTATTTTTTTCTTATCGAACGACATAAAAAAATAATATGGCGGCCATAAGAAAAACGAAAGTTGACTATGAAAACTCTGGGATCTAGTCGGCTGTGAAAATTTTTGAAACGTCAGATAAATAGCTTATAACGGCTTATGTAAGGCTACAAAAAATTATTTATTAATTTCCAATGGTAAGAAAGATATTCCAAAAATAAGATTTCTCGATTTTTCAGTTTTTTCAGGATATTTCAGGAACGGTCACAGATATCTTGCATGTTTTGACGGATTCGAGATGGCCATAAAATAGCGCAACTTTTCTCTAATTTAACCGACCCTGTATCTCTTACGGTTTACGAGATCCTAATGATGGGTAGTACAAAAATTTCCCACCCTGTATAAAAAAAATCCTAAAAAGTACATAAGTGTCAAACTTGAACCATAGGAACTTTGTTTTCTTTTAACTAAAAAAAAATGTCATATTATGATCAGATAAAAAAAAAAGAAAACACGTCTTGATAGTACAATTTATTCAAGCCACAAAACATGAACACTGAGCAAAGTCTTCCTAAACAGATCACTATTTTTAGCAAAAAGTGTGACACATTAAAGATCCCATATGGCTCACACACAATAATAATAATTACACATTTATTGAAAACAAGAAAAAGACGTTTCCTTCTTCGCGGCCTAAAAAACGAGCACTCAAGAGAGCTTGTGAAGATTCCTTGATTATAGGGACTAGGATAGAGTAATATGATAATTATTACCGAGTACGGTCCGAATTTTTTGAGCTGACATTGCACATTAACAGCGTCATAAAAAAGTACGGGATCACGTCACAGTTCTTCCATATAGAAAGACGACAAGGGGGAGCAGTGACCCCACTTATACACAATGAAATATAGCGATTTCAAGAGCTTATAAGTCGATGGAGACAACTTTTAATTCTACAGGGTGATTCATATGTTATCGGAGCTTTTCTATACCTTCTATAGTTTTGTCCATTTCTTCAATAAATTCTTCTCAAGATTTCCAAACCTCCCTCATTTTTTTCTCCCATTTGTGACCTCTTCAGTTATTCATTATTTCTTTTTGTAAGTGTCCTATGTTTTTGTAGTTCGATTCCTTACTCCTTGTTCTTGTTCATGTCTTCAACAACATTTTCAAATTTAAGTAAAAATTGAGCGAAAATTGATTTATATCATTTAATTTTTAATAATTATATTTTTTAATTAACTAATTTATTAACTTATTTATTTACTAATAATATTTTTTACATTATTAGTAACATATAAACATGTCACAACTCTTTAATCAAGGATGACGTATATACAACGGCATTTTTTGGTCTTTGGTGACGTCAAGGACGAATTAAGTGATCTGAGAATGATGAAACAATATCACAGATCAAGAACTTAATTTATGCACATAAAAATCACGTCAAGTTTGGTCCCAAGTAATATTGTTTCGAGTATTAAAAACGATTATTTTTCGAAATTCGTACATGTATCAAGTTTCACGTTTCACCAAATATATGACGTAAAAAACACGTTTTTCACAATTTTCCACAATTTTCCGACGTCATCGTATAGATGACGTCGGAAAATCGGGGTCAATTTACGTTTCTTTAACGTCTATAAGGTATGTCAGGTATCTATTAAGTTTATATCAGGTTGATATCAGGTATGACGTAGTAACGACGTGTTTGCGACGTCACTTACAGTTTGCTGACGTCAGCGACCAATTATCAACAAAATATGACGTTCTTGACGTTTCATCAAATGGTCCAACTACAATTTAAAACCCCTAAAATCTCCAAATTAGTCCAAGTTTGAAAATAAAACTGAAACAGGTCGATTTTAACCTAAATTAGGCCCTGAAGAGTTTTATCGTAGTTTTAAAGCTATTTTTGCACCCCTCTAGCGCCCCAATCAACCCTTTAAAAAAATTGAACAGGAAGAGGAGTCGAAAGAAATTTCATGCTAAAACTAGGATGAAATCGATTATTTTAGGGGATGTTAGTTTTAGTTGCGACAGCCTGTATTACTAGACCATATTGGAAACTGTAAATTTACCTTTGGAAGTGTAATATTTTACTTTATTCGGATAAAATGTTCAATTTCCGTAATGATAAAAGTTCTTTCCAACTTTCTGGTTTTTGGTCGTCTTCAATACGAAATTGGACGATAAAAGTCATAATTTCTTGGAGTTTACAAGAATTTGACTAATTTATATACGAACTTTCCTACATCAGGGTGATCCGTTTAAGGATCAATTTTCATAAGAATCATACTTCAAATTCCCTGAAGTTACGATGGACCAGCTCATCAGGTTGAGTCAGGCCAAAGTGGTCAAAGATGAAAATAGTTTCTATCATCTTTTGTGATGGATTGTCGTGGGGAAAGATTTTGTGCTGCGTGTATTTTAAATCATAGCCCCCTTTCTGCATACCCCCCCCCCTTCCTCAAGCGGGTTTCAATACTAAATTTCAATGATGAACAATAATACCATCAAAGTAAGTTTGGAATTACATTAGCTTAAAAAAATTTAAATAACCCTACTGCTAAACTATCTCAAATTGGGTGCCTAATAACAAATCTTGAATTATTTACAGCTTAGAGCTTATGCACAAACGTATCCTTGAATCAATTGAACAACCTTGCTTAAGTGTCTTATAGGCTTTAGGCCAGTCTGCACACCCGCGAAGTTCCATTTCACGGCCCGCTCGTCTCGGTCTCGACTCTCCAAGCAGTCGGAGTCAGAGTCTTCAGTTGGTGATCGCAGTTAGCCTAGACCGGGCAAGGCTCTCTAGATCAAGTTCTTCAGCGTCGGCCAAAGCTCGCTACGATCCACTCTGCGTGATTGACGATGCTCAGCTGATCCCGCTAAACAGCTGACGAGAAGATCGGCGATCTGATTGGAAAGTGAGATGTTTCTGGCGGTGGTTGTGATCGTTGGTGTCTTTGGACCTGTGATAGGAGATCTTTCAGGTAAGCGAAAATTTGGGGGCTCATAGATACTGAGGTTACATACCTACCTACCTGTGGAATCCAGGAGTTGTATAGGGGATTGTTATTATTATGTCTGTCGCGGTCTATTGTCTATTGTGTTCATATAACTCTAACTCCGACAAGTTCATTACGGTGATTGGCATTCAACTGCTGCCTACTTGATTGTAGGTGTGAGGTAGGAAAAAAATCAAGAAATATGCGTAAATTCAAAGAAGTCTTATAATTAGAATTATTCGTTCATCGGTACTTTAAAAAATGTTAACAAGGGATTTGTTAACAATGCACCTGCAGAAACAGTTATGATTTTTGATAATGATAAGTTCCTCCTAAAACAACTAAGTACTCAGACTTGATAAATGGTTTGCAAAAAAAAATAAACGAAAGAGCTCGCTTTAATAATGTTTGCTTAATTAATTAAATTACAAGCTGCGAAGCCAAAGGGTAAACCGAAGATCCTGAATAATTCGTCTCCGATATCTAAATTTATCGAATTAAATTAACGGAGATGAGTTTAGCCACAGCGGAGGGCGGTTTGGAGGGGATTTAATCGATGAAGTGACGTTTTGCTGTCATTAGTGGAGCTTTATAACGAAAATTAATAGAAATATGACGATTGAGCCCAATCAATGTTAAAAAAACAACGAATTCACCTAAGGAGGTATAATTAGAGCCCTCTGTGAGTGACGTAAAAATCGGTTTGAAATGCGTTTTTCTCGTCCCAAAAATCGTATAATTGACAATTTTAAAATTGGTATACCATCAACTATACAAAATAATTCACAAATCAAAATAAAACTCTAGCTCTGAACATGTTGGGCTCAATCGTTATATTCTGAAATCTTAAATCTGCATTTTCAAGATTTCCTTGAGAATTGGGGCAATTCTATTTCGAGAATTATTGGATCACTTTGTATATAAAAATTTAAAGAGAACTTTTGTTTTCTCCATCAAATGAGTTTATTTAAGAATTAAAAATAAAATAAAATAAAATAAGAATAAATAATAAAACAAAAATAAACAAAAATGGAAACAAAATCCTGATCTGTGACAAGCCACTTACTGATTTTAAACTGAATTTTGGCAAAGAATTTTTCGAGAAATTCTATACTAGCACTGAGGAGAGATGCTTGCTGAAGAAAATGAAAAATTTTGATTAATCGGTTTGAAAATAAAAACTATTGACACTATACCTTTATTGAATTTGAATGTTATTTTATATTGGCTCGACTCTGATGATGGTTTCTAGGTCTAGGATTAGAAACAGGTGGTACAATTTTACAACCATAGTTACCTTTACAGTCTTCATCAACACTCCAAAATCCATAAAAAGATTTCAGTTCGAGGGTCTATCAAAAAATTCCCTCTTAAGTAAAATTTCAAAAATTAAAAAAATATATTTTGCTGAAATTTTGTAACATAGTAATTGATATTTCATAAGACTCATTATCTCTGAGAGAGCCTCTAAATTTTTTCCTGTTTCTAGATGCGAGATGCGATTCGAACAAAATTTGTAAGCAGAAATATTATGAGATTAAGGAGACAGACACTAATAAACCATTTTGCGAAAAATCTGACTTGAAATAAAAATTTGGTAATAGCAGAGCTTTATTAAACGCAATGTTTTTGGAGGTAGATATTCGGTGCCACTAGATCTTTTCTAAATTTACCGGTAGGTATAATAGCCCATTCGGCTCGTTTTTCAGGGACCCAATATTTTTCAAAAATTGCCAAGAATTTTTTTCACTGATTATTCTAAAAATTTCTAGAAGAAATGAACACAATTATTCCTTTCTAACATCCACAATCTACGAAATAGTTCTGTCTTATTTGTTACTTTTTGACTGGATTTCCAAGTCGAAATATAAAGCCGAAATCCAACCGGCAACCAATTTTAAGAAAAATATGACCAGAAATAAAAGTTTGGCGTCACTTCTTTGAAATCGAAAATAATTTAGTTATTAGCTCTGATGAACGTTATAGAGTCAGAAACGTGTGAAAGCTGCCGCAGGCAGTTAAAAATAAATATACCCCAGTTTGAGTCGATTTAGGATCAAAATGTTCTCTCACAACCCTTGAACAAAGTTCCGCTCAAAATTTTGGATTGTGTTGATATCGAGAAACTCTTTTAATGAATTACATTTGGTAATATCTTTTTTTTTAAAGATTAATTATCTCTTAAAGAGGCTCTAATTTTTTTCCTGTTGCTACATTATAATATATCTTCTGATTCGATTGCATGCAGATATAGGAAGTAGATGTAGAAACAAAAAGAAGCAAAATAACTGAAGCTACAAATTTTGGAAAAATCCAGAAGCAAATATTTCTGCCACTTTATTAAAATATAAAATAATTTACATTTTCAGACTATTAATTATGGTTTTTAGGGGTCGAAACATCTTGAGAAAAATATATTGCTTAAATGAGGACTTCAAGATCTATAGGTACCGGAATATAACAATTCGGCATTTTTGGGATGCTCGATTTTTCGTGAAAATTTCCAATTTGTGACATAATTCCTTTAGGCGTAATTTCTTTCTTTACAATGTTTCTAAAAATTTATATTTTTCTGAGACTCGTCATTTCCGAAGTGCGGCTAGAGCAAAATTTGTAAGCAGAAATATTGCGATATTTAGTAGATAGACACCTATAAACCATTTGTGAGAAAATATGACCAGAAATAAAAATTGTATACCAGGCGCGAATATTTTTAGAGGTAGATGTAAAACGCAATTATATCTTTCCTAAATTTACCGGTAGGAATATCCGAGTCCCAGTTCGGCTCGTTTTTTGGGGACCCAATATTTTTCAAAAATATCTCAAGAATTTCCGTTACCGATTTTTCCAAAAATTTATAGAAGAAATAAACATAGTTCCTTTCCAAGATTCTCAATCTACGAAATAGAAGCCTTCCTTGTCACTTTTTGACCAAATTTGTAAGCAGAAATATGAAATCAAGATCCACCCGGTAACCAAATTTGGAAAAAATGCTACCAGAAATAAAAATTTTAGCATCACTTTATTGAAGTCGAAAATAATTCAATTATTAGCTTTGATGATAATTTAGGGGTAGAAACTTGATGAAGTGCTATATTTTCAAAATCAGGGTTTCAAAATTTCGCATTATTTCGAGTTTTATTCATTCTTGATCAACAAGCAATCAAAAAAACCCCAACTATGAATTAGGCTCAGAGAACTAGCTCATTTCTACCCCGACACATTCTTAAAATATAAATGCTTGAATAGATGAACGTAAACAGCAATTCTGGGATTCGAACCCAGTCAGTATGGTAGCCGCAGCAACTTAGTCGCGTGAACGCTAAGCAACTGCGCCACTCCTAGCACAAACTCGGCTATTAAATTAAAGAAAAATTGCACAATTTCGTGCTTGTTCAAAATCTGATATAACATTTAGGATTACTTCAGTCGTTACTGAAGTATCCTGATGAAGAAACTGAAAAATCGAGATTTCTTTTCTTAGTCATATCTTTTTTATTGTTGAAAAAAAAATTGTAGGTTTGCTTTGATAGGTTTGTCAAAATCTATCTATCTGACTTTTCAAAAATATTCAAAACCGACTAGATCCCAGAGTTCTCGTAGTCAACTTCTATTTACCTTATGGCTGCCATATTGTTTCAGTAAACCAAACATGTATTAAATTCAAAGAAAGTATTTTTCTTTTTTTTTTTTCTTTTTTTTTTCACCGAATGACGTTCATATGACGTCAAATTGATTACAATCGATGAAAAAACGATATTTTTTTTTATTTTTGAACATTTTTGAGAGGACATATGAAGAACATGATCAGGGAATTCTGGAGAAAAAATTGTATAATTTTTTCTGCTGGTTGTTATGATTGTCATGATGTGATGTTTTATTCTATTGTCTTTGAAGAGGTAGAGGTGCTTGACTGACGACAATAACATAATCTTTGCATAATTCCATATTCTATTAGGTCTCTAAACTGTGACTGATGCTCTTTTTACCAGGAAGAAAATAATGGTCAAATAAAATTCAATTAATTAAATACGAAATGTCACTAAAAAAATCATGAATCAGCTTAGAAAGCAACGTCTCAATTTAGATATTGTAAAAAATTGTATAAAATAGGTAAAATGGCATTTCACTATAGCTTTCTCGTATAAAAGCCGCCACTATTTGAAAATTTCACTAACATAGAGAAACGTTAAACGCAATCCGCAATCCATATAACAAATTACCTTTTTTTATAGCACCACTTTACACTTGCAAGATAATTCCTTGGCCTGAAACTCAAACAAGATTGGAATGCATACCACTTGTATGTACTCGTATAATGTACACACTTAATCCTTTTTGATGTTACAAGACATTACTTGTACAATATATCGACCAGAAACAACGGGACCATCCATTAATCATTACGCTTGCAAATATAGCGATTTATTTAATCAACGATACATGAAATACCTTTTTAATGTGCTCTTTGTAGGTCAGAACTGTATCCAGACATGCTCCCGTTGATAAATCGAGAGAATCCTCGCCGTAACAGTTACCTATGTTTGCATTTGCAAATTTACATGAACCGTCTTGGACAATTTAGGATTCAGGTCTAGATTCAGATAACGTGTGTATCCACCTACGAGAACTGCCTTAAGTCATGTCAATGGTCACATTCTGGCGACTTCTTAGTATGGTAATAATATTCCCGTCTATCTTTGGGTCTCGGTGTGGCCTATGAAATTTGAATGGGTAATATTTTACCTGTCGCAGCTCCTACAAACTAATGAATTATACAATTTTGGGCTACTTATTTGAACAATGGGTTAAAAATTGTAATTTATCATTATCACCCACATCGAGCAGGTTTTGGTAGATACTTATTCCTATAGATACCTTCTAATTTCCACCATTTTAGGCAAATTAATATGAATATAATAATAACCTAAGGCTTATTTGAAAGAACGGTGTTTATTTCTTTGAACACATCCTTAATTTATAAATGGTTTGCTATAATATAGAGCGTGTGTTAGCCATACAGGTATAATGGAAAACTAAGCATGGTAGAAATCTGAAACTTTACTCACAAGGGTTTTCCATGAGTCTTTGAAACATATTTTCCTGCAGAAGTAGCTCATGTTGAATCATTATCTACACCGGAGGCATACAGTAATTAAACATAAAAAATGTCTTACTAATTCTGAAAGCTCTGAAAGCAATAATTATTGTAATGCTGATTCTCGGCTACACTCAAAACGTAACGATGCAGAACTAGAGACAATATTATCAAGGCTTGATTATAGCAAAGTCTGATGTGTGTTCCGAAGAATGACTCCTACATGTCCATAATGTGTGAAAGGCTATTTTTGTATCTTGTAATCATTATATTTAGTAGGTAAGGGGAATCAAAACATTTTGCTCAGATTATGAAGGCTAGGTTTGGGTTGTTAAGTCGCAGAACTTGACCTTAACAAAGATCAGCCTGTATAAGTCCATTACGGATTATTTTCTTCCTTTTTTCCATGCATTTCTGTTTTTACCTCTTCTTCTTTGATCTCATCTTTCCATTTCAGTTGACGTCTGCTAATGATAATTTTAACTCCCTTGGTCTTCATTTTATGGGATATTTTGCCCATTTTAAGCATCCTGTCAGGATGATCTCTATCTTGCTTCATCATTTTATCATCATCTTGATTTACATCATTACCTCTATTGCATCAGATTGATACTCTTCTACTCATTCTTCATCATCTTAATCTCCCTTAAGATAAGTTTCGATATTGCCTGCGCCCAAGGGCGAACCATTTGGCAGGTTGGAGTATCGTTTTAGTCCACATATCTTAACAAAAAGTACAAGCGGGACTCATGAACCAAAAAATATTTGAGTAAGATTAGTTGAGGTTTCCTTTTTTGGGGGATACATTGAAGTTTTCAGAATTATTATGCTGACATTAAAATTGTTTTTTTTTTTGTCTGTCTGTCTCATCTATGCCCCTACTAACTGGAATGTGCATATTCTTTGACTATACTTGGAGAATGTAGTTGTTGAGTATACCTTGGAAGTTTTTTAGGATTACAATTTCCTGAAGATTCATTTATGTTATCGTCTTTGAAGTTTCTTTCAGCTTGGTGATTATAGTATTATAGGTCCTTGGAATCGGTTCTTTATTGATATCCTTTATGAATAGTCTGGGTGTGGGTGTAGAAAAAACCGAGGGTCTTTTCCCCTCGAACCGATAAATATCCCCACCTATTGAGACTGCTCCCCGAAAATTGCTTTTTTTCCTTCGCAAGTGGATCAAGTAGCCAAAAATTGGGGAATATGGCCAAACAATGGGGGCATATAGCTAGCCGAAAAATGGTAAAATATGGCCAAAATAAGATTTTTGAAATGAGACTCAATAGTCGACAATAGTTCTGATACCTAGTTGAATTTCTCATCTTTTGAAGAATAGAATTGGTCTTATTGGTAACCCACGATATGATTTATAAAAAACAAGTAAGCTGATGACACGTTGGCTAAAATTGACTAGTTGATGACCTGGCGCGCATTTTGAGACTGCTCTTCCGAAAATTTAGTTCTTGTCCTTCGCAAATGGATCAAGTGGCCCAAAAATAGAGAAATATGGTAAAAAAAAGGGAGAATATGGCAAAAAATGGGAAAATACGGCCAAAAATGGGGTCATATGGTCGAAAAATTGGAAAATATCTAAAATAGATTTTTGCATCTTGAAAACCGTTAGGAATTTCGGGTTGTGATTTTGCGGCATTCGAAAGAGGAACAAATAGCTAAAAAAAAGCAAAAGAAAAACAATTTGAAAAATGGCATAGATTTGCTAGAAATGAGGGCCAACAATCGTCCATTTTTCATAAAGTTGAATTTCTCATTTTTTGAAGAATAATCGGTCTTATTGGTAAGCTGATGACGCTTTGACTAAAATTGACTATTTGATGACCCCCGCCTTTTGAGACTGCTGTTCCCGAAAGTTTTACCAAATGTCCTTCACAAGTGGATCACAGTGGCCCAAAAATGGGTGAACATGGCCAAACAATAGGAACATATACGAGTAGGTAGCCTAAAAATGGTAAAATATGGCCACAAATAGATTTTTGCATAATATCTCGAAAACCATTGGGAATTTCGGAACGCGGTTCTGCGGCATTCGAATGGGGAACAAAAAGCTGAAAAACAAAAGAAAAACAATCTGGCATAATTTGGTTGGAAATTAGAGCCAAAAATTGCTTATTTTTCTTATAGTTTCTCATCTTTCAGAGCTGCCCTTTCAGAAACTTGGGGTTTTGTCCTTTATAAGCGGATATGGGCTTAAAAATTGGGAAATGTGGCCAAAAAATGAGAGCAAATAGCCTAAAAATAGTAAAATATGGCTAAAAATATATTTTTGCATGCATGGGATCTCGAAAACCGTTGCAAATTTCGGGATAAGGTTTGCGGTATTCAAAAGGGGGACAAGAAGCTAAAAAACAAAAGAAAAACAATCTGACATAGTTTGGCTAAAAATGAGGCCCAAACATCGCCCATTTTTCTTATAGTTGAATTTCTCATCTTCTGAAGAATAGGATTGGTCTTTTTGTAACCCACGATGTGGTTTATAAAAAACAGCAGAGCTGATGACGCGTTGGCTAAAATTGACTAGCTGGCCAAAACTTTGTGTATGGTTGATCTCCTCCTTAGATCCTTCTCTATATTGACTACCAAATGTGAGAATTAAAAAATCTAAAATAAAATTTAATGGAGAATGACCAAAATTTACTTTTTTATAGTTTAAGGGTTCATATGAGGGTAAATTCTCAATATTACCCAAAAGTTTTTTCTTGATCCTTTTGCACCTGGTTTTACCTTTAAATTAGTATCGGGATCAGGAATTTATTTTGTAAATTTTCTAATTTAATAATAGAACCAAGATTTTCGGGATTCGCCGTACACTTTTTTTTGACAACATTCAAACCTATTAGAAATAAAACATTTACTTCTGAAAAATTCGTTATTATTGAAGGGAATATTTAAATTAACAAAGAAACGTTGTTTCTATGTTAGGTCACATTGTTTCAATGTATAGTTTAGCCGTGAGTGGAAAATGAAAAAAATTGGTCAGTTTAGGTGGCAGTCGGGGAAGGGGGGTGAAATTAGGAGTTTTTTCTTAAATTTATTACATAGCTCTCATTATCTAGTTCTTGATCTCCTTCCTGTAACGAAGATAACGTAGGTGTGCTCCTTGCAAACGAAATTGTAAAGTCACATCTGGAACTAATTTTTGGATAATCATTGTATTCGGACAAATTCTGAAAACCCGTCTGAGACCATCGGGGATTATGAAAGACAAGGTTCGGAATAAAAAGAGATCTACTCGTGAGCAGCAGCGTTTGATCTTCGAGGGAAAGCTATGGCAGATGATGAGATTTTGACAGACTAAAATGATATTTTCAAAGAAAAAGTTCACTGCGAGTTTATGGTACGATTAGGATTTAGGATACATCCCTGTTTCAGAAAAGAGATCAAGTACTAGACGACGGGAGCTGTGTAATAAGAAGGAAGGCAGAAATTGAATTGGTTTCTTCTAATTCAATTTCCAAAAAGTAAGTTTTTGAAGAAAATTGCACTTTTTGTGCTATAGAGATCGAGATTGCATGCGTTCTAAAAGGAGGGGGGGAATAAGAGAAGACAAGGAAAATGTAAAATAAAAACAAACTCTTGCAAAGGACAAACACCTGTGTTTTGGGAAAAGCTACCCCAAAAATAGACATTAGGCCTGGCCAAATTAGACAACCTGGCCCAAAAGAGACTTACGTCATTCCAACGCTCTACTGGAACAAAAAGCAGTATGAAACTTTACAATGTAAAGAGGTGGGCGCACGATTGACGAAATGAAATATGTCGAGGTGTGTGTTAGGGAGAGATTTTGCCATTGACTTAAGACCAAGAATGTTTCATTGTAAAGTTTTGGCGACGAGAGCTCCACGCTGATGATGTTGAACCCTGGATTATCAAACAAAGACACCTCAAGAAGATTGAAGTCTTTGAGGTAGTTTTGCAGGCGGAATCTCCGTTTATCCTGAACCACGGATTAACAATCGTGGAAGTATTTTAGTTACTGATTTTCAAAAAAAAATTGGGTCATTATTTACATCCGCGGCTTCTAAAATTTCAATATGACACCTATATAGGGGTGGAGAACATACCTATAGTAACACCAAGAAGGTATTCATTTGCTTTGCAAATGAAAGGGAAAGCCACAAAACGGCCTAAAAAAACGGTATTGAGAGTGCGGAGAGAGTGCGGTTCTGACAAAAAGCGTCGATTAGATGCCGCGAATCACGGATATAACCACCTCACGATAATGGGAAGTGCTTCGAAGCTTAGAGAGGCGGACTGGCGTTATATCCGCTTTCACATATCGTGTCCAGTCCACAGGGATTGATGCAATGATTTTTGGAATATAAATGCAAAATAAATGCAAAATTCAAAATAAAAATTGTGCTACTGTTAATCTCGGAGATTTTACTTGCCCTGAAAGTGAAGAAAAAAATAGAAATTCGACCGTAGTGTCAAAGAGGCCTTAGTTGTGACCTTGTAACGAATTCCAAGGCATTCGTTGTTAATTATTATTTATTTTAATTAATCGAGGGGTTTATCAGAAGGATACAGTTTTTACAGCGGTGATTAGCAGGTTATCTCCGCCGGCACCGGCTATATAAGCAGAGCCAGCGGAGAAGCAGGTCAGATGGATCCGAGGAACTGACTCGAGAACCACTCTCCCTCCCTGTGCATTGAGCTAGGAGGTCTTCAGGAGGCATGTATTGAGTGCACTCCAGTTTACCTAGCCGGCTACAGTAGGTCGATGAAATGAGTCGAGCCTAACTGTAACCGGACGTTGGGAGATCGATGAGAGTGAACTGAGCTCTGATCGACTGCCGGTCACAACAGGGAATCAACCGGGACTGTAGTGAAGTCCCGGCGGATCCTTTCAGACGACGCCTGGCCTGTATTGAGGGCCAGACAAACCAGACGTCGGGATCGCAATGTAATGAGTTGTCGATCCGGCAATCCCGTCACGGCGCGTATTCCGGAGGCCGCAGCAGCAGCAGATGCGCAGCGTGCGGTGGTAAGAGAGCAACTGACGCAGCGGAGCCGAAGGTGAATCGTCCGGCCGACCGACCAATTGACAGAGGTGCGTGCCCCGACGCAGATATCTCTCATCAATCAGACGGCCAGCAGTGAACGAGCCCCAGCCCATATGGTTCAGTGGTTAACAATATTAATTTAACAGATACAGATATGTGTAATTACCGTACTTGTAAATAAAGATTTTATTATTTTAATTGACTTGTCGCGGGTAAAAGGGGGCAATTACCCATCCCTGGGACATCATCTCTACCTTACTGAAAATCCCGTTACAAGATTGGCGCCCAACGTAAAAATTTTAAACTCTTCAGCCAAGCACCACAGTACAGTACAGTCACAGGATCAGAAGAGGACAGTAACAGTATCTAGCGGGATGAGTGACAAGATTGACGCCGAATATTCAAGACGTCAGTAACAGAATACAGCACACGACAGAACTGCAACAGAAGCAAACAGGAACAGAACCAGGACACAAGATGGCCAACAGAAACGGACAAAACAGAATCGCTGAATTGGAAGCCGAGGTAGCACGAATAAAACTGGCTCTCCAATCAGCAAGGGGACCGGCAGCAGCACCGACCGGGTGCCACCAGCCGCCACAAGTGGAAATAATCAACCAAGCCCTCGAATGGGGACTGCACTTCGACCACAAGCGAGACGACGCAGTCCTCTTCATCGAACGCCTGGAAGAGTTACGAAACGCGTATACAGTTTCCCGAAAAGCGGCATGCTGAAGGCGCTACCAGTGCTCCTAGAAGGGGAAACGCTGCTCTGGTACAGGGTCAACAAGGCTCAATACATTGCGATCCCGACGTCTGGTTTGTCTGGCCCTCAATACAGGCCAGGCGTCGTCTGAAAGGATCCGCCGGGACTTCACTACAGTCCCGGTTGATTCTCTGTTGTGACCGGCAGTCGATCAGAGCTCAGTTCACTCTCATCGATCTCCCAACGTCCGGTTACAGTTAGGCTCGACTCATTTCATCGACCTACTGTAGCCGGCTAGGTAAACTGGAGTGCACTCAATACATGCTTCCTGAAGACCTCCTAGCTCAATTCACAGAGAGGGAGAGTGGTTCTCGAGTCAGTTCCTCGAATCCATCTGACCTGCTTCTCCGCTGGCTCTGCTTATATAGCCAGTGCCGGCGGAGATAACCTGCTAATCACCGCTGTAAAAACTGTATCCTTCTGATAAACCCCTCGATTAATTAAAATAAATAATAATTAACAACGAATGCCTTGGAATTCGTTACAACCTTAATATTAGTTTGCAATGGCTGTTTTTAGCTTCTTACCCACCCAGCACCCCTATTTCGCTCCTCGGTCCCGAAAAAATTGATGAAAATTAGGAGCCGCGGATGTAAATAATTACCAAAAAATGTAGGTACTCTAAGACCATATTGCAGGGTATAATGAAGGGGAAACATAGCTCTGGAACAAGAAAATGTCCTCCTTGAGCATTGAAATGGCAGGACTCTGATAAATTATTTATTATACGAGTAACAGCTAAGAAGGTAATGATGTAATGGTTCTTAATCTTAGGTATAAATGTAAACTGGAGGAGAAGGAATTTAGTTGATAAAATTATAATGATTCATTTTCCATTAAAATATTTTTAAGGGGTCAAGGAATTCGATTAATTCGCCGTTTTACTGAAATAAGAAACTGGTATTAAGAAATCAAATACATAACGAGATTTTTACGCTAATGAAGATATATTGTCATGTATTAAAAAAAAAAATTATTGCTATAACTACGAGTTTAACAAAATGGGAATAGCGGCTTGTATGAGCAGAGGCCGCAGACACCGTCCTAAGATATGGAACATGCATAAGAAAAGTTTATGATATTATGTATGCAAGAAAAAAGCTCTTCATTGAACACAAAGGCGAGTGCTGTAAGAATTATGGCCTGCCTAGAATAGGTGAATAGATTATTAAAATAAAATGACTCTTTTGTAAAAAAATAATAACCAGACAACTTGGCAAGAGATTACAAAACATGAAGAAATTGCTACTGTCATTTCCTACATGAATATAATTATTAGGTATACAGGTGACATTTGGAAATTAATGATGGAATCTTGCAATTAAAGAAAATTTTAGAAGGCCTCTTAAAAAAAAATTCTCTCAATTTTCAACAGTGTACAGGAAACGCGCTATTAAGTTCATATTTCTGCAATAAAAAAAAGTTAAAACAAAGTTATCTATTGCATCTTAAACTGTGGAATTAATGGAAAATCACCTCGATTACAAGAAGATATCCCCCTTTCTTTTGAAATATTGTAAGAGATTCTTCGAAATCTTCTCCAATAACTCATTATGAATAAACCCGGAACTATTCTTCCTTATATTAAGTAAAATTTCTGAAGCTCTCAGAATCAAACTAATTTCAAGCGCAAGCCATATGGACCGGTAAAGCTGATCCATTTCTGAGATAACCGACATCTTCCATTTAGATACGTCTAATATTTAAAAGTGCATTCTCTCGGGCTCGGTATATTAGAAAATGAGTCCTTATAAGACTTCCATGAACGTATGTAATTTAGTGCCGACTTCGACCTCTCTGGGCAAATATTCATGATGCGCTTGACCAGGCCAGATTAAGTGCAGGATCTCATTTTTCCCTGGCAGGTTGTTATTGATGAGTCTCATTAAAGAGAATCGTGACCGAGTCATTTGAGCCGAGTGGCTACAATAAAAATTATATGTTTTTGAGTCTTGATACTTTGCCATTCGTTTTGCTCGTATCTGTTTTTTTGTTGGTTGTTAGTTATTGAAAAATGAGGGCTGTCTTATTTAATTGGGCAGTATCATTTGATTTGTGTTTGCTTGTTTTTTATAGATTAATTTTAAACCCTCTTTTAATGTATTTTTTGCTTGAATTTCGAATATTATCCTACAGCGGACACACCGAAATGGAGTTGTTATGTCTCTGTTTTTTTTCCCCTTATTTACAGGACATGCGAACATAATAAAATATGATTTAAAAATCGTTGCTCGAAGAAATATCACGCTTCGCTTTGGATTCTGATATCACGATTTAAAAAGGTATTGGCAACTTATTATACTTTTTTTTATAAGTCAGACTAAAATAGACATTATTGTATGCAGGTGGGTTTTTATCCAAGTTTGCTGCGATGTTAAAACAAGGAGTCAAAATCTGCTGACATCAGAATTCTGACGTCACAACATCCGCGATTGCGCATAGCAATGGATGTTGAACGTGAAACTTGGAAATTATAGTCGCAACTGATACGACGACAAAAGTTCCAGTTCTAATCAAATGCACCTATAATTACAGTTTGGAGGAATTAAAAAGAGACGATAATTTTGTTAATTTTTGCCCAATCGAATAAATGCCTGGTTTAAAAGTTATGAGGGAAAAAAACGTATTCATCGCCTCTCTAGCGTCGAAATAAAATGTTTCTGGAAAAACTTCATATCACAAAATAACATCATTTGAACTTTTTTTATCGGTTTTCGAAGTTGTCAAATTAAACCTGAATTAAATTGATAAATCGGAGGTATAAAAAACCAATTAAAATCTTATAACGCATTTACTGCGTTAAAGTATCTTTATGAATATCTTGCGTTATTAAAGGGCGAAAATAAATGATTTTCTCAAGTTAAAACTCTCAACGACCTTTCTATCAAAAATTTCGCGTGTAGATTCACAGACCTTAGATAGCTCGAAGGGATGATTTTAGAGCGCAGGTCATATGCCAGCGTGGAACTAATACATAGAGGTCGGAGGTGAGGCGGCCGGTGTCTCGCACAGATCACTCCACAATTTTAGCAAATAGCTTCCAGGCAACATGACACGTAACGCTTCGCTGATTGGGAAATGGCTAGGAGCGGAGGCAACTATTTGTTACAAAGCGGAAGCCGGCGGACGGCCATGGTAGAAGGGCACCGGCAGGAAAAGAAGCAGGTCGCAATTACATGTATATCTTGCTATCGTACCTGAAAATTTTAAATACTTACCTTGCCTGTGCCTATATCGCCTTTTAAAGAAGTTGCGAAGCATTTTTCTTCGCGAATTAATAAACTTCACATTTAGTAGTTCTCACCTGAAACTACTTTTTTTTTGTTGATTGTCGATGCAATTACCTAATTCTTTGGAATATCTGCAACAAATAGCTGGCTAGCTCGGTCAATTAAACCAGAGTGTTTCCCGTTCATAATCATTAGATTAATATCATCTTCCGGATTTTTTTCCGACATCAGACTCTGCTTGTTATCTTCAATAGACCCGTTGAATGCCGTCGTTTTTAGCAATTCAATTTTCAAGCTCTTCGCCTGACCGCTTTGTGGTACCTACTTGTACTGAAATGGGGACCACCATGTACCAAATGATGGTTCAATTCAAATAATCCCCATGCCATTAATTGTATAAATATTTATATTGCGGGTGGGTTTTTTTGAAATTTAGTTTGTGCTAAACGAGTACTTGCTTCAGTAATTAAACATTGAAAAGAAGTTCACTGAGAAAAAAAACTGGAACCCTTTTTTGGGTACTCCAATTTATCAAAACACAGTACTCACTCTGTTACGGTTCTTTGCATAGCGAGTAGCTGGCTGAAAGTGTGACGATAAAAATTGAGGTGGTGCTGGTGATGGTGTCTGCTGGGTTCCCACGGAGGAAGAACGGTAGAGATATTTAGAATGCACCAGGTAGTGCACTAGTCACTCAACATTATTAGGGAGCTGTACTGTTTTACTTAGGTTAGCAATGGTTAGAAAATAATAACAAGCTAGTTATCTATAAAAATAATTTGGTAACTTTGAATAAATGCTTAGGGTGAGTGAATCAATGACAGCTTTACTATTTACGTATTGATATTTGCTAATATGGAGTAATACTAATATTTCGCGTTAATAAGGAGAATTATTATCAAAATAAATTATGATAGGAAATTATGAGTTCGGTCCCGGAGTAAACTGAACAAGATGCCTCACAAAGAAAGCCCTATTTGTTACTAAACTCCTAGCTCGCTTCGTCTTCGAGAAACAAATAAATACCGTGCCACTGCAAGTTCACCTATTGCATCATCTTAATTCGGAAAGGTACCTAAGCAATATCACCAGTAGCACTGCTGTAAGCATATAAGTTCTTTTTTAAGAACTTTTGCAAAATGGGCGAAACGAACATCTTTGAAATCCACCGACTAAAAGAGCTTACCTCCAGTATCATACCTCCAAGATTCATGAGCTTTTAAAATTAAATGAAGGGACTGAAATTAATCAAGTATATTAAAAGTTATTCAGCTACGGAGATACAGGGTGTTTCATAACGAGAGTTAGTTAGATCCTAGGCCAAATCTCTCGAAATACTAATGCGATTTGTCTAAAAATTTGTATTTGGTGGTACACTACCTGAGCGTAATGAAAATATCTGGGGCACTTTCGGTTATACCGGAAATTGCCATCTACGTTTTTTTAAACAAGACACCTTGTACGTTAATACATTTTTAAATTGTTGAGTTATTAGGCAATTTTAAAATGTATCAATGTACAAGTGTTCTGTTTAAAACAACGAAGTTGATGAACCTACCCACAATCTCCAAATATGCCTGCCCAAACGTTTAAAGAAAACATAAACACGTATATTACAGCACAGCAGGTGACTTTTAGTTTCAGTAATTTATAAAGAGGTGAAAATATTATTATATGCAAAATAATTGAGTTTAATCACCCCAGTTCTGTCAGCAACTTATAAAATGATTTGCAATTGAAAAGGAAGTTTATTCCTGTTGTTGTATGCTTCGTGTGTTTCTTCTTCTCTTGAATTGTCTTTCATACATATGCTGTTTGAATTTTAAAGACGTAATATTCAAATAAGAATTTATTAGAGCCTAGCTGGTATGTAGGTAGGTATCGGAACGTTGAAGCAATGAAGAATGAAGATAACCGTTAAATATTTAATTGACACTGTCGCCAATATCTAATTTACTCAATATTTCTCACACCGATGGAAAATAAAGAGGAAATCCTGCGTTTGATTAAAAATAAGCTTAGACAGCTTTTTTGCACGCTGGGAATCTTCTTGCGCTAAATGGTAAATTCCAAGTTGTGTGGGAAGTCTCTTCAATCTAAATCTGCTTTTAATTAAGAAAAAGCTCCATAAAAAGGTGAGATTCTAGCATCAAAATAATGACCTTGATAAATGTGAAATCCTCAAATATTCAAGCATGAGTAAGCAGCTTGAGCATAAAATTTAAATGTCAAGTGCAAAATCCGATGCTGGTGACTAACTTTCATCTCTTTATAAGTCCATGTCAAACATCTTAATGACTTAATTAATGCCATCAAAGTCTATAAAACTATCGGCGGCCACAACAAACACTAGGTCAAGATGAGTAACAAATAACAGAGTAACAACCAAATAATATGACAGGTGTTTAATAGGAATCAGAAATCTACCTACCTACTTACATCCGTATTTCGGGGAAAATACTTTCCATTTTATATGATTCATTCAATAGTCTTTGGACTTAATGTCTTCAGGTGTAGATTCAGGTCGAATAATAAGAGTATAATAATAAGAATAACGTCACGAAAATACGATGCACGGTCTGATACACTTGAGGTAATTCTTGGGACATCTTCCAGATAATTGAGGAAATGTGTATTAAAAAGGAAGTCAGTAAATAAATGTTCTGCTAGGTAGAGTAGGTAAAAAGGCTCTACTTTGTAATATATTTATCAAGTAAACTCACCAGAGTGTTACCTTTACAAACATCTATAAAGTAGCCATGTTTCAATACACATGCAACTTCGACAGTTGATCAATTCTTCTCGTGGTCGTCATCTAAATACCACGGTGTCCTTGAAAAAGAGCGCGAACTAAAGGGACATGGGCTATTGATACGCAAAAGAAAATTTTGCATAGCAAAGCTCGCCCAAATTCTGCGATCTCTGGTACAGACGAGATTTAATTTGCTCGGATTTAATAAAGACAATTCTAGCTCTGATGAGTCAATTTTGTCTCTAAAAATATAGCTACAGACACAAAAATACCATTGAGGACGTTAATTGAGCATAATATTGTGCACCATCAAATAAAGACACCTCCATAAACCAGACAAAAAAATTTAATTCCAAGCTATGGTACTACCACAGTAGAGAGAACTTTTTGAAGACATGCAACAAGGCCGAGCTCGTTCTCTATGTTGTCGTTGTCTGAAAACTCTGTTTCTTCTGATCTTAAAATGGTCTTTCTATGAACATGAAGCTATCCGATTGTACATTATCCAGGATAATTTGAAAATATGGTTTTTAATTCCTCTACCGTACTTATAGGAGTTGTCAAAGTAAGTCGAAACGATTTTACAAATTTTTGATCTAAAATGCACTCCTAAGAAGAAATTTTTTGATCTGATCTGAAGGATGGTTTAAGGAAGTTTTTGGTAAAAAAAATTCTTGAATAAGCTATAAAAGTGTAAGACAAAAAATCTATCGGTGAAATAATATTTTTCGTCTTCTAAAAGAGGCATAAGTATTATTTTAGAGGCCAAATTATCAACAGAGGCCTCATGAAATCCATATTGCAATTTTTACGTAAAAAATATTCCTAGAAATTTTAAGCTTCCATGAAAAAGAGGAAAATTGAAGGCAGAAAATGTATATAGTGAAATAATATCCCTAATATAGGACCGATTAAAGACATAATATCTATGGGGCATTCGACGCCAAGTTGGACGTTTGAAAAATTTTGATTTTTGATTTTCTCAATTTTTTGACATTTTTAGTACCTACCCCTCAAAAGAACCTTTTGGTAAGCTTTTAAACTTTTTTATAACTTGTTCAAAAAATGTAAAATTCCAAGAATTTATTTAGAATTAATTTTTTGCTTTTGCATGTCAGTTTTTACAGTGCAGATGTTCTTTACAAAAAAAAAGGTAAATTGTTTTGATTAAGAGTATTTGAGTTTGAAATTTTAAATCGTATTCTTGAACTTTATTCACTGCAATTTACTATTATTCTTCTAACGACTTTTAACTTAGGTCCAGTCGTCGGCCCCCCATAATAAATTTTTTCTCGATTTTTGAAAATTTTAAAAAAAGTGTTTGTAAATCATTATATGTAAGTATCTATTTTTGTCACTGTATACTCTTTCTTTACTTATTTTAAGTTGATTTTTATACTTTTTGATTGTTGATAGGTGAAAAAAATTTATTGAAAATAAAGATTTTTATTCAAATTTTAAAAAAATCGAAAAAATAGTTGAAAAAATAGTAGTTTAAAGTAAATAAAAAAATCAGTACAATCGATAGATACACGGTTTATTTCAAACTCAAAAATCTTAATCAAAAAAAAAATTTGAAACAAAAAGCTTAAATTTGGATTTTTATTAAAAACGTTGTACGAGTTTTTTTTTTAAGTTTTATATTTTTCGAACAAGTAATCAATTAAGTCTCAAAATTTACCAGAGAGGTACGTTTGAGGGGTACTGAAAAATGTAAAAAAATTTACAGAATCAAAAAACCAAATTTTTCCAATCGTCCGATTTGGCGTGGAATGCCCCATATAAACAATAGAAGCAATAACATAAAATAAATTATGTGCGTTATTTTAATCATAAGATAGTGAACAACGAACTCCGATAAAAAATGATCGAAGACAGAATTGGAGATAACGTTGATGAAATTATACTGGACAAAAGGTACCTACCTATACTGCACTAATGCCCTTGTGACCAAATAAGAACCAACAGTACATATTGTAACAGATGTGCCGTTAAAAGGTTCATCTATAGAGTAATTCAGACTCAATTAATTATTTATCAAAAAAATACTTAGGTACTTTGTTATTTTTACACACTACACGCTAATTATTTATGTAATACGAAAATCTAATATTTGTCTCAACATTTTTTCCGAAACCTTCGCACCAAATGACGTCGATATGACGTTTATATGACGTGAGATTGCTTGTCTTATGTTTTTCTATGACATTCGGTAATTTTTTTTTCCAAAAAGTAATATAATTTTGAGTAATATTTTTTAATGTGATAACTTTTTGATTTTATTGATTTTTTTTTAATACCGCATGATATGGAAAATATAGCAGCCATAAGAAGAGCAAAAATTTACTATTAAAACTCTGATGGGATCTAGTCTGCTTTGAAAATATTTTAAATAATATCAGGATAAGAAATCCCGATTTTTCCGTTTTTTTCAGGATAAGCTCACATCTGAAGTTTTCCTGCATTTTGTTCATAATGAGTATAATATTGTGCAGCTTTTCTGTAATCAAACCGATCTCTTATCTCTTACCGTATCCGAGTAAAGGGTGAGCAACGAATTGCTAACCACCCTGTATTATAAGTACATATAGGCAAGTCAAGCCAGTTTATGCAAATTTAGATTGTTAATCACTTCTTTTGCGAAATAATTAATTTTCCAAGTATAATATAATTATTCATACAACATATTTATTTTTATCTCAAAACATTGCGATACAAGTCAACTACGTATGTCAACTACTCGTACCAACAAGAAAAAAATTCCTAATTAACATTTTTAACATGCAAGCAATGTTTTTGAGGATGTCCAAGGAAAAAAATTGTATTACTTTTCTGCGATCTCTCAAGAACAGTTATGGCTACAGGCTCTAGCTTTTGTACAGACATTAATATGTAATAGATACTTTTTAAGGTTCTAAAGGTGGAGATTTTTGAGTTGCGTAAAAGTTTTACGCCCATAACTTTTATGCTGCTCGAAAAATTGACGCTTTGACAGCAAATTCCAAAGCGCAAATGTTTTTACTGAAGCTGTAGGTCGCATCGTTTTCGAGAAAAACGACATTTTATTACCAAAAAAATACAAAATTCAATATGAACAAAAAAAAATTATTTTCTAAGCAATTGATAAAAATGAATTGTATGAAATTATAAAATTTTGTAATAATGATTAGTTCCTTCAAATTTTTATGAGTTACTTAATTTTGAAAATAAATTCCTTTTGTTCATATTGAATTTCGTACGATTTTGATAATAAAATGCAATTTTTCTCGAAAACGTGGTCTCCTACAACTTTTAACCAAAAGTAGGTAGGTACCTTATTTGTGTTTAAAACATTGGCGCTTTGGAATTTGCTGTCAAAACGCCAATTTTTCGAGTGGCGTACCGCCGCCGTTTTCGAGTTATGGGGGTAAAACTTTTACGCAACCCTAAAATCTCCACCGCTGACATATCCCAGAAAATTGGTTTAGAGCCTTAAAAGTGGCTATTATTAATGTAAAAATCTGTACAAGAGCTGGAGCCTGTAACCTTGACGATTCTTGAGATATCGCAAAAAAGTAAGAAAAACATTTTTTTTAACTTATCGAACGTATCTCGAAAACGGTGCGTTTGCGGACCTTTTTTCTTGAAATACCTAAATATAAAATAAAAATATAATCAACAATCTCCTTTATTTTGTACATGTTGGTACTTGGTATTGTATAAAAAAAGTAAGTATCGGATCAAAAAAAAGGGTGAACAAAATTTAAAAAATTCAAATCCTAAATGGGAACACATTTTTTTATTTCATATTCGGATTTACGGCTGAAATTACGTAGGAAATTGTTCTCCCCTCCATGAAGGGGTGAATTTGAAATTTTGTTTAGCAAATATTTTTTTAGCAAGCATAATTTTTTAAAGCAGATTCGGATTTTACGGACGAATACGTCTAGGATTTATCTAATTTGTTTGTTGATTCATGGCAGATGACGCTGTATTGACGAAATATTTTTTATTACATTTATCCAATTACTGAAATTAAACGAAAAATATCCTTGAAAAAAGAAAAAAAATGCAAAAATGGCTTTTCAGTTGAAATTTCGAAGTTGTCCCTCCCACCACTAGAGAATGCTATGGTCAAGTTTGGAGTCATTCGTTTTCCAGACGAACAACTTTCAATATCCACTTTCTTGATCTAATGCGTAGTTTGATTTATTTCAGTGTCTTCACATAAAATGAGCACGCTGTATTTACTTATTTCTAGTTTTATTTTTATCTCAAAATATTAGTTTTGAAACAAGAGACAAGCTACTGATACTTATTATGTAGATTTCCACTTCACTAAAACTTTCTAGCTTGTAGAAAAAATTAATAATACATAACGCCACGTATAATTTAAATAAATACAACTTGACGTCGCTGTCCAATATGCAAATGTTATCTCAAGAGCATTGAATGGGAAAATCTTTCAAATTAGCATTCAAACAAAAAACAGTCTCGAGTAATTCCTTCCATGCCTGCTTGATTAGCCATGCTAATAGGTGAGATTGGATAAAGTCTCAGGAGCCCATGACCTGGTCACCTGATTTTAACACTTTTATCTCTAAAAAAAACAAAACACCGTAACCGATCTGCTCGATTTTGTTCGAAATCTCCAAACTTGATCACGCAAATACCAAATGGATTGTAACAAATCCATAACCACTAATAAAACTAAAATAAGATGAAATGCGATTATTATATTCGGAATCGTGCCACAGTTTTTGTTCAGCAATATTGACATCTTGATTGTCGATTTCAAGCCCAATGGGAGCGAGCGATCTTGGCAAACAATTGTTAAGATTCTAACAGTGAATTTTTGAACTGTTACATCATTATAAAAAAACCATCTAATATCTACATAACAACTTAAATAAATTAAAACAATAACTTAATAACGTCTAATTAGAGGATTTAGCTCATTAACCAAATTATCCAGGCCTCTTTCTCAAGCGTACCTATTAGCACTAGGTACTACTATTGTAATAGCAGTAACACCATTTAGATATAAATTTCTGTGGTAAAACAAAAGGAAGTGATTTCTGTTCTCTGTGGTTGATCTAATACGAAGGAGGCAAGTGAATGACCGAAAGGATTGACCAGCTATGTAAATAACTGCAGTTTGGGGTCTAAGTTTATTAGGTGAATTGAACAAATAACAGATCATTTCGAGTTTCTACGACTGAGAAATGAGTTCGAATCACGATTTTGCTATTTGAATTGCAAACGTTGTTTATTTTATAGCACAGGTGGAACAAATCCATCGCCACTACCTCAGATTGTGTACTAGTTTACCAGTTACATATTATAAAGCATTCTCCGTTATAAGCAATAAAAAGCTGATAGCGCCTTCCAGTCAAACTAGCGGCCCAACTAGCTCAAAAAAGATTAAAACTGAATATGACATTATTTTAATTTTTTATCGGATGTTTGATCCTATAATTAACGATCTTATTTATAAAAGAAATTAATAATTTAGCGGCGATCGTTTTTATTGATCTACCTTTGTCATGAGGAATATCATAAAATATGCTTATACAGAGTGTCTCAAAATTGACGCCCGTTCTCTTGAGACTCGATTTATTGAGAAAACAAAAAAAATCAAAAGAGAAAATTTTACCGTCAGTTTCATGTTGTCCACATTTCTTGTTGTCACAGAATATGTTCAAAAGTCGTATTATCTATTACTAATAATTCTTGCAAATGCAAATCGAAATCTATTACTCTTTACATCTCTTCACGTTACTGTCAGATTTGACAACTACCTGCTTGAGTTAAGTGAATAGTCTACCAGACTGGAAAGTCAACCAAACCTTGCTTTCAACAATCTTTTGAGCAACATCGCCAGTACTTTTAACAAAAAATAGACTGAGGTGGCTACCTTCTTCGACATACAAGGAGCGTTTAACAACGCAGTGCCAAAATTCCTCTATAAGGTATAAGGTACTTGCCTCAAGAGGGATCCCATCAGTCATAAATGGCTGGATCCGCAATATGATTGGAAACAGAACTATAATAGCTACCCCAATGGGAGGGAATACCGACTTTGGGCCCGGGAGGGGGTGTCCGCAAGGAAAAGTCCTCTCTCTTTTACTCAGCTGAGGAAGATCTGAAGCGACCAGTTCTAGGGTCCTTCAGAAAGTACTCGAGGTGACTTATCAGTGGTGCGAGAGAGAACACATGTCGGTCAACCCTCGCAAAGCTATCATAGTACCATTTTCCAGAAAGAGCAGGTTGAACGATTTAACGCCCCCAACTCTTCTGGGAGGAACCATTTCATTTTCAGAGGAAGCTAGGTCAGGTCAGGTCGGGAGTCATCCTGGATAGAAAGCTTACTTGGAACACCCATCTGGAAAAAAAAGTTACACACAAAGCCGAACTCTCCTTGTGGGCGTGTAAGGGGATCTGTGGCAAAACATCATTGGGGAATTGGATTAATTGGATTAATACGTATGGCAGTACCGCTTGGTGGTCAAAATGCCATCAAGTAATGATCAAAGCAAAGCTCTCTAACCTACAAGCTTGTCTGATGACCTTTGGTGCTATTAAAACCACACCGTCGGCAGCTATGGAAATCCTACTGGACCTACAATCTCTCCATATTTTTTATGAGAGAGAGAGAGAGAGAGAGAGAGAGAGAGGCCAGATGTACTACACGTAGAATGCTCCAGATGGCAAAAAGCTTGCCAAAGGCAAGCAACTTTGAGCGAACCATGCTACTGGATGACATACAGGATGTCCCAAGATTTCTTTATCAAGGGATATCCGCGTTATTTAAAAAAATAAACAAATTAAATTCAGGAAATTTCAACCATACCCC
Source organism: Malachius bipustulatus (assembly GCA_910589415.1). Lineage (NCBI taxonomy): Eukaryota > Metazoa > Arthropoda > Insecta > Coleoptera > Melyridae > Malachius > Malachius bipustulatus. Next base: position 29,960,914 of record OU342631.1, on the reverse strand, counting down.
CAAGGCTTTGCAGCTGCACCCTCAATGCCCCTTTACGTCTTTCCACCCCTAAGTAATCATCCCCTACTTTTTTTTCAAATGACACCCCCATATTTTTTTTTTTGCTCGACAGGACTGTTGACTTCTTTCTGAATACAATGTCACACGATTTTTTTAAATCGAGACATATCTAGCACACCGAAAACAATATAATATCATAACAAACGAGCGTCATCATCTGAAATGAATGACGAAACAGCAAAACACATCCTATGCTAGTGTCCCGCTTTGGGAAGCACCAACTACAAACCTTAGGGGAGATTTTCACACTCCGGAGGACATTGATACGTTACCAATAGTCAAGATGGTCAGCTTCCTCAAAGACGTCTACTTACAATAGACCTTCGGTAGTTTTGTGTGTTCAAAGTGAAACGATGCTGCTACTGTACATGCTGAAAATATTGGGAGCATGTAATGACAATTTCACGTCTGAGGCTATAGAATATGCTGAAAAGTTTCCCAATTATTGTCGGCCCTAAATTCAACAACCATGAGACGGGTTGAACAAAGATTACGGGAAACAGGTTGTTTAAATTCTCGAAATAATCAGGCAGAACGTCACTGAATACTATACACTGTCAATTCTTGATGTCAATTCTTGACATTGTAGAAGCGGAATCAAGTACCAATGCTTCGGATTGTATTCATGTCCGTAAAGGCACAACCCACAGGTTATTCAGGAGCAACGGTTTGCATCGCTTTTGGGCCTCAAAAAATTCAAGTTTTTCATTACGGGGATAAAAGGGCTTTCTAAGATAGCATAGATGATGATCCTCATTTTATTGGGAAGATTCTGTGGAGTGATGAATCCACATTTACTGGAACAGGTATCATAAATACTCATAACCTGCATGAATAGAGGGATTAAAATGAAAAATACGCCTCATCAAAGTACGCCCCCTGAAAAATAAGATCTCATCAAAGACGATGGTCAATCAACACTTGTAGTGGCTTATTGAATAATGATGTTCTTGGTCCACACATTTTGACTAGCCGTCTTAATTCATCCCTGTTTTTTACAATTTTTTGCTCACAATTTTTGAATTTACCACAACCAGTGCTTGATGATGTTCCATTGGTACTCCGATTAAACTGTTGGTTCCAGAATAATGGTACACCGGCACATTATGGAACACAAGTGAAGGATCTCTTGTATGAAAATTACCCAGAGCGATGGCTCCTGGAAAGAACAAGTTAACCGCGCTCCAGTTTTGAGCTAAGACGTAGCAGCTCGTATTGTGCTCGACACAGCTGCTGCAGTGGCGATAATAGACGATGATCTTCTACAAAGAGTTCGTGTTTCCATGATTCCTCGTCCTCGATTGACTTTGAATTCTTTATTTCTCGAGAAAGCAGAGCCATCTCGAATAAAACAGCTTTCAGTTCCAGAATCGTCATCGCCAAATGCGTCCCCGAATGAATTTTTCAAGCTCTAGGTAAGAAAAAAAAACGACAAAATTAGCTTTCTGCTACCTTTGCTTGGTAGAATTTTGTCATTAACATAATCTCAAGCTAGCATTCGGCACCAGGATGTTGAAAAGTAACACAAAAGAGTCTCAATAGTAATTTATGACGTCTATAAGCGGGTTTTTTTTAATCGCAGAGGAAAAATTTCTCGAAGATTTTTCACTTCCCTGCTAGAGTCAAATTTATACAATGTGTGTGCAAAATATTGATGATATATTTTCGCCTGTAAACTCAATCCCGCAAAACTCAATAAATGCTTCAATAATAAATTATTAAATACAACGACATCATACAAGTCAACGTGTATTGAAACACTTTCTAATAAATAATTTAATTCAATGAATATAAAATTAGATATGCAGTTTACAGTATTCCTTATGCTTAATAATATATCTTGAAGCCAAAGGTTAATTTCAGAAGCATGTAAAATAATATATGTAAGCAATGTTGAATAATATGTACACAAGAGATTGCTAGAATGATCATGCATAAAGAACAAATCATAATAAAACACGCATATGTAGGTATACTCGTATTTACAATTTACTTTGGGTAGAATTGAATTGTTCATAATTAACTTTAATAAAAGTTACATGGATTCATATTTTGTCACTAAAGAAATCAAAATTTTGGAGCTTATAAAACGGTTAATAATAATATTTGTATTAACCTTTTTCAGGTATTCGCAACCTATACGGTGAGCCCTCCTACCGCCACGTGCGGCTACATTGGGAGTCTCCCGAGACCAAAGTCGGTTACCAGGTGCGCTTCTGCGAGATCCAAGCCTGGGGTGCGCAGCGTTGCCGTGTTCAAGCCGTTCCTGACTCCCCCCTCTCCAAGGAAACTACCAGAGATGGAAAGAACGCACTCCCCAAGGAGGACGACTACAGACCTTTCGACGTGGAGGTGAAAGGCCTGAGGATGGCCACCACTTACGCTTTCGAGGTCAGGGAAAAAGGTCCGAGGGAGGAAAGGGCTAATGATGAGAGAACTGAAAACGTCATCGTGCTGCCCACAAAAGGATGTAAGTATTTGTGCCTATAAATCAATCGTAATTGGAATTATAAATTTTTTTAGAGGTCCTATCCTAGATCTTGATTACTTAAAGATATGTGGTATAATGTAAAGAAATTAAGTGTTTGGAGCGAAGCATATTTCAAACTTAATTTTTCTCCTTGACTACTTACACATATCTCATAAACTTGTCAAGTGGTAGTCCAGTCAAATTAATAAGAAGTTTACAAAATTTTAATAGTAGGTAGAGCGCCCTACTAGAACAGTCCAGCCACTTTCCCTCCTGGTATTCCGTAAGGGCTGGCCACCATCTTAAACTTAAGGGATGAAATAATGTATCTCGGAAATATCGGTTGTACGTAAAAAGCTCTATTACAAAAAATTTTAAGGAGGATACAGCAATTTTTATTGCTGAGCTTTAGTTAGGTTGACCAAACCTTTTCCTCCCAGAGGTAATCATTAAAGTATTTAAAACAAATAATAAAACCTTGTAAAGTTGTAAAAAATTTGTAAACTTGTAAACTGGATTCCTAAAGATTGGTATTAATTTTCTGATGGTGTCTCAAAGGAAAGTTTCACTCTTTTTATTAAGAGCTCTTCGGGAATCAAAAGGAAACTTTACTTAAGTTGATGTTGCTGGAGTTCGTTCTTTTTAGATACCTTCCTAATATAAATCGACCAAATGAATGAAACTGTAGTCGAACAGCAATCGGTTGTTTTCTATTACTTATTAGAAGATGAGGTGATAATTGGAGATAGCGTTGCTGGAACGGAGTTATGAGAGTCTTTTGAAATTTGAAACGCCCCGCAACGTGCGATTATGAGGTCGGTCACTTCCGGAAAATGTAATAAGGTAAACAGTGTAAACACTCTTTGGTTTTTGGTTTCATACTCAAATTTTGTTAAAATAAATTTCTAGAAGCTGTTGTACTTCTTTTTTTAAGATAGGGCACGGGAAAAGATAAAAATAGAGAATTAGGTAAGGTAAATTACAGGTGAGCTTTTCGTGTCCTCGATACACGCGTCCTCTAGGTCCGCTCCCGGGCCTGCAGTCCGTTCTGCCGACGCTTTCCTCTTGCAGATGCGCTTCGTAGTTCACTCGTCCCTCCCTGGACCAGTGAGAAAGCCCCATTGTCACGCCACCTCGACGCACCTTTCTGGCACGGTCAAAGGGTCCGAGAATTTACACGCGTTACTTTCAAGAAAAAGGTCGCTCAAGTAAAGAATTTTAGCTCAAGAAAACAATTTTATAATTATTGATGTTAAGTATGCGTAAATAAACTTTAACGCCGTAAATGCGTTACAATATCCTCTTTAACAATTTTGGTAATAGTACTTTTTTACCTACAAACGGTATTTACCGATGAGATACATAATTTCATCCCTTAAATTCAAGATGGCGGCCATCCCTTATGGAATCCGAAACTTGGAATGGAAACTTGGCTGGTATGTTTTACTGGCGCAATTTTTTTACTATTTTGACTGGACTAGGTATAGAATTTATATTTTTAAAAATACTGAGATGGTTATTCTGGTCAAGATCCTATAAACTCTAGAAAATAAGAACCAGTTCCAAGCTCTGCTTTACAAGTAATTAATTTATTTGTCACTTGGCTTTTGCTACTTAGTTTGAAACTAATTTAACTTAATTCATCTTTAAAGGCATCGACTTTCGACACATGCCCTATATTTAGTATAATGTTGCAGGTTCGCAAAGCATAGTCTAAACGTTGAACTTCAGTTGCTCTGAGGTATCGCGGCTGTTATGACGGCAGAATTCTGACCTCAGCAGCCCTTAACTCGCTTATTTACCATCGCAACAAAGTAGAATAAAAACCTACCTGCATACAATAACGTCTGTTTTAGTTTGATTACATAAAATCAATTAACAAAAAAAGTCCAATGTCTTTAAAAAAGCAATCATATAACCTTCTCTTGTACTTTAACTTGTTTACTAATACGTAAGGTAATATCTTTAAAGTGCTAGTTTGATATGAGTACTTTCATATGCGGTCACTGGTTGATAGTTGTTTTAACATTGAATTGTTCAGAATGTTTAATATCTCAGTGAGATATGTTGATATGTACGATTAAATTTACATCTGCTTACATTTATGCAATTTATGCAAGAAATGATACTCAGAAATTTGTAGCAAGCAATTTATATTCTGCTTACAGCAAAAATGGTCGCAGTTAATTATGTCTTATGTCGACATATCAATCAAGATTTTTCAATTCTTCTTCAATGTACATAGTTAAAATCAGCAAACAGCGATGTTTTTAAACTAAATGCGTAAGACGATGATGAATTCTTCAGCATAATTTCTAAAATCCCTGCTGCGGATTGATTATCTCATAGGTAGCAACAATTCATCAGCTGATTATAACACAACAGTACCCGTAACTGTTGCCAAGATTAATTAGGAACAAGCATTCCTCCAATAAATCCAAACAAAACTCAACCGTCCACATTAGCTGCAGTATTATTATTATTATTAGCGTTTAATTTGCGAATCGTAATACATCAATTACCGGAGTTTTTGTCGTATATCTAATTTATGTTAGCCATCTGACCCAATTGATATCAAATTACCGTTTCAATCTCATTTACGAGTAACAATCAAGTCATCTCGAATGATTGAAGCCCTCCCATCGACGAAGAGACCGGCTCACTAGATCAATGAGGCAGGGTAATCGGCTGCCTTCAGTCATGTCGATATAGCAGGAATTAGAGGATAATAATAATTATTATTATTATTATTACCACTACAAAATAATGATAAATGAACTGTATACCGTTACGGATATATTTTATTATTTCTACTTATTGGAAATCAAATTAAATTTAATTAATAATTGAAAGATCTCACGAGCCCGCCGAAGGCGGGCGAAGTTTGATCTCAATTATTCGAGTGTCTCGCACGAGAGATTACGAAGGTAGTATCACTACTTCTATGTCTTGGACCACAAGTTCAGAGCTAAAAATATAAACAAAAGCGCTTCCCCGTTACCATAGCGCTCCCTAGTAACTGTTTATTCATTCGTATAAAGCAATTCTATTTTTCATTTTACCTGAAATGGGGGTGGGTAATATTTATTAGTATATGGGTGGGAATCTCTCGTGCGAGACACTCGAATAATTGAGATCAAACTTCGCCCGCCTTCGGCGGGCTCGTGAGATCTTTCAATTATCCTTCATGTCTCGCACTTCGAGATTACGAAGGTAGCTGTTCAGAGCAACCATTCCCTTCATCATTTAAATATTATTTATTTAAATAATACAGAGTAAAATGAAAATATGGGCCAATGAATGCTCCAAGTATTATTATAAAACCAATAGTATTTTGGTAGTAATGTAACTCAACAAAATTATAAGGGAATAGAAATATACTTAACAGATGTAAGTACTGAATGATAGTATTGATTCTGCAAACATATATTGCTGACAACAATAATTATTGGCTGTTGATAAAAATCGGCGAATTCCTTTGAATTCGACGACCAACCAGCCACTTTCTAAATTTCTTCGAAACTCATACCTTTTCTGACATGCGTTAGATGTCGACGCATGTCGCGTAGAATGCGCGGTAAACATTTTATCCACTCCTAAGGACAACAACGTTGATCTAATACAACGACTAATTGTCTCACTTTTAACTGCCCTTTGTGGCTTGTTAAAAGAAACAAACAGTGAGTCAATAATATTCCCTAGAAGGTTTTTCATCACCATCAAGTACTGGTTAAAAATTTTGCGCGATACACAAATTCAGGTCATTCTCGGAAGAAAACAATCTTCAGCACTGGTTGAGGAATCCCTGGTCGAAAAGTTTTAATTCTATCCGGGAATTCTGGGATACGTATTTCAATCTTGCACTCCAACGCAATGATATTATAGAAATCTTAACTAACGCCAAGATTTGACAGCGATAAACGGTGCCTAAGGGCAACAGCGACACTAGCTTTTCTGTCAATTTATTCAAGGCCAACTCTTCTAGCGGAAACCACGTTGTCAAGGAACCAGATCCACGTCCCACGTGGATTCGTACTTGGGTAAACTGAGCCTTATCTTTTAAGATACTCTGATGAAACGACTTATCAGCTGGTTATTCGTAACATCCTCCCCTGATATTAATGGCAGTGCCACTCTTGCGGAATTCAGCGTACTATGCTCAGCACCATCTCTCCAAGAAGAACTTGAAAATTTTCAAAATCCCCACTGATACATCATACGGATCCTCATAATTTCGCCAAATTCCATCGTCACCAGAGCTTAAGAATCCTATTATAATTTTTTTTAACGTGGATTCTGTTGAAGAACCGATTGAAATGTTAATCGCTTCTTAAGGTGTATCTTTCAACAATAACGCTTGGCTGATAACGTGGCGGCAGCCAAGATAAGCTTCGCCGCCAGTAGATTCACGTGTTTTGCAAGGAGTCTAACATATTAGGATCGCTACTTCAAACCAGATCCAATCCCCTTAGTGATAATTTTTTGAAACCTCGAAACCGACCTGAGTCGACCAGCGAGGTACAACGGCGACAGCTTCTGCCCTGTCACTTTTGATAAGTAATAAAACATTCAATCAGACCCACTGATCGTAAATGCCTCAAAGACGAAAGCCCCAGGGTCTCTTTACCAAGGCAACAGTCTGCGTACTTAGCATTTCTTCTACAAGCAAATAAATCTTTTTTCACAGGTTCCCGAGCTTCCCATAATTCTTTTAAATACATAGTTCGCCAGTTCCCATCCGGCTTCCGAATTATCGATACGTGATGAAGGATCCGCTTCGTCATTTTCCTTTGAGGGAATGTATGAAGCGTAAACCCATAACTGACGGGCCTCACACCAGTTTCATAACTCGCATGCTAACACATGAAGAGGAAAATAACGGATACCTCCCATCCGATTGATGTAGGCTATCGTCGCCCTATTATAGACTATGAGCAAAACAGCTGCATCCCTCAGATAAGCTGCAAATCACTTCAATGCGAATAAAACCGTCTTAAGCTCCAAATGATTTATATGAAGATTCCTCTCCAAAGTCCACTGGCGGGCTCGCCATTGCAAAAAACATCCCATCCGGACAACGAAACATGAAAATAAATCGTTCTCTAGTACCTTTTGCTCCTCACTTTCCTACTAGCCTTAGGCAAGACCTTCAGTCACCAATCTCAGTTTCTTAGAATAAACTTCGCCACTGACATGAACGCATCGAAACAACCCTAAATTTTTTCTAAGGCTTGACTCTGCTCTTTTGAAGAATCTGCAAAATTTATTCAAGGCCAAGTTGTAACAGGCTGTACTCGACTGCAGGACGGCAAGCCATCACTGACCCAACAACCTTGGCAAACACACGAATCTTCAACTTCCTTTTTTTTTTTTTTTTTTATAGGGACTTCTATCTGCTTTCACATCGTGATCTTTTTATCTGTGGAAGCTCAACTCTCAGGGTATCAATTTGAATCTAAAAAGAATCCTAAATATTTGCATCGCCTCTCAGGCACCAATTTGGACTTGTCACAGTTGATGATAAATCCTAACCTCTCAAGTAGTTCGATGGTTTGAGTCAGATTCTCGCTGCACTCTTCAACTTGGTGGCCTTAAGATAAAAATTCATCTAGGTACACCACCGAGAGTGAACCTCTCGAGCGTAGATAATTTATTACTGGCTTCAATAACTTTGTAAGAGTCAATGGGCACGTACATAGGTCAAAAGGCAAGCAAACTTGCCTTTTTTGTGAATCTTGCCATTAACATAAACCTCAAAAACTTGCGATGTGGCCCCATACTGGAATCAGTAAATAAGCATCTTTCAAGATAAAGGTATTCAACTCCTTCAAGTTCAGAATTATGCTGGACATCAGACTTGGGAACTAAGAAAAAACGGCGGAAAAAACTGACTTGAAACTTCCTAAGTCTCCACAGTCGCGTTTATCGAAAGCAGTCTATCAATTTCCAATTGGATGCTCACTCCTGCTCCGGCCATCCTCTGGATGGTAGAGAGTAAATCTGTGCAAGGGTTGACTCGAACGGCAATTTATAAACTTTCTCTGTTTGAATAATAGACTTGTCATCAGAGATCGCTTCCCAAGTTTTCACAAAATGTTTTAGGCGACTCGCAAAAGTACTTACGTTGCTGCGATCGTAGCATAATCGTTTATTTATGTAGTTTATGCTAACAAAAAACAAGGATAGTTTGTTAAATTGCTCCAATCTTATCTCTTGGATAAGACAGACCAATATAATCTCTACTATACCTTCCAGATAAAGCATGATTATCAAGTGAGACATTTTATACCTCTCGGTCAAAACATAAAACAGTATAAACAGATATGAATGTTATAGTATCATATCAAAGAAAAACTATCGCATCTCGTGCTAAAGTTTAACCATAAACATTATTTTCTGTATCTCTCAGGGGTGCTAACGACTCGATCAATGGGGCCAATGCTGTTAGAGCAGATCCCGCTAACTTCTGTCTCGCGCCAATATATTTGTCCATCTTCAGAGCCGACTATTTTAGATTCACTGCCACCTCATATTGGCGGCACGAATGACAGTTCACCATTCCTAGGATACTTTTCCATCAAAAACTTTTTCTTTAGTCCGTCCGACAAGTATTTCTTCCAGCGCGCTGCGACACTGGAGTGCAGAATCAACTCAGGGTCCTCGCGTATACATGTTCTTCCCCAAAGATACGTAGCCCATCCTCATCCAACTCCCAAGGAGTCCGACACCCTCCGATGTTGCAGATGTCGACTGGAGTATCCGGATTTACACTTTGGATGTACTCTAAGTTCATATCCACGGAGTCTCACCCCAGAGCGTTGGCATTAGCAGACAGATCAACCAAAAAAAAAATTATTTGTCGCCCATCGCAGCTAATCGTATGTTTATGTAGTTGATGTCAACAGAAACATGGTTAATTTGATTATACATGACTCCAATCTTAACTCTCGGATAAGACAGAACAATATAATCTCTACTTTATTTTCCAGATAAAGCTTGACTATTAGTTGAGTCCTTTTGTAGTCTCGGGCAAAACAAAGCACTTATGTGGTTGATGTCAACGAAAATACGGTTAAGTTGGCCATACATGACTCAAATCTTACCTCTCGGATAAGACAGAGCAATGTAACTTCTACTTTTCCTTCTAGATAAGGCCGGATTATTAGTTGAGTCCTTTTATACCTCTCGGGCAAAACAAAGCACTCATGTGGTTGATGTCAACGAAAATAAGGTTAAGTTGTACATACATGTCTCAAATCTTACCTCTCGGATAAGACAGAGCAATACAACTTCTACTTTACCTTCCAGATAAGACCAATATTATTAGTTGAGTCCTTTTATGCCTCTCGGGCAAAACAAAGCACTCCATACATGACTCCAATCTCACCAGTTGAGTCCTTTTATACCTCTCGGGCGAAACAAAGGACTCATGTAGTTGATGTCAGCCAAAACAAGGTCATTCTGTTGATACGTGACTCCAATCTTACCTCTCGGATAAGACGGAGCCATATAATCTCTACTTTACCTTCCAGATAAAGTCTGATTATTAGGTGTGTCCTTATTTATACCTCCCGGGCAAAACAAAGCACTCATGTGGTTGACATCAACGAAAATAAGGTCAATTTATTCATACATGACTCCAATCTTACCAGTTGAGTCCTTTTATACCTCTCGGGCGAAACAAAGGACTCATGTAGTTGATGTTAGCAAAAACAAGGTTAGTCTGTTTATACGTGACTCCAATCTTACCTCTCGGATAAGACAGAGCCATATAATCTCTACTTTACCTTCCAGATAAAGTCTGATTATTAGTGTGTCTTTATTTATACCTCTCGGGCAAAACAAAGCACTCGTATAAACAGATATAAATGTTATGGTATATCCCAGAAACGCAATCGCATCTCGTGCTAACGTTTAACCATAAACATTTATATACCTTCACTGTTTGATGCGTTTGTCTCAGACGTCATCGACGTTGGGGCATCTCGTGCCAAGACAGCATCACAGCGAAATCCGTCACAATATCTTCCATCCAGTCTTTGGACGTTCTTTCCTTCAAACGATCTCGGTTTCTGGATCTCTGATGATTATCCATTACTAAAATAGAACTGAAAATTTATTATACGAAAAACTGACGTGTGGTCTGTTTGACACAAAAGAAATGAATGAATAAACAGTTACTAGGGAGCGCTATGGTAACGGGGAAGCGCTTTTGTTTATATTTTTAGCTCTGAACTTGTGGTCCAAGACATAGAAGTAGTGATACTACCTTCGTAATCTCGAAGTGCGAGACATGAAGGATAATTATTATTATATAGAAATAACTTATCGCATTAATCAATCATAAATAAATAATGTTATTATTACTCGTATTAACTGAAGGCACATACTCACCTACTTTTTTGTAGTACATAGTAGTAGCAGTAGTAATAGTAGTAGATATATGAATATGTCAATGAAAGTGAAACCAGAGGAGACCACCCAACGTCTAATAACCTTATATTTAACTCACATGCAAGATCAGTGATAGTAAATCAACTATAATTATTCTTCATTAATTAAATATTAATAATTCGGGATAACGTTAGATCCTAAATAACGGATAAGGAATATTATTGCTGGTTTCAAGCTGTACGAAACAAAATAATGTCCTTTATAATCAAAGTAAGGTTCAATTTGAAGCGCGCTCAAAAGCAATTTCATTTAAGTTTACTTAATTACTTAGAGAATATTTAACTCCAACCGAATTTACATGAGTTTATATTCATACAGATTTGAAGTTGATGTCTTAACTCTATACTGTACCAGAATAAATTATTTCTTGCAGAAACTTTAGTAATCACTACAGTAATTTACTCAAAGTTTGGATTGTTGAAATCTCCGGCCCTCGAAAAATAAACAAATTGTGGAAGACATGCATATCCTACTCCTACTTCCTCCCGCTTAGCGGTTTCAGAAATTCAGAATGTCTTACGTAAATTATTAAAATGTGTTTGAAAACATACCTGTTAGTGCTAGATTTCGAGATCTAACTGATCTTACCCAACTTTTTCTCGTGAGTGGGCCATTGTAACACCTCCACTGCGACCGAAGGTCTATTGTGGCTCACAACAGCATATAACTCATTTTATTTGAGAGTCACTCGAGGATGGGGGGCAGGTATAGTTTACACTTTTTGCTCGGTCACTAAGGCAGTAGCCAGAATTTCACCAAAGTCACAATACTCAACAAAAATCTACAAGAGATTCTAGCTTGGGGTGATAGAAATCAAGTGCAGTCAAGGGCAGTCATCTTCCCCAACAAAGTCAATGTTTTGGAGACAATATGGTGATGGCGGGACACTCTCTTCTTTCATCGCCATCTATTCGTTTGTGCTGAGTCTGGGAGCGAACATGTCTTGGCATGATCAAGTTTCTGGTATATCGAGCCGCAATAGCTCATCCCTAGCAGGTTCAATTTGGTACACCTCATACCTACCAAATTATTTCAGACTTCCTTCATAGAACCGCATCCCTTTGGAATAGCATTCCCAGGGGACTGTTTCCTGAGGAATATCTAACGAAATCCACGGCTTTCATTTATTAGGGTCAATAAATTTATAATAATAAATAAATTTAATGAGTCATGTACTTGCGGAACACAATGGTCGCTTGTTGCCGGTCATTGTTTTTTTTTTCATTTCCTTTTTGTTATTATTATTTTCTGTAATCTGGTGTCGTCACCTGTTGAAAATAAACGTTATTATTATTATTGTAAACGTTATTATTATTAGAGATAGTTAAATTTCAGTTTTTATCAATTTAGAGCAGGAAGGCATAGTTTTTACGGTTGCGATAACGACCTTATCACCCCGCCAGCAGCTATATAAGTGGAGCACGTCGGAAGGACTGGCAGTGTTTAGTTGGGTATTGACCAATAGACATTCCACTCCTGCAAGATGTATTGAGTTCCTCAACCGGGCAACCGACAGGGAAAATTCAGCCGAAGTGCCTGAATTGAGTGCACAGATGGAGAATGGCTGATGTACTAAGTCAGCCTATCCTTGTCCTACCGATCACCGCCAAAAGAGTGTATTGAACTCTGCGCGGAAAATCATCTCCAGTTTCCAGTCCATCGTTGTATTGAGACGAGGTTTGATCAACGAATCCCTCCGGTTGACTTGCATTGAGGGTCAAATAGTAGCGGCAACGTCCACGTCTTTTTTTTTCTTCGATTCGAATCGATCCAGAGAATCGATCTTCATGGAAGAATCGCACATCCCTAGCTTAGAGCTGTTTACCAGAGTTAGGTCTCATATGCATTTAATCTGTATATGAGTATTTCACCGCCCTGTAGAATCTTTGAATTCTTGGTTAGAAATTTGCCAGATTTTGTAAACGTTGAGTATTTACTTTTGCTTTACTCGAAGGAGTATTTACTTTTATGGTAGAAATAATTGTACATTATGGTGGAAACCAAAACTATGAGTACAGTGTGGAATTAACAGAAAAGAAGTGGAAATATTCTGGAAATTATGGTAATAAAATGGAAATGGTGAAATATTTTGTAAATAAGTATATCTTGGGTCCATTCCGAGGTATATTTAGACGCATGCGCTAGCGTTCGAAATCGTGGCGCAATCGGAAGTGTGTGGCACAAGGTGTGGCGTATAACTCCTCTCGCCTCTAAAAAAAAAACACTGTAGACTATGATGTTCATTGATCATGAGTCGTAGGGTTCTCCAAAATTCACCTGCCCACTATATACATGGTGACCAACTAGAGGACCAAACCGGACTAGAACTAATAAAGTTATAGTCTCAAAAACAACACTTTTTATGAAAAAATGACCTCGAGAAAATAATGGAAATATTTTCAAAATTACCAGTTTAGGAAGTTGACACCTACTTCTTTTACCCTCCCCATCCTCTGTTCTTTCATCCACTTCCATCTAACCTGCTCTTCCATATCCTCTCTTACCACTCCTCGATCATCCGTTTCCCCTATCACTTTTTAACCCTCCACACCCTTGCATGCCTCCCTAGCAGTGCTAGTAGTCTTACTAGTATTTTTACCATTCAGAGGTCATACTAAGGTACCTATTCAAGATAAAATATTGAGAAATCAATTCTTCATGAGGTTGATTTGTCAAATAATTTTGAAGCATTTATTGTAATATTAGCTGATTAACATATAAAATAAAATAAATTTACCCCATCTCTTAAACGGCTAGGATCATATTATGAGGGAAGAAAGGAGCGTCAGATGATCGTAAGTGACACCATTGACGAAATTCTGCTCTCTTGCATTGAACTCGCTCGTTCGCATCATTCAGAGACAGAGGTCTTTGCCTTATCCTTTTGGAATAACACTGAATGTTATTAACTAAGAGTATCTTAGAACTTCATGCAATCATGTAGGCGAGATGTCGCCTACAGCCAGCAATGTTATGGCGCATAAATAACATCTTGATTATATGAGACATGAAATTTATTCCTCTATATTTACCACAAACTAGCACATAGCTCCTTCCATTATAAATTGCCACCCATATCCTTTTTCTCCACTTATGCTGCATGCACTCCTGCTATACCTTTTTTTTATTATATTCTAGATCCAGAATACATCAATCCTGAAAGGTTTGCCAATTAGCGCACCAAAACTTTCACGCAACACTTCAAAGAAATATCGATTAGATTATGTCTTTAGTGAGATGTAATAAGAACTAGGTGTAACCACAGTCTTTATTTGAATCTCATCTTATCTTTCCATTCTTAATTTTTTTAACTGCTTTTCCACATTAAGTAATGCAAAAATTCTTTGCACATTGGATAAATATCACCTTTGACGAACGTCTCTTGAAATTTTTCCTAGCTATTCTTCTCTGGTATAATCTTCATTTTATTTTCTATTATTGTGTTTACCTCCCACAATGCTTCCACTGTTTCAGGTAACTTAATTCATTTTTCTAACATCTTTTGTAGCACTTTCTTCCTGTCTTCTTTCAATGTTAACTAGTTTACCTATCCACTCTTCAATTGTTCATCTTTCGAAGTATCCGTTCCACTTCTTTACAGCTAATGTAATCAACCACTTCTTCTTTCATCTCCCCCATCTTTTTTAATTTTTGTTTTTTAAGTTTTCAAAGCTATTCAGCAATGGGATTTTTATTATTTTCTTCGTTCCTCATAACCAGATCTATAAACAACGTTACTGGACAGTTGGAATCACTGCACAGTTATTCATACGCCATAAATTAAAAAAACAATTCGCACGTTGCAATAATAAGTGGCTAATATTTGTTCTTTTATTTCTGCAAAAGTAACCTGGTAACAAAGTAACAATAGATTATAATGAATTATAGGTACATGGTACGTTATTTTCCAGTTACTCCTATTCATTATGTTTAGTTAAATGTGTGATATATCATTGCAATTGTATGAGTTAATAAATTACACTTTTTAATTAATTTGATGGAGGTATAAGAATAAGTAATTAGACTCAAACACCGGCGCTCGTAGAAAGGGATTAAAAGGAGCAGTGGGAATGTATCTTGTTTACATAAAAATGAACGGTAACGTTACACATTTATTTTTACACCGTTGTCTTTATTCCGTATCTTTTCAACTGTACGTACACCTAATGTTTAATTTTGTTTGACATACCTACCTACATAATATAATACAGTGTGTGTATCAAGTATGGAACAAAATTCATAACTCCTATTTAGCCCACTCAGTTTGAATGAAAAAAGGACAAACGCTAAAGTTAATATTTGATGGCAGAAATTTTTTGATGCAGTTTGATTTCCTCCTCCTCAGAGATGCCGATGCGGCAAGTACAAAATTATTATAAATTTGGTACCTACCCCCAGTCGTTGTCCACCATCTTGAATTTTGTGGATGAGTTTGTCTTCCAATATCATCTCAGTACCTAGTGAGTTTTGGTTTGGGAACACTCATATCCAAATTTGTGGGGAATTTAATTTACTGCTATTTATGCTCTTATAATTTGTTCGGCAGCTATTAGAGAAAAGTCAGTTGGAGAGTTAGTAGTGAACAGTGGAGTAGGTATAGTGTTGAATACAATCAGAAGAAGAATAAAGAAGAAGAGTAGTAAGGTCAATTAATTGAAGTTTAATTTAATTTAAATAAATAATAAAGACTGAAAATTATTATTATAAACTATTGTAAGTCATTTGTTTTAAACAAAGTAAGTTTCGTAATACTATACAGGGTGTTTTCATTTTTTAACATTGTCATTTTAGGAGGTGATAGAAAAACGCAAAATAAGAGGACGTTCGCCACAAAATATTTTTCAGGAAGACTAAATAACGGATGTAGAAGTCTTCATAGTTTAACTATGAAAATCGAATTCTGCTAATAACTTTGTGGCCGCTTGACCGATGTTCAAATTTGGTACAAATACAGATTATTTATTAGAAATAACTTTTTCCAATTCTGTCCAGTGGCGGAGACTTGTCCACATTTTCCCGCCCTAATTTCTACGCCTCTGGAGATTTTCCACAGTTGTTGCGATTTCCTAAAGTGTGTCTAGCACCTCCTAAATTGACACTGGTAAAAAAAATGGAACACCTCCTCCATATGACGTTTCTATGAAAATTACTTTGAAAGGTCAATTTTGTTTTTTTTTTAGCAATTTTTGACGTGTGAAACATATTCTATATCATGACGTGTTTGGTTTTTGTCCAAAATCGTCATCTTGTTTTCTTTTGTGACCCCATACTTGTGACACATCGTTGATTTTAGATCAATGATTTCTAAGTGTTTCGAGCTTTTCTATTGAACAACTATGTTCTTCAAATATCAGGAGTCCTTGTTTTTATAGAACTTGGCCTTTTATCTAGTAAAAGCAGTGGTAGTATAGTAATATTTATAAGGAATGTTATTGTCAGCAAAACAGTGACCGTGCTCTGGCAAATTAAAAAGAACTAGGTACAATCTAAAGTCAGATATAATCTATCAATCTAAAAATAAAGTTTTAGTGTCATCGTTCTACTGCATTTGAAACCCTTCATCCTTCCCATTTATCAAATGGCGATTCTGACCAAATGAACAAGTTTATCATCTATAGCGACCCTGCCAACTCACGAACATTATCACACATTCATATAAAGTGTCGTTTTACTACGGGATCTTAAAAAAATACAATAAAAATAAATTTTAATATGATTTTTCCTATTTTTTTACGTTATAAAAAATATTAGGTAGCTACAAAATCTGGCAACGCTCCGGTAAATCTTTCAGTTTTGATTTTTGAAAAAAATGCAAAAACATGTCAATTCTATAATTTAAAATACTCTCTAGTGATGTAAAAAAAAATTATACAGACTTTTCCTTGGCTCAGTAATGACGTCATTGTATATATTTTTAAATAGGACACCCTGTATATTATTTTATTTTCATATTTCCTGAGAAAATCCAATAAGAATTATTTTTACAGTTTCGGTTTTAAATTAAGTAGGTTATGAGTTATGAGTTATAAACAAGTGAAAATTGCCATTTTTTTATTTTTAAAACTGTAGATCAGAAACGACTAAATACAGGGTTACTGGTAACTGGATACATTCCTTTGGTGATCTGATAAAACAAGAGGTAAGGAGTAAATTAACCCCAACATGCACTATACAAAACTCAATAGATTTTGAGATATTTCGATTTTCAACTTTTCTTAAAAAAATTGTTTCAAATGTCTTGAAATGTAATTTCAAAAAATCTACTTTAACTTTTTGATTTTTTTTTTTTTTGCTGGAATACTTGTCCAATACTAGTGCCCGAAAAATGTCTGTCTGTCGGTCTGTCTGTCTGTGACTTTGCTAGGAAACATTCTAGAGCCGCCAGTTTTCATGTGGGAAAGTTGAAATTTGGCTCGATTGAAGAGGCGCACCGTGGCACGATGCCTGTTGAAAATGAGCGGGATCCGTTCCCGGGAAGTGTCATTTTTTCGGGAATTTCGGGATTTTTCGGGAATAGCCTAGGAAGTGTCTGAAAGTTTTACCGATCGGGACGAAACTTGGTAGGGACGAAGCTCGGGACCCCCAAATGCGACCTATTGAAAATGGGCCGGATCCGAGAATTTTAAGACCCCCGTTCAGGGCCGTATTTTTTTTAAAACGTCCCGACTTAAGGATTTGTTCCTCGGTAACGGTACATAGCGGGGAGATTCTGTTATTCTTGTACAAGATTCGTACCTTGTTAGATAGCTACTATACTAAGAAAGTTTTTAAAACAATTTGTACGCAAGTTGCCTTGACAATTTTGCGAAAATAACTTGTAAAAACTTTTAAATCTTATTTAAAAAAAAAAGTTTGTAAAAGTTTTTCTTTGAAATTTTCACACGATCAAAATACCTCAGGATATTTTTTATTCCAGAAGGAAGCATAGTATTGGACAAGTATTCCAGCAAAAAAAAAAAAATCAAAAAGTTAAAGTAGATTTTTTGAAAATTACATTTCAAGACATTTGAAACAATTTTTTTAAGAAAAGTTGAAAATCGAAATATCTCAAAATCTATTGAGTTTTGTATAGTGCATGTTGGGGTTAATTTACTCCTTACCTCTTGTTTTATCAGATCACCAAAGGAATGTATCCAGTTACCAGTAACCCTGTATAATAATATCGGGAAACGACTGACATGTCCCTATTTTAACTTATTGTGTACTATCAAGTATGATGAAAATTATCATATTTTTCATCACCTGTAAAAAAAATTAAGTCGTTTTCCGATATTTCGAGCCGGTTCCGATGTACACTGTTTTGAAGTTGGAAAGCTGCGATTTTCAGTTGTTTATAACTCAAAAACTACTTAATTTAAACCGCAACTGAAAAAAACAATATTATTGGATTTTCTAAGGAAATACAGGGTGTCTCAAAATTGACGCCCGTGCTCTTGAGATTCGATTAATGGAGCTAAAAAATTCAAAATAGAAAGTGAAAAGTTTTCCGTTTGCGCGTCGTTAAAAAGTTATTATTGAAAAAAGCAAAAATTTCACATTTCAACAAAACTTTATTGGAAGTAGCTAGTGAAACTTATTAAAAAAAAAGAAAATGTTCATTGGTTCTCACAGAATGTGTTCAAATAGGTCGTCTATTAATTCAAGGCAAAGATTCGCACGAGCAATCATGGAAGCACGAACTCTTTGTAGAAGATCATCGTCTATTAATGCCCCAGCAGCGTGAACACAAGCCACTACATCTTTTTCGTTCAAAACTGAACTGAACTTGTTTTTTAAGTAGCCCCAGGAAAAGTATTCCAGGGGATTCAGATCTGGCGCTCTGGGAGGCCATGGGATGGGTCCACCTCTTCCGATCCACCTCTCTAGGAAATTTTCATTCAAGAAATGTCTTACATGTAACCCATAATGTACCGGTGGACCATCATGCTGGAACATTTTAATTTTATTTTCATTTTTCAACATTTGAAAATTTTTCACTCTCTATTTTCAATTTTTTTTAGCTCCATTAATCGAATCTCAAGAGCACGGGCGTCAATTTTGAGACACCTGTATACTTATATGAAATAGTACGTATATTATTATATGAGGAATTATGATGCCATTATTCACGAAATCATAATACCCGTTGAAGCACGTGGCATTGTCATCATCAAGTGAATAATGGCGATAATCGTGAATTTATGCTTTTTCGACTCTTATCTAAAAAAAAAGGAAAAAAAAATCTTAATTTTTTAATTTATTTTTTTTATTTATTTTTATTTTTTACTACTTGGAATTTTTAGTACCGATTGCGCAAGCGTGGTTCCTGAGTCTAGAGTGGCGGGTGATAGGTACTCGTGTGTTCATCGTAGAAATATCAGTATCGTTCCTATATTCACAGCTTTGTTCTGTTTATCAAATTCACAGCTTTTGATTGGTCCACGAGCGGGAATTATAAACTATAATTCAATACCTATGAATAATAACCTTCATAATTCATCAAAAAAGCTATTATAATTGAAATATTATCAATAAGAGTAAAAAAATACAATAATAGGATAGAGGGTGTCCTGAGGATTACCTGGCAAAACTTCAAATATCTCAAAAACGGTGCGCCGTATAAAAAAACTAAACCACACGCGGTTTTGTTCTAAAATGCATTTGAAATGAAGTCAGTGGTGTAAAAGATAGGGTGGGAAAAGTAACACCGACCCTAATATATAGGCCACTGGAAGACGTCTACAAAACCTGAAATAGCCAACTTAGAGATCTTTATTGTTCATGGCAAGTGCATCAAAACGGTTCAAATTTACAGGAGGTATAACCAAAAACTGTTAGATGTTTTTTTAAACTTTGACTTGCTGTATATTTTAAACGAAATGTCATTTTGATCTGAAATTCATTTTTTCAACTTTATGAGAGTAACTACCCCTTTAAATTCGCCCAATGTAACTGAAACACTCTGTATTCAGGGTTATCCTAAGTTAGTGCGAATTTTTTTTGGAGGTGATTCCTTTTGGCTCATTCAAGGGAAAAAGTTCCTATTAACGTGGGGCCGAAAATGCACCCATTTTGAGATACGAAGGGTGTCAAAGAAATACTTTTTTCCAGTTTTTTGAGGATATCTCAGCAACCGTTTCTCAGCTTTTGTTCATATTTTATCTTATCATTGATATTAGTTACTTTTCATTTATGCCAGTGGTGGAGATTTTAGGAGTCTATTCTATGTGGTTTTTTGTCCCTAATATCTACGACACTGGGCAAATTCACATTTTAAAAGCGCACTTTGAACGGCCAATATTTTATACACAAAAAAATACCGTGGTCAAAATTGCTAACGTGAACCGTTTTCGAGAAAAATGGATATTTACAAAAAAAAAGTCACTTTGGATGTTTCAAAGCATATATGTATCACAAAATAAAGGGCAAAAAATTTCTCTTAATCCTAAAATCTCCGCCAATGGCACATGAAAAACAAATTAATTGGTATTAAAAAAAGTAGCTAATATCAATTATTATATGACATGTTTAGGACATGTTTAGGTAATAAAGATAACTGCCAGTATAAATATAGGGCTCTTACGATCTTAAAATTTTGAACAATGTAAGGAAGAAAAGAGAGAGGACAATTTTGAAGGTCTGGTGCAAGAGCATGAAAAGATTGTTAAACTATTGTCCTTGCTTTTTGATTCTTTGGTTCTCCTGGTTGTTTATTGTGATATTTTCTGTCTCTTAGCTGATTTTCTTTTTCTTTTTTTTTTCTTTTCCTTTCTTAGTATTTTGTATTTATTTTCTTAAAGTTCTCTTCTAAGTTTTAAGTACACCACTCCACCATACAGGCGCATATAGTGCCTCCTTGCTGGAATGGTAATGTTTATTTTCTTTTTTTTTTGTAAGAATTTTGTTAAGATGAGGAAAAATTAGAAGTCAAATTATTTGAAATCTTCATGATGTACTTATAGATTATGTGGTGAATAAGATAAATATTTATATTATTTATTGGAGAGCAGAATTCGTAGCTCTTGTAAAATTTTGTAAAAGCGAGCGGAAACTACCTGGTTCCGCTCGCTTCGCGCTCAACCATTCTCAAGCAATTTTTTACATAGTCATTCATCGAAAAAAATATTCTGGCAGCGCTCATGCTTCCATGCTTCTATGCTCCTACATCTTATCATGATTTCTATTTGGAATTTTTACCAGAAACGAACAATAGCAATCACATTCCTCGTAATTGTGAATATTTTTCTCACAATAAGGTAGGTATTCCTACCTAATCTTGGCGTGCTTCGGATCCTCTACTTGTTGAACGTGACTGAATCTAATTATCCTAAACAAAGCTCTTGCCGGCGCGAGAAGATTTGACACGGAGATACCATACGGCAACCTTATTATCGGGAGGATTTGTAATTGAAATTCCCTCTTTAATAAGGAAACGTTTAAATCAGTATAAATCACTGCTTTAATAACCCAGAGCAATGTTTATGTTGGAGGATTTAACGGTAATTCCAAAAAATCCAACATAGATCATCTTCTAATAGCGGACACGTACGGATTTTTTGGTCTCTTGCTGCACGGATTTTAAAAGTGTTGTCTTAAAAGATTTTTTACGACTGCTCCATTGCCAAACATTATCCTTCGTGTTAGTAATTTTGTGTTTTACAGTTAGTTGGAACTAATTTGGAATAGGTACACTGTAATTATATAAATATGTACCCACTCGCACTGGCACTCGCACCGCCGGTGCGAAATTAAATTATATGTATAGGTATGTTATTGTGACAGCTTTTAAATGTAAACTTCAACAGAAACAGTCTTTTAGTATTTTTTTCAACCGTTATTTTTACTAACATTAACAGCCCAATTGAAATTCTCATACAATAAAGCAGCATTCTTGTTGAGTTGGATGACCATGAAGACCCAAGTTGCAATAACAGAAACAGTTCGTTTAACTGCATACTGAGTGTTTCTGAATTATTGTCTCATTCAACAAGCAATAAAACAACTTGAAAATAATCGACAATTTCTGATTCAATTATTTCAGAAGAACATTGTAATAATGCAAAATGTTTTCTCAATTAATAATAATTGCTTTAATGTCAGTATAATTTAAATTTAATAACCTTCAATTATTGCTCTCTCTTTTATTTTTTATAGACTTATTGTTTTCTTTTCTGATATTTTTTTGTTTTTTTTTCTTTTGTCCTCTCTTTTTTTCAGAAATTTTTTTCTGGTATTTTTTCCAATCTTTCGGGAAATTTAACAGGGACACCATTCTTCATGACAAGAGACCCATCAGGCAACTTCTAATTGAGACCAGATGTTAATAATACTGCACTGGTAGGTAGTCGGTAGGCCCAAATTAATCTGATAGGATGAAATTTACCTAAGCACGAGGGCCTAAGATTCACCACAAAAAAAAATTAACCTTAATAAAAACGGATAATTAAAATTATTTTCATTGGTCAACTAGGTTTGTTCTGACTCTTCACCTATTCAGTAATATACAGGGTGTTAGATAAACATGCGGCAAAAATTCAAGGGGTTATTCCTTTGCCTATTCTAAGAATATTCTGTCCTATGATTATTTTTGAAAAACCTCCTTTGTTTCGAAGATATGCCAATGATATGCCAATGACGTACACCAATGAGTTTATCAAGTAGGTACAGAAAATTGTTAAGGATAACTTGGAACGGCTGTTTTAACAAGTTTGAATTGTTTGAATACGTCTCTTTTCTTTTAGACGTCATTGCTTGTCATTGATCATCGCCTGTATCGGTGATGATATCGGTGAACGCCGAGATGACTGACATGCATTTCATGTATGAACTTGATGATGGCAATTCATTACATGTTAGACGATTGTACATTGAACGATTTCCTGGCCGTAATATTCCCGACCGAAAAATCTTCGAAAACATTCACCATTCATGGAACAGACTCATTGAAACGAAATGGAGGACCAGGAAGACCAGAATGGTACAATTAAAAGAGAATGTGCTGGAGATGATAGAGGAAGACCCAGGTCAGGTCAGGAGAACAATTGCTTCTCGAAGAATTGCAAATAATTTGAATGTAAGTCATTGGACAGTTTGGAAAGTTTCAAGGACAATTTGTTGTATCCATACCATATTCAAGCGTTTAGGCACTACGACCTGCTGATTTTCCTCCACATATTGCTTTATGCATATCAATGGCTTTTGCGAACATTAGTTCTAATCCCTCAATTCCTGACACAGAGTCTTTTTATACCGATGAAACCAGTTTTGGCAGATGAAAATCCACATGAGGTACTTGAAGATCGTTTGAGGTACCTCTCAAACTCATTTCCAAAAAGACACAATTCACAGGTTATTAAGAAGAAACGGTTTGCATCCATTTAGGCCCCAAAAAGTTCATTTTTTGCATGACGGGAATAGGGAGCTTCGTTTAAATTTTTGTAGATGTTTGTTGGATAACGTAAGTGATGATTCCCATTTCATCAGAAATATTATATGGAGTGATGAATCCACATTTACTGAAACAGGTATTATAAACACTCATAACCTGCATGAATTGAAAACCCTCATTCAATACACCAAAGATCTCATCAGAGACGATAATCAATCAACATTTGGACTGGGTTATTGAATAATGATGTTCTTGGTCCACACATTCTGCCTGTCAACACTTTTTGCATGAGAATTTACTACTACCATTGCTTGATGAAGTTCCATTGGTATTCCGATTAAACTGTTGGTTCCAGCATGATGGTGCACCGGCACATTATGGGTTACAAGCGAGAAATTTCTTGAATGAAATTTCCCAGAGAGGTGGATCGGAAGAGGTGGACCCATACCATGGCCTCCCAGATCGCCAGATCTGAATCCCCTTGATTACTTTTTCTGGGGCTGCTTGAAAGAAAAAGCTTACCGTGATCCAGTTTTGAACGAAGAAGATGTAGTAGCTCGTGTTCACGCTGCTGTGGCATTAATAGACGATGATCTTCTACAAAGAGTTCGTGCTTCCCTGATTGCTCGTGCGAATCTTTGCCTTGAATTAATAGACGACCTATTTGAACACATTCTGTGAGAAAAAATGAACATCTTTTTTTTATATCATAAGTTACTTCTGATAAAGTTTTGTTGAAATGTTAAATTTTTGCTCTTTTCAACAATAAATTTTTAACGAAGCGCAAACGGAAAATTTCTCACTCTCTATTTTAAATTTTTTTAGCTCCAATAACCGAATCTCAAGAGCACGGGTCAATTTTGAGACACCCTGTATTGTCTCTGTACCTATGTATGTACCTACTTACCTTCAATATATTATAAATTGTAATTTTTTATCTGACAATACGATAAGAAATTAGGTATAAGAACAATACAAGTTTTCGAAGCTAAGCAGGGAGGTGCTTTTAGGTACTTATAATAATAATTATTATTAATATCTAAAATTGGTGTAATTTTTGTAAAATTTATCAGTTTAATTAGTATTTTGGTATATTTATACTTACCTAGATTAGATTAGATTATTGGATTCATCATGAGTGGGCCATTGTGACACCTCCACTGCGACCGTAGGTCTATTGTGGCTCACATCTAGTCGTGCTACATTAACCCCATCAGGTTCCCCATGCACATTAACCGCATTCTTCTTTGAGGAAGCTGACCATCTTGTCACTACTAGTGACAATGTCGCTAATTTTTTATATTTTTATTTTTTATGTTCACAATCCCGAGACATTGTTTTACATTTTTTCAAAATAAAAAGAATGCATTGCAAAAAAGCTGTAATAAATCTTTCTGAACAAAATACAGAATATTCCAAAATAAATAAATAGGTAGGTACTTACTTCATGCGGAGATAATTTTCTGAAACTTGAACTAATTTCATATTTTTCAAGATATAAGTTGAATAGTTATTAGTTGGTCTATTATTATTATTGGCCTCAAGCATCATGAGATAATTTCCCTTACGCTTCGAGATCAATGTCAAGCGGATATTGATTGTTAAAATAATTATTGTAGGTACATGCAATAATTATAATTAATTAAATTTAACATCTGCTCAAGCCTTCCTGTAATAACGACCGTTCTCGGATGTGCATGACGTTATAGATCCCTATCTCCTATCTGTATTAAATCAATAAATTAATAAGGGATTTGGCAAAATTTCTAGATAGAGGTGAAACACTGTATAGAATAATAATAAGTAATACTTACACTTCTTCAAGTAATTAACCCACCATCAAGAAATAACCAAAAGTTTTTTTTTTTTTTTGTTTTTGCCAAAACTGCTTGTACGATTTGGACTATTTTTTCTATAGTGGCAGACTATCTCTTCAGTGAATTAGTTTTTTACTAAAACCTATTTTTCTTAAATGCAGTGTTGCAATGACAATGTGTTTTATTCCTGAAATTTGAAACAGCCTGTAGAGTATGTATCAACTTATAACTCATAGCTCAATCTTTTTGTAACATTTTGTTTCTGATTTACTCTATTATATTCGCTATTACAAGAGAAACACAATTGAAGACTAGACTTGAATAAGCGGTTAAGTACCAAAAATAAGAAATTTCGTTTTTTTCCTTAAAAAGGTGTTAAATGCTATGCTGCATGTTCCCTAGAAGGCGCTAAGTTCCAAACAAATATTTCACCTAAAAAATTGGCGATACAGATGGCGTACGTGCGTAAGTCGCAAGCGTCTTTTCCTATAGAAAGGGCTAAGTGCCACCTTCGTTGTTTCGCTAATAACTTCCCTATTATTTCCTGCTTCATTCGTCTAGCAACAGTCGCCCGACAGATAGTGTTATTTTTACCTGCAGCATGGTTTAAACAATAAAATGAATTTATAAAACAATAAAAACAATAAGTAAAATTCAAAGTATGGAACTGGAATTAAATTTAAAGATCAACAAAAATTAAATACATGTGTAAATACGTGTATTTTTAAATTTTTTTAATGAAAATGCACATGCACTGCAGGGAAATCCCTATGACGCTCTGAGAGCGGTGCATGAGCGGAGATGTCGATTCACGTTGGCCTTGAATCGCTGCAGGTTGTATACTTTCGGGAAACACGCCCTTTGGAATGCTAGTCCAAAGTGTATACATCAAAAAAGTTCTATACATAAAAGAAGTCTGAAATAGGGTGGTACGAGGTGAACCTGATACGGATGAGCGCCTGCGGCTCGACGTGTATTTCTGCCCGGTCATGTTCTAGATGGGATCAAGCGAGCCACGTCTTTTGAACACTTTCCATAAAAATATCTGGTGTATATTTGGTAAAGAATATGATTGTGTATCGTAAAATAAAAACTGTTCCAGCAAAAAACCACAACTTAATGCAGCCAAAAAGCTAAATACGTGCTATGATTCCCTATCTGTTTTTACCAGAACACCAACACTTCTACGAAAAAATTACAGCATAGTTACCGGCACTTACCGTCTACAAAAATGGTATTGGCACTTAGCTCTTTTCCATTTATTCCATTTTCTTTTGTATTAGGTATATTAAAAACATTTTTGATTCAAGTGTTTTTTCTCACTATGTATGTGTTTTAAGGTTATAAATAAACATTATTTTGAAACTACATAGATTTTTATTTATTAATGGTTAAATTAATCAGTTTTTTTACTCTGCTGAACATTTTGCTATTTGGTACTTAGCCCCTTATTCAAGTCTAGTCTTCAATTGTATAGCATAACATGTTTTACTAAAAATTATTATTAACCAAATTTAATTTGGTTTTAAAATTACGAAAATTACACAATCCTGGGTTGAAAACCAGGAATTTATAAAATTGTTGGAAGTGTACGTACTCTTCCCTCTCAAAAATATCTGTCAGTCATGCCTATTGAAAATGAGCCGTATCAATTACCGAGAAAAGTCCTACCAATTTTTTTCGGGAATTTCGGGATTATTCTAGAATAGCCTAGAAAATACTCTGAGTGTCCGAAAGTTGCACCGATCGGGATGAAATTTTGCAAGGACGTGACTCGAACCCCCAAATAAGACCTATTGAAAATGGGCCGTATCTGAGAATTTTGAAGCCCTCGTCCAGGACCGTATTTGTTTTTTACATTATACCTACCATCTATCTCAACTTTTCTGAATTTAATTGCATCTTAATGAAAATAGAGGTCTTTGCGACAAAAAAAAACCTAAGAATGGAAATACACTTCAATCAAATGCTTTTTGATAACTGATGACAATTTACTGTCAGATCAAAAATAATAAAAACTTTTTATGCTATAAAATTGTTTTTCTCTAGTAAGTAGCCAAGATCATCGAGTAAATCAAAAAACAAAGAGTTACAAAAAGATAGGGCTACAGTTTATTTTAATTTTAAGTTGATATTGCTACTGTTGAACTCTACAGGGTGTTTCAAATTATAGAAAAAACACATACTCTGTAGTATTTATGAAAAATAGGTTTTCATACGAAAACACTAACTATTCACTTAACTTTTTCGTTATTTCTTGGTGGTGCGTTAATTTCTTAATTCTTGGAGAAGTGTATTTAATTAATTATTATTATAATTAAGAAAAAAAAAATTAACAATAAAACAAGTCTTAAAACAAATTTGTCTATTCAGTTTCAGCAAAGGCTACCCAGTGCCTACCTCACGCCAGCGAAATTGAAGTTTCAACCGGTCCCTATTTCGCCGGAAGAATAGCCGTGGAGTCCACTGATGGAGAGAAATGCGCCCTAGATGGGGAGCCTGACAGTTCGAGGGATACTTACACCCTGAGGATCAACCATCAAGAGTGCGGCAGCTCTGTCAACGACACCACCGTCGCTACTTTTGTGATAGTGCAGGAGAATCTTCCAATTCTCACGCATAGGTATGTGATGTGACTCAATTTTATTTTGCCATGTTTGATTAGGTTAATGAACAGTGATTCGTTTTCATTAAACTAGGACAAATCTATTTAATCACGTTTAAAAAAAAGACACTGATCCGCCGCGGCTTGATTTATTGTTTTATTGCGTAATTATTATTCACGATTCACGATCACAAACCAAACAATTGTAATCTTAAAAATAGACTGATGACGATTTTTTTATTTGGCAACAACTACCCCTGAAATAAAATGCAATAATTTTCGATCCGTAAAATTGAAGCAAATGATGTAAGACTGTTTTAAAAATTTTGTAGTGAGAGGGGTGCATCGCTGCTATAAGATAGTAGCAGTATAGCCCATTGGTATTTTCAACTACAGGATAATTGCGTGACCTTGCGCGTCTTAGTTGGATTTAGCCGCCCCTCCCCCCCGAAGCCCCCCTCTAAACTAGCTTGTCTACCGGTTTCGGGACTATCCCCATCATCAGAACAGTTATCACATTATGCAGCAACCGTAAGTAGTAATAACTGTCGTACAACATCCAATTAAAATGGAGTCGAAGATGGGAGTTTCATGCGGTTTGATAAAAAATTAAAAGGCCCTTCGGGTAATCACAGCCAAGTCTGACGAATATTTAAAAACTAAACCCTTTTGAAAATGAAAAGGTTGATGATTCATTAAAAATTAAAGATTTTATAAATAATTGAAGAAAAAATGAATTGAAACGCCAGCACCGGAAAGTGACCACAGACCACAGCACCCCCCCTTTTAGTTTTGAAAATGGTTTAATTTTTAAATAATCATCAGACTTGGCTGTGATGGCCCGAAGGGCCTTTTAACTTTCTATCAAACCTCATGAAACTTCCATCTCCTGTAATATTATACACTTATGGCCTGAAAATTTTACCTTTTATTGGCATTTTAAGAAATGTTTAAACCGAGCGAAAAACTGAGTTTGAATAATTATTTAATACAAACAAAATTCTGTAGAAAGCTGCTAATATGCCACAAATCACAATATGTGAAAGGTGAGTCAGGTGACACACGCTAGATAACCTACCGCCAAGGTAAAAAAAATTACCTAGTTCCGCCGCGGCCTGATTTATTGTTTTATTGCATCTGCATCAATATTCACGGTTCACAATCACAAACTGCACAGATGGCATCTACTCGTATTGTGAAAATACTACTCGAGCATCAATCTATAAATGAGTTTATTTTTTATGAATTATTGGCGTAATTTTGATTATTTCTGCTATTTTATTATAATGTTGTGCTTACTGAAATTTTTCGAGGTCACGGTTATCGATAAGTATTTCAGAAATGTTCTTCTCATCCTGTTGATTTAGTTTTAAAGTTTTCTCATCCGGCATCAGGATGTAAATACCAGGTACATACGAAAGGAGAATTCTTTGGCTTATTTTATGCCTAAAAGTTCATATAAACATAGGCCGCAAACGCTTCGTTTACCGATCTACAGGGTGTTGAAATTTCAAGATTTTTTCTTTTTTCAACTCTTTAACTCCTTGAGGTTAGTCAAACCTTTTAGTCAAACAGTTAGTCACACAGGGTCATCCCAGCGTTAATTATTATAACAGGCAGTGCCGAAAAAATTGTCAAAACTAATGGAAATGAGAAATTATCAAAAAAAAAAACAGAGCCTAATTTTCCAATTTTTAAATTTAAATTTCGTCTAACGAATTAGGAGAAATTGTTTCTTTTCTTTCTTGATAACAGTTGCAGAGGCAAAAAACTATAGGAGACCAAAATGTTTCTGAATAAAACAGAAAATTCACAATGTATTTTAGAATCTACCAGTGGCTCATCGCAAAAAAATTCAGAGGAAGAAATTTGGATAGAATAAGGGAAATTCAGGGAAAAAATCTCCTTGTAGATTCTTGCAACCAGCCTGCCCAATGATGTAAGCCCTACAGCGTAACCTATATTCCAAATTTGAGCTAAATATCTCAAAAACTGCATGAGCTATGAGGAAAAATCGTATGTACCTGGTAGTTAGGAACAACCTGTCTCTACAAACTGAAAAGGGTTCAACAAACTGATTTTTTTTCGAAAATTCAAAAGTACATTCAACAATAAAATTGCGTGACCTTGAACATTGGGTTTAACTGAAAAAAAAATTTCGTCGACAGCGCATAGGGTTCCTATGACATTTTAACGCCATGAAATTTATTTGCGCTGAACTGCATGCAAAACCTTTTACAAGCCCACTAAGTATGGGGGAGCGCTAATATAATATTAGTTGCCTATGGGCGAAAAAGGTCGCATAATCCAATTTCTGCCAGTCCCTGCATTTCATCAGTAGGTATCTGTGATCACTTTTTTTGATTTATTAAGTAGGTAGTATCATTATTAACTTATTTTACTCAGGAAATTTTCAAATAAAGTAAAGCCTTTTTCGTAAAATGCGAATTCTTTTGACATGTATGCGTCACGAAGAAAACAAATCAAAAACTCTCCAAAAATAAAGAAATCATATATCCCCCAATCAAGGGAATTTTGTAATGTTTATTATTTGGTTTCAGTACTCGAAGATTTTTGGTGGTTTGTACG
Organism: Malachius bipustulatus; assembly: GCA_910589415.1. Taxonomy (NCBI): domain Eukaryota; kingdom Metazoa; phylum Arthropoda; class Insecta; order Coleoptera; family Melyridae; genus Malachius; species Malachius bipustulatus. The sequence goes on along the minus strand of OU342631.1, from coordinate 29,930,552 downwards.
TACCAGCCCGAAACTTTGACCGTCAGGGCTGGTATAAATCTGCCGACCTCCTCAGGAAAGGGCCAAGCTGAGATGACCAGTTACGATGAAAACTTTGTAGGACGGCAAGGCAGGAATTTCAGAACCGGAAGACTTTTGCAAAAGCCACAAGCTTTGGGTAAGATAAATCTTTGGAATTTTCGTTATTTTTCCTACTCGATTTGAAAAATGCTAAAATTCATAAAAGCGGAAAAAATTGTTTAAAGTCTTCTGGTAACTTCTAGTTTAACTTTATTGAAAAGGATTGCTTTAAGTGGAATCGCTGGTATCTATGACACAAATTAGCCTTAATTATTATTATTTTTTTATTTTAATTAAGCGAGTATTAATTATGATTATTTTTCTGTAGTTATATCAGTTTTTATGCCTAGGCTTACAAACAAACTGAGACTTAGACCATAACTGCGGGTTTACAAAAAATAAGGAAGAGGTATACCAAGGTAGTTCATGTTTAGAACTGAAATATCAGATTTATGTAATTTCTTTCTAAACATTTGAATTTGAATGAAGGAGGTGTGGCGTGCAGGTACGTTAAGAAATAATTAAAATTCGCTTAAATTCAGAAGAAATTCATGAAGCGTCCATGCGGATGAGGTCTCGCTAAGCGTTCTGATATCGCAACCGACGCAAGTGCATTACTAAAAAGTGTTATTTAAGTCGAGATACGGTTAATTTTTCACAATCTACTTGTTTTGCAGTTTCTTGTACGGTAAACGGAAGCTATTCTATTAATCTTATTTGGAATTATAAGTGTAATCGCTGCCTTCTGATTTCTTCGCTTTCGTCTTTGACTTATTTTAGATCAAACAAATTATCTTAATTCAATCGAGTTCATAAAATTCCAGTTCAGGTATAATATCGCATGAGCCTTGGAATAATTAATTGTTGTGCTGTCTTATTTTTGTTACGTAAGCACTGATGCAAAATAACAGGACAAGAGTTTTTTACATGCAAGGAATAACTGGGGCAACTATTATGAAACGCACAACTAATGGTACTCCCGGCAGGTTTTTGTTAAAAAAAAACTATGAAAAAAATTGGTGGCTAATGTATTTTATAAGTGTACCTACATACATCTGAGTTAAGATCATAAAATGTTCATGTAGGTATATATTTCAATAAGTTTCGTTTATCGCCCCTGGAAGACAAAGAAATTTTAAATCGATCCTTTGAAAAAACTATCAAACTGATCTTAAAAAAAAAGAAAACTTCTTTATCGACTTTTTCAGAAAAAAAATTTCACCCCTACCTGACCTATGATGAGACTATACCAATTTCAGATTTATTTATAAATTTTCCTTCAAATGTGACCTTAAAATAACCAGAATTGGCAATCTACCATTTTTTTATAATTATGTACCTGCCTTAACCAAAACAAGCTTCCATTAAACAAAAACTTTTTTCCAGTAAAAGGTGAAGTCTCTTCGGACGAAAGCCGCGAGTACCAAGCAGCGACTTACCATGGGCGAATAGTCCCGGGAATAGTGATCGCCATGCTGACCTTAGCCGGAATCATAGGGCTCATAGCAGTCGCCCTGAGGATCGGTAATAAGAGGTTCCTGAGGGACGACCTGGACGCCATCTCCGTGCGCTCCGTCAGCAGTTGCAGTACCGTCAGCGATCTCAATGTGGAACATGGGGGAAAGTAATTACTGTAGAGTAAATTATTGGTGGTTGTATGAAGGGATTTCTAGATTGGAATTTTCACTCAGGGAGGAAGCGGCCGATTCAAGAAGGGAGTTGATCCATTCTGGACTTTTGACTCACTCTTAAACTTATAAAAGTACTTAAAAATCCTAAAGATGGGTTAATATAGAATGAGTTAGTCAATAACATTGCAATACAAGGTTTCAAGATTTTATGTTGGAAGTAGTCATATATTCACATGAATTTATGACAAATAAAGTCCATTAATTTAATCAAAATTAATTATTTATTATTTTTTTTAACTTATATCTCTAATACCGACCAACATACCCCGAATAGAACGACGTAAAGTGGCGCATTAGTAACCTGAAGAAAGTTCAACAGTTGCTGTATCATTAAATAATACAACTCCAGCTACTTTAATTAACGAGACGAAGGTTCATTAAAGACATTCAAGAAAGCCGAACAAAAAAATGAATATATTGAAGAAAACAGTCGATCACATTCATGGGGACACGAACCCCGGTCCTATTATTCACGCGGCAACGCCTCGACCACTAGGGCTATTGATACCTTGAAGCTTAAATTAAGTTATTATTAAGTTAATCGTACACGATTGGACGCAATCAGGACACCTTCTTGAATTAATATCTATCTTGGAGTGAAAATTTTATTTTATTTCTAATTCGCTGTGAAGCAGGATCCTAGAAAAATTCTATATTATAAACTTGCCTACGTTTCAGTAGGAATTTTCCTTTAAGAATGCTGTGTTAATTTGCTTAATTACACAATTAATTAATAGTTGTAATAATTAATACAGTCTTTTGCTTTTGGTTTTCCTCTTTTTTCAATTGCTTTTCCTTATTTGTCAAATGAGTTTCTTATTTTTCTATCTATTAATTATTATAGTCATTGATTTATCAATCAATTTCCTTTTATGTCAAATCAGTTTCACTATGTGTCAATTGCTTTTCCCATTTACGTATAGTGACATTATAATAAACATTGGAAAAGCATTTGATATAAAAGGAATCTCATTTGACAAAAGAGGAATCTCAATTGAAAAATCACGCACTGACGTTTGATAAATGGGAAAAGCATTTGACAAATCAGGAAAAGCAATTGACAAAAGAGGAAAACCAAAAGCAAAAGACTGTATTATATTAATTTTTATTTAGTATTTATTAATATTTTAAGTACACTTTCTCTGATTTTATGTTTGATTTTCTCTCATTGCATTATTCGCTAGATTTTATTTATACTGTCAATCAAACTACCACTTTTAAAATAAAATATTATTACCTATTATTTATACATTATAGCTGTAAGTTAATTAAGTAAAACAAATCAAATTTATAAAAAAATTGAATAAATATTTACAATAAATACAAATGAGATTTTATTCAGTTCAACATAATAATTTTCTTCTCAGTACTCAACTTGGGTTGGGGAAAAACGAAATCTTTCATCCCTTCATTGAGCTCCTCCAAAGCCAGTTGAGCTTGTAGTCTCATGACGTCATCAGAATCGTTGTTGTAAACGTGCTTGAGCGTCCTGTAGACCGGCAGGATTTCTTCCTTCATAACCGCGATCACATCCCGCCCAAGTCCCGTGAACAGCTGCCTCAAGACGGTAACGGCGGCTCTTCGGGCCTCCACAGATTTATCTGTGCTTATCACCGCGTGCACGCAAACCAGAATCTAGAAAGAATTATATTCAAATCTTCTTAAGAATTTTGAAACTTGCCATGGTGCCTGTCGCCCTGGGACTCCCCCATGACCATAACGACCCCCAAATTTTGAGCCCTCCATGACAACAATTTCGCGAGTCACCACAAACATTAAATTTTTGAAAATTGGAAATTTTACGAGCTCACTCAATTTTGCTCCGAGCCCCGCAACTAATATAAGGCGCAACCAAATAAGAAAAACTAGTAAAAAAAAAAGTATTTTCTTGCTCCCAGAATCGCTAATTTTGAGTATTTGATCAGACACTTCCAAAAATGTCTGAATTTTCTTAGCAGTTAATTATAGTATGGACTGGACAGTGGAATTTCCATGCACCAATGCATTTCAATGCAGCACTCAAATGCAGTATAAAATAGAAATGCAGCTTGAAATTGAAAAAGTATGGAAATTTCCATTCTACCTACCAACTAAAGCCTAGTTTCTGTTACAAGCGCTGCAATAGAATTTGGAACTAATGAATAAAGAAATAAATCATAATTATGCGTTCTGGCGCAAAAGCCCCATATGGTACGTATTTTTTTTTAACTTTCGGTTTACACTATGACAAAATAAAAAGTGCTAATTTCGTGCATTCCAAGCGCATGGCGTTTTGTCATAGAAATGCGCATTGTGAATATACAAATTCATATGCATTTTAATAATGCTGCAACCAGGCATGCCGCATCGAAATGCACGTGGAAATCCTGCTTCAGAAAATGTTCAGCTGCTGTAAAATTATCTGATCTTGAACTGTAAAACTGTCTGTCTAACCTTATAAAAAAATTTGTCGGTTGCGCTGATTCTGGGGTGCATTACCTTAACTACTAGTTAAAGGTTAGAGGACTCAAAAAAATTTTAACCAGAGCTCGAAACACCTAAATCCGGCATTATATCATAAAATTTGTTCGAAATCTCAAACAAAGAACATTTATTGCGATACTTAAATGTGTTGAATTTTCTGCTTTTATAATACATATGTATTGGGGATATTCAGAAACGGTAGGTTGGTTAATACAACAACATTGTAAAATACCGAATTGTAGCAATGAGTTGAAGTTACAATGTAGTTAGCAAACTCACCACATGACGTCATTGACATACCACACACGCAAAGCGCGAGAAGCTTGAGTTGCTATTAGAATCTTCTTGTATGATTACATCTACTACATAAGCTACATAATGACAGTTTGTCAATGTGACAGGCCATTAATAATAAAAAGAAGAACTCATGATTGATTCATTTGTTTGGTTTGAATTCATTTCCAAAAACTGATGAAAATTAAAACGAATTTACTTTCGAACCAAATATTTATCACGATCGAAAACCAACAAAATGATCCACGAAACCATGTTTCGCTTCCTAATCTCCGAGACGGGAGGCGAAGACTCGGAATGGGATAATTTCTTCGAACTGCAAGAATTCCTGCACCCGGGCGAAAGGGACCTGATTCAAATGATAATGGAAATCGCGTCCCAGTACCACACGATCGAATCTTTCAACAATAAAATCTTACACGGCACCCTGAAACCTTCCAGTTCTCAAACGATGGTCGAATCTTCAGAGCAACAGAAAGCATCGACCGGGACCGGACTCTACATCAGGGCTTTCTGCAGGGGCGTCCATAGCGTCTTGAGCGAGTACAGACAAGAAGTCGCCGATCTAGAGAAACTCTTCTTTGATAATCCCCAACTATCGCAAACGTTTATTTTGAGCTCGATCGAGAAGTACCGTTCGTTATTCAGCGTTCTCAAATCGATCATCCATTTAATGGAAGGTGATCACTTGAAAGGCTGCTTGTTGATCGAGAAGCTGCACAAATATCTAAATCACGGGACAAACGACACGACCACGGCAATTACCAGCATCATATGCTCTATCAACATGGTCTTCTATCGACACCTTTGCAACTGGATAATCTACGGAAACCTGGACCAGGACGACACAAACGGAGAATTCTTCATCTGCGACGGCGATTGCCTGGACGAAGACTTCCTCTACCCGGAGCAATTCTTTGATTCTAACCACGAAACCTCCTCCACTAATGAGTCCAGCAACATATTCAAAAAAACGACCAAAATCAAGCACCCTCCGGTGGTCCGGAAGTTCTACATTAAATGGCCGATGGTTCCCATGTTCATCAATAAAGACACCGCGGAGAGTATTTTGTTTATGGGCAGGATCGTCTGGATCCTCCGGAATGACCCTAAAACGATCGTCAACGGAAAGTTCAAGTTACAGCCCAAACGAGACGTGTGGAGCGGTAAAGACATCGAGTACTACAAGAAAGTCGAATCGTTGGAACAGAAACCGTTCAATATGGTACACTTTCAGATGGTAATGGAAGAATGTCGGATGGAACTGACTAAATATCTCTGGTCGGTGATGCTTGTCGAAGGAAACTTGATACAAAACCTGAACCTCATTCGCGACTATTACACTCTACGGAGAGGAGAATTGTTCCAGAATTTCATAACCAGCGTGGAGAAGTACTCCAAGCATACCTCGAAAGAATGCGATATAAATAACATGAACTTCATATTCATGGAAACTGTAAGGAAGATTTACGGAGAGAACGATAAGAGTTATATGCGATTCGAACTGAGAAATAGGACTGATATTAACGCGGATAATTTATGGTCGAATTTGCAGCTCAATTTCGAAATACAATGGCCCCTTCATATAATCTTCCATCCTAAAGCCATGAGACTCTACAATAAGCTCTTCAATTACTTGCTGCAACTGAAGAAAACGCAGATAAACCTGAACAAGCTCTGGTTTTTAAAAGTCGATCGACACGTATGGCCTCTGCGACAAAGACTGATATTCCTCGTCAATAATTTACAGTATTACTTTCAAGTCGATGTCATTGAAGCCCAATTTTCTCTACTCCTAAAAGCAGTCGAGAATACAAATGAGTTTGAAGATATCATCAAAATACACCACGAATTCGTCACCAATCTCTTAGCGAAGACATTTGTACTGACGCCCGATGACAGCCACACTTGTGAAAGCAAGCACACCCTTTACCAAGTACCGGCGGTTCAGTTCGACGTTCCTAGCAAAGTGTACAATGTCATCATCAATCTGTTGAACCTCTGCGACGAGTTCTGCCTCGTCGCTCGCACTTGGGAACCTGTACTGACAGAACCGAGCATGAAAGAACTGGAATCGTTCCAGAAAAGAACCGACCTGGTCATCGAATCGCTCATGTTTATCTTGTATCATTTACAGCAGAAGGCGAAAGGACAGCACATCTTACAACTGCTCCGTCAACTGGATTTCACTACTTATTTCATTAAGAACAAACCTGACTTTAATTTAACTTTTGATGTGGCTTCCCTATAATCGATTCCTTATTTATTATTATTTTTTATACTTTTGTATTGTTTGTTTTGTGATAATGATAATAATAATAAAATATTTACCTCTGTTAATGTTGATTCTATTTTATATCCGAGCACTCGACAGATTTCTCCTAAATTCGATAAACTGGAAGCACGTACGAGGTGATCGTCGTCTTTGGTTCCGTTTAGGAAAGTGTTCAGCAAAAGTGCTTTATATTTTGGAGCCATTTCACCTGGAATTGTTTGTTTTTGCAAATATTAACAGTACAAAAATTAATGTTTCATCAAGTAAAATTATCATGAAGATATTTCATCTTCGGATTATTTAAAATTGATTACAATAAAAGTATTTTAAAGGTTTAATTCTTATTGAAAGGTATAGTAGTATAAAATTGGGACTTTCACTTTCTTTGAAAAAATGAAGCTTTCATAAAAATTTGTAAGGCTTGAAGAAAATATTAGTCTGAGAGCATTATTTCCTCTAATTTCTTATGAAATTGATAAAAATTTAATAGGCTAGACATAATTATTATTATTATTAGGAAAAATAAGGGAAAAAGTTAAAGTCGTAATTTTTCACCCCTTAAATTCACCCTCAAAATTTTTGCACTTCTTTCAGTTTTTTACATATTTGAAAACTGTTTTATCGAGTGTTTTATACACGAAAAAACCCACTCGATACAAAATTAAAGTAGACAAAATTTCCTACAATTTTCCTACAAAGTCCTTCCTACAACCAACCGTTCCACCGGTAAAGCGCGCGGAAAAATAGTAAAAATTAAGCAAAAAATTCAAAAATGCAATTTATAACACTTCACATCCGATGCACACAGAGACAACATGTAAATTTCACTGTGGTTGATCGTTGATCAAAAAAAAACACATAAAATACATGAAAAGTGGAGAAATATGGAGCTAAATAATACATACTATAAAAAAAAGTGCAACTACAGAGTGAAGATATTAGATTCTTAATTAGATAATGACCATCAATCATTATCAGTATGTTATTATTAAAATGTGCCGCACTTTTTTTAGCTTCGAATTACAACAAAATTTTTTCGCCTCCCTATCTATGTCGTCAGGGGCCGTGGATTCCTCTGACCTCCTCACTCCGCCACTGGCTAAACTGAAACCCAAGTTCTTCCTCCAGGTCCAACTCATCACTTGCATTTTCATGCAGCAGCTGCAAAAATTAAGCAAACCAAAAATCTGGCATATTATTTTTAAAAAATATTTGAAAATTTTATTTCTTTTGAAAAAATAAAATAATGGTCTTGTCGGCTTCAATTTTTTTTTAATTTCAGATGTATAGCAAGAACTTATGTAGATCTACAAAAAAAAAATTCAGTAATAAAAAGCATATACCGTGTGTCCCCAGATAGGTGAAACGACTCTTATAAAAGACAGAAAATTTTCGACTTTAATTTTAATTTTTTGGAGTTCAGCCATGCTTGGTTAAATATTAATTTACAACAGAATTTTAGTTTTGAAAAATCAAGCATATGCCTTGGAAATTTCCAAAATACCGATTTTTCTGTGAAGTAAAGTGCCTTTTATGTAGAAAATACGACAAAATGTTATTTGAAAAAACTGTTCAGAATCAACATTTAGGTTTCTATACCAAATTTCAAAATCATAGGCCAGCTTTGATCTTTTACACAGTTAATTTTATGTTTATTTACCACTCACAGAATTTTATTTTTTATTCAAAGAACATTTTATTCAAAATTTTATTATGATGAATAGAAACATTTCAGAATTATTATTACCACATGTTACTGACTTAACACTAAAAAGTTATAAGTAAATAAAAGTTTGAAAATATCAGATTAAGCTCTAAAAAAAGCAGTAACCCACTGTGCAAAGAACTGTATCTGTAACGTTGCTGAAACAAAGACACGATACCTTGAAACGTTTCGTGATATCGTCTCTGCAACAATACAGAGACGTTTATGAAACGTTAAATGTTAAATAAAAGTTTCAGTTGAAAGTCTGTTCCATAAGTACTGTTCTAGAAACGTTACATTGGAAACATATCATGAGAAACCTTAGTGAAAAAAGTTTCTCGAAAATGGTTTAGCAGCAGACTATACCGCTACAAAATATATTATTAAAAAATATTAATTAAAATGAAATCAATAAAAAAATAAATGTGGTGTATCTAATTAATTACTGCACACACACATTCTAATAATAATTATAATTTTAGTTCCAGAGGAAATAAAATATAACCGCAGTCCCCATTAATATAACTTTATTATCCCAGTTGAAAATATACAGGGTGTATCTAAATAACACCGAAAATTAAGGGGTGATTCTGTGATGAAAATTAAGGGGGGTATTTGGTATAGAATTTTTCGAAAAAACTCTCCCCGGAAAAGTTACACTCCTCCGAAGAATTAAGAAAAAATGGTTTTTATTTTTTATTTTCCCTGTATATTAAGCTAAAGACACGAAAATTGGTAAATATTAATTGTCAATTAAACTACTTATTTTGAATTTTTTTCAACCCTGAAGTATGCTTAGAAGGGATATTGAAATAGTCAGATTTTTGGTTTCCTTGATATTTTTAATACTGAAAAATTTAATAATAAAATCAGATATATTATGCCAATGTAAACTGTAATAATTTAATGGAACATTATTCATTTTTGCTTCAATAGTGACTTCAAATCTAATAAATGCTTCAGTGTATTAATAAAAACAAAACATTTCACAAAAACGTTAAATTGTTTGTTTCAAAAGTATATGTATGGTCGATTTCCTTTGAATCGTCAAGAAATGTTTCATTGTTGCTTCAAAACTAACTTCTCTACTTGGCTTCGTTTAAAACCAGCTCTCAAGAAATGTTTCAGATATTATTCAGAAACGCTTAAAAAAACGTTTCATTTTTATTTCAAAAATAACTTCTATGTTAGGACTCCATGCATGCAAGTGGTTACAAAAGAAACGATACATTGCGGAGTAAAGTGCCTTTTATGTGGCAAATACGACAAAATGTTATTTAAAAGTTGTTCAAAATCAACATTTAGGTCCGTATACTAAATTTCAAATAGACATAGACCACCTTTGATCTTTTACATATTTTACTTTTATGTTTATTTCACAAATCAAAAAATTTCATTTGTAATAAAAACTGCCATGGAAAAAAACAAATTATATCCACAGCAATATCAATCTGTCAAAATTAACAGTCAACTCCTTTATGAAAGGTAAACTATTTTTTTAAATAATGTTAACATTAGAAGAAAAAGTTTATGTGATTCAATGTTAATGAACCGACGATAGATCAATAAAAAATGTGGTTCCCACTGTACACGGAACCTAAATGACACGTTGCAATTGTCACGGTTTTTGTTTCATCCGTAACATCCCAAGAGAATAGTCTCGGAATGGATAAGAAAGGAAATTTCCAAGGCATGCTTGATTTTTCAAAACTAAAATTCTGTTAGAAATTAGTCTTTAACCAAGCAGGGCTAAACCCCAAAAAATTAAAAATCAAATCGAAAATTTTTTATCTTTTATAAGAGTCGTTTCACCTATCCGGGGACACACGGTACATATTGCTGAAATAAGTACATACCTAATTTAGATTTTTCTTTTTTTTAAGAATATTATTTGAGCAAAATGTCTGCTAAATTTTGTTTCAAATTCCTAATAAGTATAAAATAGGACAACTTTTCTCGAATTTAACTGACGTATTCAAATGGTGAGAACCTAATTAATTGTTAACCAGCCTGTATACTCTCCTCCCCTACTGCTGTTCATGTATTTATCATTTTCTATAAAAACAAACATGGTCAGCAGGTAGACCATGGGTTGTCTCAGCAAAATCGGATGTGAAGCGTCATTAATCGTGTTTTTTACACTTTTTGGATATTTACCATTTTTCAGAGGACTCTAGCAGCGGAACGATTGGTTATGGTTATGGTTGTAGAAAATTTTGTCTACTTTAATTTTGTACTGAATGATCTTTTTGATCAAGAACATAATTTTCATGATAAGGCAAAATACTTCAAAAAAACAAGTCAAAATTTCTGTCAGCCAAGCTCAGGTTTCTGTCAGTGACCCAAAAAAAACATACAGGGTGAAAAATTACGATTATCCCTATTTGCTTTTTTGTAATATGCGCCTAGCCTATAAAGAATGTTTAATGTAACACAAAAAAAAATTTTCATTGATGCATGGAAAATACTTTCCAATTATCAACTTGAAAATTTAACAACTTACCTAAAATTTTACAAGTACGGACCAAAATTTCACCAAGTTTCAGTCTAGTCTCCTGCCCATCATCGTCGCTATTTTTCTTACTAAAATCGGAGAATTCTTCACAAAGAGTATTCAGAATTGTATCAGTAAAAATATCCGCCATTGCAGCCAAGCCTCCAATAGCGGTTAAATAAATATAAGAATCATCGCTTGATAAATTCTGTTGGAATATGTTCAGTATGTACTGTTTCTTCTCTAGAGCATTTTTATCTTTCTTCTCGATCAGTTTCCCTAAAGCGATCAAAGCGTGTCCTCGGACAGGTAAGAGGGGGTCGCAGATATCTTCTAACGCTTGATCGAGCTCCGATTTTTCAAGGGGGTCACACAATTTATCACTTCTGTCGTTCCGTAACACTTTTAATACTTCCAGCGTTAAATTCTTCATTTCTTCGTTAACGCTTTCGTTTGAAATTTGTAGCAGAATTGCAGTTAATTTTTTGTATCTTGATAAGTGGTTTTCTTTACTGTGATTCACCATTGATTGTAGAATCATGATTATAGTGAACGTTATTTGAAAATCTTCAGATTCAGGATTCTTAATTCGATGATGTTTCTTACTTTTGGTGAATTTTTTAAGAGCAACTTCAATATAGTTGATGATATCGTCCGGATTTTCGATTATAATTTTTTGGACGCTTTTATTCTCGGATAATTTCCAAAGGTTTCTATAAATAACAAGGGCGGGTTCGAAGGAGTTTAGGAGGTCTCGTTCGTCCCCTAATAACTCGAAATTTTTACTCATTTTAACATATTTATCTCTCGATAAGCAACTCAAATAGTAAGTAAATAATTTTGACAACATTTTTGAATCGTTCGCCATGATTTGATCTAATGTATTAGCTGCATCTTCAACTGGATACAGTATTTTATATTCTGATAGTTTTACAATTATTTTATCAGCATTAATGTTCAGATATAACTTCTCACTGATATCAACTCGAGTACCTATTTCTTGAAACAAAAAGGCATCAAAGAGCGTGACATAATCGACTTCGCTTTTAATGTATTCACGAATAAGCTCGCTAATATCATTATTTAAAGTAACGAGAGATGAACCATTGATAAGAGTTAAAATTCTAAATAATGGTATAACGATGGACGAAATTAACTGAACTGGTAAACAAGGAAAAGAACTGCCGGTGCTGGTGCCGGTGACAGTGTTCAAGATGAAGCAATAATTAAATAACCGAACCGTCTGGTTTAGATAGCCGGTTATATCTTCATTATCAGAAAAATCTGAAGATTTATCACACAATTTACTGAAGATATGAAACAATTTAGGGATGAAGAGTTGCTCACATAATCCCCTTTCAGTTTCATAGAGCAACCGTACACACATTGCAAACATTTGTTCATACACTTGCACCTCACTAGTACTGGTACTACTTGGTCTCGTTCGAATCAGATCTAAAATTTCAAACAGTTGTCGACAAATATTACTCTCAAAATCACCACCCCTTCTTAACGAGATAATAATCTTAGCTATGATCTGAACGCTCTCCTGGATTTTAGTAGAATCATTTTCAGTGCAATCCAGCAATGCTGAAGCAATCTGAACCACTCCTTTTTCTCCCCTAATTATATCACAAAGAATTACGCCGATCTTCCTCTGGAACCATCTGGGGGAATCCCGTTTCTGGTATAATTGTATATTTTCACGAATGAATATCTTCGGATGGAGCGTCTTCTTTAAATTTAACAGGACGTTGTAATACTTTGCCTCGTTACTTATTAGCGCTTCGTATGCTTCACGGCTCATTAATTTGTTTGTTGGATCAGGTTTTATTTTAGTGAAAGTCATGTGATAAACCGAGGAGACTATTTTAGATATGCAGCTGGATACAATTAGGTATTTTAGATCTGGGTTTTGCATTAAATCGATTAAAGAGAGAGTCGTGAGTCGTAATATGTTAAAACCGTTCAGTACATCTGTCACGGGGAGGTTTGCAATTTTTGTATGATAGGGATAGAATGGGGGTAAGTTTCTGGAAATGGTGATGGTAGAGAAGCGGTTTAAACTACGCGTGATTTTTTTGGAATCTTGCACGCTTATCAACGAATTTTCTTCTAATTTCTTTGATAACAATTTAAGGATGTGTAGATTAAGGCAAACGTATTTCCATTCTGGAGTTATATTGTCAGGTAAACATTGCTCTTCGATGTGGGAACTTACATCAGGGAGAATATTTTCTAAATCATATTCTACTTTTCTTGCGATTTCAGTTAATGTAGTTCCATTTCCTTGTACATTTTCGAAATTTTTGTATTCTGAAAGTTTCAATAACAAAATTTATCCTAAACCAATTATTATTAAAACCAGGAATTATATTTAAATAGAACTACTTACCCTGAGAATCAACAGGATTTAATTCAATTAGCTGTTCAACTAAAGATTCCATTTCTTAAAAAAAATACATTACTTTTCTTTAGTACTATTTTTATTTTTCCTTTTCTTTGATGAACTGAAACTGAATTTTTCAATTTTTCAGGTTTCAGAGATTTTAAATAAATAAGGTTAGGATACTCCAAATGTCAATTAATATCGATGACGATAATCGAATATCGATGACTATGTTTTTCTTTAGGGCATCGTGATTTGGTCTCGATTGGGTTCCGAATTTAGCTCATATGATTTTAACTCTTCTGAAAACAAAATGTTCGGAAATAGAAATGAATAACTTTTGATCTAAGAGGTAGACTCACATCAATCTCCCTTTATCAGTTTTGATATTTAAATGTCTATTGTCTTATTGCCTATCTTATACAAATTATACAATATATAATGGGACGTGTTTAGAGGGGGCGTGTCATTGTGTGTGAGCGCAAGCGCACCCCTGGCACATCTATTTTGATTATTATCTACCTATTTTTTTTTCCATTAAATTTTTTCGATAATTGCTATGGTTCTTTAATAATAAGGAATTAACTCTGGTCGTTTTTCCTTATTGAAATCATATAAAACTGTATCGTGTGATCCACAAAATTTTTCATCAACTATTACTTATTGCCTTGAATAAAATGAGGCATGTCTGCCAGATAAAACACAAACAATTGGTAGGTGTGTAAGTGAACTACTCCAATCAAAGATCTACAATAAATCATAGAACAATAAATAAAAATATGACTACTTGCATAATAAACTTATGAAATAATGAAGTTTGTTAGAGTAACGGTACTAACCTGGAACAGTAACGACATCTGCTGAGTACGTGTGGTGCTGAGTTTATTACTAATTTCAATTTGGCATTGGTTGTATTTCAAGAAGAATGAACAACGTGAGTCGTTGTAGGGTACCTGTATTACCGACACAGACGCTTACGAGCCTTAGTGTCGGTAATACAGGTACCCTAAGTCGTGTTATCTCAGAAACTCAGAATATTCTGTCTTACTGAGTGAGGATTAAATAACATTTCAATTTGACGTTTCCGTTCGAGTTTGACTTTTTGAATGATTCAATTATTATCATTTACCATTTTATATAATTTCACTTCCAAACCACAAACAATAACAGAATTAATGAAGAATGCTGGTCAAAAATAGAATAAATATTAAAAAAGTGGCAATTAAGGTAGGTTGTTTAGGTTACCAGTAATTTTAACAGGTTCTTAAATTATAGTTTATAAATTATGCTTTTCGCAATATCTTTAATATTTTTAGTGAAACTGACAGGAATTGAAATTTAAAATGACACATGGAGAAGACACATTAAAGACACATTATACTGAAGTTAGGTAATTTAAAATTATTTTATTAAAATGAGCTCAGACATGACTGCAATAACCATCTCTCTTTTCCAAGGCACTAGTTGATGAAAAATTTTGTGGATCACACGATAGCAGATAATTTTATTGCGAACGGATCATGGAGTGGTACAAAAATCAAAAGTTTGCAGATCTTAGGGTTGCGGCCATTTATTATGAAATGACTGTAATTAGACAGGATGTAAATCTGTTTTGGACAGCATAAGGGTATAGGAAAATCATATTCAAAATGCAACCTTGGTAGATATTGGTTTAATTGGCAAAATTGCTAGAGATAAATACTATTAAATTAATCATTTAAGATTCAAAAGCTGCTTCTGTTGCTGTAGTTACATTTTAAACCTGCTAAGCCATTTTTAAGAAAATCTGAAAAAAAAATTAATTTGTAACGTCGTATTTGTCACAACATTTATTTTGCAATTAATGTTTAAAATTTAACAATTTTTACCATTAGATATTATAGTCATGCACTTGAGTCAAACTACATAAAATTACTGCAAACTGCAACAAAAACAATGAACCTCGAAATAAACTATTATACTTATTTACGTTATTACTATGATATATATCGTGTGAGCAAATGAAAACATAATTTAGGTAGGCCCTGGAAAAAAATTTCATGTCTTAGATTGAATCCTACGATAAAATCACTGTCATTAATTTTAAAAATCTTATTTTTCTTATTTTGTAATTTTGAGTGGTCTGGGGTGCGTTCATGAATTATTACAGTTTACATCATACATGAAAAAATCTGGATGCGTTCATAAAATAACCAGTTCGCTTGATTGGATAAAAATCTAGCATCGTTCATAAATTGCCGATGACGACGCTTGAAGTGCACTCGCAGAGTTTTGAAGAAACACATGGGTTGATGAAACACATGAAACACAATTCTGTGCATAATATTAGAAAATTACAAAAATTAGTATTAAATTAAAAAAAAGTGTATATATATATATATATATATTTGTTTGAAATTACAAATTGCAGTCTTACGATTAACATGTTGTTTAGTTTATTAAATTACATATGATTGGTTTCGTCGATCATGGGGAAAAGAACCATCTGTAGGATATTCTGATGCGATGTTGACATCATGGTGAAGCATTTGCTTTGAGAGATATAGTCTAGGGAAAACCCCATTAAAAAACCTAGACACACCATCCTGTTGAGATTGGTTTGAAGTATTCCAATCATTTTGCAGCATCCGTCTGAGGTTATCTGGCTGTTAATGTAGATTTTGTTTACAAGAGCTTCAAATTCTGTAACCAGTCTATTGTTTCTGTGGAAATTTCATGAATTGCTTGACAACCTCCAGAAAATTTGGTTAAAGGACATTCATTGACAATGTGATTGATGGATTCTTCAGGATGTCCGCAAATACAGGAAGCGCTTGGTATTAAATTCCATTTATGTAACATTGAATTACATCTACCGTGTCCTGTTCTTAAGCGATTTACTTGTACCCAGACTTTCCTTTTTATTTCAAAACCGTTGACTACTGATGAGAAGGATCTTCGATTAAAGTGTTGTTGAATAAAGAAACATTTTTATTTCGCCAATCATTTCTCCATTCATCTTCAATTTTAAATGGTCGATCCAGGTATGTTTCTAGCCACACAGGTCTTCTTGATTTTAATCTCGTTGTTGGAAGATTATTCAGGTCCGATGTTATTGAAAAATCATCTGGAAATGTTCGGTATATTTATTCATGATTTTATGTGTTGCTTGTTGTCTTCGGAGATTAGATGGAGCAATATTTGACAAAACAGGTAACCAAGGGATCGGAGTTGAGCAAATTGTTCCAGTAATAATTCGTAATGTTTGATGGTTCAGTTGAATATCCACTTTTGATTGATGTACACTGTTGAGCCATACGGGTGCACAATATTCCGCTGTTGAATAAACAAGTGCAAGAGCTGATGTGCGAATTGTTTTTGCATTGGCTCCCCAAGTGTGAATCTGACAGTTACACATAATCTAAAACTTTTGAATTATTATTTCCTTTGCTTTCTCGTTCGAATTACGTTTATAAAATGGAACAATCTGACGATATTCCGGAAAATGCAAGGCATCACTCTGGTTGTTACACATACACATAAACGTCAGTTTCTGTTTATGAACGCATATTCCACCTTCAGGGCCGTATTTGTGTTTTTTAAACCGTACCACCTATCTGGACTTTTTTAGGTAAGGGTGTGACAAGGCAAGATTCCGTTGGCACAGCTATTTAGGAGAAGCACAGACATACCAACTTTATGGGAATAGTTTTTCGAAAAAAAAATTGAGTGAGCGACTGTCGTCCGGCAAAAATTTATAAACATTCTTTCCAGAAGAGAGTGGTGTGTGTTTATGTTAAACCCTCAGGTGCAAATACTTAATAAATGACTTTACTATAATTAATAAGTAGATAGATAATTCGATAAGTAATAAGGGCCTTAAACATAAAAATACCTACCATTTTACAAAGGGCAAACTGCAGACTAAGGAAAACTATTATTAGATATTAATCCTTTATTGCTTTGGCTTATTGAACATGACATTTTTACGGGGTTTGCAGTGTCAATAATCCAATAAACTTCACGGTAACTGGAATAACAATCTCCGAATAATTTATGTCCGCGTTATTCAAGAAATACAAAACTAATTTTAACAACCTGATGCACCTTATTTCAAAAAATTATGTCAAAATAATTATTATTTGACAATAAAATTGCAAAACAAGAAGAATGCAATGTCGGAATGAGTTTACGATTTTACAAACCAAAATTTTCATTTTACAGTTTTACAGATCCAATCTAAGACATGAAATTTTTTTCCAAGGCCTACCTAAATTATGTTTTCATTTGCTCACACGATAGATAAATAAACATGAATATCAGCGATCAGCTGTGACGTCAGTCAGGTCAGGTATCTACATAATATGTATCTACAGCAGTATATATGCGACTTGGCACACTCAGTAGTAATCGCGCAAGAAAAACGAAAGGCAAAAAGATTTTTTAGTTTGCAAGCATAAGCAAAAGCAATTCATGTATCGTATCACAGTAAGCACCAGCACTTTTCATAACACCTCACAAATGTTGACTTTCATTTTCGACTACATATTTTGAATTCTCCCATTAGCGCTTGGTTTGCAATCACCTTAATGACGTCATTCGCAGCACGGTTACGAGTTTTCACTTTTTCAGTCTCATGCTGACATACCTTGTGCAGTGTTTCTGTTTGTAGCTTGGTTATTTTTATTTATTATATTATACTTATTCATAATTATTACTACTACCTATAACTTTAGTAGGTATATATTTCATTGGCTTACAGAAGCATGACATCATAGACCGCGCAGTGACATATCAACAATATCAAACAGTATTATTTGCTTTTGCTGGCTAGAGAACCTGTATTTCCGACACTGACGCTTACTAGGGTAGCGCATTCTCATTCTCACAAAAAGTTGGGAATGTTATAGCGAATTCGAGTTACTGCACTTTTCTGCTCCGGGTGCGCACCGAGACGGACTCTCGTGTTCGATTTGTAGGACTCCGTTCCAGTGCTTTTCGTAATCGTATTCGAGTTAAAGTGAACTCTAGCGGTGCATATCGTAATTGTGTTCGAGTTACACTTGCTCTCTGGCAGTGCATAGGAAAATATATTCGAGTCGTATGGCGGAACTGTCCCGGAGCAAAATAAACTGCACCGTCAAATTTGACGGTGCAACGGTGCACTCCCGTAAATTTAGAGGCTAGAAATAGCGGGAAAATTAAATACTGATTCCTTACTGATTCCTAGTAATTCCTTAAACCAAAAATTTGTGGATAAGTACATTTTACGTATTGTATGAATTACAATTTATTACAATAATTAAAATGGATCACGCCTTGTAGTTCCACGACTCTGTTATAATAAGAATAACATCATAACAACAAACAACCGTGATAGATATAGAATAGGGATAGGTAGAAGGCTATATTGAAAATGCAGACTGGAGGGAAACTGGATTGCACACTGCACTGCACCGGTGCATGGCGCTCTGGCCTCTGGCTCTGGTTCTGGCCTGCCCTGACACAGTTCGGTTCCATACAGAGTCGAAATGCGAAAGTTCTGCTCCGGACTGGAGCAGAATTCTGGGCAGAACTGATTCAGAGACAGATCGATCTCGCTCCGAGCAAGTGCAGCCAACTCGAATTCGCTATTAAATTTCACTTCAAAAACGTCAGATTTTCGTCAGAA
This sequence comes from Malachius bipustulatus, assembly GCA_910589415.1. Taxonomy (NCBI): domain Eukaryota; kingdom Metazoa; phylum Arthropoda; class Insecta; order Coleoptera; family Melyridae; genus Malachius; species Malachius bipustulatus. The sequence goes on along the minus strand of OU342631.1, from coordinate 29,911,531 downwards.
ACTTCCCTTTTTTCCATTTGATGACTATGCCTGTGACCAAATGTGCCAAAAATATGACATCCAGCTGTTCAAACATAACCGTGTTAAGTAAACGTCAACGTGTGAATGCCCTACTCTACTAAACGTTAGTGTCGGTAATGCAGGTTCCCTATTGCTGGCGGCTGGCAGCTGGCATACCTATCTTCCTGTTTGCTTGCTTAGTGTTATGGCTAAATGCAAAAAACTGTGAAAATTTCAAAGACCAAAAATATAGTAAGGAAGACGAAGACGAAGAAGAATAAAGGAAAAGTTTTTTATTTTTATCAACTTCAAATTTTTTATTTTAGCATTGTAGAGTAGAATAAATTTTCTGGGGAGTGTGTATGACTTATATTAGAGAAAAATTAACATCATGAGTGCAAATGAACTAAATGAAATCAATAAGATTGATGACTCATTCCTGGACCCCATCCCCTCAAAGTTCCAGTGTGAAAGTGGAGAAATAATAAATGACTCAAACAGTAATCAATTTTCGGAATTGAACAATTATTTGGAGAATTCTGCTTCACCTGTTGCAGTAAAACAAGAACCTGGAGACCTTGGAGAAGATGTTCATCGAGTGAAAGTTGAACAGGTGGAATTAAAAGTGGAAACTGATATAGAAGAACATAAACCTGAATGGGAGCCTCTGATCAGAAGGAGTAGTAATGTTGGGATATTGAAGGATGAACTTAACTCTGTTGAGGAAAGTGAGTTACAATCATCTGAGAGTAAGAACGAAGGAGAGGCGAAGAAGTATAACTGTGCGCATTGTCCTTATAAAACGAACATGAGAATTCGTTACATCCGACATTATGATCGAAAACATAAACAATGTACTGACAATATTTATAAATGTGATCAGTGTCCATATGAATGTGGAACTAAATATGACCTTGCCAGACACTACAAACACAATATGCATTTAAAAGAAACTAAAGTTTACAATTGTCAGGAATGTGCATATGAAACGAAATACAAAAGTCATTTCACGGACCATTATAATTATAAACATTCAAAAGTTGCGAAAGTTTACAAATGTCAAGAATGTTCCTGTGAAACAAAAAGAAAGCGTGATTTAACTCGACATTATAAACATAAACATACAAAAGAAGGAGAAATGCACAAATGTCATGAATGTTCGTATGAAACTAGAGTTAAATCTAATTTGAATCGGCATTATAAATGTAAGCATTCAAAGGAAGCAGAGGTATACACATGTGAAGCATGTTCTTATGAAACGAGATGTAAAACCGCTTTGACCAGACATAAATATAAACATTTAGAAGAAACAAAATTGTACAAATGCCAGGAATGTTCTCACAAAACAATATACAAAAATAATTTGACCATACATTGCAAATTTAAACATACGAAAGAAGGAGAAATGTTCAAATGTCCGGAATGTTCATATGAAACAAGAAGGAAAGCTAATTTGACCCAGCATTATAAAAATAAACATGCAAAGGTAGCAAAAGTATACAAATATCATTCAAAAATGTCCTCTTGAAACAAAATGGAAACATGCCTTGACCCAACATCATAAAAATAACCAATTAAAAGAAGCTGAAGTTCACAATTGTCAAAAATTTCACTGACCATTATAATAATTGTTGCCGTAAGCAAGTATTCAAAGCAGCAAAGGTGTACAAATGTGACTCATGTTCTAAGAAAAGGAAATGTGATTTTATCAAGCATTATATGTAATATAATAATGAACATTCAAAGGAAGTTGAAGCATAGAAGTGTGAGGTTTGCTTTTATTAAACAAGACACAAAGGTAATTTGACCAAGCATAAACACGCAAAAAGTGGAAGTATACAAAAAATGTCCAAAATGTTCCTACCAAGCAAGACATAAATAGTTATTTACATTACAAGCTACGAAAGTTCACTTTTAGGTGTGAGGTGTATTTAAATACCCGAGGCGAAGCGTAGCGTAGCCGAGGGTATTTAAAAACTCCGAGCACCTGAAAGAGCTTTCGTAGCGTGTAATGTATTAAACTTTTCATTCTCCCCTTGCCATATTGAACCACGGATTAAGAAGAAATGAGTAAAATAATACGATTCAGTGATAACAATGGAATTATTATAAGGTGCCATGTTTTTAACATTACCATAGTAACGATAGTTTTAAATTATTAATTTATGACACTGTCAAGTCTAAAACTCTGTACCGCTATAATTTTAGAATTTTTGATCGTAGTTTAGTTCAAAATTAATTTCATTCAAGAAGCTGCAAATTCCAGTAAATCTTTCTGGAACATACAATAATAATTAATTGTATGTTCCAGAAAGATTTACTGGAATTTTTTATTGTAGTTTAACATTCAATTTTCCATCTAAATAAACGTTAATCAAACTGACATTTCTACTTTTTTGTCCAGGCCACGAAAGTTTTTCATAGCTAGCAACCACCTAGCAACCTATCACCTAGGATGTTTTACTTTCGCTTTCGGTTGTCTTATCAAGACAGAAAGTTACACTTTCGTAAAGGGGAGAATGAAAAGTAATTTGACTGAGCATTATAAAAGTAAACATTCAAAAGATGCAGAAGTGTACAAATGTCAAGAATGTTCATGGGAAACAAAAAGAAAACGTGATGTTACATTTCCTTACACATATGGAACAGAAACTGAAGTGTACAAATATCAGTAATGTTCATTTGAAACAAGAAATTGTTCTTTATAAATATAAAACATTAAAAAGAAGTAAAATAGTACAAAAATGTTCTCATGAATACGAAATTAAACATATCTGACATAGGCCCGTATTCATCAATAAAAATCTAACCCTTGGGGTTATATTTTGGTACATAGGGTTTGAGCATTTGACCAATCAGGCTGCCATAAAATTCAAAATATAACCCCCGAGTTATATTTTGAAGTTTGATGAATACTGACATTAGTGACATTATAAAAATAAACATTAAAGGAAACTGGAGGGTACAAATGTCAATAATGTTTGTATGAAACAAACCGAAAAAAGATATTACTCAACATCATAAAATTTAAAAGTTCACAAATGTGAGGTACCTGTTTGTTTTTAAACAAAAAAACACTCATTTGTAAAATAATTCATTTCAAAATAAGCTGAAATGTATAAAATTGAAAATAAAATTTTTAAAAGTTTTGTTTTTAATTTATTGGATAATTTCCTCATTTTTTCAATACCAAATTACTAAAAAATTTATGGTGACCATAAGGAAAACAAATGTTTACTCTTAAAACTCTCTGGGATCTAGTTGACTTTGAAAATCAACCGTAAAATAAATTTCAATTGTTCAGTTGTTCGCTGCATATTTCAACAACACCTGAAGTTTTCCTAAATTTTGTTTCAGATTCTCATTGAGCATAAAACTGAAACTATTCTCTAATTTATCTGGAGCTCGTATTAATTTTTACTTTATATCAATTTACAGCTTATTTACTCATTTCGAGATTCGCCCTTATTTTGTCTTATCTGACTGGACTTATACAAATGCATGTCAACTTGGCTCGTTCGTAAAACTAAAAATTACCGGTTCTTGTCGTTGAGAAAAAAGTTGGGAATGTCAAATTTAACTTCATAAACGTCAGATTTTCCATGAACGTACAACTGTCTAAAAATTCACATAATTTGTTATTAAAGTCCGCATATTTAAAAAAAACTATCAATATATACTTACCTGTTACTGGGATTTTCTGGATTTCTGGACAAAAAATGCACCCAGCCCCATCAGCGGACAGTTATGATTGCAGAAAATATACACGGAGCTCAGAATTTCCGTATTCCTCGAAGTTGGATGATGAATCTTATTTTTAAGGATCAGTATGGGTACTAAGACACACTGCCATTTGTGTGTCTACCAAGACGCTTTTTCTCAGTTACCACGTTAGATATTATAGAGTTAAAAATTATACCCAATACTAAATTCTCCAGCTTCGTAGTTCCTATAAACCTATATGTTTTTAATACCCACTGAAAGAGGATTCTCGATTTCTATTCGTGTTATTATTTTGTTTCATTTTTTAGCTTCGCTTTTTTCCACTTGATACCTACGCCTGTGACCAAATGTCTCAAAAATATGACATCCAGCTGTTGAGCTGTTCAAACATAACCATGTTAAGTAAACGTCAACGAGTGAATGCGCTACCCTATATAGTAAGCGTAAGTATCGGTAATGCAGGTTCCTATGTAATGCGCCTGCGGGGTATATCAAAGTTATCGGCGCTCTAGCAATGTTGTTTGAATAATTGACTTATCTCTATGTCAAATCAAAATGCGAAGTAATTTTATTTAACCTAACCTCACAGTATATTACTTGTCAAATTACCGGGAAGGGAAAAGCAGATTTTTGAGAGTTGATGTTGATATCTAATACCTAGTTTTTCTACTTATTTTCGTAATTTCTGTTAAGCTATTACTTTTGTAATTTTTTACAAACAAATAAATTAGTGTTTGTGAAAACCGCAAAACTTTTCGTAGTCTTTTTGAACGAATTTCAACCCGATTTTCAACACAATATAAAAAATGCTCATCAAAGTGAAGGTAAGCTAGGAAACATCAAATTATTTATTTCCCCATCTAAAAGAAAATAGAATAATAATTATGTTTCAACTTTGCAGACCTTAACGGGCAAAGAAATCGAAATCGATATTGAACCAACCGACAAAGTGGAAAGGATCAAGGAACGAGTGGAGGAAAAAGAAGGGATACCTCCCCAGCAACAGAGGCTAATTTTTTCTGGGAAACAGATGTAAGAAGGTCTTCTTTTTATAGAATTGTCATGTTTTCTGCTGTTGTCGCAAATTTTTATAAAATGTTCAAAAATTTACATTTTGATCAAAGCTTCACTGGAACTTGCAACAATCTTTGATCGGTCGAGCTTCTGCTGTAGTATCTGTAGCAACAATCTTATATGAATAGCATCACTGAAAAGGGGATGGAAGGTTCATTTATTGTTCAGTTACATCTGATATAGCGTAGAGCTGGAGTTTTAATTTTTCCTTAGAGAATAATTTTTTATACATTTTTTTACCAGTACCTCAGGGTTGCCAGGTTCAACGAATATTAATCAACAATTCCTCTTGTGAACAAATTTTGACAAATGCTGCACACGTAATTGACTGAAATATGCAGCAAATAACATTATACTAGTATGTTTTAGCGGGGGTCTTACAGCCTGTGCCGCATCCCACATCGCGATTCCCTCGGCGATTCCCATTTATCCCAATCCTTCCAGTCATCATCCTTACGAGCTCGATCTCATACATTTTTCAATTCCTTTTCCACTGTGTTGCCAGTCTTCCTCTTCTACTTTTTTTTTGTGGTGTGTGTGTAGGTACATCAAGGCTCTCTTTGGTTATCTTGTCTCATCCGTCCTCATTACGTGACCATAGCATATAAGCTGTCTGGATTCTACTTTTGTGAATATAGACAAAGTTTTTCTTCTTATATCTTCACTTACTAATGTGCTGCATCCTAGAAATATTACATGATCTCCTTAAGAAGTCCATCTCTACAGTTTTTATTATCTTTTTCTCTTTTTCATTCATAAGTTAAAATAGGTTCTACAATAGTTGTGTAGATTGTCATTTTAGTTTGGGGTTTCATCTTGTTTGACCAGAGTAATGAGTTTAGTAAATGAATTACTCTCCTTCCTTGTTGTGCTCTATTTTTGGTATACTTCTTGTTGTTCCGTCCTCTGAAATAATACTTTCCAGGTTTTATTAAATCTATGTATTTTCAAGACTAGGTCTTCTTCTTGTGTATCTCTTCTCTCTTATCTTCAAATATTTTGTTTTCTTGATGTTTATATTTAGACCCCATTTCTCATTGTCAAGCATTGTTCATCCATTTGTATCCCCATTCCTGATGTTTTCCTTGTTTTGTTATTGATGGCTTTTGAATATATATTTTGAATAAGGTATTGTGCTTGTCACACTTATACCCCTATAATTTTTGCATGCCGTTTTATCGCCCCATTCTTAAATGGAGCTAATATGTGCGATATTCCAGTCTTTTAGGATCTTATCACCGTTTAACTAGCATCTATTAAATAGGTGTGCCGTGGTTTCTAACAAGGTATCCGGTCCATACTTGATTAACTCAATGAGATGTTTCCAAGTCCTGCAAACTTACTGTTTTTTGATTTCTTCAGAGCTTTCTTTATTTCTTCTACCATTATCACTTCTTGGTTTTCAAATTCCTCTCTATTTTCGGTTAGCAGTGTTTTTTTAATTATAGTGGTAGTGGTCCACTCACTCTCTCTCACATTTATCATGTTCAGTGTACTATTGCGTTTTCCTTCTTTTCTTATATCTCTTATAGTTCTCCAGGCTTCGGCCACTCTTGTTCTTCCCATGTATCTGTCCACCTCTTCACACTTCCGTTCCCACATTTCGTTCTTGCTATTTCTTACTTCTTTTTTACCCTTTCTACTCCATCTGGCGTATGTACGTCTATCATTTCCTCTACTTTAGGTGTTATAAGCTTTTCTTTTTCTTTTCAACTAGGAACTAGGTCATCTATCTTTTCTGAATACCACCCTGGATCTTCCTTATTCTGCTTCATGAATGCATTCTATTATACTACTAACTTAGATACTTTTTAAATGCCAAAAATGTACTTAAAAGAAGAGTTTAAGGTATACACCCCCCCTCCGCAACTCGTGCCACAGACTCAGCTGATTCTTTTAGTAAGCGATTCAGTTGGCAAAAATTAATATCTTGGCTGTTCCGAGATTGTTTCTGAAATTTGGCTCTGGCATTAAAAAAAAAACAATTTTTTCTTGGCCTTCAGTTTTCCATTCTAAAGTAAAAAAGCATATCTCAATGTATAATGTAACAATATAATTTCGAATCCAAATAATTATTTTATTATTTTTATTCTATCCTAGTTCCAATAACAGTGAACAGTCTTACCTAATTGTTGCAGTTTATGCTCAAGTCAAATTAGCTGTGCCGAAAATCTAATGCAACTAAAAACTTGAAATTGAAATGTCTAATAGGAATAGTTCCATAAAATATTAATATTTTTTTCTTAATAGTAATTATTTTAATTAAAAAATATTGTAAGGGTAACAATTTGTATTTTTCAGGAATGATGAGAAAACGGCGCAAGATTACAAGGTACAAGGTGGATCGGTGTTGCATTTGGTTCTCGCCCTAAGAGGTGGGATGTAATTTATTTTATTTTTATGTCACTTAATTAGGATGCTGTTTATAAAATATTAAGTTAAATAAATTTTTTAAGCCTTTCTTGGCCGTGATGTAAAATCCCCTCAGACAGAAGTGATGAAAAAAAGTGATTTTGAAACTACATAATACATTTATTTATTTAATATAACAATAATTTGTAGCATATATCAGTACACAAAGTCAAAAACCTTTTATAAAAAATATTACATATGGAAATAGCTAGGTTTCAATAAATGAACATAATTTTGTTTTTGGAAGACAAAAACATCCAACAAACCTCGTACCAAAATTATCTTAGGAGTAAGATTACTTCACGCACGCTTGGAGCATCGACCGCTTCTTCGTGTGATTTTTTAGCAATCTTACAAGTTTAGGTGCTAGGAAATAATACACTAAAACATCGACTATTTAATAATACTGAATACGGTTCTTTTATAAGATTATTGTACGTTTCATTTGAATATATAAGATGGAATGTATACATCAAATATATGCGTTAATCATCAGGTAACTAACAAAAACTGGAACAGTTAAATTAAAATTAAACAAACAAAAAACTTCAGCGACAGCTTAATAGGTAAACAAGCATACATTTCATTAAATTCAACAATAAATTTGAGCAAACAATTTAAATAATTTGATTTTAAACATTTATTACATCTAATATTAGCGTAGTAGAAACATTCAACTGTTAAAATTTTATATCATCTCACATCGTTCATCGTCCTAAAACAAGTAGGTATTACCTAAGAGATTCTCTAAGAGATATTTATAAATAACGTTTTAACTATTCATCAATAATTTCAAGTGCTTATTAGAAAAGAAGTATTAGAGCATCTTTTGACATTATCATCATAAAAGTACGAATGTATTACCAATAATACCAAACAATCACCTTGAGACATATGACTTAATCTCCTGAAGAAGCAGATCTAAATTCATAAACAGAACACAAATTCAGGAAGCTGCAGAACTATTATTAGTATTCATATCTTATCTTACTAAGTTAAGACTTGGATTAAGTTACTCTTTTAAAGTGCGCAATAAAAAGTAAGTTATTTGAATAAATAATATTGAGTCTAAGCCAAGAACAAATTAAGTCTCTAATTGATAAAATGAAGACTTATGAGTTGAAATTTTTCAGTCTCTTTATTTTCCTTAGCCATAATTAGATTTAATCATGAGTGGTAATTTTTTGTCTTTAGAATTCCACCATTGACCGTTAGATTTGTCGAGACAATCAGTTGATTGAAGACATCAATTTTTTTTTATTTGATTGGTCGATAGTTTTGAAATACTGTCGTTCTACTGGTTTATTATAAGATGAGTGGTAATGATAAACATGCCCATACTTTCGACAAGGAAACTAATAATGTCAAAGTGCGTTTAAGCAGTTAGAAGAATCAAACGCCGAAATTTATACATGACAGTTGACAGTGTAGTGTAGTTTTTAAAATGATTAGATAAAATTTACAAAATCGTTAACACACCACATCTTAGATGATGATATAATTTAACAGACATTAAATTAATTTTATTTGGACTTAATAAACACCCTGTATTATACTAATTGTTTCGTATGTAATTGAAATTAAATCGAGATTTTTCAGTTGCAAGTGAAAAACATTCAATTGAAGAACATAACCCTTCTCTAATAATGAATCTGAAAGCCTTAAACATTTATGTTTGATAGTAAATATCATATACGAACATCCTTTGGCAAATATATCACTATAGATTACATAAAACAGTCAAATATAATCAAGAGACGGATTTGATCACAATTAGCTAAGTACATTTAAAAATTAGTGTCGCCTCGAGTGAGAATTACTTTTCTTTTTCTTTGTCAACTCTTTCATTTCTTTGATTGGGTTGAGTTTTAAGTTTCGAGGATTTGAATCAAGGCTTAGACTAGTTGAGCCTAAATATGAGAAATAAGCGAGAAAAATCTCTTTAAAAATAAAAAAGAAGAATCCATTCCGCAAAGGATTTTCCTCTGTAACAGTGGGGGCCAGTTGCACAAACGTTAATTAAAGATTTGTCAGATAATTACTGATTTTAAGTTGCCATTTTTGAAAATATGATGAATATTTGGAATGATCTTTAATTTTTTATCAGTAATTAACTCTTCTAAAGGGGAGTAGAGCTTATTTCCAGCAATATCAGACCAACATTTTGATAATACAGGGCGTTTTAAAATCAGTAATTATCTGGCAGATCTGTAATTAACGTTTGTGCAACCGGACCTGGGTATTATAAAGGCCCATTAAGTTAACGGACAGATTTCTGTGCCTGTTTTTGAAGCTAATATCGATGTCAAATTACTTTTATTGACATTTTTGATTTGTAAACCATTTCGTGGGGAGAACCATTAAATTGCTATATTTTCCACCCAGAGTCCATACTTTTTCTTGACACGACCCCAGAAATCTGCCCGTTAACCTATTGAACCTTAACAGCCAATATTATAAAGGCTCATTAGGCTAACGGGCAGATTTCTGTGCTCGTTTTTGAAGCTCATATCGACGTCAAATGACTTTTATTGATATTTTTGTAATGACTTTCATGTCAAGAATAGATAAAATTAAAAAATTCCTCTTAGACTCGATACCTTCTTCAGAAATGGCCACAGAAATCTGCCCGTTAACTTAATGAGTCTTTATAATAACCGGTGTTATAATACTATCGATTATAGCGATTATATACAAATCGCCTAATCATAATGAAAATGGTGGATTCGTTGTTGTTAGTATTTTACCTCGGGAGAAAATGTGCGCCGTCAATTATTGTAGAAATGAAAAGATTCCGCAGGCCTGAAATGAATCTGTTTGCCCACCGCGGAATGACGCAATCGCGGCAGGTACAGGGCTGCAAAAGCAATGATTCAACCTGCCATTTCCGATATTTCAAGGTGACGCGCTAATTGTAATAATTTTGTTGTCTTACAAAAGTAAGACAGCAAGTAATACTCGAGACGACCTCAATTCTTAAACCATACTCTACCCGTCGGCTAAGCTGGGCGTCACCCATCCATACTTATCATGCGTCTTCACCAACGACCTGAAACTCTCCTCAGCTGTCCTCTTACTGAACATCTTCTGACCCTTATTCTTTCTCTGCACTCGCCCCTGTCCCTTGACTACGCTCGCTGCGAATTGCATCACCACAGCCTCCACGGTGTATCCGCTGGCCCAGCCGCGCGGAGTCAGCAGCTCCATGCAGATGGCGCCCCCTTCCATCACGAAGCCTTTCTCTATCCGGGGGCTGATCACCCGCATGAAGGGCGGGCTGAAGGGGAAGTTCTCGGGAAATGTCAGATGCAGCAGGATGTGGGGGATGGAGAACTCGCGTAGGTCTTTCCCTAGGTCGCTCTCGGGGTCCAGTTTGTGAAGTTTTATGTGCCATTCGTAGAGGTTGTCGTCGACTAGTTCTACTGTGAAGACCGGGTCCGGTTTGTTGTTCTGGTGGTGTTGAAGGTCACGGAGTTCTTTCATCAGGCGACGCGTTCGGACCTGTTTGGTCTGTAAGTCGTCTGCTTTTTTTCCTGAAAGTATTTTTTAAATATTCAATAAAATCAATTTGAAGCAAGTTAGCGTGTAACTGGAAAATTTCCTCTATTCTAGACTCAGTTTTAGGGAATAAATGAATTCTAAAACTAGGTATAGACAATATCATATGTATTGTATAGACATATCAACCAAAAAACTTCTCAAGGGACTCTAAAGAAACTATAAAGGTGACGATATCGCACCTAGAGGTACTCACCTTTTCCATACGCCGACGGCCCCGGTATCGAGGCAGCTGGTGAGACTGTATCCCTGCAACCCCTCAAGAGTCTCCTGGCGGGACTACCGCTTCCTGCAGGATTGGGAGGCTCCGGAGGCTCTCCCTCTTTGCGTCCGTGACGAAATAGACGCCTGAACATTGCTGCCATGCGTTCTCGGGGCCGCCCGCTCATTCTGACGGGGGCGCGTCAAGCCACGGAAAAGGAGCCTGAAATAAAGAGAATATACTGCTATTATATGACCAAAAAGAGGCGCTATTTAATTTTTAACAGCCCACGAGGGCCGAATATCTTAAGATGGCCTTGTTTGTTGGTCTAAAAAGTAAACAATTGAATATTTTGTATGATTCAAGCAAGGATGTAGAGAGTGAGAAAGAGAGAGAAGTCGTTTGCTGAAAGGGAACGTGTCGTAGAAGTGAAAAAGTAAAAATTGAACAATGAAAATCTTTTTATTTTTTTGACTACGTTTCAATTGAGCGTTTAATCTGTTTACCAATACAGATTGGGTACTGTACCTATGTATACATATAGCGTTACGGAAATTATGATTCTAGGAGTATTCTGAAACGCGCTGTACAGTCATTTTATATTAAAAGTATTAAAAAGTAAAGTGATTGGTTGGTTGCAACTCACTTAACATGAATCTCCTTGGCAAGCAATAAAAGAGAGTCAGCCAGATTGAAAGGCACAGGCAGCTGTTTCGGCGTCTTTGTGGCCTCATCAGCGTGTCATATCAGACTGGCGGAACATTTTGGAGTCCGAGGAAGCAAGTTTGGTACATATTCTGTCAGCTTGTGCTGTGCATTTCCCCATTTTTTTTTTACTATATTTTTTTAATGTAGGATGCACATCTCAAAGTGTGTGTAAGGTATTTGAGGAATCTTTCACGTGTAAAAAAAATGCCACGAAAATCCCTCTGATTCGTTTTAAATGGTTCATCCTGGATACCTACAGTGTGGAAAAGCATAAATTCAATTAAAGTAAAATATGAGCGATTTATGAGCCAAATCTAAAAAGCCGTTGATTTTTGTTTTTAATTGTTACTTTTTTCGCAACCCACTTCCTTCAAACTTCAACCCCCTTTGATTTGTAACTATCCCTCTGAAGCGTTCAAGTGTGTAAAGGGGTTGTGTGACATATAGTGCCAGATTCAAATTTTCAATTTGTCTAAAAAATGACGGAAAAACGACGTTAGATCGACGTTATAAATATCACGTATAAATCACGTCAGAAATGATGATAATAATCACCTGATTTTTTGGTAAGATGACATCGAGGATCAAAAATGACTAGAAATGACGTTAATATAACGTGACTGCTGCCTGGAATACCATTTAAAAGGTTATTAAAGTCTCTATTCAGCAAAGATGAAGTTTTTGGATTTAATCATCTTTTTTTTCCCAAAATTTTATGGAAAAATATAAATTTTATTAATCATTTAATGTAACCTCATTGTGCTTCATTGAAATTTTTATTTTGCCTTAAAATTTTCCCAAGTTAGAGAAAACGATCTACATCAGAATCGTTGGATTTTGGAGTTAGAAAAGAGTTCTAAAAAACGCTGGAATACCGCGTAGGTACGACGGATTAACGCAGAGCGGTACTAGCGTCATTCTGTATTAGGTGCTGATTTTTTTCTGTTAAAAATTTCTACCGAAAAAAATTGGTCTTCCCAAAAAGGAAGAGCTTATTGGCAGAACACGTAAGCTCGTTCCAGGCGGAAGTCAATCGGGCAACTATAGCGAATTTTCGGTGCGAAAAAAATTCAAATGGTTTGTTCTTTGCCGGTAGTGCATGTTAGGGGGTTCAACTAATGTTTTTAAGAGGGGTATTTTGATTTTTTTAAGGGCCCGTTGGGAGGGGGTGGGGTGCGAGAATTTGGAGGGGATGGAGAGCGAAAGTTCAAAATTTCTTAAAACCCCGATAACTCGACTCCGAAGAGGCGTACGCAAAAACTCAAACGGCGTATTGTTCGTCTTTTTGCCCGGAAAACAATGAACCCTTTCCGAAACAACGTTCGCGAAAAATGCGGCTGGCACGCGAAACAAAAAAGCGTATTTTTTTCAAAATGATTTTTGGCATGAAGAGAAGGGGTGAGAGACACAATAAAACAATAAAAACGTTCCTGAGCGGACGCGTTATTCAGCCGACGCGGCAGTGAACGGGAAGGGGGAACAATTTTTGAATGCTCGATCGCTTCCTCGTATCTCGGTCAATTTTTAACCGATTTAGAAAATTCTATCTTCCTGTTAACTTCTGAACTTCGATGAAAGAGGAAAATGACAAGATGCTTCTCCCACACCCCTTCCCGTCATGCAAAAAAAAATTTTTGAAAAAAATTCAGAATATTGTTTCGCCCTCCAGCGGCGGATTTTTCGCGAAAATTGCTTTAGAAAAGGTTCATTGTATTCCGAGCAAAAAAACGAACAAAACGCCTTTGGTTTTTTGCGCTACACCTCTTCGGAGTCGAGTTATTGGGGTTTTAAGAAATTTTGAACTTTCGCTCTCCCTCCTCTCCAAATTGTCCCACCACCCGCTTCCAACGTGCCCTTAAAAAACTTCAAAATATCCTTCTAAAAAACATTAGCTGAACCCCCTACATGCATTTGAAAATGCATGTAGGGGGTTGAACAAACCCCAAGAACAAACCATTTGGAATTTTTTTTCGCACCAAAAATTCGCTATATTTCGCGAACAAGTTGCCCGATCTCATCCTGGAACGAGCTTACGTGTTCTGTCGAGCTCTTCCTTTTTGGGAAAAATAATTTTTTCGGTAGAATCCTAACTGACGGAGCAATCCACAAAAAAACGATATCCCGTACTTTACAATGCCCCCTACCCGCCCGCCCCAATGATAATCCTTGGAAAGGGTTCTTTTTAGTGACATTATTCTGTTGATTATTCTAGCCTCATTGTTTTAGGAGCAATAAGAGACCGAAGCGCGCGTAACTGACAACTCTGTATAACGATTATGTAGCAAAAAGTGGTGCGCAAAAGTCAAATTACTCCGTTTCAAACAGTCGACCAAAGTTTACAAACTAGTCATCAAATACAGAGGGTAATCAGTTAAGGGTACGTAGCGGCCATATCTCGGGAACTATTGATCCTAGAGCCTCAAATAAAAAATTTACCCGACCCCGACATAAGTGCTCACGAGGAATTTGTGGAAAATATTTTCAAGATGGCCGCACTTCCGGAAAAACCGGAAGTTGACACATTATACTTCGTTATTTTCAAATTGTCTGAGAAAAATGAATACAGGTGGTTTATTAACAGTTGGCGTTAAAAATGAATAGTTTATGAGTTATACCTACCTGTTGAACAAGTGGAAATCGCAATTTTTCATTTTCAAGATATAGTATAACATCCGAAACGTATAGGATATCATGTGAACACAGTAGGATGTTAATAACTACTGTTATATAAGTATAATAACTACTGTTAATAAACCACCTGTATTCATTTTTCTCAGACAATTTGAAAATAACGAAGTAGGTATAATGTGTCAACTTCCGGTATTTCCGGAAGTGCGGCCATCTTGAAAATATTTTCATTGAATTTCTCGTAGTCACTTTATGTGTGTAAATTTTATTATTTGAGGTTCTAGGACCAATAGTTCCCGAGATTATATGGCGGCTCCGTACCCTCAACTGATGATCAGCCTGTATACCTACCTATAAGTATATTAAAATAAAAAGTCAATAAAATATTTAAATAAACATTACATTACGTATCAATAAGGGAGGAATGAAGACTATTTCAACCTATCTTATACAAATTGGAATAGTCTTCATCCGCCCTTTATACACACAGTAGTTTTTAGCGCGTAGAACTTGCAAACTCTCAACAGGCGTCAATCGTAGAAGTTATTAAACTATTGCGGCCAGGGGGAAGCGGAGCTGAAATGCACGACCGGAAGCGGGCTGGAATCAATCTGTTCTCTCGCCACCGAAATGCGCAGTAGCGCCAGTAAGTCAGCGTTAAAAAAATTCAAAATGCGGCCCTGGTGTAAAAAATTCAACGTCTATACTTTTACAAAAAAAAAAAAAACGAAATCGCGCTGAATGGATCTCGAAGGAGTTTTTTACGCGTATAATTTGAGCCATTGTATAACAAAATCAGGATATTAATAAATTTATACCTTTACTCCTCTATACAGAGTGATATAAGTATAAGCTTTTTCAATAAATCCTAATTAAGTATCTTATTACAATAATACTTAATTGATCTGTGGTAAACATATAAAGTTTCTCATTACGGACATTGACTGCGTTTAAATTAACAAAATAAACTCATTGAGAGAAATTATAAATAAATAATATGTAACAGATATCAGCAATAAAATAAGAAAACAATAACAATCTCGTATACCAGATTGTGCTCCGATCATGGCCGTAAATCTCAACTTTTACATGATCGGGTGGGTTATTTTTCGCAGCCTACGAGGGTGTAATAAGGTAGGTGGGTGTATCGAATTAATATTTGATCACTTACCTGGAACTTGGAAAGACATGTCGATTTTCATTGATAACTTCGTGCGTAGGACAATAAGAATCGATCTGAGGTCGAGAAGCTGCCGTTATCTGGTACTTTCCGACACGTCCCTGGCGCAAGACGCACTGAATTCGATTCGATCGATTTTAGACACCCTCCGACAACGTCGGCGTCTCTCACTGTTGCCGTTTCCCTTATTATTTCCCAACAACCCAGAGATTCATCTAGTATCCGTATCGTACTTATCTCTGTCTGGGACGATAATTATTATAACTACTTATCATAATCATTTTATTACGTAACTAAATTTAATTTACATGCGTAGTTAATTAATTAATTACGTTTTATAATAATACTCCTCTGGTGTCCGATATGAATATTATTGTTTTTAATAAACTTAGAGATAATTTCAGTCTGACAACGCTGCAGGGAAACTAACAAGTAGGCTTTGACGACATCAGAATGATTAGATAACGGCAGTTTAAATATAATGCCTCTCCTTTAGTGGATAATTGCTGCCAGCTTTGAATAATTGTCAATTTAATTTAAATGTTTACTACTCTCATTTTGAATCAAATTCGGTGCTTGAGGACCCTTTGTTTGAATTATCAGTATCATGCTTAGAGCGACAATAGGTGGCAGCATCGTTTTAATTAAATTCAGCATCTCTTATTAAAAAATCTCTTTGTTTGTATCGTTTGTCCGCCATTAACAGGCCAGCACTTGATTTTTGTATTAAAGTTTAATTTTAGTATTCCTTCCAAATAATAGTTAGGACTCTACGGAGTGTTTCTCCAAATCTACGAAGTGTTTCAAAACATATAATGTGTCGTAAAATAAAAGGTCTAAGAAAAAAAGTTCCCACTAAGCATAATGGAATGGATCGGCAAAACTACATACCGTTTTCGCAATAAACATGCATGATGGTAACAAAAAATATTTTTCGTTTTTTGACAATAATACATAATATACCTATCTAAGCAGGAACCGTTGAAATACAGAACTTAACTTTTACCTGATAAGTATTACCCGTTACACATCATCTTACCATAAATAATATTAGGTGTCGATACTTTTGTTAATTTGTTTTTCATTATGGCAGTAAAAACAATCATTAGAAAATTAAAAAATAAAAATATATGAAAAACAAAATTAATGTGTTTTTTTTTCCGTAACAAAACATAATATATGTTGCTACTTTACTTTAGTTTTTCATCATAAAATACTGTTTTTCTCGGAAACGGTTTACATGTAGAAAACATTGGGGGTTTCAAATCGAATTTCGTCCAACTGCGCATTGACGTCACATTTCACATTCAAGGGCAAGGCTGCGCAATAAGTTTAAATTTTGCTAAATTATATCGAGACCTGTCAAGTACTTATTGACGATTAGGTATTATACACCGTGTTTTATATTAAGTCGGCACTATTGCTAACTTCATTATTATTTAACCTAGAAAGTCGGTTAAATTAGCAAACTAGTAGTATTTTTTTCCCTGAATAAAATGGCGAAAACAGAAAAACAATTGAACATCGCGTTTTCGAGATATTAAAAAAAATGTAATTTTTTTTAATGGAACACCCTATGTATTTTTGGATGGATCGGTTGCAAATTTTTCTTAAAGGAAAAAGTCTTTATGCACTATGATCCTAAAATAATAAATTCATTGATTATTTATTATTTTACTGCTCCTAAAGTAGGCTGCGATAATTAATGTAATTTAGTGTACCTAACTTACGTAATGTAAGGTAAAAAAATATGTCGTCCTAAATAATGCATTTTTAAATAAAAAAATACACAAAAAAAGGAGTTGTTATATTGAAAAGGATATAATTTTGAATAAACAAATAACAGAACTTGTCCGTGTTTTAAATTAAGTCGGCACTATTGTTAACTTCGCTATTATTTGAGCTAGAAAGTCGGTTAAATTAGCAAACTAGTAGTATTTTTTCTCCTGAATAAAACGATGAAAACAGGAAAACAATTGAACATCGCGTTTTCGAGATATTTAAAAAAATGAATTTTTTTTTATGGAACACCTTGTATATTTTTAGATGGAGATCGGTTGCAAATTTTTTTTAAAGAAAAAAGTCTCTATGCACTATGATCCTAAAATAATAAAATTTTACAACACAAACAAGTTCTGTTACTTGTTTATGTAAAATTAAATCCTTTTCAAGGTAACAACTCTTATTTTTAGTGTATCGTTTTATTGAAAAATACACTATTGAGGACGACATAATTTTTTTACCTTACATTACGTAGGTACACTAAATTACAATAATTGTCGTAGCCTACTTTGGGAATAATAAAATAATGAATAATTAATGAATCTATTATTTTAGGATCACAGTGCATAAAGACTTTTTCCTTTAAAAAAAATATGCAACCGATCCATTTAAAAATATACAGGTGTTCCATCAAAAAAATTACATTTTTTGAATATCTCGAAAACGCGATGTTCAATTGTTTTTCTGCTTTCGCCATTTTATTCAGGAGAAAAAATACTACTAGTTTGCTAATTTAACCGACTTTCTAGCTCAAATAATAACGAAGTTAGCAATATAGTGCCGACTTAATATAAAACACGGTGTATAAGAAAATGAAAGTTTTAAGAGTTCATATTAGCAATTATTGTTAATCCATCAGTGCGAGGTGCCCGCAAATATTTCCGAAGTAGGGGAACTAAATCGCTAATATGAATTCCTAAAATATTAATTTGGCTATAAAATCGATTTATTAGTATAGTGCCGTTTTGAGAGATTGTAAATCCTGTGGCGCGTGCTCAATTTTTTTTTTTATAAAAAAATCGGTAATACTTTATGAATTCTGGAAATTTTAATTTGGCTCTAAAATCGGTTATTCTCGACAAATTTCGATAAAATTTGGTATAGTACCGTTTATATACAGGTTGCCCGTTTTTAGCGAAAATGGTATGCGGAGTCACATCAGTTATCTTATGAGATATACTGGGAGATATACGAAGTCGGTTATAAACGGAGGCAAAGCTGTGTATCTCTGTTTAGTATTTCTGTCTGGTTAGTAATCTGAACTGTCTTTATTAGCTGTCAAAATATTGGGAAAAATACGAAATTTGCATTTTTTGTTTTTATTTTTTTATTCAATTACCAATCAAGCTAGCCATTTTTTAACTAAAACATTTAGGACACTTTTCAACAAGGAATCCAAAAATAATTTCAAATCGCCTTAGCTCTCTTTACATGAGGAAGCATCGCACAAGTCAACTTTCGATTTTCTTATGGGCGCCATATTGGATTTTTATCTTTTTGACGCAATTTATTTTTCTTGTTACCAGGATGTATAACACTTTCGCCCGTATTTACAAACGATAATTTCCTGAATAATTAAGTAATCAATTATACCCATCTCACTCCAACGCATAAAAACTGCATATCTCCATCCCATTTATTTAATTATTTTCGAGATATTACAGGACAGAAACGCTTTGTGACTTCGGGACCTTTGTGTTATAATATTTTGAAAAAATCCTATAATGAAGTCCATAAGAAAAAAAGATAACTATATCGATTTTTCGACATCTTGTGCACTTGTGCTAAAGTGATTTGAAAATTATTTTTGAATTACTTGTTGAAAAGTGTCCTAATAATATTTCAGTTAAAAATGGCTATATCTTGATTGGTCATTAAATAAAACCAAAAAATGCTAATTTCGTATTTTTCCCAATATTTTGACAACTAATAGGTAACGACGGCTCAGATTTTTTTCAGTTTACTAATCAGCACAAAAATACACAACTTTGCCACCAATTTAACCGACTTATTCGTATCTCTTAAGATCGCTCATGCATTTTCTCTAAAAACGGGCACCGTGTATACAGGGTGTATCTAAAATAGACCGAGAAAATTCAGGGGGTGATTGATGAGATCAATTTAAGAAAAAAAGTAAGTATAAACGTATGTCCTAAGAGGCTCAACTTTTTAACTACAGGGTGTTGAAGTTTCAAGAAAAAAATCGTAAATTGTAGTAAATTTTAATAATAACTAACAATTAGGATATTTTCGTAAAAATTTATGTACACCTTTTTTGCATCAAGAGGAATTTCCCAACGTATAATTTTTAGTTATTGTGGCAGTGGCGTTCGTGCAAGTCGCGTTACACATAATATTTTTGAAAAAAAAGTAGTACGCCACTGCTTTTTTATAAATATAAAATTATAATAAAATTATTTTTTAAATCCTTTTTCATTTCTGAGTAAATATGATCTCTTGACTTTTTTTCAACTGATGCAAGGTTTTCTGATAAAAAATAAATACATAATATGTTTAGACACCTGTGGTTGAGTAGAGAGTTGGATTTTACAAATGAAAATGAATTCACAAATTCGACAGTTTCGCTTTTATTTACGTTAAACGACGTTTAATATCCACATGCCATTTTTTTAAGAGTCAGATAATATGAGAACACGTTTTTTTCTATCGAAATACAGATTGAATCGAACTTCTTTCTGCAGTTCTGTAGAAGTTTCAGAAAGAGGCAACCTAAAAATGTATTCTATTTTTTTATCAGAAAACCTTGCATCGGTTGAAAAAAGTGAAAAAATCATATTTACTCAGAAATGAAAGAGGATTTGAAAAATCATTTTATTTTCATAAAAAAGCAGTGGCGTACTTTTTTATTTTATTTTTTTAATATTAAGTGTAACGCGACTTGCATGAACGCCACTGCTACAATAACTGAAAATTATACGTTGGGAAATGCCTCTTGATGCATGGAAGGTGTACACAAATGTTCACGAAAATATTTTGATTCTTATCAAAGTATTATGTAAAACGATTTTTTCTTGAAACTTCAACACCCTTTACGTTTATACTTACTTTTTTTTACCAAAATGATCTCATCAATCACCCCCTGAATTTTCTCAGTTCATTTTAGATACATCCTGTATAATCTTTAGGTATATGTATAAAAAATCTATAAAAAAAATCGAATAAATGAATTCTTCAAATATTAACTTCGCTATAAAATCGTTAATAATTGACAGGTTTCGATAACATTTAGATTTGATAATTTTTCTTGAACCTTCTTTCTTAATTGTTGAATTTCTGTCTTAATTTATTGGGATAGAAATTAATTTATCAAGACAGAAATTCGATAACATTTAGAATATTTAATGTTTGAGAAATGGTAAATCCAGTGGCGTGCTCAGTTTTTTTTAGCAATAAATCACAAATATGAATTCTTAAAATATTTGACTATAAAATCGGTAATACGTGACAGGTTTCGATAAAATTTAGTAAGTACCGTTTTGAGAGACGGTAAATCCAGTGGCGTGCCCAACTTTTTTTAATTGCTAATATCTATGAATTCTTGAAGTTTTAATTTGGCTATAAAATCGGTTATTGATAAAAATTTGGTACTGGACAATTTGAAATTTTTTAAAAATTTGTTAATACTTGACAGGTTTCGAATTCAGTAGTTATAGTACCGTTTTGAGAGATTGTGAAGCCAGTGACTTCTCCAGATTTTTTATAAAAAAAAATTGAATAAATGAATTCCTAAAATATTTATTTCGCTGTAAAATCGTTATAAGTAATACTTGACAGCAGCGCCGGATTACCCACAAGGCTACCTAGGCTGTAGCCTAGGGGCGCAAAGCTTGGTGGGGCGCCGGAGGCGCCCTTAAAACTTGTAAATGCATGTGTAAATGCATAAATACTTAGGTACTAAAAATAATGAAATATACATTTCCGAGTTAGGATAATATAATACCTACCTACTGCCCGCACGCAGGCGACAAGTTCATAGGGGCGGCGGGCGAGAGAAAAAAACATCTTAATTCATAACAATAACAAAAATTATCAAAATATCATGATAAAATTAATTACTGGGAGTGTAGTATAGCCAAGGAGGCGGGGGGCGCGTGCAGGATCCTGGGCAACTTTTCACAATATTACATAATCAGGGCCTTTCTAACCACAGAGTTAATAGGGCTGTAGGCAAGGGGCGCAAGCCTTTTGGTGGCGGATGTTTTTATTGAAGTATAATATTTTTTGTGATTATTTATTAGTCATTTAGTTATTATAGTTTTCACATCTCAGTACCTACATGTTTAACGAAGTAGTGGGAAATTGCGTAACTTATTTTAACATTGAAAATAATTTCGCTTGCTGATGCGCATTTTCTTTGGAGCCGGACATACATAACTAGTGTTAAATTATTTAGAATTCATACTGCACTAACTTATTTGTAATCCATCAGTCGTCATTGGCTTATTCCCAGCGTTAGCTATCCTTTACGCATTTCATCTGAGAAAAGGGCACATTACTTTCAGTGGCCCATAGGCCCCAAATATCTTAGAACGGCTCTGGCCTGTACAGACTACCCGCGGAACGCCGAACCTGATTCATGTTCTTCTATAATAAAATTAGGTACCTAAAGTTCTATACTATTTTCCTTTTCTTGAAAAATTCGTGATACATATGCATTGCTTGGTTCTTGAATTGACGATATCGAACAACGAAGGTTTTTGGCCATATTAAAACCAGATGGTGGCTCTAACCCAACTTCTATTCAACTCTATATATTATCCGGCGGACCTTTCCAATGCTTGAACGTAATGCGAAAATGTATAGCTAACAGTATAAATGCAGTTATTCCTTATAGTGTGATTAACATTTTCGCACTTGTTTTTTCAAAAATTTTCTCGGGGGAGAACCCCCGAACCCCCCTCATTCCTGGGGGATACTCCGTACCCCCCAGACCCCCCGGTTGGACTCTATAATGCTAGCATATCTTTGACACAATTCACTCACAAAAAGCGCAGCAGAATTTACCTAATGAAATACCTACACATTTCTTTCTATTAATGTCTAATTTTACATACAAAAAATTGCTCTTTGCCATTCCTTAGATAGAGACTTTTTCCATAAGAGGGGAGAGAGGGCGACAATTATTACTAAAATTCAACTAAAAAGGGGCGCTGTTATTTAATTAGCCTAGGGCGCTGCAAACCTCTAATCCGGCGCTGCTTGACAGGTTGGTTTCAATACAATTTATTTAGTATAGTGTCATTTTGAGATAGGGTGAATCCAGTGGCGTGCCCAGTTTTTTTTTTTTTAAATCGCCAATACGCATTCTTGAAGTTTTACTACTAAACACTGATCCAGTACCCTTAGTTTTTTTTTAGGAACAAGAGATTTGTGCTCCACAAATACAGATCATGCTCTACCATTAAAAAAATCAATTAAAATGGCACAATAACCAAAGATTTTACAGAGTGACTCAAGAAAAAATGGGCCACACTGTATAATATAGAATAAAAAAAGCTATTCCACTGTTCGGTAAGCAAACCCAGGACGTTTGAATTACGTGCCCACTCCTTTCTCTCCATACATTGACCTCCAAATAAAGGTCTAGTGAACGACAACCATTTTGCAGGAACTACTATGAAAAATCACAGAATACGCATTTATATGTTCCTTCAATTGACACGTAAAAGGAAGGTACATTTTAGATGACAATAAAGGGGAAGAAAGTTACAAAAAAAAAATGAGGGGAATAAAAAATAGCAAATCCAATCACTGATTTTATATTTATTTCTCTAATCACATTTTAGGATCAAAATTGTTCAACAGATATGCATTAATTACAGAAGGAGCATAACTTCAATGTAGGTACTTATTGACATAATAACATTGCAACAACACAACTTTAGAAATTCAAATATGTAGGGAATTATTATTATTTTTATTATTACATTTCACTTAATAATATCACTGACTATTGAAGCAATTTCTCTCACGAAACCTAAAACTAACTCAAAATAACCCCAACATTAGGTATTTTTTTACAATCACAGGTTTTTCTAATTTATTTATTATTTATTTAATTAATACTCTCTAGAAAAACAATCTGAAAGGTGGAATTTCCACTTGGGGAAAAATATATTTAGGTACCTATATAAAATAAATATAGAATGTATAATACACATTCCACCTTCAGGCTGATTTCATAAAACGAACAACAATTATTGGAATACTTTAAACGAATCGCTAAAAGAAAAACTTGATCTCTAGGCAGAAGTCAACGGTTTTCTCATAGAAATTCAAAAACACAACAACATACTGAATCAATAACGGAGCATCCATCAATCAAACAATGACAGCTGTTATCAGTCAAGCAGCTGGCATTTCAATGACTGGGAGCTTCATGATTGAGATAAACTTTGCTCTTCAAGACTAGTATGACACATACTTTTTGATCACAGTGTACATTCTCAAAATAAGGCTCTTCTCTTTGAAATTATACAACATAAGGTGCTAATTAACATTTGCAATTATTATCAATTAACGTATATGAGCTTTGATACTACCTTTACCATTATACGGGGTGTTATCACAAGTCAAGCAATTTTTTTTTCAATTAAAATTATTAATAATTGGAATAGTATTAAAACAAATTCACTATACCTCTGGAATCCATACTGAAGTAGCAGTAATGAACATACATAAATAAACAACAAGTTCTAATTATAAACAAATAATAAAAAGTGATCAAATTTTCCTTTCAGGAATACAACACCTAACTTACGATACACCCTGTATTATAAAATTTCTACACTGGAGCTCATTTAAATTTAATAATAATAATACTATCGTTATATCCTAAAATTAAAAACAATAATTTAATTATGAAACACCATCACTATTCTGTTATAAAGTAGTTAAACAAATACAGGTCACAGTATGTATATGGAAGAGAATAATACAAATAATGGAAGTTAGAAGTATTTGTATCTAAAACAATTTAAAAAAAAGAAAAAGTTGGATTTTTGTTATTTTTGTTAATAGAAATAAATAAGCAACTGTATTTATTAGAACATTGGAAATACCTGACATTAAAGTTTTAGTTTTAGTAAAAATAACACTGTTAAGAAAGACTAATGCCTCAACTAGAAAGCTAAACAGGAAACTAACGGTTACTTTTTAAAATTGCTAGTAAAGGCACCACATGTATAATGTATAAGTATAAGTAATAAATTTATTACATATATTTACAAATAAATATTTCAATAAATAAATAAAAGTGTACAAAAGAATGTATTAATATTTATATTAGTAAATAAAAATCTATCACAGTTTACTCAACAACAATTAATCATAAGAACTGATAAATAAAAGAAATTACTTGTGCAGACATTATTGTGCTGTTTGTAATAAGAAAAGCTTTACGTATTTTTGTTCAGGTGCATAAAACTGTGCTCTTTCTATATTAGTACTCGTATTAATTAATCTCAAACAACGCCTAATATTTTAAAGCATTTACTATTTTTTTCTATTTTCATTCAAGCAAATGACCCCTGAATCTGATATAAAACATCTGCCAGAGAACAGAAAGTTAATATGTACGTACCACTGAATAAATCATAAAAGTCACCCCCTAAAAAAGGGTGTCTTCTGAGAAATTGTATATCAATTTTTGCTTTTTTTTTGTTTTAATGAAAAACTATGTATTTTGATGGAAAATTCTATAGAAGAAAAGTTTTAGAGAGGAAAATATCTACAATTTTGGTTTGATATCATTTTTGCAAATTCCTCATAGTTTTGCTGCTAGAGGGCGCTAAAGTTTTTTTATCAGTGTGTCCTCAGATAGGTGAAACAACCCTTATAAAAGTTTAAAAATTCGGGAGTTGAATTTGTATATTTTTTCAGTTCAGCCAAATATTTAATTTGAAATATTAATTTCTAACATAATTTTAGTTTGGAAAAATCAAGTATGCCTTGGATATTATCAAAAAAGCTATTTTTGTGTGTAGTAAAGTGCCTTTTATGTGGCAAATACGACGAAAAGATATTAAAAAAAGTTATTTAGGATCAACATTTAGGCCTCTGTACCAAATTTCAAAATAATCAGCCAACTACGAGTTTTCATTTTTTGAACTGTTCAAAATAAATTTGTTTAATTTGTGCAAAAAACATTAAAGAAATGAAGTACCTATCATAGTTGGCTGATGATTTTTAAATTTTGAAATTTCCATAGAGGCATAAATGTTGATTCTAAATAACTTAAATAAGTTTTACATAAAAGGCACTTCACTCTAAAGAAAAATAGGTTTTTTGAAAATTTCCAAGGCATACTTTTGATTTTTCACAACTAAAATTCATTTCTGGAATTAATCTTTAACCAAGCAGGGCTGAAACGCAAAAAATAAAAATTTAAATCGAGAATTTTTTATCTTTTATAAGGGTCGTTTCACCACCTGTGGAATTATGACACACCAATGGAATTTCATCAAAACACGAAAAACTCAAAAATTACCCTGTATACAGGGTGTCCAGACTTAATTATTGATCAGATCAGGTTGAGGTAATCAAACTAAATAAAGGGAAATATTATTATACTTTTTAAAGCTCTATAAACATGACAGCATGACAACAACCCCCACTTCAACATCCCCTAAGTTACAGCCCCAACTCTTAAAAAAAAAAATGAATAGCACCTGTAAGTATATATTTTCATATTTTCAAAACAGGTATTCGATTCTCTATTTAGCTGTTTTTTCAGATTCAAAATGGTTCAGAAATAACTTAACTGCCAAGTCACAATTTTTAACAGGCAGGTGGTAGTCAAGATTAAAAATTATAATAATTATATCCCCTTTATTCGGTTCAATTATTCAGTCAATTAAGTCTGGGACACCCTGTATACATATATACTTATTTCTCAGAAGAGCCCTTTTTGGAGTGCACCAAAAGAAGCTCATACAGTCCAAACACTTCTTCCTATTTGATGTGTCTGTGCGTAGGCTTTCACGGCCAGCTTCCATTAAAATCGTAATTGATTCCGGGCTATTGTGCCGTGGTCTATGGAGATTTGCTCCGAACGTTTTGTCTACAGCTGCGGTAGACATCATCAGCGGTTACAAGTGCGCAAGTGTGCTTCCACTCCTCGTGTTCACTGATCCGCAGCTTTAGGCGAAACATTTGGAGCAAATCTCCATAGATCACGGCACAACAGCCCGGAATCCATTACAATTTCAACTTCGTCCTATATTACAGGTCACATTGGTGTAAGTAAAATTTCCCTGTAACAGCCATTTTTTTAATAATTTAAAGCTGATTCATTTTCAAAGAAACACTGACACCGGCTCTATCTACTTTGATACAAAACTTTGACACTTCACAAATACGATTCACAATAACAGATTTTTATATCAGATTAAACGATTCGTTATCTTCTGCTTCTTTGAAACAATATAATACAGCCAGTATTATAAAGGCTAATTAAGCTAACGGGCAGATTTCTGGTACCATTTTTAAAGCTAATATTGACGTACAATGACTTTTATTAACATTTTTGTAATCCTTTTCATGTCAAGAATCACTAAAATGTTCTATTTTCCACCTATGGTCGATACCTTTTCTAGAAAGAGCCCCAGAAATCTGCCCGTTAACTTAATGATCCTTTATAATACTGGCTGTTAGATTCGTTGTCAGCTAACAAGCATTTAAAGAGAAATGTATTTATATCTGATTTTAAAAGAGAACTTCTGTGCATCTTAAAGGAATAATTATTATTACTCCCCTGATCCAGGAAATTAGAGGAGATTATTATTCTCTATTTATGATCTCTCTTTCTTATCATAATACCTCAACTCAACCTAACTTTCTTACCCATGACTTTAGTTAAAAAGCAAAATTTGCTTTCAGTCATTTAGTAAGTTTCAGTAGCTTAAGAGTATTTTAAAGCTGCAAAGAAATGGTTAAAGTGCAAAGAACGCTTCATGGCTAGGTTTGATAATGCTGAAATGCTAAAAAAAAATGACTCGACAACTCTTTGCACTTTAACCACGGACAGACTGCTAAAAATAGCTCTAATTAGCAAAGCAGTAGTCATTTTATTTCAAACTGCAACACTTTTCTAAACTATTACTCAAATATCTTAAAATCTTCTTTGATCTTTTTGAATGACTAACCTACCAATTATTGGTAGGTGTGGGTGTGAGTAAACTGAATTTGTCTCCAGGTTTTTAAGAAATACGACCTCGATAAAGGAGTCACCATAGACTTTTTCACTTTCCCATGAAATAGTCATTTTTAAAACCCGATTCTAGAAATACTTATTAACTTGTCAAACAGTGACAAAATTCACATTTATACAATGGGGGGAAATGCTACACTTTGCATACACAGCGTAATTCGATTATAGCATGGCATATCTACCTACTTGTGCGAGTAGGTTTGTAAGTTATCTGAAGATGAATTATTATTGTAAGCCTCAAAACTTGACTAGTGGAATATGCTAAGAGCTGACAATGTATGACAACATTTTTTTCAAGTTTTTGAACTATACTTATCAGTCTAAATAGATAAACAGTCGGTGAAATATAAGACAGTGCACTATCAAAATTTTATGGAACGAGAATCACAAATTATCGAATTCAGTAAAGTTACTGGATAATGACGAAATTTCAAGACAACCTCTCATTACTTGGCTCAAGTTCCAATGCACTGCTTCATGAGAAAGAAGCATTAGGTGATGATTAGAAGTTTCACTACCTTAAAGCCTCACTTGAGCGTAAATCTGCTGATGTAATCAAAAGTTTGCAAATTATATTCAGTCATACTTCACCAAAATTTCAAGTCAACGTAATCGATTGTCTTGATTTTCATGACACATTCTCTTCTCTGACCATTAAAGGTCAAATTATCATAAGGGCTTTAAAGTGTAAAAGCGGTTGAATGTAATGTAGGTCATTTTATTCAACTATCAGAATCTAGAGATATTTGAATCAGTTCAAATATTTTCTAGAGTTCAGGGGGAAAAGTTCAAATTCAAACGGTCAAAGACATTTAGGGCGGGATAACCTTAAATTCAAATCTAGAGTTCAGGATTGGAATTAAATAAAACGTCCGGGTTCTTCTTTTTAAATTCAAGTCAACTGTAACCCCTTTGCTCAATCTTTCAGTTAGGGTCGCTGGATCATAAAATTTTAGTGCCATAACCAGGATTTTGTTGCCTTCTTCTTCTTCTTTAAACGTTCAATTAGGCCTTTGTCATCACTCATCAGTCAGTTAGGTACGTTACGCTACAGTGTAGAAGTTTTATTTATAAAATCTCTGGAGATGTCTCATAGTCATGGTACTGAATTTAACAAGCCTCAATGTATCGTAAAGGCATTCAGTGATTATTTTAAATCTGTTTACCTTCAGCCATCCGCTTTTACTTGTAATACTTCGGAGGTGGCAAATACGGCTAATATAGCGCTTCCGTCCTTTTCAGTGGACCAGGTGGTGAGAGCTTCTAGGGGATTGAAAAACAGGACGACCTCAGGCTCTGATCGAATCCCATCTTTCCTGGTCCGTGACTGTGCCCCAGCTTTGGCGACTCCATTGGTACATATATATAATCTCTCACTTAGGGGGGGCAACTTTCCAGTTTTATGGAAGAAGTCGAAGATATGTCCCATCTTGAAGAATGGAGATCCCTCTGTCATCAGCAACTACAGACCAATAGCTCTTTTGCCAAATTTTGCAAAGATATTTGAAATGCTTCTGCGAGACTATTTGCATTCTTCAGTCGAAATCAGTTAACGAATAAGTAACATGGTTGCATGCCAAAACGTTCAACCATTTCTAACTTAGTTACCTTTACTGATTATCTTGCGACTTGCGTGAACCAACAGGCACAGGTGGATGTTATCTATACGGATTTTTCGAAAGCTTTTGACAAACTGGACCATTCAATTCTTATTGTAAGCTTTCTGCATTTGTTCCAGTGATCACCTCATTTCTTTTTTAAAATCTTATCTGCAAGACAGAACTCAGTATGTTTCTTGTGGAGGATTTGACGCGGACGTCTCTCTTATTACCTCGGGGGTTCCCCAGGGTTCTAATCTCGGACCACTCCTCTTCTAGATATTCATCAATGATGTGTCCTTAGTTGTCCCCATCTGCTATATGCGGATAATTTGAAATTGTATTCTTCTGTCACTTCATCTTCCGACTGTGATACTCTACAGGACGACGTGAATAGCCTTCAGATCTGGTGTGCACAAAATAATGTGTCGATAAATATTTCTAAATGTAGAGTCATGTCTTTTACCCGACAGCATAATTTCATTACATACAACTACAAAATTGACTCCTAATCCTATCCAGGTGTACATCTATCAGGGATCTCGGTGTTCATTTTAACAGCAAGCCCACTTTCAATGCCCACATTAACAATGCTGTATTGAGTGCGTCCAGGTCCTTGGGCTTTATAGTCAGAAACTGTGAAGCTTTTTTAACATGGGCGCTTTCAAGACTCTCTACTTCTTGTTTGTTCGCTCTAAGAGTCTGTACAAAGGCGATTTTTAAAGTACCCAGCCTTCAAGAGAGATGGAATCTACCCTCAGTGTGGCTCTGATCACTCTACCCTTTTAAGTGGATTCAGTGTGGATGCGCTGGAGCTGCGAAGAAATCTGGCATCTGTTACTTTTTTATACAGGTTAGTCAATGGTGGGGTTGATTCTCCTGAACTTCTTGCTAAGCTCAACTTTTCTGTTCTGCAAGTCTTCACTAGACGGTCGTTTACGTTTTACAATGACTTCCCTAGAACCAACCTGTACATCAAGTCCCCGATATATGCATGTGCTCTAATTTCAACTCAATCAGAGAGCATTGTGATATTAATCACTCATCCTTGAAGACCGTCGTTGCAGTCCTCACTGACAGTTTTCATATTTCACCAACCCATCATGGGTCACATTGCCAATAGTATTACCATTACCATGTTAGTTTTGGGGCTTTTTATACTTTTGTCATCTTTTTTTTTTTGTCCTGTTATTGGGGAAACCTGTTGGGCAATATTATTATTATTATTATTATTATTTATAAATATACAAATTCTATTTGTATATTATATTTTTTCTATGCGATATTTGAGTGACCTTACAGATGTCAGATATCATAAATAATTTCGATTGATTCTGCACTGTCTCATTATTCACCGACCAACCTTGTTTAAATACCAAGAAGCAACTAAAATCGAAATAAGTACCAATAAAAAGCAAATGCACAGCATTTTGAAAAAAAAAAACCATAAAAACCCGATTCAGCATAACCGATCACCTAAATTCCAACTTAATCGAGTTTTCAAACCCAAAAGGTAGAAAAAGTTACCTTTCAATGACTCGATCGACAAAATAAAACCCAGTCTACTGAATAAATACAGCTACTTATTTACATAAATACATTAAATACCCGGATAAAAATCACCGATCAGAGACAGTCGTGTGTGGAAAGCGGCAATAATCAAATTTGAGCAAAACTAGGAAGCGTAAAGTAAACATCATAACGTATGTCTATGCATAAGCATACGTACTCTCTGCTTCTTCTTTCTGACGAATGTCCTTAACGAATCGCTGTCCCAATTCACTTCCGTCATACTCGAGCTATTAGTGTCCTCGATCGAACTCACATAGTCACTGTTATTTATCCTCTCCATCACACTGTCAGCATTATGAATGTCCGCGTTCACCACATACAAGTTACTGTCGGACTTGGACGAAGGCGGCTCACTGGTCGACTCTCTCGCAGAATCCAACTCGATGTCGGAGCTCTTTTCCGAGTTTTTTTCGCTGCAAGACGAATTCCGTTCTGCTACGTGCTCGACCGTGACCATACCGTTGATGACGCACTTCTTCTCGCAGTCTTCGTCGTCGTCGACATTCGTGTCCTCTTCGGTGTTGATTTTTACGTCGATGGATTTATCAGAGTCGTGGATGTTATCGGGAGCGTTTTGATTCTTTTTCAGTTCGTCCTCGTGAGTCCAGATGATAACTACTCAATCGCCTCTATGCGGCACGACCCGCTGCGGTTCGGTGTTGCCCTTGTACACGTAAACTTCGAGCAGGATGAACAGGTCGACGGTCACCTGAATGGAACCGCACACGCAGAACTGAATCGGGGCGTTGCGGACGAAGAAGTAGCACGTCTTGAAGATGTCACCGCAAGTCCACATCATCACCATGTAGATGCTTGATGGAGTTATAAAAGTTATAAAATTCAATCGAAGTAAGGCGGGAGGGGGGATGGGTGAGAATTCTTACCTCATTCCTTCCGTGGATTTATTACGGAAATTCTTGACGAGCTGAGGAGTCCCGAGCATGGCTTCCGTGAAGACGGCTAGGAAGCCGAATATCTCGACGAATATATTCGAATCGATGAATACGTACATAACAACGGAAGCGATTATTGTGAATATCAACATGCAGTCGATGTAAGAATGCAGATCTGTCCAGTTCCAGAAGTTTTTCATGTCGAAATCTAGAAATTATACACCTTGTATCTGTGCATAAAACAGACATGTTTGACTAAAATTATTTCGCATGCATTAATTAATGTAGTATCAGTAACTGATTTCCTGGAACCAAATCCCACACGTGAAATTCACTGTTTCTTCAGTTGATAAGAGATGGTGAAATTTTAAAAGTGATACCTTTTGCTGTGTGTCTAGTCAGTGAATTTAATGGAGTAGTCATTTATTTATAAAAATAAATGTAAGTAACTAAATGGTGTCTAATAAACTAATAATAATTAATGTTAAATTAATGAATGGTAAATTTAAGAGGGGCATCCAATAATTGTTGTAAGATTTTCATTAATTAATTGTAAAAATTAGAATAACTCTGTTACGAGAAGTATTGTCCATTGCAATATCACGTTTGCCACAATAGAAACCACATTTCTATAAAAGGTGTTTTATAATAATTATTATTGAATGTCAATATTGATTTGCAGGTTTTCGCTCTCTATTTTTGGTATATCTCTTGCTAGCGATCTTTCTGAATTATTCTTTTCAAACCTTACTTCCCCAAAATGTTTATTTGCGAATCAAAAATTCTCAATGGGTTGTACAGAATATTGCAAATAATTCCTTGGTTTGACTGTGAAATAATATTCAAAGCCAAATCTAATTTCTCAAGAAACGCTATAAGAAACTTCCATTATAATCATGTTTGGGGTGAAGAAGTATAATTGACCATGACCATAAAGAACGATTTTCTGTATATACCTGGATGCTGATATAGCTGAAAATCGCACAACTGGACCTTTCTGCCAGATTCCTGGATAAATATGATAGGCAAAACTCATGCTATCATAAACAACAAGTTTTTATAATCATGAGGTTGTTGGTAAACTACAAGCCGCGACCACCGCTTCATAGAGTACCAGAATTGAAACCTACCTATGCAGGCAAATAATATTACATAATAAGAATCTTGGAATCAGAAACTTGGCACAAATATTGTCCATATCCAACACTCTTACCTTCAATTTGAGAAATGAGACCCCTGAGAATGGTTGCAATTTAATTGTTTTTTATCTTTTCACAAATTAAGAACGACATCAGAAAGACCCGGACTAAACATGCATTTGAATAGGTCTCGTGAATCGTGGTGATTGATCATTTTGTATCTGTCAAATTTGATTATACTGATTGATTGATGTTTGACTGTAGAAACGCATATTGTAACCTCAGTGTGATGCGCTAAAATATTTTACTGCCCTGATCTATAAAACAAAGCGAGTTTTCAAAAATTATTGAAGAACTAAAAAAATATTTCTAGAATAATCCAGGGAACAACCTGGTGAATTTTTGCCTTATGTCGAATAAACACCCTGTTAGATTATTTGGGTTGTATTGATGCAAACAATATAACAAAAGCATCAAAGGGATCAAAAATTATTTTTATATTTGCTACAGGGTTTGTTGCTACATATTTGCATTACATTTGCTAATATACATACTACAGGGTGTCCCAGCTTTTTTCCAGGAAAATTTATATTTATATAGTAAACTTTCTTTTAAATCTGAGTTTCTATAAAATAAGTTTTTTTTTCACATGTACATAGTTTTATCTAAACGGTCTTTCAAGGTCGTATTTGCTGTGTTGTAACATTGAATACGGTGTAAAAAGTACTAAAAATTTGAAGATTTTCAAAGAGATCAGTGAAAATTTTTGACATTAAGAGTCCCCAAAAACAAGCTATTTAATATCTAATGACAACATGTCACTGGCTTTGTTATTAGTTTTTTGAATTTTATGTGCTTTTGTGTCAAAAATGTTCATTGATCTCTTTAATAACTTTCAAATTTTACTTGTCATCTGTATATTCAATGTTACAATGCAGCATCATATAACACGACCTTGAAAGACTATTTTGATAATATTATGTAGTATTTTTATTTTAAATAATTGTTACATGTTAAGGAGTTGAAAAAAATACTAAGTTCATAGAAAACTTTTTAATCAACAGAAAGTTACCATCTAAATATAAATTTTGCTGGGAAAAACTGAAGCACCCTGTATTATTATCAAGAAATTCAGTTTTTACAAAGAAAATTTCTACAATACGGCGTTACAGCTAACACAATTCATTTTTCTTACTCTAGTGCTAGTGCTAGCTGCGACAATTAAATTTTATTAACTAAACGAAATAAAGAACAAGTATAAAATCATCTTAAGCTAAGTCACTGAAAATTAATTACGATTTTCTAACTAACTAAATAGCGTACATTGCAAAAGTAGTAAAAAGTAGTAATAGTTTTAGTTTATTAATAATGTAGACAAATTTTCAGCAGTGTAATTAGAAATAAACGAAATACCCCTCTCAATTTGTCAAACTGCAATAATTATTATGAAGAGATAAAAATAATGAAAATGAAATATTGATGGAACGCAGAGACCCTTCTTTAAGAACTCTAAGAAACTGCTTCAACTTGATATAACACAACTTTAAAAATCATAACCGTTTTTTAAATCCCATAATTTTGTCCTTTCAGAATTTTAGCTTCATCACCAAAAATTATTGGGATTTTCAAATAAAAATAATTATAAACAAAAAATGCACGACTGAGTTGAACTATTGACTAATAAAATATACAGGCTGTATCATTAGTATACTGTTGACAAAGTCTTAGGGGAAGTAGGAGACATTAAAAGAAACCTTTTTTTGTCATAAACATTTGTCCAAAAACTCTTCATTTTCCAGGGTGTTAAAATTTATAAAAAAATTAATTATTTTATTAATATATCAAACAATCTTTTGCTGATATTGTTGAAATTTGGCAATGTTATTTGTAGTGATAAGGAGCTCCTTTAGCCCTAAGTAGATTAAAATTTTCAAGTCCAGTGGCTTCCAGGGGTTTCCAACATTTTTGCAAAGAAAAATACACGCGTACGCCACTAACTTTTTTTAAATTTTGATATTTTTTCAGATTAGCCAATTAGAAATAAAACTTTTATGTGTCCTGATGTATTTTCGTATCTTACTTCGTTTTCGATAAATAAAAGAAAAGCCGCTTCAATGCACGTCGTAAACTTGATAAAATAACGCCACTTAGGTAAGCGGTTTCATTTTATTTCTCGAAAACGAAGTAAGATACGAAATGAAATCAGGAGAAATAAAAGTTTTATTTTGAGTTGCTTAATCTGAAAAAATATCAAAATTTAAAAAAAGGTGGTAGCATACATTTTTCTTTGCAATAATATTGGTGAGGGTGTCTGCCTGGAAGCCACTGGACTTAGAAATTTTAACCTACTTGGGGCTGAAGGTGCTCCTTATTACTACAAATAACACTGCCAAATTTAAACAACATCGACAAAAGAATGTTTGAGAAATTTACGAAAAGGCATTTTTTTAAGTTTAACACCCTGTATCTCGGAAACGAAGAGTTTTTGGACAAATGTTTATGAGAAAAAATGTTTCTTTTGACGCCCCCTACTACCTCTCAAAGATTGTCGGTATATTTATGATACACCCTGCATAAAAACCTCCCTTAAAAAATATTTTATGATCAGTTTTTTGCAGCTCCAATAACAGCAGCTGCTATCATTTTTCTTCTCTTTCACACCCGTTATACAGGCTGTTCCTAAATACCAGGTACATACGAAAAGAGCTAATTCTTTGACTAAATCCATGACTAAAAATTCATATAAACATAGGCCGCCATAAAATCCGTTACCAACTACAGTGTGTTAAAATTTAAACTTTTCAAGGTGTGTTCTTTTTCCCCCTCGTTTTTTTGCTTTATAATAGTTCCTGCAGTTCTCAAACTTTAGTCAAACAGTTAGTCAAATATGGTCATTTCAGCTTTAGTTTTTAATAGGTCTCAGTAAACTGTCAAAATTAATGTAAGCGATAATATTATCAAAATAAAGACCTGAGCCTGCTTTACCCTAATTTTTTTTTTTAATTTCGTCAACGAGTGAAAGAAAATCTTTTTTTTTTTCTTGATTACGGTCGCAGATACAAGGAAACTATAGGAAAACCAAAAGATTATAAACAGAACAGAAAACTCACTTTGATTTTACAAACCACCGCTGGAATAAAAGTGCATGGAGAGAAAATGGGGGATGTCCCCTGAAAAAAATATAAAAAATACTTCCCTGTATATTCTCCCAATCATTTGGTGTGCCCAATGATTTAAAACCTACAATGTAACCTCTGTATTCCAGATTAGAGTTGAACATCTCAAAAATTATGTGGGAGCTATAAAGAAAACACTATTTTTTTTTTAAATTTACCACCCTGTAGATCAGTAACGAAGTGGTTGAGAACCTACGTTTATATGAATTTTGAGCCATAAAATAAACGTATATTTCGTATGTACCTGGTATTTAGGAACACCTGTACACTGGAACACAAGCACAATTTAGAAGTATTTTTTCAACAGAACATTAACAGTTTCAACATATTTTTCTAAACGAAGGGCCTCTCAAGATGATATTAAGCGAGTGTAATGCTATTAATTAATTATTAGTACTTAATAGTGAGTGAGATTAATCTACAAGCGAGAAGCGAGTAAGCAGAGCGTGCAGGCATTACCACAGATACTGCGCTTGGAGGAACGGGGAGGCTTAGATTGAAGTAATCGAACCACTTCGCTCGGTTTAGCTGCCAAAGTAAAATAATAATAGAAATGTTACAATCGTAAAACTCTACCGGTTATCTCTCATTGTGTAAACTGAACATTAAACCCGATCCACAATAATGAGAACTTAACATACCAAGTAATAATAGTAATAATCATGGAACCTAACAAATTAAAATTCTGAAGGGGGAATGAAAACAAGTACTGAATCGATAAGATTACTTTGGTGATGGTACACTTGAAGGAAACTAATTATGAGATATTAATTTTAATTTCTACCCTAATGATGCTAAGCCCTTGTCCTTTATATTGGGTGTTTAAAAGGAAAGTTGTGGGCAAAAAATGAAGGGGATTCTGCTTGAAAAAATATTGTCAAAAGTTTTCTCAACATTAATTTTTTTTTTAACTCACAAATAAGGAAGTTATAGGCACTTCAAAGTTATCTTTTAAATAAATTTTTTTTATTACTCTTTTTCTACGGGATTTTCTTCAGATTTGGTACACTTACCAATGAATGTTTCTTTGTATGCTTACCTGGGCCAAATTAGACTTGAATCCCTCAAAGTCAAAGAGCACTTTGAGATTCAAAAAAGGCCCATAACTTTTCTCTTAATTTTTTTCTGAATTTGGGAGATGTAAAAATTTATCATGATAGAACAATAGGACCTTTTTTGGATATTTTATTATATTCTTCAATTTTACATCTCCCAAATTTAGAAAAAACAATAAAAGAAAAAGTTATGGACCTTTTTGAAGGTCAAGGGACTCATGGGCAATTCTCTTTCGATTTGAGAGATTAAAGTCTAATTTGGACCAAGGATTCAAAGGAAAATTCAGTGTAAGTGTGAAGAAAATCCTTATAGTACTAGAAAAAATAAATAAATCCAAGGCCTAAAACTTCTTAATATGTGAGTTTTCGAAAATATGTTATAGGAACTTGTGGTAATTTTTTTTTTCAAGCACAATCGCCCTCTCAATTTTTTGTGCACAATTTCCGGACCCTCTGTGTTTAATTACCCGAGTGTCATAATGTTTATTTGCGACCTTTTTGTACAACATTTTGAGAAGTAACCTAAATGAACAATTATTATAAAAGACAAGTTTTTCAAAGCAAAATCTGATACATTACACACAGGTCAATTATAAGCTAACTAGAGGGTAGGCATATTAAATTCTCTACAGTGCCCTAAATAGACTGAAGCCCGTAATGATTATAGTTTTATAAGCTGTAACAAGGCCTTCTAATTAGTGGTAGTGGTTAGTGTTAGTGGTTAATTAACAATACCAACAGTTTGGTAACTATAAACTTATTAGTTTGGGAATAATAAGGCCCAACAGATAAATTATTAATGATCATGTGTTGTATGAGAAGTATTGATCTTTGGAAGATATAGGTAAAAACCAATGCTGACTAATGGATAAACCACCCCTTTCCATGGCCCTCAACAAGAAATGTTACCTTCCTTTAAGTGCACCAGACCTTTACATAAAAATAAGAGACAATAGAGAGTTATAGGATAGAGATTAGAGACACCAAGTATTTTACCATGTCATTCATTCCACTCTACATATTATCATATTAAGACAGTTTAACCTTTACCTGTAAATATCCTCTGTCTCGCTTGGATCAACTGATTTCGATTCCGGACTTTAACGCATAGATTTATCATAATAAACATCGTCATCGTCATAATGATGCTTTGTACTAATAGAGGCGTTTCGAACGATTTACCAAACCTGCAAATAATGAAAGATCAGTAGTAACAAATAGAAGGATGAGGAATGGGGGTGTAGTACCAGAAGAGTATTCGTAGAATGTTTGCTATTAAAAGTGCCAGGCAAACCAACAGTGAGAAGCCATCTGCATCTTGGGTTCTCTTAATCTGCCTATATTGTGGAATGTAAGGTAGGACACCCCCCAGGATCATGGCACCGGAGCTGATGTACCCTACAAGGTCTCCGAAGGTGAACTCGTCGTGGATCACCCAATCCATTATTGCTGATTGTATTGGCTCGATTTAAGTATAAAAAAACACTGATGACATAATTACATTTTGCCTCTTTGGTTTAGCTGGAGTTGGAGACAGTGGACACAGTCACTGGAAATAGTTTCATATTCTAATCATCTGTTGTTAACGTGATAAACATTCGATTAGTATTTACCATTTAGCAATGTTAACATTATCTATCAGTATCAGTAACAACTTGCACAATTTACATTTAGCTAAATGTCAAATCCAGATACCTACTTTTATAATTATTTTATACAAAAATATCAATCAATCAAAGGTAGGTCATTGTCAAAGATATAAAGAAGGTTGAGGAGAGTCTCTTTCCTTCTTCTTCTTGTCGAAGGTGAATCTGCAGATACCTGCTGATTGTTGACTGACAAAACAAAGTGACAGGCTGACAGGTAATGATAAGAGATAAACATGAGCATGATGAGTTAATACCATAGGTAGGTAAACTCTCAGGATATGTAACGAGCATCTGTGCTGCCAGTGCTGCCACGCTGCCGGTTGAAACTTGAATAACTTGAATATACAGTGTGACCCATTTGTTCTTGAAACACCCTGTAGAATCTTAATTTATGGTGCGATTTTAAAGAAATTTCTTTTAAATCATAGAGCTTGATAAACTATATTTTGGGAGCAAAAAGCGTCTCATTTACGAAATCCAGGGCCTACTATAGATCCAGTGTTTACTTGTAAAATCTCAAAATTTCATATTAGTGATTTTTTTAGGAAAAAACTGGGCACACCACGGGATTCACCAGCCCTCAAAACGGTACTGTACTAAATTTTATTGAAAATGTCATAGTAAAAAGGATCTTAGTTATTTTAGAAATTCATAATAATACTCCGAATTTTCATAAATTAATTTGAAAAAGGTCAAAAGCTATCATAAGTAAAAATTAAAATTTAAAAAAGTAAAAAAAAAGTAAAAAAAAAATTAAAAAAACAATAAAAAAAATAAAAAGAAAAAATAAATAAATAAAAAATTATAATTAAAAAATTAAAGTACCTACATCATTATCACCAACTAGACGTACAATTTCTATTTTGTCTCTCTTGACCTTTTCGAATAAATTAATGAAAATTCGGAGTTCTATTATGAATTTCTAAAATAACTGCAAGATCCTTATTACTCTGACATTTCCAATAAAATTTAGTACAGTACCGTTTTGAGGGCTGGTGAATCCAGTAGCGTGCACAGTTTTTTTTTTCTAAAAAAATCGCTAATATGAATTTTTGAGATTTTACAAGTAAACACTGATCTAGTAGGCCTTGGATTTTGTAGGAATGAGACGCTTTTTTCTCCCAAAATATAGTTTATCAAGCTCTATGATTTCAAAGAAATTTCTTTAAAATCGCACCATAAATTAAGATTCTACAGGGTGTTTCAAGAACAAATGGGTCACACTATGTATATGTACTAAATTAATAGCGAATTCGAGTTACTGCACTTTTCTGCTCCGGGTGCGCACCGAGACGGATGAATTTCGTGTTCGATTTGTAGGACTCTGTTCCAGTGCTTTTCGTAATCGTATTCGAGTTAAAGTGAACTCTAGCGGTGCATATCGTAATTGTGTTCGAGTTACACTTGCTCTCTGGCAGTGCATAGGAAAATATGTTCGAGTCGTATAGCGAAACTGCCCCGGAGCAAAATAAACTGCACCGTCAAATTTGACGGTACAACGGTGCACTCCCATATATTTAGAGGTTAGAAATAGCGGGAAAATTAACTACTGCTGATTCCTAGTAATTCCTTACACCAAAAATTTGTGGATGAGTACATTATTTACGTATTGTATGAAGTACAACTTATTACAATAATTAAAAGGGATAACGCCTTGTAGTTCCACGACTCTGTTATAATAAGAATAACATCATAACAACAAACAACCGTGATAGGTATAGG
Organism: Malachius bipustulatus; assembly: GCA_910589415.1. NCBI lineage: Eukaryota > Metazoa > Arthropoda > Insecta > Coleoptera > Melyridae > Malachius > Malachius bipustulatus. The sequence goes on along the minus strand of OU342631.1, from coordinate 29,871,229 downwards.
ATAGGGATAGGTATTTTTTTAGTAGAAGGCTATACGAAAATGCAGACTGGAGGGAGATTGGATTCATTTGACTGGATTGCACACTGCACTGCACCGGTGCATGGCGGTCTGGCTCTGGCTCTGGTTCTGGTCTGACCTGCGACACAGTTCGATTCCATACAGAGTAGAAATGCGAAAGTTCTGCTCCGGACTGGAGCAGAATTCTGGGCAGAACAGATTCAGAGACATGTCGATCTCGCTCCGAGCAAGTGCAGCCAACTCGAATTCGCTATTAATAACAGATCGTGACAAGGGGCGGTGGCAGACAACGTGGTGCAACGGTTTCGGTAAAAATAAACCCATATTTTAAGGGATTATTTTACAAAGTTACTACTCTAAAGCGTCAGTGTCGGTAATACAGGTTCCCTACATTCCGGTAGCGCATAGGGCATTGCAATTCTCAGTTTGACATAATCTGACGTATAGTTTTGTAATTGTGTAAAATTTGATTTATTTAATTTGAGTATTTTATCAAACTAATAATAAAGTTTAGATAAAACTTTACCTTTAATTAAAGTACTTAGAATTAGAAATATAGCTTATAATAATTTACCCAATTAATAACAGTATAAGGTAAAACTTTTCTTCCCACTTAATACTTATTCTTTGACATTTTGAGAGGTAAGTGCAATGCTGTTCAGGTTTCCGGATCTTGTAAGTAGTAAAAGTTATTTTAAATAAATCAAAAACTCGCGAAATAATTGCTTTAGGAACCACATATTCTATCTCTGTGTCTTAGTTTGGAAGCACTTTATTTAATCACAAACGATGGGATTTATCAATATTATGAATACAAAACCCAAGCAAAAATGCATTAAAACACTTGGAAGGTAGAAAAGTGAATATAAATGTTTTGAGTTGCTGAGATTCTGATGTGCTTGTATATCTCCTCTGTTTACACTTACAATGAACCACTTATTTGTTGCCCAAAAAACTCTGAAAAAATTCAGGCATATTTTTTGGGAAAATATAAGTATTTTTGTTTCTTGAGGTTTTTCTTTAAAACGCTTCCTTCTCCGCCAACACATCAATAAAAATGAAGGTCTATGCGCATTCTTTGTTTTGATATTTTTCCCAAGAGAATGAATCAGTTTGAAAGTTCCTTTATTTTTGTCTAAGAATATGCGTAAATAAGAGGGCTAATCCTCTGTAGAAGGATAAATCCCTTTCTGACTCTTGGAGTTTTTCTTTAAAAAGCCTGCTGCTTCACTCGTAAAATAAAAAAATTCTTGGTTTTTGTAATCTTTTTCAGAGTTATTCTTCGTTTTCGACTACTTCCCTCTTGTTGAAGAGAACCCAGCAGTGTTATGTGAACTGCCACTTAGGTGGAATCGTAGATTCACACCAAATAACACTGTAGACACACGCCTACAGCATCTCAACCAAGCGACGAATTTGATGGTTGCGGGAATGCCTTTTATGAATTTTTTGTAAAAATTATTAACAACAATTATAATTTATAACAAATGTATTTTCCTTTCTCCTGGAAAAGACTTCCCACGTTGAGGAAACTGGTTTATAAAAATTGAAGCATCTTTTGTAAAAACCTGACTGTATTTTCATCATAATTATTATTACTCAAACAAAATTTTCTGCATATTTTGAAAATGCAATATACCCACTCCAAATAATATATATTATTGCTATTTTGGCAATACAGTGTTGTAGATAAAATAATATAAAATCAAAGTCAAATGGGATAAAAAGCATACTTCACACCTTTAAAAATTTAACTTGTCAAAGGTAGGTACCCCTAGATCCTGCTAGATCAAAGCTCTTTACAATATTCAAAAACTCAGATCTTCTATTTAGCCTACCCTAATTTAAAACATCTAGATAATATACAGGGTGTCCCGTATCGTTATGTTCAAATTTTGTGAGCATATAGTAGGCTTATTTCTAAGCCTAAAAAACCTAAAAGTGGCAGGTCTATCTGCATTCGTTACGAAGTTACAGGCCTAAGAAAATAATGTCTAGTAAATACCAGATTTAACTTTGAAAACCACATAAAACTTATTTTATTGACCAAATCTTTAGTTTATCATGTGTTAAAAATGTCCTATTCCTTGCTGAATACAAGCTTGTGCTCGGAAGCCTATTGCAAAATTAACAGTTTTCTCGTCTTTTTTCGCGTACCTATCCCTTGACCAGCTTGCTGAATACGATCAAATAATGATTTCTCTCTGGTATTTAGTTACAAACACCAATTCCGAAATATGCTGGTGCCGCATCTATTTGAATCCTAATGCCATTTCGTATGAGCAGGGGAACCTCTACTAATGTTTATTTCGGTTTACTCATGTGTGGCAATTTGTGTGGCTTACAAAGTTGAATCTTGTTATTTACTAGTCATAATTTTCTTAGGCCTGTAACTTCGTAACGAATAAAGATAGACCTGTCACTTTTGGGTTTTTTGGGCTCAAAATTAAGCCTACTATATGCTCAAGAATTTTGAACATAACGATACGGGACACCCTGTATAGAAAAGGATATAAATTTTAAATAAGTTGATTAGTACGCCCTATTGGTTTGATTTGAATACTAGACTAGGGCGATTAAGTCATTCCTGATGTTTTGGTTTCTAAGCACAATCTTATGATATTTTTAGTTATGTCATTAACAGCCTTGTCATAAATGTCAATGGTCATCTGAATTCACATGACAACAAAGCAACATAACCAAAAAACTCGGTAAGGTGAATTTGTTGATCGGTGTTGATGAAAAATTTTTTTTTAATAATAATTTTAATTTACGCTATATTTATTCAGGGATAATCATAATTTGTCGATATAGTAATTGTTACCACATGATTCCATTTGGTTTTGTCTGTTCTAGCATCAGCATCTCTTCAATATTTTATTAATTTAATTTGATCTAATTTTTGAATTTGAAGAGAAGTGGAGACAATAAACAATTAGTAGGAATTTCCCCGGTTGTTTTCAGAAATAATAACCTTTTTACCTTATTTTCTCCTTTCAGAAATGCGTCTTGCAAGAATAATGTACCCAATGCTCCTTCGAAGTCGATCGCTACCATTAGAACAGAATCAGTTTGCTAGTCACATAACGAAGCGTTTAAAAAGCGAGAAAAGCGCACTAACCCAATCGGTGAGATCAGAAGTAGACACAAATGTTAAACCTATAGGAGAAAAAATAAAAGAAAACACTAAGACAGCGTCTTATTTAGGGATCATCTTAATAGGTACCTTGAAATCATCGAACAAACCTTAACTTATTACTTGGATGACTAGATGTTATTTGCAGGTGTTGGAGTGACAGGTACAATGTTTTATGCAATATTTCGGGAGCTGTTCTCAAGTAAGAGCCCAAATAACGTTTATTCGGCAGCTGTTAAACGATGCTTGGCCGATACCCGTGTAGAGGATAAGCTAGGACTTCCTATTAAATCTTATGGAGAGGAAAGCAGGCGACGAAGGCGACAACATGTCAGCTACAATATCTATAACAAGGATGGTAAGAAGGCGTTGAGGATGCGCTTTTATTTAGAGGGAGCCTTCCATAAAGGCACTGTCAATTTAGAAATGTGTGAAGTAAGTATGATTGGATATAAGTGAAAAAAAGTATTTAAATTTTACTCTATTTTTATTTCAGAATGATTTTGGGAAATATGAGTACCGATACTTATTTGTAGATGTCGATGACATGGCTAGAACTACCATCGTTGTAGAGGATAATAGACTTAAATTAGATTCGAAAAGTTCTTCTGACTTTCAAATGCTCTAATAATAAGAACAAGACCTGATACCTAAAGTAACACAACATCAACCTGCCAATATTTTATTAAATAAAAAAGTACAAAATTATTCCAACTTCCATTATTTTTTAATCGGATTGTCTTCATAAACGTACACAAATCTGTTATCAAAAATGTAATTTTTCAGTTTTTTAATGAACCAAAAAATAATTACGTAGATGATGTAGTACTGGATCCAGGCGTATTTCACTGTGTGCCAAAATTCCGGTTTAAAATAAAATTGTTGAGTAGGATTTTTAATAAGTAACTCGATTCTAAAGTGATCCTCTTCTTGTAAATTAACAGTGTAAATATTTGTTAAGTGTGTTGATACTAAAATAAATTTCATATTGTTTAGAGCAAGTTTTATTTTTAGTTGTGTACCTACTTACCATGTCTTTCACTGTATCGAGTTAGGATATCTTCTAGACTGATACTTTCAGAATTCTCTTCAATTATTGACTGATTGAGAAATGAGTTGACTAGTCTTGGATGACACAGCAGCGGGGCCGACTGAGTGGTTGAAATATCCCCATGGATTCTTAATAGTGAAGTTGGCTGATTTAACTGGTGTTGGAATATTATCAGTGACTGCATTTGTAAGGAACATGATTTCTAGAAATGTGTTTAAAAATGAGGAGGTATTCGGTGCAACAAAAAAGTTTTATTATAGCTTTTTTGAATTTTTAAATTGAACTGTGAAAAGGATTCAACCATAAAAAGTCATTATTTTTATAGAGTTTTGGGTAATAATTATTCTCTTCAATTTAGCAAGAAAACTATGAAGAGTAGAAAAAATTATTTTGGTATTTAATTGGAAAAAAATCTGTTAAGGTTCCAGTTTCACGACTTTAACCTTCTTGGACTTTCAGCCTGTTGTACTGGGTTGCTGACCATACCTCTGTACATAGGATATCGTCTAATAATACTAAATAGTTTCTATGTTAACGAAATTAATTGTTGCCTATTGTCAAAGTATTTTGATGTATTGTTATTAATATTAATTATTGTATTAGGCAATATCCTATGTACAGAGGTATGGTCAGCCACCAGGTATATCAATAATGCAATCAAAATTATAAATAATATCTCTGAACCATGAAACCTTATAGTTATTATCGAATGTTTCCCTATTTTTCCATCTCATCAGTCGGCTATTATATCAACCGAAAACAACACCAATATGTATCGAACAGACGAAATCAAACCATTATTAGGTAGATTGTTTTTGATTCATGGGGATCATTGCTATTTACATGGCGTGTTGCTATCTATAGCGTTTAAAAGTTCAACTCAGTGGTGAATTAATTATTAATTATGATTTGTGACTATGAGCAATCTTAAAATAATTTTTTAACTTCATCATCAACTTACATCTAGTTTATAATCGATAGGAATAATCACATTTAACGAAGTAATATAAACTTTCTTCTTAAGAACCACTTCTAAAGAAATATAGAGCTTATCGTTTAACGAATCATAGTCATTATCAATTTCTCGTACCTAAAAATAATATTTTTTGAAAATTGGTAAGTAATTAAAAGACTTAAAAGTGCTTACTTTTATTGTCGAGCATTTATCGAATTGTTTCTTGTGGACTTGGAAATGCTTATAATTGCTACAAACGATCGGTTCGTTTGAGGTAATGGTACCGGTACCAGTACCAGTAAGAGCTGTAAATAAATATTTCCCAGTCAATTTTACACCTGGTTGTTCAGAAAACACGCCGTGCTTCAACCAAAATCCTGCAGCAAAATATAATCATTAGGTATTTAAACTTAAACCTGGAAAGGAAAAAGATTTAGCAGACACTTACCACCGGTATTATATGCTAATATGTATGGAAGAATTACTGAAAAAATCCCTGAGAGTAGCCATACTAAAGTTGATTTCGATATTAAGGTGTTTTTGTATTTTACTTTTATATTTTTTGAATGAGCATTTATTATTACCATTATTATTCAAAATATTTTTAAAACATTATTGTTAACTAACAAAAAATAATTGCCCTTTTAAATTTCAATGTTGTGATTGTTACTGAGTGACTGTTGCCAGTCCGTTTCTATAGCAACAAGCATGCGCCTTATATACCCTATTTCTTCTTTTCTCTCTTTAAATGGAGCTAATGGCCTCACCTATTGGGCAATTTAGCTCCATATGATATTTTTTAGTAGAACGAATTACATAATTGACATAAAAGGAAAATGAGCCATAAAATACATTTTAAAAAAATGGGTTTCGGACAGTCAGTTATTAGAGTAACGAAAATTTAAAAAAATTATTGTAATTTATTCAAAATAAGTGGGCACTTTTTACAAAACGTAGACATCTTATTGAACATAAAATAAAAAAATAAAAAACCTGCATATTAATTGGTAGATTTATTTGATGTTGCAGATTCACAAAAAAAAGAAGATATGATGAGTATTATAGTTATTAACAGCCTGTATAGGTACACACACATTAAAATTTAAATTAGTTTTTGATTAATGAATCAGGCGACAAGAAATTATAATACACCCACCAACAAAATATTAATTAATTGTAGATATAATTGCGCCTACAAAGTAGGTACCTATTTCATCTTAGTATACTTTATAATTGCTATTTATTATACAATATGTGCTGTTTCATTACAAATAACAATAAATTTCCCATTATAATTTCTGCCAAAAATTATGTTAATTAAGGTTATATCGAGTGATTGGTACTAACTAAGACTGAAAATTTGAAGATGGGTAGGTTGGTATCATGATACCATAAACTTTAAAAGATATGATATTGCGCAGTTCCCCTTTCTACGCATAGCGTATTTTGTAATAGCGGTAATAGAGCGAAATATATAACACCCATAATGTGATGTTTTTTCGTTTTCCGAGTGATGATCCAGTGTTATCAAAAAAGGCATAGCAGCATGTGTGTTTTCCTCTACACAAAATAAATGCCACCAAATGCTAGAGTGTGTTTAAATCATTTTAAAGCAAGTAATTATATATTCGTAATCTCTAGCATTAACTGTTAGGATACAGAATGAAGAGATGTCGGCAGATTAATTCTGGATCAATTCAATATAAAATCTCCAGAAAAAAAAGTCGACTTCAGAAGTATCTATTTCAAGGAATCGAGGATTTAGTATATCGAAAACTCGTTCTGTTTTCCTTAACAAAATCTCAAACGAGTCAACAAATCAGAAAAGTTTACATTCTTTATAAAAATAAGTATTTGCCTGCTATGTTTAGGTTTTACCTTATTATTTTATTATTACTTTATCCTGTCCTGATACGTTAGGTACAAGGACAAGTAATTAAAGTAGGTACTTATTTAAAGTGTTGAATCCTTAAGGTGATAAGTATCAAGTAATAAACACTTGAGAGAGTCTTCAAAAGCGAAATAATTTCATGCACAAGTCAATACAAATTCAAATTTCGCGCGCTTATGAGCTCCAGTGTCCTTATGGGTTCCAGTTTCGTCATTGCGTGGATTTGGCGAAAATAAGATCGCGTCTCTTATTCTTTATGTATCATTTTTATTGAACTATTATTTTTTGCCAGACTGATTTAAATGTCAACCTTCGTTTTATCATAAAGAATGGATGAGCAACAAAAAACAGATTGATGGCGGTAGGACGCCATAGAAGAACGAAACAGAAGATAAGGTGTGTCTTCTATAAATCTATTACAATTTATTTGGCAGTAGTAGTTCAGATAAAAATCTGAAATTCAAATTGAGGTTATGGTTGTGCAGTTGACAAGCGTGTCTCACGACACTGGCTGTTTTGGAGATAAATAAATATGCTTTGCAAATGAAAGTGAAAGCCACAAAACGGCCTAAAAACACGGTTTTGAGAGTGCAATATGAAAGTACGGACCTGGCAGAAGCGATGATTATACATCGAGTCTACGGGATGAAACCACTTGAGAACAAAGCCAAGCGCTTCGAAACGAATTGAGGCACGTACACGCGATATATCCGCTTATTCATATCGTGAAAAGACCACAGGGATTGATGTTACGATTTTTGGAATATAAATGCAAAATAAATGCAAAATTCAAAATAAAAATCGTGCTACTGTTAATCTCGAAGATTTTCCTTGCCCTGAAAATGAAGAAAAAAATAGAAATTCGACCGTAGTGTCAAAGAGGCCTAAGTTGTGACCTTAATATTAGTTTGCAATGGCCGTTTTTAGCTTCTTACCCACCCAGCACCCCTATTTCGCTCATCGATCCCGAAAAAATTGATTAAACTTAGGAGCCGCGGATGTAAATAATTACCCCACAAGTCATACTTTCTTCTTTAAAAAATATGTAATATTAAATGCGCCCCAGCATTTTTCAAATGAGTGGAGAGACCCTTTTTAAGTTTAGATAGCTCTTACGACACTATTGAATATAACGTTCGTTATGTTGTATTTTATGTTTAGGAATGATATAGCGAAGAGTTGTTGGGAAACAAATAGTTTACCAAAATTAGAAGAGTGCAATAAAAAAGTAGGTGATTTGTATGTATATGAATAAAATTAAAAATATTGTCAACACGACCTACCATTATCGACACCTACCATTTTGATTATAATTATAATTAAGTATTATTTATTATAATTATTATTATTATAATAAAACTGAAAAGACGCATTTTATTTTATTTCCTACAACACAACAGTAGTGTTATCTAACAGCAGAAAAAAATGCAAATGATCTCTTCTTGAATTATTATTCTTAAATATCAATAATACTTACTTATTACACCTAATAAAATAAATCTTTCTTCAAAACTTGTTTGCCTGGCAGTGATGAGCACCAAGGTTGTTTTCTTTAGGTATATAAGGATTAAATGAAAATTACAAACATTATTTTGTCTCGTCGACTTAATATTGTTGCAACAAGAGTTTAATTCCCGATTTGAACATGGCGTTAACGCCTATAAAAGTCCAAAATGTAAATTTTTACGTACAAGAAAACGCCGAGGGGAATCACACGAAAGACTATGATGCCCTGAAGTCCACCGAAATCACCTCACCAATATTCAGAAGAGGCTGCAATTTTTATTTCGTTATTAGATTCGATAGAAAATATGACGAGAATGAAGATTTTGTTAGAGTCAGATTCAGTTTCGGTAAGTAATAATACATTTCACATATTTATAAATTATTTTCCTGCAAAAACGTAAAATATCATTTAACATTTCTAGTTACATCTGACGATTCTTTTTTTTTCATAACTTGATATGAATTATGAAACTCATTTATGAAAAGACCAGTTGTTGTTGTCAGTGCTGGAAAAATTTCCAGACACCATCAGTTTGTTATGGGGTCATATCATTATATATAGGTAGTCGTTCAAATGATAATAATCTATCTCTCTGTTTAGGTCCAAAACCAACAGCAATTAAGGGAACCAAAGTATTCCTCAGACTCCAGATTCACAAGAAAAGACTCCCAAAAGACACCAACAAATGGGGAATATGCGTCAGCAGCGTGAACAACCGAGACGTGATGATGCAAATCCACATCCCTCCGTTTGCCCCCGTCGGGATCTGGAATTGCATGATCCAAACCCAAATCAAGGATAAAGTAGAAACGAGACTTGATTTTAAGGTACCTGCTACTTTGCTCCTCAACAGGAAAAAAGTTATTCATTAAAAACATTCCCTGATTTGCAGCGGGAAGAAGAAATCTACATCCTCTTCAACCCCTGGTGTCCGGAAGATCCAGTTTATATGGAGAAAGAGGACGAGAGACAGGAGTACGTACTCAACGAACATGGAAAAATTTGGTGCGGTACTTTTAAGGAACCGAAAGGTAGACCATGGATATTTGGTCAATTCGACGAGATAATACTTCCTGGTGCGGTTTTTCTGTTGGATAAATCAAAACTCCCTCATTCGGATCGTGGCTGTCCTATACTCGTCTCCAGAGCTATTTCTGCTGTTGTAAGATACAAAAGAATTGAATTCTTCATTGGTATTCTCTATAAATAATTCCTTTTCTCAGATAAACTCTCTAGACGATGATGGGTTATTAATGGGAAGATGGGATGGTGATTACAGTGATGGTACCTCCCCATACGACTGGACTGGTACCTCCCTCATAATGGATAAGTTTTTATCAACAGGAGGAGAACCAGTGAAATATGGTCAATGCTGGGTGTTCTCAGCTGCAACCGTTACCGTGTGTAGAGCATTAGGAATACCATGCAGGTCTACTACGAATTACGTTTCCGCTCATGATACTAACTGCTCTTTGACAGTTGATAAGTAAATAATAATTATAATATTGAATTTATACTCGTTATTGTTATAAAAACATTTCGTAGATTCTTCGATCTAAAAGGTAACAAAATCGAGAACGGTCCAGAGGGGGAACCCAGTGACATGTGTTGGAATTTTCATGTTTGGAACGATGTTTGGATGACCAGAAATGATCTCCCTTCCGGTTATGGTGGCTGGCAGATTATAGATGCGACACCCCAAGAATTAAGTGAAAATATTTACAGGTAGGTATTTTAGTTAGTTATACCTAGTTGAAAATTATTTGAGCCCGTAAATTTTGTAGGTGTGGTCCAGCTTCCGTCGAAGCGGTTAGAAGAGGACAAGTAGGGTTTCTCTACGACTGCAGATTTGTCTTCAGTGAGGTAAACGCGGATCTAGTCCATTTCAAAGAAGATCACGAATCAGACTGGGGTTTTTCTAGATTATCCATTAATAAATATCAGTAAGTTTTCTTTACTATAATGTCGAATAGATTGATCTAAGAACAATGACAAATTTTTTTAAAGTGTTGGAAGAAAAATATTGACTCAAAAAGTTGGTGTGTATGATGAAAACGGCGATACTGATTACTGGGATGTAACCGATTGCTACAAAAACCCAGAAGGGACCGAGGCAGAAAGACTGGCCTTCTATAACGCTGTCAAAGGTGTCCCAAAAGCTCTAGAGTTTTACGAGATGTCAGAGAATATCGTGGAAGATGTGTTCTTTGATCTGGTCGAAATTGACAAAGTTTCTTTAGGGCAAAGTTTTTCTGTTTTGGTAAATATGGAGAATCGGTCGAACCAATCTCGTTCGATCCATGCCGCATTGTCTGCTACCTCTATTTATTATAATGGATCAGCAGCTGGAAGAATCAAGAAATGTGAAGGGAGTCTGGTTTTGACGAAAGGTCAAAAAGAGACATTAAAGTTAATGGTGGATCCTGTCGAGTATGTCCCGTCGCTTGTAGAGCATGGAATGGTTAAATTGTACGCGATTGCTAGTGTTAAAGAAACTAAGCAGACCTGGAGCGAAGAAGATGATTTCGTTTTCCAAATCCCCTCAATTAAAATCTCTATCAAGGATGTATGTAAAGTGGGGCAGAACTGCGAGGTAAATTTCAGGTAGGTTATTAGTTCATCTTATTGGACTGGCGTAAGAGATAATGAATTTGATTTTAGTTTTACGAATCCATTGAAGTTCCCTTTGACCAACTGTAGTTTCACATTCGAAGGACCAGGGTTACATAAACCGAAGACTAAGAAGTATAAGGAAGTTGGTCCACTTAAAGAATTTAATATTAGTGAAGTTTTCATTCCTAAGAGGACTGGGGAGAGGAAAATTGTTGCTAAGTTTAACTCGAAGCAAGTTGCTGGTATTGATGGAAGCACTAGTGTGATTATTATTAATTGATTAATTAATTATTTGATAATAAATTCATTATTATGTAATTTTTTGAATAACAATAATAATATATTCTCCATCTCCACATATGAAATATCCTTATAGATATAGATATATTATCCAGATGAAGCGACGTATAACATTAAACATGCTGCAGCCGTATGCGAGAATTAATTATATAATTTAGTCATGAAATAAAAATAGTTTCTAACATAAACAATATTTACATTATGGAAATTAAGTTATGATGATTAATAATTTTAGCACTCGTAAATCAATTTAACCTGGTTCCCGTACCAGACTATTAAGATTGATGCGGTCAGAACGCAGGTTATCACTCTCTTCTGACTAACGAATCATTCGGAGAAAAGATCGGTAAAATAATTTCTATTTCGAACCCACGGGCCAATAACTACTAATGCAATGCATTTATTATTAAATAGCTTATACGTGAGTAAACTCCGTGCCCCTCCAAATAAACACGTACGAGTGGGATTTCAATTCAATCTCGAGGTTGGTTTCAATCACTTGGTCGCACACTACAATTGCTACCTGGTTACATTGTCCGGTTAAGTGTCAGTTACTCGAATAAAAAGTGCAGAGAATTTTGTTGTTTGGTGGTAGATTTTTAAGGGTGAAATAGCAAAATGGGTAATGATTGGTGCCCTAGTACTCCGGAATGTTTCTCCTGTTTTCGGGCGAAATTTATCCCTGAACGCAGTTTGCCGTTGCAGGACTTAGGGAGACCGAAAGAAGCAGAAGGTAAGTGTTGGACATTTTATTTATGCCGAAACTTTGTTTTTTTATTAGGTCATTTGATTAATTTTGTTTATTTTTTTTATTTTTTATAATTTGAAAAGCTCAGTTCAGGAGGCAGCAACCTAAAGTTCAAAATATTCAGCTGCAGAATAACTATAGGTCCTTCGAGCCGGATATGAGTCATTCGAGTCATTCGAGTCCTTATGCATATTTTATGTCATTTATTGTGGTTTTTAAGGTAAGACATTTAACGGGCTCTTTTAGGGTGGGATCTAATTATTTCTCATCGCATCTCCCAACTTTTCTGCATGCAATTTTTCTATTTACAGCAAATCTTTTTACCAAAATTTCTCTTCATCTTCTCAAAGTTTTTCGAGCCCAATCATTCTTTGGATTTTGTAAATAATTTTTCTCTACGTTTTTAAAAGCCTCCCGAATAATGTTTCTGCTCTGTTGTTTTTGTTTAATTTTGAATAGTCTTTGCAAAAAAGACGATATTGGTTTAAGTTATCCAATCGTGAATGAGTGAGAGATAAGAGAGGAATGAATCACATTTTCCTGACCATAACTGTTTTAATTTTTTTGGATTCCTGCATTTATTTTCCGAGGAATTTCAAATACTGAATCGCGATACTCCATAGCCTTCAATCGTCCGAAAAATGCTGGTTGTGTCGCGTTGTCTTTTCTTTTATTTTTTGTAGTTTTACTTGGTTGTATTGACGTAAGTTTCTATTGTTTTGCTCTTCAGTAGGTCGATTATGAGGTTGTTTTGGCTTTTCATGTAGTTTTCTTGTAACGAGTTGAGTTTGCCTCAATTCCTAGGGGTGTTGTTTCATATCTTCTATATTCGGGTTAATTTTCGTTTTCCCACATGGTTTTCTTAGACTAGTTTCCTTGAAATCCGTGTCTCTTTGGATTAGATCGAAGGCCCATTGTCTTAAATATTCTGCAAATATACGAGAGTCCCCATGAGTGTGTTCTTGGTTTGGGCCAACTTTAGACTGATGAAATGCAAGGGCCAAATCGTCCTCGTATATTTTTTCCAAAATTTTGGATAATAGTCCGAGGAATATCCGAGCATAGGACATCGATTCCTGTGGCACGACTTTCCATTCAGGTGTGTTTGAAAGAGTCTATCGCTCAACATTTCATTGAGCAAGTTTCAAACAGAGGTCATGTCTCATCAGACTGTGGCATAGACAGATGTCAATGAATGCTGTAGATGTTTTAATTATTTAAGTCTCCTCAGGACCCAGGTTCGATTTAGGCGGTTAGTCGCATCCGTTCCTTCCCAGAATCTAACGTCTTCAGTAGGGCTATAGTTTAGTTATTTAGTGAGTGGGTCGACTTTGACTGCTGCACTGTGACTAAGTTGGTCTATTGTGGCTCACACCTAAGCGTTTTCCATCCATTCCAGCTGGTAATCGGCTGGAATGACCGGTGAGAATGTATCCAGATCTCTTGGAGAAAGATATTCCCTTCCGAATGTTGAATGTCTGGTTCTTCCCAGAGCTGGACAGTTACATAAAACATATGTTCTGCTGTTTCTTCATTTTCTAAGCGTAGAGGTGACATTCCATTTATCGGCTAGACCAAAGTAAGTTATGTAAGTTAACAGTGTCCAATGTACAGGTCTATCAGGGCCACAAGGTCTGCCTCTTTGAGCTCCAGTAGTTTCTTTAGCTTTGATCTTCGATGATCCTTCAATTTAGGTCTTGGAATGAGCCAATCCTGGTAGACTTTGCCAGTACTGCAGTATTTTATTCTCTGCCCAGGTGTTTGTTGTTTTGGTGATATTTGACGATATGCCGCCAAACTGGGTGGTCGCTGACAGGCGAAGGTTGATGTATTTCCCTGATTTGTCAATATTTTGCTCCTCTTGATCAATCTTGGGAGCTTGCCTCTTTAAAGGATGCGTTTGAAAAAATTCAGCAGCTAACGTAAAATTCCAGTCCCCGTGCTTCAGGACCAAACTTACAGCAAAATATATTTTTGTCAGTTTCTTTATTATTTGATATCGCTGATGTTTTGGGCTATTGGTTGCGTTAACGGGCCCTTATCGTCCATGCAGTCTTCAATTTCCGGCGGAGGCTCCATGCAGTCCGATTGCTGTGGTGTGTGAAAAATTGAGATATTCTTCTTCTTCTCTTTCTCTATATCTCCATTTAATCATTCTGGAGTTGTTGGGCACTCCTCCTCCCAGCTCTTAAAGTAGGTCCTGGAGAGTTCTCGCGGGTTGTATTTTTTGACTCCATGGGTCATCATGAATCTCTCGTAATTTTCTGTCCTTTTTTTTTCCTTTCGAGGGCCGTCTGATTCAGAATCACCGGAAACACCTCAGCCTCCTGGGCTCATTGTACTTACCCCCTTTACTTCATGTCATCAATTCTGTCAGTGTGGTCCCCTGTATGTATAGTTTGTACAACCCCATCACTGGATGAGTGTCATATTCTTCCGGATTCATTTTTGGCTGATTTTTTATCCTTAGGCTGATCCATCTAATGCCATTCTCAAGCTGCTTCCTAAGCTAGGACCACTTAACTTTATAGAAATTCCATCTAGGAAGAAGGAGAGACCAGATGAAGGGAATGGTTAAACTCAATGTAATGACTGATGAAACAAAACCTGAATCTGGGTAAAGATCCGTCTCTGCTTAGCGTCAAATATGAGATCGAAATTGTTTCTCTTCGCCTAATTAATGAGGGGTTCACCTTGGCGATGGAAGCTGGCGATGGAAAACTAAGACCCCGTGTACATGGTGGGGTGGTTGAAAGGGGGAAGTACGTGTCGTTCTCCCAGAGGGCATTGGGAGACTTTCTCAATGAGAAGGAATGAGTTGTTGAAAACATTAGTGAGATCATTTGCAAGACCATACCCCGGTGTGTGGCCTGGGTTTCGGAACTGGTTTGACGCGGCTGAGACTTTCGATGTTTATTTGGCACACTCGGAGTTTGGGGCTGGTTGTTAGGTGGTCCTAGAAGGAGCAGTTTTGTGTTGGTTTCTCATGCTTTTCATTGCAGATGTATCTCGCCAATAATGGGACAGTCTGACGGTTCTTTGGTGTTGTTAATGTTTGTACGCTTTCTATAATTTTTTGATGAGAAGTATAGCGAGTAGGATTGAGGTAAAAATATCTTTCTTCCACTTTCTCCAAGTTTTGCAGCTTCACCTACAACTTTTAAGATTGTTTCTGAACGTTTTGTTTGTAAGACTCCGGGTTTTTGGAAGGATTAAAGATTTTAGGAGCTCATAGGTACAAGGCCATGCATTTTCTATAATAATTGTTATTATATTTTGTATAATTTATTTGGTCATTATTTACATCTGCGGCTCCTACAGTTTCACTATGGAACTTATATAGGGGTGGAGAACATACCTATAGTAACATCAGGAAGGTATTCATTTGCTGGGCAAATGAAAGGGAAGGTCACAAAACGGTGTAAAAAATGGTTTTGAGAGTGCGGAGGGAGTGCGGTCCTGACAAGAGGCACCGATTAGATGCCGCGATCCCGGATAAAACCACTTCACCATAATTGCCAAGCATTCTATTCTGTGTTAGAGGTTCACAGAGGCGGACTGAGCGATATATCCACTTTCATTACGTGTTCAGTCCGCACAGGGATTGATGCAATGATTTTCGGATTATAAATTCAAAATAAATGCAAAATTCAAAATAAAAATCGTGGTACTGTTATTCTCAAAGATTTTCCTTGCCCTGAAAGTGAAAAAAAAATAGAAATTCGACCGTAGTGCCAAAGAGGCCTTAGTTGTGACCTTGATATTAGTTTGCCATGGCTGTTTTTACTTTCTTACCCACCCAGCACCCCTATTTCGCTCCTCGGTCCCGAAAAAATTGATGAAACTTAGGAGCCGCGGATGTAAACAATTACCATTTATTTTTTTCTGCGACGGGCTATAAGTTTGACCTTTTTTCCCCGTTGACAGCAGGTAGAAAAATGCCTCATTATATGAGCTGCATCTTATCGGGGAAATAAATGAATTAGCAGGGAAATAAATGAGTACTTATTTCCCCGAAATGGCGGCTTAGGTATAGCTACTATTAACACTCAGATATCATTAAATTTATATCAAATATACCAATATACGTAAAGGAAAGTTACCTTTATAATCCAAATGGCAATTATTAAGGGAATTTTCATAATAATCACTATCCATATTATTAAATTCACTCATCGAAAACTAACAAGAATCTTTGCAAAACTGTCTTCAATTTTAATTACATTAATATGACGTTTATGTAATAATTAAATCGTTTCGTTACCCAGGCAACGTCAATTACGATAAAAGACAGTTTGAAAATCCAAGTTTAACATAAATCATTTTTCTGACATAATTTTCAGTTATCTAAGTACGTTTTTCGACATTCTAACACTGATATTTCTTCTCGCAGAAAAAAATTGTATATTACACACGGGAAAAAAGTGCGATTTTAGCTCTCGATGTGTTTGTTCCCTCCGCTAAACGCGTCGGGGACGAAATCACATCTCGAGCTAAAATCTATCACTTTTTTCTCTTGTATAATAAATAACTATAATTATAATTAATAGGCACAATAATAGGTAGTACATGTAGGTCAAAATACTTTCTGAGAAGTCGCGATTAAAATACTGGCTTCACCGTTTTCTCACCCATCTTTAACTAATTTTCTGAATCAAGTTTATTAATTTCATTCAAAGGATTCTCTATTCTAAAACTGGGTCAAGATCGCGACCTTGCGTGTAGTTCGTCTAATGAAAGTATAATTGGTGGGTCAATAGCTCCTTTGTTGCTCAAAGTATGCTCATTGCATTAGAGTACTTATGTATTAAATAAATTTTTCCAAGTTATGCAAGATAAATTATCTTAAATGTCAAACTTGAATAACCGAAGAAAATTATATTGGCAATGTGCCAGCATCTTGTTTCTTTATTACGATCTTTAGTAGGTAGCTACGACTTCCTGCAAGTCTGTCTATTTCTAGAGAACAATAATTTGAATAATATGAATATATCGAGAATATTATTTGTTTTGAAATAATAATTAAATTCATAAGCGCCGACGCTGTAAAAACTAGGGGTCTTGATAACTTTTTTCTAATTATGAGTAAATGCTATTACAATATTTTACTTACTATAATAAAATTCATTTAGTAGATTTTAATAATAATTTAACAAACACTGTTTCGAACTTTTTTTAATTTTTGAACGCCATTTTTTATAAAATATGCCCTTGCTAGAGGTGGTTGTTTCAGGAAACTCTACCTTAAAAAATATGCCTCATGGTGGTGGGAGGCATATTTTATTTAATAGATTGATATTCAAAGAAAAAAAGTTTTCTAAGGCAACTGAAACATTTTTTTGAATATCCCAACAGACACTAACAAAAAACAATGCGCTCATGCGTAGTAATTATTCTTCTACTATACATACTATACTTAAAAAAAATCCTTTTATATGATCGTGAATTTGAACGATCTCCCGGCTGTTTTCAAGGAATCTGCCTGCGTCTATGGGTGACGGATGAACATTGTCATCAAAATCCTCAGAAATGACGCAATGATCTCCTAAAATGAATGAAAGACTACGACATGTGTGGCTGCTAGTGTAGGTATATAATTACCTGTTAACCTTGAATTTTATTTCTTTAGACATGTTGTAGGTAATTATTACGACGAAATGGACGTGTGAAATGCACCTTGCATTTGAAAAAGTTGTAAAGTCTTTTTATGGACAATAAAAATAAATGCTAACAAAATGGGATTCAGTTTACTTGCATTGAGATAATTCTAAAGGCCCTGTTACCAGAAAAATCGTAAAAGTAGTTCTTTGTGATTATTACACAAAAGCCAAAACCTATTTATCAACCTGAGAAGAGTTTGTGAGGGCAACAATTTCAAGAAACTTTAATTAATAATATTCAATTTTGAATTCTTCATTTTTTTTTTTTTTAATAATTACTTTTGATACTTATTACATAATTGAAAAAAAAGCTGAAAGCAGTGCTTATTAAATGATTTCATATGTTTACTTTCAGTAGAAAACAAAAATACAACTCCATTCAGTACCAAAAATTTGATTATTGAACATTCAAAAAGGGAACGATTCACTCATATACAGTGTGAAACGCACTTAGGTATGGAATAAAATTCACTATTCAGAGAAAAAACGTTTTTGAAAAAAAGTTCACACACCTCAATCAACTTTAATCACCAATTTTTTTGGAATTTTCTAAGCATCAATTTGAATTTTTACCCCACCGCTCTTACCCCCATTGTGGTCATTTTTTTTAATAGGACACCTGTATATCTTTGTATTTTCATTATTCCTGAGAAAATCCGCTATAAGAACGGTTTATACAATATACAATTATTGCAGTTTAAATTGAGTAGTTTATGAGTTATAAACAAATGTACTGTAAACAGTGTACTGCGAAAACGGCTTAAATGTGCCTATCTTAACTTTTCATATGGTAGGTATCCTCCTACCATGCATTGTGGTTTGAATTTTAATACAGGGTGATATAAATTATCAAATTTTTAATCACCCAGTATAAAAATTTCAAGTACCTATACGCTGTAAAGTAACACACGAAAAGTTAAGATAGGGACATGTAAGCCATTTTCGGTATTTTTAGCGTTTCCGCAGTACACTGCTTTCAAAATGAAAAATTGCGGATTTTCATTTTTTGTTCATCATAACTCATAAACTATAGTAGGATTAACTTTAAAAAGTCAGATGTGACGTTACACTAACCGTCCGAATTAATATTTTTAATTTCACCAGAAAATGTCAAACAGTTAATTGTCAAGTTGTGAACGAGCGTAAATTATTGAAGGAAATCATTCAAATATGAATTGAACCGCTTACGTCAGTTTGAGAGCCACTGACAACTACATAAAATTTATTCACGTAATGACATTCTATCCTCTGTGTTGTGCATTTAATTCTCATTCAAAACCAATGTTGACGTATACTTATTTATGCGGGATGGAGTGTTTAGACAAACTGGACAGTTACTATAAAAACCACGCATATGAAACAAAGTAAATCGAACTATCAAATGGAGGTGTATTCTTAATCGATACGTATGACTTTTTAGACTTTATTGGACTATACTCAATTTAAACTGCAGCTGTAAAAAACATTTTTACTGGATTTTCTCAGAAAATATAAAAATACAAAAAAATACAGGATGTCCTAAAAAAATGTCCTCCACGGTGGGGGTGAGAGCGGTGGAGGTAAAAATTCAAATTAAGGCTTCAAAAAATTCCAAATAAAAATTTGAGGTTGAGGTGTGTGAGCTTTTTTTCAGCAACGTTTTGTCTCTGAATAGTGAGTTTTATTCCATAAGTGATGCGTTCCACGCTGTATGTACATAGTTAAAATTTAGTTAAAATTATTTATGGGTCGCTGAACACGAATTAGAAGTTTGGTGGCGAAAATTTGGCTCGGAATTTTTTTTTTTTGTGCACTTTTAGCCCAAAATTTCGCACTTTTTCAATTTTTGGTCTAAATGTCAGAAAAGAACCGTTTTTCCACAAGTCCATTCTACACACATTTACAATAGACAAAATTTCCCGTTCCTCATGAATAACGGTTTTTTTTAGACTAACCGTTCCGCCGGTAGAGCGCGTCAAAAAAATATTTTCCCATTGCCTGGGGTTTTGGATTGTTTTGCTATAGTTTTGATTTTCTCACCTTTAATTGTTTTTTGGGTCGCTGAACATGAATTATAAATTTGCTGGCAAAAATTTGACCCGGAAATTTGATTTTCTTTTTCAGTTTTGCCCAAATTTTTGCACTTTTTTCAGTTTTTGCCCAAAATCTCAGAAATTAAAGGTTTTTTTTTGGAAAACTAACCGTTCCGCCGATAGAGCGCGCCTAACATCGAGTGAAAAGTGGCAAAAAGTGTAAAAAAGAAGTTCCGGGTCAAATTTTGGTCAGCAAACTTGAAATTCCTGCTCAGCGATCCAAAAATATAGACGGTGAGAAAATCAAATTAACTAATAATAGCAAAACTTCCTCTGAGAATTCTAACATGCTTAGCCTACAACCAAAGTAGGTAGGTACATACTTTTTAATGAAAATAAAAAAAAAATCGATAGAAAGATAATGAAAAGTAAAAGTTATTTCCAAAAACTCAAAATTTGTAGGTATGTATTTTGAAAAAAGTGTAGATACATAATTGAAGATTTATATTAATTTTATAAAAATATTTTTTTTATATCTTTCCCATTTATTGCCACACCATCTCTAATAAGTAGAAAAACTGAATCTTCGATCTCCTTGCGATTTCTTTATATCTACAAATTTAAAATTATTTAAATTTTGAACTTTTAGGAGTAATTCTTAAAAAAAATGATGAAAAAAAACGTTCCTGAAAAAATGGAAACTTTCCAAAAATCTATTAAAATTTAAAGTTAATTTTTAAACGAGAAACTTCTGGAATCCGATTATGTTTATTCAATAAACATAATCGGATTTATTCATGTTTGTTTTCCTCCCAGCAAGCTCTCTAAATGATGCAATATATGGAGTACATATAGTAAAAGAAGCTTACTTTGCATAATATCAAAATTTTTTTTTTCGTTTAACTGGTAATTTGAAAAATATCCACCAGTCAAGGTACTCATGGAAAAAAAAATTGAAAAGAATTAAAAAACTAATAAATTAAGGGCTGAAAAAAGTTCTAAATATATAATTTTTTCCTCTCCCATTTATCGACATCTGTAACCTGAAAACTCGACTTTTTGGAACTACATACTTGGGTTCTTGGGATTTATTTATAGCTACCTACAATTTTATTTTTCTGAAATTTTTTGAATTTTAAGAGTAACTGTTATCAAAAAAAGTATAACTTTTTGAAAAAATCGACACTTTCCAAAAATCCTTTAAAATTTAAAGTTTGTTTCTAAACGAGAAACATCCGGAATCTGATTATAATATTATTCATGTTTGTTTATTTTCCTAACAAGCCCTAAATTTTTTATTTCAAAAACTCAAAATTTGAAAAAAATTTGAAAAAAGCGGAAATAATAATTGAACTCCAATAATTTTATAGGAAAATTTTTTCACTTCAATTTATCGCCATTTGTAACTTGAAAACTCGAATATTTGAGCTATACCTACTTGCTATTTATTTATATCTACAAATTAACAATTAAAAAGATTTTGGGCTTTTAAGTTTTAAACTCTTGAGAAAAAAAAATCACTTTTTGAAAAAATCAGAACTTTCCAAAACTCTATTAAAATTTGAAGATTCTTTTTAAACCAGAAACATCTTGAATCTGATTATATTTATTTATGTTTATTTATTTATCTAACAAGCCCTAAACAATAAGCCTCTTTGCATAATTACAAAATCCTATTTCTTTAATTCGTTTACCTGATAATTTCTAAAATATACATCAGTAAAGGTGGTACTTATGGCATTTAAGTTAAAAAAAAAGAAACTAAAAAATTAAGTGCTGATAAAAAATATTTTCAACAACTCAAAATATGTAAAAATTATGAAAAAAAGCGAAATTATTGAAGAGGCTTATAATTTTATAAAACCTCATTTTTTCTCTTCCATTTATCGTCATCTGTAACTTGAAAACTCGAGTTTTTTGAACTTCTTACTACTTGCGATTTATTTATATCTACAAATTTAAAATTTCCTTATATATTTTTGAATTTTAAGATGTTTTTGTTAAGATGAATTTGTTGAAAACTCTTAACAAAATGATAAAAAAAAGGAATCATTTCTTGAAAAAAATCGGATTTATCCAAAAATTTAATAAAATAAAATTTTTTTTCAAGCGAGAAACATCTGAAGCTGCATTACATTTATCTATGTTTGTGTTTATTTTTTTTTATAATACGCAGAAAATGATGTAATTTACATCATATCAGCCCAATTTTCAAAAACAAAAATTCATTCTTTTAATACTCATAAGGAACCTTTTTTCTAGACATAATCGATGGAGAATCCAATATAATAGAAGACGACATCTTAATAGTAAAAAATATCGACCCATGCATTTCAATAAATGGCCCGGACCACAACACAGAAAATTACGAAATCATGAAACGAACCAAAGAACCTCAACTTGTCGTTAGGCGAGGCCAAAACTTCCAAGTCAAAATCACGTTAAATCGACCTTACCAAGACACCGACTTGATATCTTTCATCTTTACTGTAGAAGGTAAGTACCTAGACCTACTCGCCTTAAATAAATAAAAACATTACCATCACATTATTTAATTTAAAATAGATGAGGAGAAACCAAACTATGGTCAAGGCACCCTCATAGCCGTCCCTTTAATGAAAAAACCTGACAAAGAACTGCCCTGGAACGCGGTCCTCGAAGAATCAACCGATAAAACCCTCACAGTCAACATTCTAACATCACCAGAAGCAGTCGTATCGAAATGGATCATGGATGTAGATACAATGGTGCCATCAACACACGCTTACTCTTACTCCTGGGAAACTCGCATCTACCTCCTCTTCAATCCTTGGTGCGAAGACGATCCAGTGTACATGTCTTCGGAAATCTGGAAAGATGAAACCATACTGACAGATGTGGGATTGATCTGGAGAGGCACAGCCAACAGCATGAAGCCTTGCATTTGGAAATACGACCAGTTTCAAAGATCTGTTCTGGAGTGTGCTTACTATCTCGTTAAAGAGGTTGGTAAAGTAAAATCAGGTCTCAGAGGTGACGCTGTGGTGACCAGTAGAGCACTTGCTGCTGCTGTTAATAGCTTGGATAATGATGGAGTGGTAATGGGGAATTGGAGTGAGGATATGAGCGGTGGTACTTCCCCAACTAAATGGCTGGGGAGCGGGGAGATATTACAAAAGTATTACGAGAAGAAGAAACCTGTCAAGTATGGACAATGCTGGGTCTTTGCTGGAGTCTTAACGAGTGGTAAGTCCAGTTGGTAACGAGTTAACTGTAAATATCTAAACTAAGGTTTTGTTAGTTTGTAGAACACTAGGGATACCATGCCGGACTGTTACAAATTATTCCAGTGCCCATGACACTCAGAACTCTTTAACTGTTGATTATTTCGTGGGAGACGACGGATCGGTTCTGAAAGATCTCACCGATGATTCTATTTGGAACTTCCATGTCTGGAATGAGGTATGGATGTCACGACCGGATCTAGGGGAGGAATATAAAGGATGGCAGGCTATTGATGCCACTCCTCAAGAACTAAGCGATCATATGTACAGATGTGGACCGGCTTCTGTGGTAGCGGTGAAGAAGGGTGAAATCAAGAGACCTTATGATAATGCTTTCCTTTTTGCTGAAGTTAATGCTGATAAGGTAAGTGGTTGAATTTTGTCATTATCAGCTAAATTTTTTTTTGTAACTTATGAACTTAATTTTAGGTTTATTGGAAATACTCTGGACCCAGGAAACCTCTGAAGTTGATCAATAAAGATACATATGGTGTGGGTAAATTAATCATAACGAAAGCTCCAGGTGTCTTCGAGAGAGAAGAGATCACTCTGACCTATAAATTTCCTGAGAAAACTGAAGATGAAAGAAATATAATGTTGAAAGCTCTCCTTCAAGCGGACAATAAGTTCGCTAGGTACTACTTAAATGAAAATTTCAACGACATCCGTTTCGATCTTCAACTCCACGACGACATAAAAATCGGGCAAGATTTCGATGTAACGTTATACGTTGGAAATAGGAACTATACCAAAGAATTTAATATTAACGCAATTATAACTGTCGAGGTTGTAACGTACACGGGAAAAGTTGGGGAGATTGTTAAAAAGGAAAATCTTAAAGTTACCCTGAAACCTCGTTCGAAACAAGATGTTAAATTGTCGGTAACGTATAAGGATTACAAGCAGAAACTACTCGACCAAAGCGCTTTCAACATCTCTTGTCTGGCGAGTGTCGATGAAAATGAATTCGAGTATTACGTCCAAGACGATTTCAGAGTATGCAAGCCTCCAGTTGTGCTGAAACTGAAGAATAAACCGGTCGAAGGGAAAGAATGCTTTGTGGACGTTTACGTGGAAAACCCCCTTCCGGTATCTTTAAAGAAAGGTGAGTTCACCATCGACACTCCTGGATTGGACAAACCTGTCAGGATTAAGTTGAAGCGAGAAGTGTTTCCGGGGAAACGTGCTGAAGCTGTTTTTAGTTTTTTTCCTACAAGTGCAGGTCGACAAACTATCGGAGCCAAATTCTTTGCCAAAGAAATGGATGATTGTGATGGTTATCTTACCATTACTGTTGAAGCGAATAAAGAAACGAATGGAGGAATTTGAGCTTACTGTTTTCTAGTAACTAGTACTACTTAGTACTAAAACTATATAGCACTAGCTCCAGCTAATACGTCAGTATTTTTAGAACATGCGTAATTGATGGAAAAACTTGCCATACCTACTACTCGTCTTGAATGTTGTGCGTGATAGATTTTTATACCAAACAGTTCAATAATTTAATTTATTAGTACATCATGCATATACCTACCTAGCAGACTTTTAATGTCTAACAGACTGATTATAATATGTGATTGTGAGAAATATTTGCCTGCCATTGTAATAATTGAATAACAAAATAATATTTTTTTATAAATAGTTTTTTATTACATCCACTTAAATGCGTAACCAATTTTTGTCACGTTTTCCTTGACCATTAAGATAAAATTAAACGACCGCTCATGCTGCAACAATGGTTGCACTTCATATAAATATTTTAAATAGAAATGCAATTTGTAATGGAGCCTATTTCTCGAGAAACTTTTGAGATAATAAATATTTTTGTAACTTGACGTGATGTTTTTACGATATCTAGTTATGTAACCTTAGCTGAGACAAAGTTTTGTCATAAATGATTGCCCAAAACAAACAATAGAGTGATTATCGTTTTAGAATAGGTCTTTGTATCGCATCGCTGTACTATAAATTTGATAAGAGACAATGTGAAAAAATGGCCCAAAATTTGAAGACTTTTTTAGGAAGGTGCCCAGAAAAGCTGGTTTTAAAAAAATTGGGTATTGATTAATATTGGTCAAATCAGAGCCTTGCTTTACAATGGTGATATTAACTTGACTGTATTTTGAAAACCTGTAAAACTGGACAGTTAACACATATTACAATGAAATAGGCTCAGATAGATTGTTTTAAGTTAACCCTTTATCAAAATTTGGCTAGTGGTAATTTCCATGTACTTTACCCCAAGAGATGCTTAGAAATATTGTCTCACCTAACTGTCAAAGATACAGTTTGCATGTCATACGTGATCTCAACACTTGGTAGAGGTTCTGGTGACATTCTACATAAAACTGCAGAAAAGTTCCCGAATCTTCTGATTGCTCTTTCACTATGGCAGATATTCAAAATTTGGACACACCTTCCTGGTCAACAAAAGCTATGTATCTGATTGTTGGTCTAAGCTTGACCATAGTTTTGGATATTCCGATGATATTCTACTTGAATGACCATCAGCGATTTGTAAAAACAATGCAGTTTTTTTAGTTCCTTTGTAACGTTATAGTCCCCCTAAACCCTAAATGATACCTCCCCTAAGAGAGAGATTTTAGCTAAGGCGTATGTAAATGGTTGAATAGGTCAGCGAAAAAAAAGCAAAGAATCTGGTACATTGAATCACTTAACTGCAAGGTACCTACGTAGATGGTGGGTGCGGTTGAATGGTTACTCGACATTGTTATTTATGATTGTCCTGGAGATGCTGAACTCTAGTTTGACTATAATACCGTTTCAAACGCCTGCCATTTTGGTTTGATGGAAGTTGAGCTATTCTCGCTTCCATCAAAATACGGGGATGTGTTAAGGGACCTTGGGATGTGTCGAGGTTTTGGTTTCAGCAGGCGACCAGCAGCTGGAGTTCCTATTGGGATCCTGGATCAGGGTCCCGGATTAGGGCCCGGATTAGGCTCCCATTAAATGGGGTAAATCCTGTGCTGGTAGAGCTTTTAATATATTTTCATGGTGTTTTGGTCCAAAAAGGAATTCCACCGCCTACCAGGGTACTGTGTAGCGGTTAAAAGGGTTTATCAGTGGCGGCTCATGGATTGAAAAGTTGGTGAAGTGGTGAATTCTACAAAGGACAAGGTCTGGTCAGCTCTAAAATTCGATTTTTGCAAAGTCCGGTCAGCTCGATTTTTTTACAGAGTCCGGTCAGCTAAAAAATTTTTATTTTCAAGAATCGGTTAGACAAAGTCCGATCAGCACTAAAAGTCGATTTTTTCAAAGTCCAGTCAGCTCGTTTTTTATCCAAGGTGTGGTCATTCGAAAATTCGATTTTGGCAAAGTTTGGTGAGCTCGATTTTTTGTAAGGTTTGGATTGATCAGGTTCGAAAAAAGTTCGAATTTTGGGGCCGACCGAACCCTGCCAAATCACACCTAGCCAAAAACCAACAAAAATTTCTACCTGACCGGATCTTATCAAACCAACCTTGAAAAAATTATTTTTTAATGCGCTTTGACAATGCTCGAAAAAAGCTCCAATGTTAAAAAAAATTGAGTTGACCGGACCTTGTCAAATCAACAATAAAAATTTTTTTTTTGGCATTTTGATAATTCTCGAAAAAAGCTCGAATGTTCGAGTTGACCGGACCTTAAAAAAAAATTCGAACTAATAGGACTTTTCAAACTGGATCTTGCAAAAAAGAAGAGAACAATCGAGCTAACCAGAATTAAAAAGAAAAATGGAGCTATAATTGCATCTGCAACAAAATCATGCTGAATTGAAGGAAAATTATATTTTTATTTACAAACAGTTAAAGAGGCACTTCGCTCACTTCATCTATAAAGCTTCTTTTTTTTTCAAAGATGAAACCATTTTTGAAAAAATAAAATTTATTAAATAAAATTCGGGTTATAGATATCGTTTTCATTATTTTAATTTCCCTGGCGATTTCAATATTTTATACGCTAAGGTGAACTTGCACGGTTGCCAAACTTCAAATTTCTTTCAGATATAGGTATGCTATCAATTTTCAAAATTTTCAATTCCTCTGTAAAGGGTTTTGTGAAAAAAATGATGAATCATATACCTATGATGATGGTTTCCGTTCTAGAGACTATACATATGTACTCGTAGTTTGGAGTTTCTGAATTATTCACTGAATTATTCACTTACTCGTATTTTCATTACGCTTATTAAAATAATTTAAAAATCCTTAATTTTATTGATATAACACCCTGTATTCGGAGTGCGCGAGTTTATGATCACCCTGATATAGATATTACCGTGGATAATGATCACGGTTTTTTTTTTGACATAATCATGTCAAAAAGGGTTTTTGACATGATTATTGACAAAAAATTTTTTTTCGAAATATAGTTGTGCGTTCGTCGTTGATTTTATCTTGAATAGCGATTCTAACTTTACCAGAGTGTTAGATGGTTCAGAAAACTGCTGAACAGTCTGGAAATCAGAAATGTTTGTTCACCTGAATATTAAAAATGTCTGCACGTTTGATTGATGACCCAAACTGGCAAGTGATTTGAAAATTGTGTGAAACTGGAGGAATATTGAAGACTTTTCCAGAGATTAAATTATCTGGGAACTGCAACAAAAATGTAATTTTTTATTAAACAGAGACTTACATCAAAATTTTCGCAGTAGGTTTTGCAAAAATAATTGTTCAAATTAAAGTGCTTCTAATTAGTTATTTTAACTTAAAACCAAAGACTTGGCCTTGGGCAGTATGGAAAAGTTGCGCAGTCAGAAAATTAGGATAGAAGCAGTTTTTAGAAGACTATTTTAATTCTCTTGCAGATATTATCTCTCACACCATGATCCGGCAATGGCAAAAGGCTTGAAAATTCTTACCTAAACCTTGAGGAAAACAGAAGACGTTTTCCGGGATTTAAATATAATCCTGAAACTGTAAAAAAATGCAGATTCTTTTACTTACTATACCACCAGAGCATTATACTGTGAGATGAGTCCAACTCATACATGTAACTGCCCTTTTTTACTTTTTTCGATTATTTCGAAGCAAACTTGAATAGATTTTTGAAATTTCCTGAATTTTTATAATTTAACAGACCATTAAGTTCACTTCCAGAAGTCAATATTGAGTTTATTATTTTAGAACAATTCTTGAAAAATCTCTTTTATCGTACCATTCTATTTATTTTTACATAAACATTATAATAATTGATGTAGGTAGATAAAAATAGTTTGGATTTACCGCTAAAAAAAAACTGTAATGAAACCAACTGCTGCTATTTTTAGACAGCAGTTATATCGTCTCCTGTACTAGAAGTGAGAAGAAATCTAGTAAGCGTAAGTAAGCTTAAACACGGTAATTTAGCTTCCAGCCAAGAGATGGCGAAACGCACCCTAAAAGTTTGTAGTGTCTCTGATTTATAATTATTTATTTTGAAGCAAAAATTTATAATTTTTGATATTGTTAGCTGGTTCAGGCATAAGGGTTATAAATTGACCATTTTTTCTCTCTCTTAGTAAAAAAAGCTGTATCACTTATTAATTTGAAATTTGATTAATTGAATTTTTTTTTGCAAGGTCCCACCTCCAAAATTTCTATTTTCGCAAGTCTCATTTGACGAGGTCCGATCAGTTCTATTTTTTTTGCAAGGTGAGATTTGACAAGGTCTAGTTAGTTAAAACATTTCTTTTTGGTAAAGTCCGGTCAACTCTAATTCTTTTTTACAAGGGGTTTGACAAAGCCCCATGAGTTTGATTTTTTCTTGCTTTGAACAAGGTCTGATTTGGCAAGGCCCTGTCAGCTCTAAATATATTTTTTAATTTTTCAATAAAGCTGGAATTTTTTTTGTCTGACCTGCTCGAATTTTTATTTCGAAAGGTCCTGGTCTGGTTTAACAAAGGTCCTGTCAGCTAGAATTTTGTTTTGCTTAGGAGAAGGTCCGTTTTGACAAGGTCCCGTCAACTGAAAAGGTTCTTCTTTTTCCATTCAAGTTTAACAAGGACCGGTGAGCTCGGAATTTATTGTCAAGGATCCGGTCAGGTCGATAATTCGAGACGTGCATTGTTAAATCGGGCCTAAAAAATAATTTTCCTTTCAAGGTCCTATCACTTTGATTTTTTTCTGCAAGATACGGTGAGCTAGAAATTTTTATTTCCTTTTGCAAAATTCGATTGTTGTAAGGTGGGTTTGACAAGGCTCTGTCAGCTCAAAAATTCGAACTTTTTTTTCGAGTCTTGCGAAACCGAACCTGAACAAATTATTTGAGCAGACCATATCAAACGGGAAACGGGACCTTGTAAAAAAAATCAAGCTGACCGGTCCTTGCAAAAAAAAGAAAAATTCCTCGTGACCGGACCTTGCGAAAATCGCAAATTTTCGAGCTGACCGGACTTCTTTTTTACTTTCTCGACATTTTTAAGTTATTAAAAAATAAAATTGTCAAACTGATGTTGTGTAGAATCTACACTTCACTAACTTTTCACAAAGTTAAACTCTCTAGATTTTGCGGTATGTAATATTTTGAATTTGGACAAACGGTGCCATAATAGATGTTGGAAAATCAGCTCATAGATGCAATAATACCTATAAAAACAATAATAATTATTATTGATGAAAACATTCTTGCAAATTAGTAGAATAAGGTCTCTGGAATGATTTTTATCTTTAAAAAAGCTCGACTAAATTTTCTGTTAATCAGGAAATTATCCGGCTCGAAGGATCATGAAAATTATGCTGTTCTGGTTTGTCATGCAGAATGGCGAGCTGCAATTATTGCCGCTTTAAAACGGCAAAGACAAAAATTTTTAACAACAACTGTGAAGTCGATCATTCATCCTCATGTTATCGACGTGATAAAATACTGCTTTCCTATTGGTTCTCACTCAAAATCTCGCAACGAAACAAGCATCGAAAATAGCACATATATATTTCTAGGATCAAAAACTTATGAATTCTGAAAAAATTAATGACATTAATGACATGCAAAATTGTTTTATCTTTTATTTCATATCATTTTCACATTTCTGGGTGCTTCCCATTTATTTCACCATGCCAGTTTTGAAAGAGGTGATCGTCTACATTTTAATACGAATGCATGATGTGAACGAAGCATATGCATATATTTAAACATACAAAAATGGGAACATATACACTGTCATTCCCGATTATATTACAATGTAAAATATGAAGACAAACAGTCTGTTTATAATATACAACAACAGAACTATACAATAAAATAAATACACATAAAGAAACAAACAGTTTAAAAAAGTACAATAATGCACGAAATCTATGCACTGCCAGTACCAGCACATGATTGAAATTTAAATATTAAAAAGTTAACTTTCTAAATAAATATTTGAACAACACCCCATCGCACTCAGTCACAATATTCAAATCGGCTCGTACCGTGCCATCAGTACCATGCAGAACCGGTGATTGTTACCCGTTACAGTTCAGTGATTGACAGACAGCAAGACGTCCCGACGGCTGTGTCAACATCCCTTATTAAAGGGCAAATTACTGCCGGTGGGGTAGTTTGATGCAAATCAGCCCTTATTAATATGCGCGCTTTACGTATCCCACAGCCGTCGCCAGGCAATCGCCCACAGATGATGCCACTGTCTATGGGCTAGTTCTAGACCCTTCCGGGGGCTGTATGTGTACAATAGGTATGGGAATGAGGGGGGTGAATAAACAGGTCAGGGGTGGATCTGTATGTACGTGTTGAATTTTTAATTAATCATCAGTGTTGCTCATATTGAAATCAAGATGAGGATTGTTGTAAGTATAGTAGGTACACAGGTATATGAAAAGTGAAAATTGGTACGAGATGAAAACAGGTGAGTTTTTTTTCATACGGGAGCACTGGAGTGAAATCAGGGGAAAACAGGAGCGATCACTTAAGTCTATGATCCTTGGAATATGTTGAGAGGAGAGAGGACCTCAAGTCAAGTGGAATTTTTTGCTTTTGCTATAATATAATTATTAGTACCTGAAGAAAAATTACTCTTCAAATTATATTGAAAGCCGCTGCAAAGCTACCTATAATTAACAGAACGTTATTTATTTTATGTTATGATAATGTAAAAATATGAACGACTGCATGAAACCACATCCTTATTTTCATACGCCAAGCAAAACAGACGAGATATACCACCCAAGAAGACAAAGAAAAATAAATATTACCCAATGCATATTTTGAGAAATCTTTCGAAACTTTATAGAAAACACGTCAGCGCAACAACAGTTCCAGGTATAATTCCAAATGACATTTTTACCGTAGGTACTCCGTACTAGTACAGTAAATTCCTCGTTATTATAAAACAAAGTAGTGGTAATTCAATGGGCAATTCTCGATATTCCTGACGAGATAATCTCGGGGTGATTGCTTCTCTCGAGGTGTGTAGAATGGGCGGACCCATGGAGACCGAACGCTGGCGGCTCCAGAGCTAATCACAGGGCACGGAGGCAGAGATATGATAAATTAGCCTCTTTTGCTCGCCGCCGAGATCACGCGTTTATATTCCGTATAGTCGGACACTGTTTCTTTTATTTTATCCAACTAAAATACCAAATAGGCCGGCCGTGAGGAAATTCCTAGCCAGCTAGGGAAGAGTAAGAGGTCGGGTCAAGTTGAACCAAAAATTTTGCGCTATCCTAACGTCTAGAACTTTGGCTATTATGTTTTAAGTACCTATACATGAGCAGCTTTTTAAAAATAATTAACTATTTCCAAAGAATGATGATTTTCTGTAGGTAAATTACATATACAGATATTGAAATATTTTTGAGTATTATTTTATTTTAATTGGGATCGTTAAAAAAATACACTGGTATTATTTAGTTATTTCGATCCAAGTCTCTGGCTGTCTAACTCTAATGACCATTTTTGGTGACCATTTAAATGACCAAATTTCGTACAGTCCTTATATACAATAGCAGATATACCCCAAATCCTTAGGTATATTAACCACATCATTCATTCCATATTCGTGATTGGTCTTTTGTTTGCATATTAATTCCGAAAAAAGATCAATTTGCTCAAAAACTTTTACATGTTTTCCATTAACCATTCACCAATATTAAAAAAAAACGTTTTTTCAAAATGAGTGGTCTTTACATTAAAGTAGATAAATACCCCCAATTCCTAACTAGATTCACCCCATCTACGCAGTTGGTTGGTTTTATTTTCCTCAAAATTTTCAGAAAAAAAATCAATTTTCTAAAAATAATTGTCATAAAATCGAATTTTCACGTTTTTGCCAATACTCACAGGTATTTTTTTGAACACCGTTTTTTGAAAGTGAGTAGGTAGTCCTTACATTAAGTAGATACCCAAATCCTTAATCAGATTCGTCCAAATTTCGCAATAATCGGTCTCTTCTATCTAGAAGATTTACAGAAAAACTCATTTTTCTCAAAGAAATTATCAAAAATCGAACTTTCACATTTTTTTCATTAACCGTTCACCGATATTTTTTGCGAAAACCGTTTCTTCAAAGTGAGCAGGCCTTATATACATTATAGTAGATACCCCAGTCTTCTAACCAGATTCATCCCGCCATCACGCAATTGGTCACTTCTATCTTCAAAATTTCGAGAAAAAATCAATTTTCTAAAAAAAAAAATTGTCATAAACATCCACTTTTTTTCCAAGGATCGCTCATTGACATTTTTTCTGAAACCGTTTGATCAAAGTGAGTAGGTAGTCCTTACATTATAATAGATACCCTCAATCCCTAACCATATCTACGCAATGGGTTACTTCTGTTCTCATAATTTCGAGACATAACCAATTTTTTCAAAAAATTGTCAAAAAGTGGAACTTTTACATTTTTTCCAAAAGGTAATCACCGATATTTTTTTTTCGAAAACCGTTTTCTCATATAGTGAGCAGTCCTTACATAGTAGATACGCCCAATCCCCAACCAGATTCACCCCATCTACGCAATCAGTCTCTTGTACCTAGGTATCCTCTAAATTTCGAGAAAAAATAAATTTTCTCAAAAAATTGTTGAAATGTTTTTTTCATATTTTTGCCAATACTTGCCGATATATTTTTTCTAAAACCATTTTTTCAGAGTAGTCCTTTATTAGTAGATGTAGGTATATCCCAATACTTAACCAGATTCATCACATCTTTGCAATTATTGGTCTCTTCTATCTAGAAAATTTCGATAAAAAATTACATTTATCAAAGAAATTGTCAAAAAATCGAACTTTTACATTTTTTCACTAACCGTCACCGATTTTTTTTTTCAAAAACCGTTTTTTTAAAGTGAGTAGTTCTTATATTTATAGTATAGTTATACCACCATTCCTTACCCGATTCACCCCATACGCAATTTGGTCACTTCTGTTCTCAAAGTTTCGAGAAATAACCAATTTTTCCAAAAAATTGTCAAAAAATTGAACTTTTACATTTTTTCCAATAGGTATAATGTACTCTCCCATATTTTTTTTGAAAACCGTTTTTTAAAAGTGAGTAGTCCTTACATTAAGTAGATATAGGTATCCAAATCCTTAATTGGATTCATCCAATCTTCGCAGTTGATCTCTTCTATTTTAGAAAATTTCCAGAAAAAATCAATTTCTCAAAAAAATTTTCACAAAATCGACCTTTCACATTTTTTCCATTAACCGTTCACCGATATTTATTCGATAACCGTTTTTTAAAAGTGAGTATAGTCCTTACATTATAGTAGATATCCCCAACCCCTAACCAGATCACCCCATCTAACGCAATCGGTCTTTTCCTGTTCTCAAAATGTCGAAAAAAAATCAATTTTATCAAAAAATTGTCAAAAAATCGAACTTTCACATTTTTACCAATACTCACCGATATTTTTTTTCGAAAATCATTCTATCAAAGTGAATAGTCCTTACATCATAGTAGATACCTCCAATCCCGCCCAACCAGATTCTCCCTATCTACGCATTTGGTCTCTTCTATCCTCTAAATTATTTCGACAAAAAATCAATTTTCTCAAATAATGGTCAAAAAAGCTATTTTTATATTTTTGCCAATACATTTTTTCTCGAAAACCGTTTTTCAAAGTGATAAGTCATTAGATACACCTTATAGATATCCAATCCTTTTCACCCCATCTTATAACAACTGGTCTCTTGCTATCTTCAAAATTTAGAGAAAAAATCAATAAAAAAAAAATGACACAAAAATCCACTTTTAACACTTTTTCATTATACACTTATACATTATATTAGAAACCTCCAATCCCAAACCAGATTCACCCTGTCTACGCAGTTTGTCTCTTCTATTCTAGAAACATCCATAAAAAATCAATTTTCTCAAAAAAATTTCAAAAATCTAACTTGCACATTTTTTGCAATAACCGCTCATCGATAATTTTTTTTTTAAACAGTTTTTATAAAAGTGTTTACATTACCTATATTCAATCTTCAACCAGATTCACTCCATCTACGCAATTGGCC
Source organism: Malachius bipustulatus (assembly GCA_910589415.1). Taxonomy (NCBI): domain Eukaryota; kingdom Metazoa; phylum Arthropoda; class Insecta; order Coleoptera; family Melyridae; genus Malachius; species Malachius bipustulatus. The sequence continues at coordinate 29,836,634 of OU342631.1, read as the reverse complement.
AATTGGTCCCTTCTATACCTACTCAAAATTTCGAGAAAAGATTATTTTTTTCAAAAAAGTGTAAAATAAAAAAATCCGAGTTTTCACATTTTTGTTAACAGCCGCTAACCGATTAATTGAAAAATTAGTAATTTTTTATCTGATTGGTATTAGCATGCCTATAATATACACTTATACCAAGTGGGACGCGTCTTCGTGTATATATCATTGCGGTTCAAAATGTGAAAGCTCAATATTGAGACTTCAAGCATAGACGTTTTGGGTTACCCGATTTATGTTTTTGACATCATCTCATATAATTCGGGAAGCTCAAGGGATCTGTTGCAACATAGGGTTGAAAAAGTTCCGGTATACTCCCCAATAAATCCATAAATTTGGAGTTAAAAAACAATGAAAAAAACAGGTTACTTTTATAATTTTTTTTTGTATTGATGTAAAAAAATATACAGGGTGTTTCTTGGCTCAGTAATTACGAGAATTATTGTATTTTCGTATTTTCTGAAAAAAAATACTATAAGAAAGGTTTTTACAGTTGCAGTTTAAAATGAGTAGGTTATGAGTTGTAAACAAATTAAAAACGCTAATATTTGAAATTTTCGAAGTTATTTACGTTAAACATATCAGCTCAAGATATCGGAAAATGGCTTACATGCCCGTTAATTAAATTTTTATGTACTATCCTACGATGTAGATATAATTTTTATACAGGGTGATGAGAAAAAATCTGATAATTTTTATCACCCTGATGTATAACAATTTCAAGTACACTATACATTTCTGATGTAGTAAACTGCTTTCAACTGAAACATTGCGATTTTCACTTGTTTATATTATAGCCTAAACTTATTTTAAACTGCAACCGCTAAAACCATTTCTATTGGATTTTCTCAGGAAATATGAAAATATAATAATAGATATACATGATGGTGTTATATTTAAAATAGACAATCTTGTCATTACTGTACAGAGCCAAGGAACCTCCTGTATAATTTTTTTTACAGCAATAGAAAGAAAAATAAATTTTAAAAAGGCGTCTGTTTTAATTTTTTCAAAACAGAAAATTTATGGATTTATTGGGGGTACCGATACTTTTTCAACCCACAATTCTTGTAACATTTAGTAACGAGTTGCACCTAAGCATGACGATGCATCGAAAACATGTTTTTTCAAAATTGGGCAAGTACAGCTATAGCCTGAAAGAAAAACGTTCCAGTTATAATAGTATATTCACCCGGTATATAAAACTTTAAAGAGAAGTATTTATAAGCTCATGTTGGATTTAAAATTTATAGATTATTTTGATCGATGGCTTTTTATTTAGTTGTGGTGTCATCTGGCAAACGATACAGCAGCTACCGCCTCGTTCCATTAAGACACCTATTATGGTTTATTTTTCAAGCCTCATGGGTCGTATGCCCCATACGAATATAAACGTCAGTAATTATTATTATTGCCATAAAATATCGCCCTCGGTGTGTTGCATGCATTTAAATCCATATAGTTTGACTTTTATATATCGAAAAATTTGACGGGTAAATAACACAGTCGTTCAGTAAGCTTTTCTTGTATAATTCCTATGATTTCCTTAATAAAATTGTTCTTTGCCAGATGTATTCTGTATCTAGCACCTACTAAAAAATCTATTTAATTAATACCCCTTTTTTTGGAGCTTAATAAAATTTAAATTAGATTCCTAACACCAGATGTTAACTCCTATGAAACGCTCCTTTCATTTCTGTGATACTTTTTTATGACTTAAAACAAACAAGCGAGTGGAACTGTTCTAAGCATAAACTCTGATGAAAGTACTTGTTAAAAACTATAGTGTGGATATAAATATATTTCCAATCAAAGTGTGATTAAATAACGAGCAGTGAGCACCTTGTATATGTCTAATTGTTTGAAAGCCCTCATGTATGCATAATCTCGCCACGTATAGGAGCATCACTCAGAATGTCAAAACAATTTAAATTGTAATTTTCCTTTGCATTTAAAAGAGACAAATGGGCCGAGCAAGAGGGTGGATGTGCCGAATTTACAAAGAAATTGAAAAGCGAAGGGTGGCAGGCTTCCGAGCTTAATCGCTTGAGCCTGTGTAGAGTTAATGCAGGACATCGGTTTTATACATATATAGAAATAAATATGTATGAGATATGTTTTATACAGGGGGTGCAAAATCAGCCTGGTGCCATGCAATTTGTTCCACTAGGTGAATCGTCACAGTTAGGGGAAAGTTGCCTTCATAAACGGAAACCTATATCCAATTTTTATCACGTTTCTCAGAAACGAAGTGTAACTATTTTTCTAACAAAAAATGAACACTCGGAGGGAAAAAAAGGATAAACGGAGTTGAAAGGAATTTGATCAAATAATGTATCAAATCAAACAGGTCCATGATGGTCGGAGCATAACGGAGGGGTCACTCAGATATCAACCCTTCTCAAAACAGACAAAACACAATCAGTTACACACCGACTCTAGATTCACATCTTTATGCAAATTCGAGTCGAATGTCCATAATACTAAACATCCGACATGAATATGATGGAGCTGATTCATAGAATATCCCTTTATTCGGAGTTATTTATCTGCCGAGCTTGTCATAACTGCGGTCGTGGAGTGGAAGAACGTTAAAATGGATGAAGATTGATACACTGCGATCTAACATGTGTGTGTGTTGTGTATTTTTTAAAATTTTATGAATTCTCTAGACTATTTAGAAAAATAACAAACTGTACAAAGGTAATCTAGTATTATACATATACGTAGTGGGTACATAAATATGCATACACATATCAAAATATTCTAGTAACATGTCTGCATTTTTAGAAAAAAAATTACATGCAACATGCAAACATTTATCCGCAGCTGGAATATTTTTTTGGATTTCACTATTTCCAGAGCTCCATAATAGCAGAAACAGACACAATATTTCAACCCGAATACATATGGACGAGCTAGCATGGTAGGCTGGATGGTCTTAGAAAAATATTGTAAACGATGCTTAGTGACTTAGCGACCTTAGCGCCATCTGTGTATGAAAGCAATTGAAGTAGCTATCGCTCTCAAGTCAGTCTGCTTCTTGAAACTTGAAACTGCCACGTCAGAGCGTCTTATCCAACCTTCCCACAAGCAGCAACAGTTTCAACGATATACCTATCCGAGATGTCATGCTGTTGAACCCTAAGAGGTTAAAAAAACATGTCTTCGGGTCAAAATATTATGGCTGCTATGATAAAATAAGTTCAACCGACAAACCTTCAGCATTTTCTTAGTATGTATTATAATACGAACCTAAAACTCAAAAAACCAAAAGATTTATTTACCAGGTATTAGATTTTTTTTCAATCTAACTGTCTTGGGTGAAAAATCGACACTTATTGCATGTCTGTGATTGTGTAGGCTGCCATTTTTGAAGCTATAGAACACTATTAGGGCATTTTTAAGCTTTAAAAATGAAGCAGGCTGACCAGAAGGAGCTTTAATTGCTTTACATGTAGTATTCAGAGATGGCGTTACGGTCGCCAAGTCACTAGGCATCGTTTACAGTTTACACTATTCTTCTAAAGCCTTCTCTCTGCAACCTACGACCATTCTGTAGACAAGGTGGTCATTTTCACATTTGACAGGCACTTCTTATAATACTCAAGGCTTCCATAATCTAAGTTAACCAAAAAACCAAGGAAACGTAATTAGCAAATCTGTCAAAACGTCCATATAAGTACTCGTTTCGTTCTACCAGATTCGTTCAAATATTACACAAGATATAAGATTAAAACAATTTTAACTCGAAGACTCTTTTAAAGAATCGACGTCTAACATGAACGGGGTAATTTTTTCGAAAACTGCCTTCTTCTCCCTGACGTGATATTTCACCGAGTTGTCGAGTGGCCCTCCGAGCATATCTAAATCACAGTCGGACTAATATCATCAACTCATCGGGCTATAATGTCAGACATGTCCCGCGGGCCTGTTATAAGGTTATGCTGGGTTATTTACGGCGCTGGCTCGATAATTAGATGCTGAAACTAATTAAGCGCTGGTCAGATGTGGAAGGTGTGAAACAAAGCCAAAGCCGACCATGGAGGCCTCCAGGCTACACGCCATCATCTACCTCTCAGTCCAGCATCTGGTGGATGATATACAGTTAAGTCACCGATGGATCACGGACAACAGTAAACAGTATTCATCAAATCAAAAGTGATAAGAATATAAAATTCTAAGTCCAAGCGTTAATTTTCGAACAGTTTTAAAATTTGTAAGGATCTACCTGGGCGGTAACTTAAAGCAAAAGCAAAAGCAAATGCGTTATCATCAAAGCAATTTAGGAATCGCGTCGATTGTCCACGTCGATCAAGCCTCCAAGTTCCATTTTCGTGTAATAAACTCTGAATATCTGATTGGAAGCTTATAAAAATAGCAAAGATGTCAAGCTGTACGAAATTAATAATTTTATTGGAAAGTAACCGTTTAACTATAAGCAAGTAAGTTAACAATTTGGTTCAGTAGTCACAGCTCATCAGGTAACAGAGACACGACGTGATTATATAACGTCATATTTTCATGATAATTTGTCCCTGACCTCAAATCAACCTATAAGTAACGTCGAAAGCTCGTCGTTTTGTACCCGATATTTCACGTAATACAAGGTAACCAATAGGTGACGCCAAAAAGACGTAAATTGGCTTTCATTATTTGACGTCTGCAGGCTTGTTACCCTCGGCGACATCCCAAAGTAAGTGATTTTCACGTCTCTTATGCCGTCATTGTCACGTCTTTAACTTGGTGGTCATAACAGAAATTTCCGAGGTATTTTTTCTTTGATCTGTGCCATTTTTTCGTCATTAAAAGGTCATGTGACGTCTTTAATTTGTTTTTACGTCATTTTAGAGGTGTTTCTTTCATTGATCTGTGACATTTCTTTTTCATTACAAGTCACTAAGAAGTCCTTAATTTGCGGCATTTTTTACGTCGGTTTTAGTGGTAGTTTTTCCTTGATCTGTGACATTTCTTTTTCAATATAAGGTCTTTTACGTCATTTTTAGAGGTTTTTCTTTCTTCGATCTGTGATATTCCTTTTTCATTACATAGATCACCGTAACATTTTTAATTTGTGGAATTTTTTACGTAATTTTTAGAGGTTTTTCTTTCTTTGATATGACATTTCTTCGTTATTATAACGTCATTTTAACATCAATAAATTCGTCATTCGACTTTAGTAATATCAAAAAAAATTACGTCATATTGACGTCTCTTTCATATCTGGAAAGTAACGACAACTTTTAGCCATCCTAAAGCGAAGTTACCTTCGAGAAATAGGAAACTAACAAGCTGAGCCTTGAACCAAATAACCGAAATATCATATCCTTGCATATATATAGGAAGTAAGTTGATGACGTACCTACCTATGAGATCCAGACACTCCTAGAAAGTATTTTGACCAAATTTAATGTCTAAGAAGGTACACAAATATCCAAATGAAAGAAAATACAACAATAACATTCAGAAATTCTTGATGTTAAATAATTATCTGCAAGAAGACGTGAACTGGAAGATCAAGTGACTGTGCTGTTGTTTGGTGTCGGGCAGAGATGAAAGCCCGTCCCTGTACAGTGCGTGGTAATCACAGGCTACCGATACATCCTAAATGGCCCGTCATTATCATTATAGGAACACATTAATACCCTGCTTTTGCCTCCAAACACCCATAGAGATACCCCAGCTCACTCTGATGGAGATTCGCACCGTTCAGGGGATATTAGTGAAGACAACCAACAACTTAAACTTTGTATAGAGCTGGGAGAGTTGAGAAAAACGCCGACAAACAAGACGCAAACAATTAGACCTGATTTTATTTAAGTATAGCTTGTTTATTGTTTCATATGCAATTTGTACGAGTTATAAAATGCCGAAGAAACCTAACATGAGAACCTACGTTTTGTCAACATTTTTTTTTATCAAACTGGAAATTGTTGACATTCAAGATCACGGAAAATTCATCGTTTTCTTCGTATGATTACCCGTTCTTGAGAGATATCATAATTTTTGAAAAGTAAAGTTGTTTGGTCGGTTTTTTGGGTATGGTTTCCTGGCACGGTCAACAATAAGGTTTCGATTTCTAGCATGAATTTAATAAAAAATAGGATGATAATATTTTAAATGTTATTTTCTTACTTATATTCAATAATTTATTCAGAATGTTTCATTAAGAATGGGCAATATCGAAAGTGAAGATGATTAATTTTTAGGGTTTTTCTGGTATCAACATTACAATTATTGGCCACTAAAAGTATTTGGAGCAAGAACAATGAATTTGAAGCCGATTTTGACATAGTAACTTATAAATGGTGTTAGTTATAATACGCTTTTGGGAAAATTAAAGTATAGTACATAAAAATGGTAATTACCAGCACTAGCGCCCTTAGTACGTCAACATCCGTTTCAAATTCGTTGTTCTCATGACAAAGAACAGCTTAACGAAGTTGGCACCCCTTAGTGAGAATTTTTATAAAAGACGGCATTCGTTTGTCCAACCAAAATTTTGGTTTGTCCACTCTTCAAAAAAAAAGTTGCGACCGAATAAAAAAATTTACAGCAGTCCAAATGCGAATTTTCATAAAATTCAAAGGGCCTTCGTTTGTGCACGATTTGTTCACGTTCATTTGTCCATACCCCACAATAAAGACTTAAAAAAATCTTATAAGCAACTTGAACTGACAGTTACGCACTGTTAACAAATGCACATAAAAAATATTACAGTAACACTGTCCCTGAGCACTTCCGACTGCATTTTCTTCAAAATAGGTACTGGAATGCTTATTAGTTGTCATAAATATGACTGTTCGTTTATTGTTCTCCTTTGTCGATCCACTATTCATAAATATTCTTGAGAGTGGGGGTGGGGAAGGAGGGAGTTTGGTAAATAAAATCCTTGATTGAATAATAGACGTGGATAAACGAATGCCGTTTGTTTTTTTAGAAAATTCGCATTTGGTTCTGCTGTATTTTTTATTATTTTGTCGTAATTTTTCTTTTGTGGACAAACGAAAAGTTTTGCTGGAAACGAAATCTGTTCGTGGAGGTGCTGACGTCAAATCTATTTATAACACAGCAGGACCGGTATTTCGTAAACAAACCGGGGAAATCTATTTCTTTTATATTTTCAGTCGATGGAGTCGAACCTTCCCTGTCTTTTGACATGTGTCTTAGGTTGGGTCGGGGTGGGGGGAAGGGGGGTGCACGCTTTTAAAATTTACTGAAAATGAATTTTATCGCAAAAACGGGTATATCTGAGCCGGATTTGATCTGACAAAAAAATTATGGTATCGAAAATTGAAGAGCTTGACTAAACACGGAAGTTCGTTCCGACCTGAACTCTTTAGCTCAACTGGTTCGCGAAATATTGCAATATTAAGTGCAAAAATGAATAAAAATTTTACTGACATTTGCTCGGCAGGTGGTGGAGTTAGGGCGTAAATTTTTTGCGAGAGGAAGGGTGCTACCGAGTACTTTGACGGGCCGGAGGGAGAGGGTGCTGAGCCAATTAGGAGGGGAGATATGGGGGTTAGAAGAAAAATACGGAAACGCTCGTAAAAAGTTTATTTATTGATCTACAGAGACCAGGCACCGCTCATTTTCTTCGTTTTTTTATCTACTACCCGGTAGTCATGGCAAAAAATTATTTTTGCAAATGCGCGCAATTAAAAAAAAAAGCCTTTTTTTTCTTGCGTTTTTGGGGGTGAAGAAAGGGGCTGGGGAAAATTTTCTTTCACCACTGAACGGCATTTTTTTTATCTTTAATTTGAGCCTCACTTGAACCCGATCCGACCATAAATAAGGGCACAACGAACCGGCAAAGTCTAGGCTTTATTGCGGGCGAACGGAGAGGGGTGGGGGGTTCTTGTTAGGCTCATTGGAAAGAGAAAACATTTATTTATCTATTTAATTATTTGTTTTTTTGTGCGTATCTTTCCCGCGCGCGCGAGTTATACATGAAGATCTCTCTTTAAGCCGTGCGAGAAAGATACCCGAGCAGCCGTGGGCGGAGCTTACTCTCTCCGCTTGTCTATACTCCGGGCACAGCTCGCTCAATTATGGATCGATTTTGAAAATTCTTGCTTGCTTTTGATCGCTGAACGATCGGGAATGAAAAAACACATCGAGTTACTGGTTTTTCATCTGCTGGCGGGTCGATTTTATCTTACATTTGGGCCGTTGTTGGCCTTGTTTTTCATTCTCAGTCGCGCTCTCTTATCTTTCTAGCCTTCTATTGTTTTCCCGGGATGACGCGCCGGGTTCACGAAAACAATAGGCAGGTACCCAATAGAACGAGGCGCTACACAAAAGACTGTATCTCGATCTATTCATGGTCAAGCGAGTGCAGCACATGGCTGCTTGAGGTAAGAAAATTATTTCGAGAATGGATGAAAGAGTGTTGTCCAACTTTCTCTAGACTTTGCCGGTTCGTTGTGCTCTTATTTATGGTCGGATCGGGTTCAAGTTGGGCTCAAATAAATCAAAAAAATACCGTTCAGTGGTGAAAAAAAATTTTTCCCCACCCCCTTCCTTCACCCCCAAAAACGCGAGAAAAAAATGACTTTTTTTAAATTGCGCGCCAAGCGCGCATTTGCGAAAAGATTTTTTTTTTAAATTTTTATTTTTTTATTTTTTTGCTATGACTACCGGGTAGTAGATAAAAAACGAAGAAAATGAGCGGTGCCCGGTCTCTGTAGGTCAATAAATAAACTTTTTACGAGCGTTTCCGTATTTTTCTTCTCACCCCCATATCTCCCCTCCTAATTGGCCCACCACCCCCTCCCTCCGGCAATATTTCGCGAACCAGTTGAGCTAAAGGGTTCAGGTCGGAACGAACTTCCGTGTTTAGTTATGTTCAAGCTCTTTAATTTTCGATACCATAATTTTTTTGTCAGATCAAATCCGGCTCAGATATATCCGTTTTTCCGATAAAATTCATTTTCAGTAAATTTTAAAAGCGTGCCCCCCCTCCCCCCCACCCCGACCCAACCTAAGACACATGTCAAAAGACAGGGAAGTAGTAGTATGGTGGGTAGGGGTGGTACACCCCAAGCGACTAGGCCACCGAGGGCCCTTTTCGCCTTACCCGAACCATGGTGAAACTCCTACTCGAACCTCCCCGACCTTTTAATAAAGGCCAGAAGGTTGTTGTATGAGAGGAGTTTCATTTCTTCCTCTTGTAGCTCCTCAGACCCAAAGATGTTGAGCCTGAGGTTACTGTATACCTCGCATACGCCCACATAATGGTGGGAGTCCTCGTCATCCATTCCGCATTTAGGGCAGACCGGGTCCCGAGTGACCCCCATCACTTGCAGGTGTCTGTTCAGACTGCTGTGACCGGTGAGAACCCCGACTAGTAGTCTGAGTTCCTTCCGGTTCATTCTGGACATGCTGGTCCATCTGTTTCCGATCGGACCAGCCAGAAACAGCCTGGCCTGTCTGCAGCCTGGTGCTGTTTCCCAGTGGTTCTCTAAACCCTTGCGAGTCCATTCTTTTATAGATTCTTTGAGAAGATTTTTGGTCAGACCCAGGACGGGCTCCGGCCCACAAAAGGTTTCCCTGGTCCCGAGCTTCGCGTATTGATCTGCTAGCTCATTACCTGGTACACCTGAGTGTGCGGGAACCCACACGATATGCACCGATTTTCTGTCCGCCAGTCTGTTCAGCGCCTCGACACACTCCTGGACCAGTGGGGAGCTGGTTCCGTGTGTGCCCAGCGCTTTTGCGGCGGCCTGACTATCCGTGCATATGTATATCGTCAGTTCCCCGGCTTCTGTTATCTGCTCCAGTCTAGCTGCTTGCAGGATGGCATAAATCTCCGCCTGGAAGACGGTCGCGGTGGACCCAAGAGGGTAGGATCTTCCCAGTTTCCGTCCAGCCAGGTAGAGTCCCGCTCCTACGTGGCCATTTTTGTTCCTGGAGCCGTCTGTGAAACAGACTAGTCCTCCTGGTTCGAAGGCTACCTCCCTTTTTTCCCACTTTTCCTTTTCAGGAATTTGCAGGGTAAATTTCTTGTTTTCTCTGTTGTTTCTTGTTTTTGAGGTAGACATAAGGTTTGAGATTGGTATCTCCACCTCGGCAACCTTGGCTATCTCTGTGTGTCCTTTATAACCTCCGCCTTTCCATAGTCCCGAATCACGCATTCTTAGGTGGGCCGCCATGGCCTCCCCTTTTATCCAAATGGGAAGCGGTGGCAGCTCCAGAATGACATTCAGGGCTGCTGACGGGGTGGTTCTCATTGCACTTGTTATTAGCAAACTGGCGAGCCGTTGGAGTTTAGCTAGCCTGTTTGCAACGGTATTGCTTGTGGTTGTTTTCCACCAGACCACCGAACCATAACTGATTCTCGGTCTGATGATGGCCGTGTATAACCAGTGCATTATCTTCGGTTTTAGCCCCCACACCTTGCCTATTGTCCCTCTTAGCTGCCATAGAGATGACACAGTTTTTGTGACTATTCTGTCAATCTGTGGCTTCCAGGTAAAAGACAGGGAAGGTCCGACACCATCGACTGAAAAAAAAAAAAAATAGATTTCCCCGGTCTGTTTACGAGCTGCTTATTTTACCGGTCCTGCTGGGTTATTATTTGGTCCAACTTTGTTTGGAGGGTGGAAAAACGAAAATTTTGATTGGACAAACGATGGACTAACAAATCCCGTCTAAATTTTATAAAAATTCGCATTTAGGGGTACCAACTTCACTAAGCTAGAAGGAATAACACATAGCTGTGAATTTTTAACTTTATAGCAAAAAAACCATAAACATTATTAATAAATTTTAACATAAAATAACAACTTTGTGCTCCTCTGCTTCCTAATAAGTCATCATGTTGAGCTCAATCGTCATATTTTGATTTCATCTGATGCCCAATGAATTTGAAAATTCTTCATCGAAACTTCCTCATGGAGCTTTGAGCTTTGGGACATTTTCATGAGTCAATGGCGTCAACGAAAGAGGTAAGTTTTTATCTACATAATATTCATAGTTAAATTTTTCAAAAATCAATAGATAATAGACCAAAGGATTAAAAAAATAAGTCTCATAATATCAATCAAAATATCATACGTCCCTTAATTCGCAGCAGCCTTGAAAAGTTTATTGCAAAATTTTGTGGAGAATTAATTTTAGGGCTATTTCAGAAGCGACTACTATAACTTTTCCATCATAAACGATTTAGGCCAAGAAGAAAAAATCACATTTTATTCTGTGAAAAAAAGGGACAATTATTAAGAAACCATTTTTCAAAATTACCAAAAAATTGTCGACTAGAAAATGAATTTTGATAAAGGGACAGAAAGGGCTGTTTTTGTTAAGGTGCGCATAATTTTGTCCCGGTATTTTTACTCCAATCTTATCAAAACAAAACATTTTCGCCATCATCTACTTTTTCTCATGATGATATAGAAAGATGCAGTAAGATTTCGGTATATTTTTCACTATTATTTTATGGTTTTTTTTGCATTCTGCAGAGTGTAATACTGAAAACTTGAATACCAATAATGACTTCCGCTGCGTAATTACCTATAATACAGCTTCAACCATCCATTACACTTTCAATAAATAAAAAGTAAATTGATTATAATATACGATATACATATACATATTGCAAGGATCTCATCATTGGACTAGGTAGGTACATAAACTTCCCATATCTGTTCCTATCCTATAATACACCTTAAGAAGTAATTCATGACGTTCCAGAGTTGTAGTTTGTACCTGGTTATATTTCTACAGAATTTGTGAATAAATTACTTCTACATCTACTACGAACCTATGCCGCTTATCATAATTATGGAATCATGATCTAACTATGATCCTGGCAGTTATAAATGATACAGAAAACTTGCACTCGTTTCTTGTTAACCGTTCTTTTCAAGAATATTAATAGACCAATTAATGGAAGCATATAACATGATGATTAATATAGTTTTGCGTTAAATAATTATGGTTAAATGGCACAGAGGTAGGTACATTATTCATGTAGGTGAGTTGAATACATAAAACTGTTGATTGTATTTGCTTTGGATGTGAGAGTCCTGTCATGATCAAGGAGTTTTAATAATAAAGGATATGAATATTTTAATTTATTATTTTCTATAAGGGTTACCTAATACCTAATACCTATACCTACCTGCTATAACTACTCGCATCAGAATTATTGTAGGTAATGTAGGTACCTACTTACGATTTGACATTTTTATCCTTCTTGTAAGTTGCTTTGTTATAACGTTTTGAACACGAATTTTCCAAATCTTGAAAAAAAAATCTAATACTTACTGCTATTACTGTACAGGGTGTTTTTATATATTTCCCTTAAAATCTCATTTAATTTTAGTTTCACTTTAATTAACAAATGGCATTCAATAAATAAACTCAGATACGAATAAGTATATCGAGGGGGGATACAAGATTATGTGGAAAATTAGATGATTTGATGAGTGCAGCACTTGGCTATCCCACTTCTGTTAATTATTATAACCAAATCTACTAAGCTGTTCTTAGTATAATTTTCTCATCTCCTCCGCAAAGTACCTATACAATTTTCGGATCCATAGCCGGATGTTTCAGGTAATTTTAAAGATGTGATAGCCTAATGAACGAATGGGTAAGGATTTAGGTATGGCATCCGGTTATTATTGAAGTCAAAAGTGAAGGAAAACTAAATTAAAAAATAATAAGGGAACGTTTCTATTTTATGAACAAGACACTATTATTTTTGTTATTGTTTGTTGAATATCATTATAACATAAGAAAAACATGTACTTGAGAGAATAAAGAGAACCTCTTACGATGTTATAGAAATAAAATAACTCTGGATGTTTCGGCAGCAACTGCTAAGGAGTCAGCCCGCAAAGTTCGAAGATGAAGCTCAAAGCCCTATCTAAGATTTTCCAGATCCTTGAAAACTTTCGAACTCGTCGCTTATTAGGATGTCGTGCGTCGTTGCAGACGAAATATTCGGATCAAATTCCACTGGACTACGGTTCAGAAACCAAGAATCTTCTGTTCAAAATCATCGGTTTTTCAAACACTTCTTAGTATAGGTATAAGAATGCAAGCAATGTCCATTCTACTCTTTTACTTTTATACGCTGTCTTATCTTCACATATTCCAGGGCAGTCTGATTCGTCACCCATTGGATGCGGGCTCTTCGCAATTCGCATACAGACGACTAGGCCAAGTCACCGATACGTCATGGCAAAATCTACCTGCTAAACTGCCTCTCCATTACTCCTATAGTCTCCTAATACACCAAACACTTCTACGCTAAGAGGTAAATTCAGAGGGAGTTTTCAAAAACAAATTTCGAAAAGAAATCCATTGAAGAAGTTTACTTTTCCAACGCTAACCTTTTTTTTCATATGGCATTGGTTAAGATTTAGAGTTGCGTGAATTTTTTTGTCCCTTTTGAGCCGCCAACAGTTTCCACATAAAAAGGTGCTCCTCGTCAAAAGTTTTAACGTTCTTCGAGAAAAACGGCGAAATGATGAAAAAATAAAAGTAGCATCATTTTTTTTTGTGGTTATTTTGTTTTTGACTCATATTTTAGTCCTTTTTTTGTTATTTGAATTTTGTTTGCGCTTATAAAGTAGCAAATATTGATGATAAGACGTGTACAAAAGCTGAGTTCTGTATCTGAAACGGTTCCTCAGATATCGTCGAAAAACTGGAAAAAATGATTTTTTTGTTAGTAGGTTTGAGGTTGATGTGTGTGGGCTGTGTGTCACGGCTGGCTTAAATAATTGAAATTTGAGTTGATTCCGGGCTGTTTTGCCGTGGTCCATGGAGATTTGCTCTGAACGTTTCACCTACAGCTGCAGTAGACCTCATCAGCGGCTACGTGTGCGCCAAGCAATGCTTCAGAGTTTGACTGTTGCCCAGGCCAGACAGACATGTAATCTGACGCTGAGCGCTGAACGCTGATCATGCCATAAGCTTTGAAGAAACAAAAATCCTGTCCACTACTTCACACTACTAGACCCGTTTGCAAGACTGATTTACAAGATGAGATATTTCGGCATCAACGACAACCTGACATCCCTAATCAGCAACTATCTAAGAGAGAGACAATACTATACCAAAATCGACGACACCAAATCGACGACAAGGAGGATAGAAGCCGGAGTCCCCCAAGGCTCCGTGATCGGCCCAACCCTTTACAACATCTTCACAGCCGACCTCCCCCAAACCCAAACGCTGCGAAATATAGCTCAATTCGCTGACGACACGGCGATCTACTTCTCCAACGGGAAACCCAAGACCGTGAGAAAAGCCATCCAAACCGATTTAGACCAACTGACCAAATGGTTCGAAAAATGGCAAATCAAGGTCAACGAAACAAAGACACCAGGAATCTACTCCAGAGACAACACCCGAAGAGCGAGACCGAAATCGTAAGAAATAAAAATCAAAGGGACCCAGATCAACTGGCAAAGAGAGGCCAAACACTTAGGAGTGATCCTGGACCAATGATTCAGCTTCTCAAATCAAGCCAAGAAGATACAAAAGACCATCAAACAGGCAATTGGGACGCTCCACCCCATGATCGGCGGAAGAAGCAAAATGAGCCCGGAAAACAAGATCAAAATCATCAAAACCACGCTGATCCCAATCGCAACCTACGCTGGAACGACCTGACAAGGATGCCCAAAATCCTGCAGATCGGGCGCGCAGAGCGCAATCAACAAAGCCACCAGGATGGCAGTCAACGCGCCCTGGTTCGTGACAAACGAATAAATCAGGGACGAAACGGGGCTCGAAGAGCTGAGAGACATCATCGCGAGGCAGACCCTCAGACTGGTGAAAACAATGGAAGACCACGACAACCCAACAGTGAGACAAGCCATATAGGAGACAAACCACGGAAACGGAAAGAGACACGACATACCGCAGTGACACCATAGTAACAACGACCCCCCTCCCCCAAAAGTAACAAAGACACTAAAGTGAAACTCCAAAAAAGCGAAACGCAATCCCAACAACCAAAAAGCTACAGTGGCAACTTAGTGAAGTGCCACGAAACAACAAACCCTGAAGTGACAGAGACACTCGAAGCGACAGTGACCACTCAGTGTAGTGAAGTGAAACACAGTGCGAAAGAACAGCCACTCCAGGCACCATGCCGGAGACAGGCCAAAACCGCCACCAAGGAAAAGGAAAACAAAAATAAAATCATCCAACTCAGGCAAAAACACTGCGAGAAGCAAAGGAGGAAACTTCAGACCTCAGAGAAAAACCGAAGACACCGTATAGTTGTGAAGTTAGTTGTCAGTGACCACAAGGAGTGGACGCATCGCTTGCGCACACGTAACCGCTGATGATGTCTACTGCAGCTGCATACGAGACGTTCGGAACAAATCTCCATTACCGCGGCAAACTAATCCAGAATCAACTTTGATTTCAAGGTTTGAGGTTACTGTTATTATTGTAAATATACTGAAAAATAATTATTATTGTAACGTAATTCATCCCTCGATGGTTGCCTCTTTCGCCGTACAGTGTGACTCATATCAGCAAGCTATCGTATTAAACATGATAACTTCATCTTGCTAATACTATTAATATTCTGATAACGTATCGTTTAAGATTTCTAGGAACAAATTCACAAATGATATCTTATACCTAATTCTAAACTTAGGTCTAGAATATTTCTACCACCTCTGTTGCATATATAAATGAACAGACTGGGGAAGATTCTTCAGTGATACGGTGTACAAAATAAATAAGTTCTGGAAAACAATTATTGTGATAATAAATGTATTTAAAAATAAATACTATACTACTTACTATTACGTTATGTTAAATAACTAAGAATAAGTGTTAAACTAAGTGTAAATAATTGATTACTTTAGATAAATAATTAGCGTGCATTCTGCGAAAATAATTAAAGTATTTCTTTCATTAATAATTAATTACAGATGAACCTTTCCAGAAAAAAAAATCCGTTACATTGTGCTTGTAATTGGTTGATTATTTTATGCATTATTAAATCTAATGAACTCATAAATCGCTCATTTTGTACTCGTATATTACTTATTTGTTACTTGTTGCAGTTGATAAAACTAGAGAGTAACTGTTCAAAATAACGTCAAAGTATAATAGTTTCTATAAAATTCTCATTTAAAGATTTTAAAGTCCAAGTGGTATCCTTTTGATGTTCACGGCTCTTGGTCCTATTGCTTAATTTGAAGACCATAAAACAGGTGTTCAGATGGACCCTTCCGATAAGACTCGATTGTACATACAAGATAAACCCCGATGTGAATTTCGACTCGATCATCAATGTTCAACCGATTAGATGACTTGTAGAATCAAAATCCAGTCCATTTCCTTCCTATACATTCTCGATTATTATTACCCAGCTTTTAAACAGCAGTGACTCGTCTATTAGGTGCGTTGTCAAGAATACATCAACCATTCATTTACATTTACATTAATGAATGTCTTAAGACACTTACACTGGTACGGGCATTTCATGCATAAATAGTTTTATTATTAAACAGTTAGGTACAGTTATTAGTCTTTTAGTGCTCTGTTAGATTTTGAAATATTTAATTTAACCGGAAATCATCCTGGTTTATTTTTAGTAATTTATCAGTTATCTTTATCTATAGTCTAGTAACATACAATACTAAAGCCACATCCAGTATAGTTACAGTTAGTATTTAAATAAGAAGAAAATAAAAATTTTCCGTTAGGAAATGATTGGAAAATAATAGAGAGAAGAACCGCATAAGTATAGCAGATAGAGTAGTTTGTTAAAAAAAATAGTGCCAACCTTCGCTACTATATAGTTAACTGTTAGAAGAAAAAAAATACTTGAAAAAAAACATGCAAAGACTAAGAAGGCCTACAGAAACTAAATAAAAATCGAATATACCTACACAAGGTATAGTCGCACAAGTCAACACGTTAGGAAGCTTTTGTGGCTGTTAGTGGCTGTTAATCCAAGAAATCTCCTCCCTTCTACCAAATATCCAGATTTTGCTTCAGTGACTATTACTTTTCCGTACAAAAAAAAATCCTAAGGTGAAGAAACTTCGAGAACAACAAGAATTAATAATGATATTTTGATGTTAAAATAAACAACAAAGCACAAATCGAGATAGTAAATAGAAAGCTGTTGCGGCTGTTTGTATGGCTATGCTAATCCAAGGAACCTGCTTCCTTATTCGCAGATTGACAGACTAGGCAACAGCTACTATTTATCCAAAATAGCCTCAAAAATATGAAAATTTGGTTGCAGCAAGGAATTAATAATGATTTTTATAAACCACAGCATCAAGATGTTAGGAAATTGAAAGCTTTCTTTGAAAGTTAGAAATTTTAGGACATGTTTATTCGGGCTCTTCATTTATACAGTGTGTGAGTATGAAATTTGGAACAAAATTCATAATCCCGTTATATGACGTTTTTATATGGAAATCGCTTGACAGAGGTCGATTTTATACCTAGACCTAGGTATATGACATCATTGTTTTTTTACCAATGATGTCATTATTATTTTTTAACAACCCTCTATTTGTGATACATAGTTAAGAAGGTCTGTTGAGGAGAATATTTTCGGCTAAATTTCAGATAATTTTTTTCGGTGAAAAAATAGATTTTTCTTAAGAAAGCCATGCAGTAGGTGCGCTTATTCGAAGGTCTTCCTAAGAAAAACATTCCCTCAAAATTTTACAGGTGTATTTGTAAATCCAAAAAATGTTTTTTTCAAATTTATAGCAATTTTTTGAATTTATACCCAGTGTACAACAATTGAAAGTTTGACATGACTTAACATTTTTGAATTTACTAATACACTAATATGTGAAGCTTTAAGGAAATGCTCTTATTAGAAAGACCTTCGAAAAAGGTTCTTCTTTTTCTTGAAGAATTATTCTTGTCTTTTTTCGTGAAGGATTATCTCAAATTTAGCAGAAATTATACATATTCTCCAGAAACTATTAAATATGCTATTTAAAGAAAATCATGATGATGTCATTGACCAAAAACCAAGGCCGTCATAATAATATGTTGAACGTTAGAAAATTGGCTTTGTAAAAAACTAAATCGATATACGCTGATGTGTTTCTGGAAATCTACGAGCGAGACTACTTGCCGCAATAATGATAATTATATAATTCTAAACTAAGATTAGGGTAAATAATATTTCCACCCTCCTCGGATTGGATATATAAATCAACTGCCAGAGGAAGAGTCTTCAGTCCTGAAATAGAAGTAAAGCGGTTATGAGTACTGAAATAACTTGTGCGATTAAATCAGTTTAAAATAAATACTAAGAGTAAATAAATAATTAAGTAATTAATCAGTGAGTGCTATAAGAAAATAATTATACCTAAGTAGTTACTAAATGAATAATTTACTAATTGAGTGTGGAATTACTTTATGGACGAACCTGTTACAATATCCTGAAAAATTGCAACGTATACTTAATTCATATTTTGATAAAAACATATTTACATTCAAATTTTAAGAAAAATTAGTTTTAGTGGAAACGCTTCAAGTTACACGTAAATTTTCCACGTAAAAAACATAGAAACACGATTCTAAATAAATTGGGCCTCAAAAGTACGAATTTAAAAATTAGGAAAAAATATTAGGTAAGTAATAGAAAAATTCAAAAGGAGGTAAGTATATGCTTCACCCTCTTGCAGAAAAGCATGGTTAATAAAATTAGGATATTTTGAAGACTTTTGGGTGGGCTTTACTGCCAAGGTTTATAATTTTTTAATCAAATCGTTTCAGAAAAAAATAGATAAAAATGTGATTTTTTGCCTTATTACAAGAGGTGTAACTTTTTTTGGATTTAAATTTTTTATAGAAAGCCCCTCTTAAACTTTATCAAGGATCTCCACTTGAATTTTCTGTTTATTCCACTGATTATTGAATCACCCTGTATAAGAGAAAAAGATCCAGCACTGCAAGTGCAACATAATAAAAAAAGCTCATAAAGACAATAAAAATAAAACGTTTCTAAGGCCGCAATAAGAGAGAATTATAGAAGAAAGCACATGCAGGAGAGATAATAAATTTCCTCTCCCTCTGTTATATAGATCGTCATCAGCATAAAGACAAATAGTTTATTTAGTTAAAGACAAATATAACAAGCTGACTCTAGTGCACAATGGGGATTATACGTGAAATAGGGGAGGAGGGTGTAATATGCGGGGCGCATTAAAACGCAAAACAGTACACAGAAATCGTGATGAGGGAACGTGTATAGGTAACGGTTATTTTAACTGCGTATACCATATTTCTAAGGAAGATTTTAAAAGAAAAAAATAGCGCCGGCGGTTTAGGTCACTGACTGAAATCCCAACTAGTTTGTGCTCGTTAATTTAACTATTTATTACTCTAAAATGTTTCTGTGGCTAATATGAGCTCGATCTCGAAGCCAAAATTACCAGAGTGGAGAGTGACTGTGTCTTAACTACACAGTTAAAAGCGTTGTTGCCTATATAAAAAATAAAAAAACAAAAAAAGGTTTTTATTTGTAAAAAAGTGTTTCAATTTATATGAAATGCTTTTTATCCCCACTTTTCACCCCATTCTAATAAAAGTATGGAAAATTATTGTCTTAGTGGAGATCTACACCATACGAAAGAATCTTCACTTCCCCCCCCCCCCCTTCCGAATTTAAGAAATAGGTACAGTAAATACAGTAAAATAGTGATCCTTATAAAGGATGAAAAGTAACTGCATGATAAAGAAAATAACTATTACTGAAACGATGATCCCATCACAAGAATATCTGCGCACACAGAGGGTCCCTGCTGACCCGAACAAGGAGATTAGGGTTTGTGGATGCGGATGTCACTTATTAAAAGCTGATCTCCAATTCTAATCATCCTAATGTGAAGGGTGGATCCGGAGCACCCCAGAGACAACGCTATCTTGTTATTGTTTTATCGATCTGTCTAAATTTGTCATAGAGGATTTCTTTATGAAGCCAATCATGCTTCAATGTGGACACGATTATCTCTTGGGGGACGGAATGATCCCTAGATTTATATTCGGCTTATTTTTCAACCCTCTATAATCGAAGTTAAATGCTGGGATATCTGTGACGTATATACATGCATGCACTGAGATATACCATATAGAGATGTGTCGATTTTTTTCTTACTAATATACACTATACAAAGTGTCCCGGAAATAGCAAGTGCCTAAAAAAGGAGGTGATTCTACATAAAAATAAGACTTTTTTTCCTATAAACTTATATGCCCGAGTGTACCGTTTTTAAGATACAGGGTGTCAAAAAATATTACTTTCCCAGTTTTTTTTTTGATATCTATATAAGCTGTTTGAGATACAGAACTCCGTTTTTGTACATTGATAATAGCTGCCTTTTTAATGCCAAATAATTTTTTTTTCATTTATAATTGGCAAAAGATTTGAGAATTCAACTAATTTTTTTGCCATGCATTTTCCGACATGTTTTGAAGCAACCAAAGCGAGTTTTTCATCGTAAGTGGCCGCTTTTCTCCTCAGAAACTGTCAACTTTAGAGCTGTTAAGTGTTAGCTATCTTAGCCACTTTTAGTGTAGAAAATATGGGCGTTTCTAAAGGGCTTCTTAAAATCGTGTTTATTCTAGTGGTGTAGAAGTGTAGAGGTATAGAAGCAACCATCAAAAGGGAAAAGGTTTTATTTTTCATGTAGAATCACTTTCTAAGTACTTAGATGCTATTATATCCGGGAACCCTGTATATATCCTCTTTTATGTTTTTCAAATTTAGACAAAAAAATTACGCGTTTTCACTGACAAGAGTAGACAACACAGTATCCTTCATTGCCGTTCAAGTATTTTCATGTAGCTAGGAAAATAGTAAAAAATAAATGTAACAATACATAACTCTCCCCATACTTGTTTTCTCCCTTTCCCGAGACATCCTTTCCCATTCCCTTGCATAATATGGGAGTTGGATATTGCTGAAGGAGCGTCACAACTGCTGAAGGAACCAATATAGACCAGGGGTTTCAGGATAACAAGAAACTTGAGAAGGATTCCACACAATATCACCTCGTGTTCCCTGTTCCTGCGACATCGTGCATACATTACAGGCTCATATACTGGGGTAGACTGTGTGTAATAACAAACATATTACTTCAGACAGGATAATGTAAAATATCAGGAGGAAAATATAAGAAAATTCCTTACCTCTACTAAAAATATCTACTTATTTATATCTTACTTGCGCTGCTGATTTTTTGAATGTTCGGTTACTTATAAGGCTTCTTTGGGTTATTTTTCCACTTTAGGACTTGAAAAAATAATCAGGGCGGAATTTCACAAGATATTTTGCATTTTTGCACTTCGTTGAAAAGTACAAAGTTGCAAAATTTTTATTACCGAATCGTGTCTCTAATAACTTATCGCAAGAGAAAATGTTATATAAAATTATAAATACATTGATTTAGATTGCATAACCACATTAAATCGGACCGAGAAAGTGTAATTTTGGGCAGTAGCAAGGCGATTTAGAGCATGCAGTGTGTAACTTTGGCAGCTGTGAATGAATATAAAAATAATCTGTATTTTGCTGGTCGATTAGTGGGCAAATGGGCACCTTGTCGGCTCCCTTTGAAGTCTAGCTCTGCCTCGCTGCTGTTTGCAGACGCGTGACCAAGGAGAATCAGCGAGGAAACTCCCGTTCTCGAGGAATATTCATGCGTTTGGAGCCTACCGACCATAAGTTCAAGTTGAGAGGCGTACTAAATTATTAACCAGGAGTAGAAATATTTCAAAATTTCCGCGTATTATTAATAGGTAGGAAACGTTCATATAACCATTTCTAATTATTCCTTACGAGAAGGAATTCAGATTTTATTATTTTTATTCCAAGTTATTCCTACTCACAATATGTTATATGTATAATAGACTAAGTAAATACCTAGCCATTATTAATAAAATTTACAAATAAGGATACTTATATAAAAAATAGCTACGTACCAACATACGTCCTAGATAAAGCCTTTAATAAAGCCTTTTTTGTAAGAAATTTATTTTCGTCAAAATTGTATTTTTGCTACCGATTGGTCGATTTTTGTCTAAATAATAATGTCATACTCCAATACTGATTTTCACAAGAATCACAGAATTTTTGTTCGAAAATTGGCACTCCTAGTACCTAGTACCTCAAAATGAAACATTTTTTTTGTTTATAAACAATCCAGTTGGACAGTAAAGTTCTTAGTTTTCTCACAAAACGAGGACAAAAATGTGTACGGTTATATTTCGAGAACACATACCTAGTCGTATACAGGGTGAGTCATGAGGAACTTTACAAACTTCTACCATTATGTAAAGTCTCTTAAGGGGAATATCGTGTCGTGTGACCCTTAAAAAGTGTCTACTCCTCTTCTCTATTAATACATATACATGGTGGATTTTGAACAATATTCATTTGGCTGTAATATCTACACGAATAATAGAATTTTCCAATTTTTGGGTGCAACTATACACTGTTATCTATTCTCTAATCTTAGAAATTTCAGGAGCGGCTTAAGAAAAATTGATTGGGAAATCCCCCTTTTTAAACTTTGGACGGTTATATCTCGAAAACGCATAGTCGCAGGAAAAAATTGCTTTCATTTTAGGAATCGTCATTGAGTAAAACATCTTATAGAAAATTTTTAATGCCCTATAGTAAAGAAAAAAAATGTACAAAATCATTTTTTTCTACCAATTTTGTCGAATAATCTCAAGCTCCAGACATCGCTTACTTACAGAGAATTCGATGTCTTTTCTCCCGAGTATCTCGAAGAAGACGACAGCTACAGAAGAACCGTTTACAGTTTCTGAACATCTCAAAATTTCTATTATCCAAAATGAGATTGTCAATAAAATCGCATTTTTTTTTTAATTATGCCGAAGCCTTTAACCTACTCATCGAGAAATAATCAAGTCTTCAGAAATTTACTTTTGCGGGGCTTAATTTTGTATGAATGCAGCTTACTACAATGCAAATCGGAAGTACGATCCAGTTATAGACAGTAAAGCTTAAGTTTTCTCACAAAACGTGACAAAATTTTCTTTAAATTCTGTTTTTTTTAGTTTTGGAAGGTCGGTATATCCGGAAGGAAACCCAATCGGTTATATTTCGAGAACGCAGAGTCGCAGGAAAAAATTGCGTTCACTTTAGGAATCTTCATTGAGCAAAACATTTTATAGCAAATGTTCAATGCCCTAACTAAGAAAAAAAAAATTCATCAAAATTTTTTTTTTTTGCTACCAAATTGGTTGAATTTTACCCTAAACAATAATCTCATGATTCTCATGCTCCGGACATCACCTCTTAGATAGCATTCGATGCTATTAGGACGTGAAAAACAACTCAAAAAAGCCTGAACTTGTCAAGGGGATCAAAAAACCGTTTATAAAAAATCGGCCTAAAAAAACCTTCGCTTGGAAAATTATTTTTCTTCTGAGCATTTCGAAGACGAGGTCAGCTATAGAAGAACCGCTTAGCAGTTTGTGAACATCTCACAATTTCTATTGTCTCACCGGAGATTGTTATTAAAATCGCAAAAATTTTTTTTTCTAATTGTGCCGAAGTCATAATACCTAATCGTCAAGAAATTATCAAAGTCTTCAAAAATTCAAATGTGGTATAAATTTGTATGAACGCGGCTTACTGGAAAAAAAAATCTAGTCGGGCATCAGTAATGTTTTCAGTTTTCTTACAAAACGCGGACAAAAAAATTTTAAAATCCAAAAACCGCCATTTTGTCAACTTTGGACGCTAATATTTTGAGAACGCAGGATCGTGCGAAAAAATCACTTTCAGTTTCGAAATCGTCATGAAGAAAACTTCCTAGAGCAAATATTTAATTCCCTAGCTAAGAAAAAATGTCAAAAATTGTTTTTTGCTATACCAATTTGGTCCAGATATCGCATATACTTACCAGATATCAAGCTCCAGATATCGCGTATTACAGAGAATTCGATGCCAGAACGTGAACAAATAATGAATAAAATGTCGAGAGGGTAAAATAAACATTTAGAAAAAATCGACACTATAAAAACCTCTCTATAGACTTTTCTCCTGAGTTCTTGACGACAGCTGCAGAAGTTTACAGTTTCTGAACATCTCACAATTTCTATTCTGACAGAAAATTTTCATTAAAATCGTAAAGAATTTTTTTGTGTGTAAACACGGTTTAATAAAATGCAAATCGGAAAACAATTCAAATAGGCAGTAGATTTCTTAAGTTTTCTCACAAAACGCGGCCACAAATTAAAAAAAAATCAAAAAATCTCCTTTTTTCAACTTTGGACGGTTAAATCTCATGAACACACAGTCGGAGAAAAAAATGGCTTTCAGTTTATCTACACTGAACAAAACATACCAGCACAGCAAATTTTCAATGCCCTAGCTATGAAATAAAAATGATCAAAATTCGTTTATTTGCTGCTTATTTGGTCGAATTTTGTCAAAAACAATAAATTCATGCTCCGGGCATCGCCTATAAAAACCATTCGATACCAGGGCGTGAAAAATAACGCAAAAGAGGCTTTAAGTTGACGAGGGGGTCAAAATATCAAAATTCGACACTAGGAAAACGACTTTTCTCCTGCCTTGTAGACGTACAAGGACATCTACAGAAGAATTAACCGATGATTGCAGTTCTGAACTTCTGATAATTTATATCACCTGGCAAGATATTTTTATGAAAAACGCAGAGAATCTCCGAGGCCTGGCTCTGAAACCAGTTGAATGTTACTTATTTAACTGATCTTTCCCAAAGAGCTATCAGAAAATCTTTCTCAGTTTAAGTTTCTTTCCAGCACTGAAGAGTTCTTGATTCCAATTATATTCAAAGGAAGCCCAACAAATGAATATCTATTTGTTCAACCTGATTCACATTAGTGGGTATATCGAGATGAGACATATGCAAGCAGCTCTGTCAAAAATTAAAATAACTGGAGAGGATTGAATGTACTTTTTAAATTAATAAACCCCTTCACGAAAACGTCAATCCCCTGTGTCACGTGTCACGTGAGCCGCGTGCAGAACCAGGAAGAAGTCAACCAGTACAAGTTATAAGGGAAAGTCAGCATAGATTCTTTTGTTGGCTAGATTATCTTCGAGTTCAGATTTTCCGAACAGGCTTCGAACAACATCAAGGTTTGTTAAGCTTTTGAGAACGAGCAGGACCGTTTTCAACTTTCTGTGCAGTTACGGGTGACCAGGAGATCTTTCTAGTAATTGTTCCAAGAGTTTCTAGAAACTGTTCAAATTTCATAAAGGTAATTCCGCAATGCGAAAAAAGTGATTTTCACTAAAATTAGAGAGCAGATCCTCTGAATTGATTAAAAGTTCGGTACATGTAATTTGGAATAATTTACGATTCCCCGGCTCTTTTTTCTTAGTCACTTTTATGGCCACATCATGTTAAAAAATTGTCATAAAACGAGGTTATCTTATACTCGTATAATTAAATGAAATTAATTCCAGAAATTGGTTGATATATTATGATCAAATAACTTGTAAATTTTCCTTTGGTCGATTATAATTTATAAAACGAAAGTAATCTTAGGAAAAAATCTTCATTGCTCATGGTGCGGCTTCTGTTTTAATGGCGTGGCGGATAAGAGTTTGTAATTAACTCCATCTACTTGTGTTCTCGACTTATTTATAGCTAAACGAATGCACATACACATTATAAGATTGGCCATTTACCGGCCGGCGTGTTAAATTGCTGAAATTACTTAATGATCTCGATTTGCATACACCGGCAGCGAGGGCATTCGATCGGCGCCTGCTCCCGGATATGAATAACCCCTGTAATTCGATGTTGCCACCGTGACGCTGGATGCTTTCTCAGCGCGGAGGGTCCCTTCTCATGAACGTTCCTCCGTCGGCTAGGCGAAACAGGAAATAGCGGTTTTTATTAAGACCGGCTAATGTGGTAGTTAATCGTTTAAGCTAATTCGCTAATTCAAAGCCAAAGGGGCAGGAAATGCTATATTCGGGAAGTATATTACGTATTGTTAAATAGTTTCTTATTGTTTCCCAGAAATTCAATTTAAATTCGAGCATTAAAATTTTTAATTCATGAGAATGGTTAATGGGAAATTTGCTACACCTCATTTTTGTGAGTATTATCCTTGGATCTTGAAAGTAACAGTTCCAATGTCAACATGTTTCAAGGATAGCGGATGCATAGAATTACAAAATTACAAGAAGATATGCTCGCACGTATTATAGCCTTAGCTGCTATTCAGGTTTTAGTAATTGTTAGACATAATAATAATAATAACGTTTATTCCCATTTTAGGTAAATTCTACAATACTTTTTGGAAAATAAAATAGAAAATTGTTAACAATAAAATTAATATGAAAAAGATAAATTATAGCATTTAACATTGATAATATATAGACATACCTATATGTTGAAAAACGTTGAAGAAAAATCTCAGCTTCAGCTGTAGCATGAGCACGTTGTACCTTGAAGAAAATAGAAGTGAGCCTCTAATACAAAATTAGTTCTAAAAGTGATTTTATATCAAGGAAGCTAGATAAATATTCTCAGTGTTAAATAAATAAACTAAATTTCTATAAATAAATAGTTCATCGTTATTTTATGTTGAATTTGAAATTTCAAAATAAATCAAACTTTAACAATAAATTTTATGAAAAGTAAAAAAAAAATAAGAAAAGAATCCCTCTGTGCTTATAACAATATTTCGGCAGCAATATCTTATGGAGATGCTATTCTTGAGTTTGCTTCTTCATGGCCGGCACAATCTAAAAAATACACCTACTTATTCTTGAGCCAGAGTTAAGCAAACCACAACAACTTGACACGTTTATTGATTTTGAAACGAAATCAGAAGTAATCCAATTCCAGGAAACAAGTCATCCTTACTCATATTCATAATTGAATCACTGCCGCACCATAGTGGGACCACCGGCTAGCGAGAGCAAGT
This sequence comes from Malachius bipustulatus, assembly GCA_910589415.1. NCBI lineage: Eukaryota > Metazoa > Arthropoda > Insecta > Coleoptera > Melyridae > Malachius > Malachius bipustulatus. Next base: position 29,809,661 of record OU342631.1, on the reverse strand, counting down.
CCCCGTCCTCTCCAGGGATTCCCTAACACGTGCTTCCCACTTCGGCTCGTGAAACGCTGGCGTTATGCAATAACAAGTGGAAGCCGTCCTGATCCCGTGGTTATTGCAAGTGTTCCACCCTCTCTGACCCCTCGGGGTGGGAAAATGGGGGTTGATATGTGACAGGTCCGGCGGGTATAAGAGGGATTTAGATGTCAAGCAGTGGCGCATGTAATTGGGATAGTCATGTCATAAGGCTATTAGGTTCTTAGTTAGAATAAATAAGAAAATTATTATTTCCTGCTGGTGGCGTTTATGTGAAGTGACTGAAATTGAAATCGTTATAAAAGTGTGGGATTTGGTTTTATTATTTTTTTATGCATTATGTGCTGCTATAATATACGCCGCTGGTTCGTGGTTTGGCAGGAGTTGGAGCGTCCTAGAACATTGTAGCAGTGCTGTGCTGACGTAGTTTAATATTCAGAACTCGTCGACTGCGCCATGTGTGTAGTGAAATAATTGAGAATTCTGTGTTTTCAACCGGATATTTCCATATTGTGGATTTCATAAACCCCTTTCAGTATATGGATGATATATAAATTTATTTCAACTGATGTTATTTGAACCTTGCAAAGTTTCAGAGTTGTAATAATATTTTATTAATGTTCCGAAGGTCTGGAAACTTTCAACCATATGACGATATTCTGAATTAATGCACAAAATGTTTACTGCCTGCTTCGTCAGATTTAATTGTATTTTCTAGTGTTATCGAGGAATCCAAGTAACTGATCTTTATTCGAACTTTTTCTTTGAAAAGATATGTTCAGAAAAAAGGGACTGCTTTAAGAGGCGTTGTACTATCGGAATATTAGTGTAAATATTCTTGAGGGAGTAGATTGCGGATAGCGAGTCTCTGCAGATGATGACTACCTTCCGGTGGTCTTGTTTTACACAACTTCAATCAATTTAGAGTGAACTCACGGTCAGTTCTTTGAACTGACCGCTAGATGTCGCTCTATTTTACACCACACGGAGTTCCGTGTTAATTCTTGCCTTAAGAGGCCCCGGCTTCCGTTCTTCCGACAGCATCCTCCAGATACTCCGAATGCAGCACACTGATGAGTTCCAGTAGAACGAAACACGTGTCTGTGCTTGATTTGGTACTCTGGAAGGCTCTGCTGTTGGATGCGGAAGCAAACTCTCTGGTTGGAGTTTCGGGCACTGCCAGCATGACAACTGTTATGGGCGATGGAGGAATTCTCCGAACCCACCTAACAGGCTAGCAATTGCACTCTGTGTGCTTATACTCATTGACCTACAATTCACTATTTTTATGAATTGTTTTACATTGTTCATGGCTATACAATTATTATACTGTACAGCTCTCCTGTATGTGTACACGCTGTTTGGTAGGCGGTAAGAGTACTCTACCTTCGAATGAGCGACACCACAACCAACGCCAGCGGAGCTTTTTGAAGCGTTTGCAGTTTTTGAGCAGTTTTTTTGTATCTGCAGAGGAACAGATTGATAGTCGGCAACTTCAACTCCCACGAAGGTGTGCTGGTTTGTGATTCGGCGCTAAATTGTATCGTATCGTAGCTATTGTGGAGTATCATAAGTTTCTAGATAGGTTGGTGGGGAAGGGCTGATACTTTAGCGTTGCTCATTAGGCTCTAATGTACTTGCTTTCGACTGTTTCGACTGGGCTCGTTCTGAAAGCACCTAAGCTGATTCTTAGTGCCTAGTTGTGAACCACGTTAAGGATCTTTTTAATTGATTGGCTGGCGGAGGAGTATGTTATGCAGCCATAATCTAGCGCTTTGTATGTCCTGCAGGAGAACTTCTTCTTCCGCACCCAAAGGTGGTTAGCGAGCATTTTTAGAATGCTGATTCTGTTTTGACAGTCAGCTTTGGTTTGCAAGATGTGTTGTCTCCAGGTGAGTCTACTATCAGAGATCACCCCCTATATTTTATACTGGTTTACCGACAGTAGTGGCACCCCGCTGATTGGAAATTTGGATCAATTCGATTGGTGGTCCTTCGGCTGAACTTGATAATTTTTGTTTTGGATGCTGAGAAGTTGAGACCGCTTTGTCTTGACTAATCACTTAGACCGTTTCCAGCTGCTGCTAGTATATCACGGCAGTATATGATGAGGTCGTCGGCATACAGGACATATTTTACCGGTGGGATTATGTTGGTGCATAAATTTCTAATAGCGGCTTTGAAGACTGTGTTGCTTAGAACTGACCCTTACGGATCATCGACTGCTTGCTTAAAGACCTCAGAGTATACGCAGTTAGTCGCAGCTCGAAAGGATCTAGCAGGGAGGAAGTTTCTAACGAAGGAAAGGATATTCCCCTTTAACTTGCAAAGTTTCTGAAGTATCAGTTTTTTTGTCGTGGTATCGAATGCACTTTCAATATCGAAGATGACGGCTACAGTATCTTGTTGTGCGTTAAGAGTGTGGTGTCTTTCTAGGTGCCAGATGCCAGAGTAGACGTCTTGCAATCATTTTTTCCAGGAGTTTATGCACCCTGTGTGATTGGTGATATTATTGGTCTATATGAATTTGGGTTAGAGGGGTCTGTTTGGTTTCTTGATTGGTATCATAACAGATTGTAACCATCTTTTGGGGAAAACTTGCTTCAGCAATCATATGTGGTTTATATGTATATCACCAACTTTACTTGCGGTATTTGTGTCTAGATTCTTTAGAAAGATGAAGGGAATATCATCTGGGACTGCTGCAAAGTTCTTGCAATGGAAAGTTCGTGTAGGGAGAAAGATTTATTCATAGGGTCAGAGTTATGATGACCATACTGTGCAGAAGTTGGTGCACTGCTTTGTGGGTCAACTATCTTCTATTATCTATTATCCAACTATTATGTTGGCAATATCGCAGTTGTTGGTGATGATTGAATCTTCGTGTACTAGAGCGGGAATGTAGTTGTGGGTTCTGTTCCCTTTTATTTGCCTTTTTTTTGCCCTACTTGACCAGGGGCGTTTGACTGATGGTTAGCGTAGTTCTTGTTGTAGTTTTCCACGAACTTTGTTTACTCGATTTTATTTCTCTCTTGGATCTGGCCCTCAACATTTTAAAGTTTATAAAACTATCTCTTCTTTTGTCAGCCTTCAGTACCTATTTAATGCAGATTTAGATTTCTCTTTTAGATCCCCGTTTCACCAGGGTACTGCGCTGTTGCGTTCTTAGCGTAACCTGTTTTACCGATGTGCTTTCGGCTGCTGTAACAATGCGCTGTTTGAACTTATCTAAGTCATTATCTATGCTGTTGGTTTGTGGTTGAAGGTTTGCTTGCTTTTATTTACTGGTGATGAAATTGGACCAGTCTGCTTGTACCTACATATCAATTATTAATTTGTTATAAGTTATCAAAGTTTCATGAATCAATTAATCATTTCAAACACGCCTAGCAATGCGAGCATTGCCGTGACGTAACCTTGTAGGCATGATGGTCCAAGACAAGCGTCTAGGAAAACTGGCCTTTTAAAATTGGACTCATTTCCTCATACACGTAACCGCATGGTCTAATACGAGTAATATAATATTTTTTCAAAGGAGAGATACCTAACCTGGACATATTTGGTTAGGCATCAAGTTCTTGTAGTCAGTCCTGGAGTCGTCTGACTCAGGAATCCATTACATCATCGAAGAGACCAACCGTTGCTGTGGTGGAGATAGCTATAGTGGAGGGAGTATGACGTCACCTTATAAATAGGAGCGCTCTACCAGCCGTACACGCCGTAAAACGAGCATCGATTGCTCACACGTAACCGCTGATGATGGAGCAAATCTCCATGGACAACAGCCCGGAATCAATTACGATTTCAATAGAAGCCGAACGTGAAAGCCTACACATCAATTAGTCAGGCCAGGATTTAAGAAATAAAATATAAAATTCGCAGCTCCTCTTTTTAGATAAATAGATAAATTTTTCTGTCTGTTTTTCCTTCCTGTCCAAATTTTACTTTTCCTGTCTATCAAAATGATCTTTTGGCAACATATAAGTAAATGTATAAAAGTCATTTTGATAACACTTTATAAATAAATATACAAATAAATTCAAAAATAATACAATTATTATTGTACTTATTGTGCAACCTCTTTTGTCATGCTTTTCACGTTATTATTTATTAAAAAACATCGCTTCTGGGCCCATAACCTCAGTTAAGTAACCATGTATCTTTTCCTCTTGTCAGGACTAATGAAAAAAAAATAGATAATTCTTGATGATATTTTTCGTACTCTGATTAGTCTTAATAATAAAAAAATAAAAATCCTAGAAACTTTGCCAGGACTCTGTTATAGGTATCTTCTAAATTTGACTCATCTTCTCCATGACTATAAAACGTTTCTCAAGTAGGTACCTAATACTTAGTGGTAGTAAATTCCTTTTCCCTATCTTAAGAACTATTAAATGAGCCATTTTACCGTGAAAATGGCTACATATACGTACATGAACTTCTTTACTGTACCATTCTTGGTATAAGTGATGAGTAGTATTTTCTGTAACCCTTCTTCCATTAAAGAACGTTAATCGCGTTTATATTTGGTGTTTAGAGTGGCAATAACTCACTGTAAAGTCAAACACGGGTTCTAAGGGGTTAACTAACTTGAGATTTATAACGTTGACATCTGAACCAGAGCCGGGGTGCGAATATTCACAGGGTTGAGAGAGCCGGGGGTGATTTATACCCCTTCAGGCGGGTCAGAGGTGGCTTAGCTCTGAAAGAAGCGCTGCGGAGATTAGCGGAGAATTGATAGGCGGCCGTTTGGAGTTCTCGCCTGGCTGTTTTGTTCTGTCGCTTTGGAAAAATTTGCGCCGGTAATTACCGACTTGAATATCGGCAGGGCATTATACAAAGAGCGGGGAAGATCAAAGAGTAAAGAATTGGTTATTTTATTTACAGGCGAAACTTCTGTGAAAAAGTTTTTGCGACGCTGGAAAATTATACGACTATGTTTAATATAGGTGTGACTCATCCTTTTAGGTAGGTTGGTATATGTTGCCATTTTGTTATTATTTATTTGGTTTTGTTTTTATGTTTTTATTTTTAACCAGGCACTTTTTAACCTGGAAGTTTTGTAACAGTTACTTATTAAAGTCAGATATTTTTAAATGACTACTTTGATAAAATGTAATTTTAATATCTTAAATACCTACCTAATGATAAAACGTATGGGAAAGGCAACATGGTAACGATTCCATGCTTACCTAAGGCATATTTTTTAAAACAAATTATAAGTGTAAGAGGCAGTCGTATATACATCATCGTTGACGTTTAGAGCCGAGTAATTCCACACTTTAGACGACTTTACAGCTTCCACCGCCTTACGCATTTCAGCTCGCAGTTTCGCAGTCAATATTCTCGCATTAAAATAGTTGAACTTCTCCCAATAACTTCCCTTTAATTTACCACTTCTTATACTTCTTCTGAGTCAGCCATTCGTCGCAAGTGCTTCCTAAAACATCCAGCCCATTGTTCCAACTTTCGTCACGATAATCATTACCATAAAACTCTTTCTTCAGAATTCAGATCTTAATATGTAATAGCAGAAACAATCAGATGAGTTTTCCACGACTCTGCAATAAATCTATTGTATAGATTTAAACTTCTATTCGGTCTCCTACGATACGTGAGAAGTTTACATAGTGGCGCCATCTGGTCTTTCCTTATCTAATATCTCCTTATTTATCTATCAACCAGTGCAAAACATAGCTCTTTCTGAATCCGCAAGAACCACTAAGCGACCCGCGCCTTATGGGGCTTCTAAATGGCTTGACCACGTTCTTGTATGAGATTCCCCTGGTTTATGAGAACCCTATTAGGAACTAGCCTTGTCAAAAACACACCGGCCGCCGGTTTTTACATACAGAAGAGTCGGGGAGAATTCAAGACAACAAATTTCCTTATCTACCTAACAGAAAAATTCTTGCGATGACAATAAAAATTAAAGATTTAATTTCATGGATTTACCGGGGAAGTTTTTCTTATTGTAGACAATTTTCATAATGTAAGTTACTCTTTTTATTTAATAATATTGTCTGCGATAAAATTCTAACTAACTGTTTGAAAAAGAAGAACCCTAAGATTTAAAATGTCAACTATTCTGTCACGATCATTTACAATTTCCCGCCCTTAACTTTAGCTTAAATATTTCTAAACTGAAAATGGACGACATTACTTTACCCGGGGTGATCGTCGATAGAAAGAAACCCCTACGTTGTGATTTGTTGTTTGTTCTGTTATACATAGACATGAAGCAAAAGACGAGAGAGTTACAACTACTTTACTTTAAATTCCCAAAAATAGACCTGACAGTGCCGTACACGACCTGACCTGGAACTTATCGAGAAAAGAGCACGATAGAGAAAAACTCTCAACATTAAATGTAATGCTCTCTCTCTCTCTCTCTCTTTCTCTCATACACACACGCGCGTGCGAGATGACAAACTCTCCCTCCCGCTAACCATTCGCGTGGATGGAGGCCTGATGGAGCCTCAATGGAGGAGAAATTCTTGCTGCAGCCCGCTTGCATGGTGCTACCTCCGCAGGGGACTGTGGGATTCTCCGTTACAGAGGCTTTCTGCAAGCGGCCTACCCACTAGAACTCATACGATTTTCTGCCCTGTTCACGGCAATACCATTTTGGTTTCCATGTCGGGGGTTGTATTTTTTTCAGATCTCATTCCCATACCTTCGGCATTACCGCATGTTCAGGGTCAACCATGTCCTCCTAGCCTTGATTATGACCATCCTTACATTTTCCCCAAATATCAGTTTCTGGTCGAGAATTACTCCGAGATATCTTAAGCTCTTCCCTTATCTATTTTTGTTCTGTCTATTCTAAAGTTGTCTCTTTTCTGTTTCCAGGAGCTGTGAAATAAGGCACCTTCGGTTTTCTATTGGGCAAGCTGCAGCTTATTTTCACCCATCCACTTGGATACCCTTTCAAGCGCATCATTTAGTCTCATTTCTAGTGCTCCAAGGGTAATTAAGAACACCACTATCGCTAGGTCGTCTGCATATGCTATAATTTTTACTCCGGGTGTCGTTTGGATCCTAAGCATCCCATCATACATGATGTTGGGTACCAAGATCGACATCTGTGGAACACCAGCGCATTTAGATATATGCTGTTGTTCTTATTTTTCCCCGGTTCTTGGATGCTTCGATTATTTAGGTAGTTCTTCAGTATTTTCTTTAAGAATAGCGACAGTGGTATCTTTGTCACTGCAATTTCTGTAACAGACCATGAGGCTCTGTTATAAGCATTTTTTACGTCCAGAGCTTTCAGTGCACATCATAGTTCCGTTTCTCCTCATGCCCTTTTTACCATATTCCATATGGTTTATTAGTGATTTGCCGGATTGCATCCACAATAGATCCATCTCTGAATCCGTTTTGAGCATCTAACAGGCCTCATAGTCTTGTTTTTCCTCCTGCCCCTTTTACCATATTCCGTATGGTATTGGTGATCTGCCGGATTTTTCGACGAGGCCTCTCTTTGCAGTGAGATCCTCGTTCATCCTGTTCAATATCACCCTCTCTAGTAATTTGAAGGATAACAAAGTGGGATGGGTCTGTTAGATTAGCCGTTTGCATGGAAGGTAGCTGGGTCCTGTACAAGATACTATACCGGCCTAGAGATGTGGGGGATCCCAATTCTGAGGTCCTATACAGAATGCTACCCGTTGGCTGCTGATAGCATGTCTAATTATAACTTTGCGAGACGTTCTAGGAATCGTACTGAGGAAATTAATATTGCTAGACTCTGGAATCTAGAATTAGTGCCGTGTGCGAGTGATATCGACTTGTATTGACGATGCACATTAACAGGCGAAAGTGTTTATGCGCCTTTTCTTCCAACACGTACTTCTAAATGTAGGTAGACTGACTCTCTGACGTCATAATTCTCAGAACGTCTCGTCAAGTTAAGTTGGACAAGCTGTAATTGGGCCATCATGGAAAGGACGAAGTCCAGGTTTCGTTCGAAGATAAAAAAATTCGTTGAAGACCAAATGTTTCCCGAGATTCTCCATTGTCTGGGCTAAGAATGATAAGACTGACCATAAAGCATGCTCTGCGGTCCCTTCGCTACGAAGAATCAAACCAAGCTGGCGGAATCATTGAGTAATGGCAAAAGACGGAGCCCGTATACGAATAATATACTTCATATCCTGTATAATTTAACCGTAAAATCCAATGGGATCGGATGTATTTCCCTAATCTTATATTAAAGTAGGATTTAACCGTAACAACGATACGTATGGAGATTATGGACCTTCTCTATTTGTCTCAATGAAGTATCGCTAAATCCGAGATATTCAGTAAAGATATTAAACCGGTAAACTTTTTGTTATAACGAAGATTTAGACCGGATAGGACATTAGGAAATTTATCTAGCAGCAAGAAACAACCCTCTTGCTCGGACTCTAATCAAAACAAGCCAGTACTTGCTTAGAACGATCAAGGAATATTCCAGCAAGAGTTTATTAAGAGATGAGGCGTCTTGATAGCAAGAGGGGAGCTTAAATACACCACTTAGAAGTGCTGATATTATTTTGACACCCTCGGCAGCGAATAAGGGTGGAGAATTTGAAGCACTTCCTATATTAGGAGGTAAAATGGTAGACTTTATCTCGGGCAGAAGTTCAGAACGATCTCGTTTAGTTTGGCGCCGTCACAGCAAACTCCATCAACGAGTCGCTACTTGCTGATAACAGCGAGATGGAATTACATTGCGACGTTGCCGAATCCGTTCCCGGTTACAATTTTACAACAACCCTTATTGCGTTTATCAATAATTCATAATTCCTGTATCTATTACCGTTACCAATTTAAGAGGTAAATAGCTCCAATTTACATACATCTGGGCAGGATAAAATGCAGTAATGAAGAAAAATTTTGTTTGCCGGAGACGTGACAACGGTGCAGTAGTAATTTAGGAAACGCTCCCGAGAACTAGCGCGCGAAGCAACGCTGATAATGTGAGCAGTAACTCCGGTGTCTGCGTCTTCTTTTCACACCATTCTCCTCCCGTCGCTTCCATATTGGGGGGTCCGGGTGGTTCTGGGGGCAGCGAGGGTGAACCGCCCCCATCACCTGCTACCTACCAGCGCGCTGTAATTATCGTTACACTATCTAAATGCTAATTAATGGCCACGTCCTAACGCAAACAGGAATACGACGCCTGGAGGACTGTTCGCTCTATACTTACTTGCATAATAACGAACCCATGGGATGCTGAGATAACTGGGTTTGGGAAGACTAGTTATACTAAACGATACTGTATAACGTTATTATACATCACAGCGACTTGAGGCTGATACGGGAACGGAAATATCATTATATGTTATGGTGAAGTCACCGAAATCAGATACGTTTCTTGTCATCAAATATTGTATCATAAATGATGATATTGTAAGTATAATAGCTTAGACCTAGGATAGAGAATGTAGTGATTAGTAGTTTAACGTTTTTACTTTTTTTATTAAATCAGACTTAAGTACCTATACACATTATTTTTTATTTTATGCAGGCAGGTTTTTGCCCGAATTTGCTGCGTTGTTCTATAAGCGAGTTAAAAGTTGTTGAATAAGTCAGAATTCTGACGTCATAACTACCGCGGTTGCTCAATGCAACGGATGTTGATGAACGTTCAACTTCACAGTTCCCTTAGAACAATCGAAAAGTAGAAGATTTGCAACCGGTGAAGATTCAGAAGTTGCATGCTTTCATAAAATTAATAGACTTTCAAGTTTTGTGGACCTCATTTTTACTTCTTTGATTAAACTCATTGCTTTTCTATGACTTCCTTGAAATTTATTCGGGTTCGGGAGATAACGGGAGATAATATACGAGATCAGTGGCGTACCCTTGTATATAGCAACATTTTCATGGGCCTCGGTTAATTTTTTGGCCCCCTTTCCCATTTAGTGATCACACTGTTCACTATACCTTGTCGCGTCTTATTCTCTCTAAGTTCAAAAAGCGAGTTTCTGTTCAATTCAAAGGCTGTGTTATTTATTATCTGCATTATGAAGAAGTCAGTAGCTGCTCGTGGCTTTCAAAGTTATAGCAGAGTGTAGATGCTACAAAGGACAAGGTCCCGGTCAGCTTGAAATATGTTTTTTGTAAGGTCCGGATAGGCAAAGTACGGTTAACCCGAAAATCCGAGTTATGAAAAGTCCGTTTTACAAGGTCCTGTCAGCTATTTTTTTTTGCAAGGGCCGATGTTATTTTGACAGCCTCAAAAAAAGAGCTCCAATTTTCGATTTACCAGACCTTGCGCAACAATAAAATTAACCACCTGACCGGGCTTAGCAAAACAAAAAAATAAAAAATGGCAAGCTGACCGGCGGAACTTGTAAAATCGGACCAGGACAAAAATATCGAGCTGACCGGACTGTGTCAAACCGGAACTTACCAAAACTAGGGCTTGACAAAAAATTTAATTGACCAAATCTTGGAATCTGAACATTGAAGAAAAAATTCGAGCTCACTAGACCTTTGTCAAACTGGAACTTGTCAAAACCAGGCCTTGCAAAAAAAATTTTGACCAAACCTTGGCAAACCTGGATCTTGAACGAAAATTCCAGGTACCAGATCTCGTAACACCAGATCTTGCAAAAGAAATACAAAAGCGTCGGTCTGTCGTTCATTATTATTCTCTTCATAATTTAAAGTTTGAACTGTAATTAAATTATGAAAAAAAAAAACAATTGCAGCTCAGCGATGAGTAGACTACCAATAAGAGAAAATTATGACAAGATTTTTCCAATTTAATAATAAACTATTTAATTTGGAATAAGGTCTTAGAAAAAGTGACACTTCAATCACTTTATCTGAACAGTACCCTGGAAGAAGTGCCAGTAGTAGATAGGATGTGTGTCACGGACTCCAAGGCACCCACAGAACCATGGTAGTGCATGACGTCATTGTTGATGTTGAAGAGTGCCTTTTACATCCCTTTTGCATTAGGTACTGAATTCAAATGAATGGTGGTCTCAATAAGAATTCCTTGACGAAAGTTTTGCTATCGTTTTGATTTTCTCACCCTTTGCGTTGTTTGGGAACACAAATTTGAAGTTTGCTGCCAAAAATTTTTCACGAAAATTTTTTCTTTGCACTTTTTGGCGCTTGTCACTATAAGATAATGAGAATGTGCTTTTTGGCGCGCTCTCAAAACTTTTTTTTTTTTTTGGAAAATGTAGAAAATTTATCTACTTTAATTTTTTATAGAACGAACTTGACGAAAATACGCTTAATTTCTGAGATTTAGGTCAAAAACTAAAAAAAGTGCAAATATTTGGGTAAAAAGTGAAAACAAAACAAAGTTTTGGGGCCAAATTTTCACCAAAAAATTTTGAATTCTTGTTCGGATACCCAAAAAAACATTGAGGTTGAGAAAATAAAACTTTTTCAAAACTTTCCAAAACCCCTCTCAATGGGAATATCTATTTTTGCCACATTCTACCGGCGGAACGGTTAGTCTTCCAAAAAATAAAAAAATATCAATCATGAGAAATGTAGTTACATAATTTTGTCTGCTTTAATGCTGTATAGAATGAACTTGTCGGAAAAACGCTTCCTTTCTGAGATTTAGACCAAAAACTGAAAAAAATTCAAAAATTTTCCAAAAAAAAGTGCAGAAAAAACAAAGTTCCAGGCTAAATTTTTGCTTGTAAGATTTTTAATTTGTGTCCATAGAATCAAAAAAAAAACATGAAAAAGTTTCCAAAGCCCCATGAAATGGGATTTTTTACGCGCTCTACCGGCGGAACGGTGTTAGTCTTCCAAAAACAAAAAACTTTTTTTTTATGAGAAATGTAGTAAATTTTGTCTCTTTAATTTTGTATAGAACGAGCTTGATGTCGAAAAAACATTTCCTTTCCGAGATTTAGATCCAAAACTGAAAACAATTGCAATAATTCTGTCAAAAAGTGCAAAAAAAACAAAGTTCCAGGCCAAATTGTTTTCCAGTAAACTTCAAATTTGTGTTTTGCAAATAAAAAAACGTGGAGGGTGAGAGAATCAATATTTTCCTCTGAACCCCTATTTTATTCCTAAAATGTTTGGTCTAAGTATATACCTAAATAATTCAAATCCTGGGTCACCCAATTCTTCCACCCTAAGAGATCCCGGATTTATTGTTTGACAGGCTGATTTACCAAGTTGAAAATAATATCGATTTCTTTGTTGACGCAAAAAATACCTCATTCTGAAGTTTGCGCCTTTCTGTTGAAATACCCGTTTCTTATAGCTAAATAGAAGTTATTGCAAATTTCTTGATTTCCATACCTTTTATACTTATTCCATGAAGATGGCGCTACTTATTGACAAACTGCGGAGGAATATGAACGTCAGTTGCATGAAACATTTCCTCGCCGTGTAATTTCCCCAATTTGGTAGCCCAGTAAGATCGTACGATTTAACATCAACAACTTGACCTGAATATGTTGGACAAATTGATAAAAATGTGAAAAAAGAACCCTATAAATCAAAATATGTGCTGTGCTATACACAGACATAATTTAAGAGCTGATCTTGATGATGAGTTTTTAAGAATTTTATTATTAATTTAATTCAGAATTCAAATCCCCAATAAGTTGATGTCGTTTTATAAGAATCGATCAATAATTTTGAGAAAACGAGAAAACGTCTTTTTTAATTATTGTTTCCAGTAGGTTTCAACCTCAAGTTCAGACTACCGTAGCCACAGCCTGAAGATATTTATGCTTCCAGATAGGTCAATTTTTCTTTCTCATCATCAAGATCTCCTCGCACGGAACCTCAGATTGATGCCCTGAAATTCCAATGACAATAAATAATTAGCATTCGTTGTACCTCCAGCAGATATCTGACGTATTCTTGAGACCACAATCAAATATTAATTCTTGATTCATTGGAGACGATCGATCAATCTGTCAACATGAAATTACCAGCATTACCCAGTGATGAGTTGTGATTGATTGTGTGGGAATTAATCAAATTCTTGTTAGTACCATCGATTCGAACGCCCAGAACAATGACCATGACAAGGCCGGATCGCAACCATTGTCCACTTCAAACTAATTCTGAAGAGTCACTTTCTTTCCATTGGTATATTATATGCATTCACATAAAAGTTCATCTTTTTCGGCGCATAAATTTATTATATTAATCAAGCTTCTAAAGATAACTAATCAAACCACAAGACAGCAATAAGCATCATATTTACTCGGTAACCGTATACCTTTTACATCTCTGGACGGTTCTATGGTCCTTTTTCTAAACGTTGCCACCATAGATCACTGAGAATTAAATGGATATCACCCTTACCTCTCATTGTATACAGGACGGTCATTAATCATAGAATTGTAATTCTCTGTGGCAATACAAACAACCATTCTATGTCATCAGATACCTGACAAGCTGAGAATAATACCTTGTTTATCACTAGCATCAACACCACGGGTAGCCAACAAATACCACCGTGTGCTCTATAGGTGATGGAATCTGGTACTGCGTTGCCAATTCATTCAATAAAAATGCTCAAAAATTATTTCTACATATCATCTCATTTCTTATTCAGAGGCATCCATTTATATTAGAAAATGTGACAAGTTGAAAAAAAAAATTTGGAGCGATTAATTCGCGATTGATGTCTTTGATTTGATATAAAATACAAGGGCACATAAATAGCACAAGTTGGCAATAGTGTGTGAAGAAACCCATCTCGCGGGTGGGCCATAGCTAAGCTGCCAGACACTTATGATAATCCTTCAGAATGGCATAGGATCCGATATTCAGGACTCAGGTCCAATGCAATAGTCAATCCTGTCATTCGAATCATATTGACAACACAACACACTGTCTATCATTGGGGGTTTATGGCCTAGGCGTGATTTTACTTTAGCAGATGGAATAAATCCCTACCAGATTAGCATTTCTATAATCCTGCCACGCTGTTTTATTGCTGAGCCATCCTCTCGAGGAAATGTTTTAAATTCAGTTGTGCAATATTTGAAAGACTTACAAGAGATATGGAAATTTCAATGTTTCCAATCATTCTCGAGAGACAAAATGACGAAAATATCACATATCTAACATAAACATAACTGATAAGGAAGGATAAAGACAACACCAGATAAGAGGAGGTAATTTGGCTAATAAAAAAGGCCTTTGACCGCCTGGTGCTGGATATATCTAGAAGCCGAGTTGTTTCAAAAAATTACCTATACTTTAGAAAGTGAAAATCTTACAACGATAAGCACGTTACTTGCCTGACGCGACATGCCAATTTGCCAACCTCAGATTGAACCACTCGAATTACATGAATATGCTGGGAGTTATTCTCAAGTTCATACGGATTCGAACCGAAAAAAAAGTATTTCCGGACGGAAGTTCCGTAATTTTTTTCATTTGATAGGTATCAATTTCAATAATAGCAAATCGAACGAATCTATCCGTTTCGATCGAACCTGTTGCTTCTTTCGTACGAAACATAAGCTCATGTGAACTCGGGGATAACGCCCCGGTATAGTGAGATCCAGAAGCTGAAGCTACAGAGTGGTCGCAGGAATGCAGGATTATTGGAACCAGCCTGTGACTTCAGATAAACTCAAAGCCAAAAGTCGAATGGTGTCAAACGCAAGAGCGTGGCAGAAAATTGTGGTCACCAAACCGATAAATAACACGACCATGAGCAAACTTCTGCAAGAACGTCAATGTTTCATCGCCAAGAGCAATATTTTTCGGTCAAGTGACAAAAAACGTTCACGCATTCGCCGTTAATTACTGCATTACCTTCCGTGTCTTCAAAGGGAAACGTTGCAACGATTCCTCCACCCACCACATCAGTGTAGATTATGAGCAAAATTACCGCAAGACAAGACCGTCAATGTTTCTCGGCGGTATGGCATGTGGCACCATCCTGCTGAAAGCACCTGTAATCAAGAGCAATACTTTGAGTTTGAGGCATAAAAAACGTTCGCCTTCGCCGTTAATTACTGCATTACCTACCGTGTCTTCAAAGAGAAGGGTTGTAATGATTCCTCCAGATCACATCACTGCAGATCATGAGCAAATTTACTGTAAGGCCGTCAATGTTTCACGGGAATCACTGGCGGTATGGCATGTGGCAACATCCTGCTGAAAGCACCTGTAATCAAGAGCAATACTTTTCGATTGAGGTACAAAAAACGTTCGCCATTCAACGTTAAGTACTGCATTACCTTCCGTGTCTTCAAAGAGAAACGTTGCAACGATTCCTCCATACCACATCAGCTCAGATCATGAGCAAAATTACTGCAAGACCGTAAATGTTTCTGGGCGGTATGGCATGTGGCAAGATCCTGCTAAAAGCACCTGTAATCAAGAGCAATACTTTGAGATTGAGGCACAAAAA
This sequence comes from Malachius bipustulatus, assembly GCA_910589415.1. NCBI lineage: Eukaryota > Metazoa > Arthropoda > Insecta > Coleoptera > Melyridae > Malachius > Malachius bipustulatus. Next base: position 29,794,267 of record OU342631.1, on the reverse strand, counting down.
ACTTTCGCCATTTACCGTTAATTATTGCATCACCTGTGTGTCTTCAAAGAGAAACGTTGCAATGATTCCTCCAGACCACATTACTGCAGATCATGAGGAAAATTACTGCAAGACCGTCAATGTTTCTCGGCGGTATGGCATGTGGCACCATCCTGCTGAAAGCACCTGTAATCAAGAGCAATACTTTGAGTTTGAGGCATAAAAAACGTTCGCCTTCGCCGTTAATTACTGCATTACCTACCGTGTCTTCAAAGAGAAGGGTTGTAATGATTCCTCCAGACCACATCACTGCAGATCATGAGCAAATTTACTGCAAGGCCGTCAATGTTTCACGGGAATCACTGGCGGTATGGCATGTAGCAACATCCTGCTGAAAGCACCTGTAATCAAGAGCAATACTTTGAGATTGTGGCACAAAAAACGTTTGCAATTCAACGTTAATTACTGCATTACCTACCGTGTCTTCAAATAGAAATGTTGCAACGATTTTTTAATACCACAAGAGTCCAGACCAACCAGTTTCTTTCTATTGATGAATGAACTGTTGAACGCCTTCTGATGAATCATTCTTGGATTTCCAGAGTCTCAAATGCGGCACTTTTGCCTAATAAGGAAGCTCTCGAGGGGAAACTGTGCCTCATCGCTGAAGATGATTTATTGGTCCGCAAAATCGGCCTTTGCTTTTTTGTTTCTCGCAAGGATCCAAATTCTGTTGACGAAGTTGAGCCAATTAATTGAATTTTGTACCCATGAAGATATTCAAGTCCCTATAGCGAGAATAGGGACTCTTATGTGATGTCAAATTCTTGAGCAGGCGGTGATTCTTCTTGGTCTCTGGATTCTTGGCCATACTCTCTCCAACTGACGTGATGGTTTGTTCTGAACGACCTCTACGAGCTTGTGTCGTGTGTGTCACATCATGCTAACCTAAGCAGGCTTTCGAATTTTTCGATTATCTTAGAATTTGTTCAATATACAGGGTGTTTCTTTAATATTGGGACAACATTTAAGGACATATTTTTTGGTTAAAGATAAACAAAAAATTTTCCATTAATGCGTGTTCTTAAATGAACCGTTTTTGAGATACAAAGGGTGTCAAAAAATATATTTTTTCAGTTTTTTAAGATATCTAGAGAAATGTTTGATATAAAGAGCTCAGTTTTTGTGCATGCATGTCTTACATCTTAAAATCGCAGTTTTAATCGGAAATTTGTTATACATGAAAAGTATACCCCTGGGTCATACTGGCTTACGTGAACCGTTTTCGGGAAAAACGAGCATTTCCGATAAAAAACTCGCTTTGGATATTTCAAAGCTTGTGCTGGAAAATGAATGGTGTAAAATCGCTCAATCCTAAAATCTCCTCCAATGGCACATGAAAAAAAAAATTGGAATTAAGAAGGTATAGCTAATACTAATGAAAACAGGCACAAAAGCTGAGCTCTGTACCTCGAAAGGTCCCTTAGATATCTTCAAAATAACTGGAAAAATAATCTTTTTTTGACACTCTTTGTATCACAAAAACGGTTCATTTCCGGACACACGTTAATGTGATTTTTTGATTTCTTGATTTCTGACAAAACCTTTTAAAGAGTGTTTCATCCCTTTATGTTCATCACCTCCCTACACATAAATCTTAAAATTGTCAGTCTTCAGGCCAATTTTTTTCATTTTAACTTCTTATTGTGAAAATTAGACTGAATCCAATTATTTAACTGAGTAACTAAGCAAGTACACATAACTGCGGGGACACTTTATTATTTACTCAGTAGGTATAGGTACTTATTTAAAATTACTTAACACAACGTAGGGAACGAAATTTTTTATTTTTAAGATATGATGCCTCGATTCAGTTTAATCCGTGCATGCGTGGTTCAAATAACATTTCAATCACATTTCAAAAGTCTTTTCTTTTGAAAGTAAAAGTTTAAGGAATATTTTCTGTTTTTTTTTTGGAATTGGAATTGAGACGGTGTCCTTCTAGATGCAAACACAAATTTGGAAACGTGGCTACCTATGATTATATTTACATATACCTAATCAGGTGACATTATATTAGAGTATTTCAGAATTAGGGAAAAAGTTGTAAGTATAGAAAAATCAAGCTTTTAAATAAAATGTACGAAATAAAGTCACCATCATACCTACAAAATAAAAAAAGCAGTGTCATTCAAGCTTAACAAACAAGCTAATACTTAATAATAATCTCGAACCTTTTCGTTTATGATCGTAAATCCGCTGGGAACATCAACAAAATATGGATACAAACAATATGACATTCTCGAGACGATTCAGTGGGTTCTAGTTTGAATTTCTGGAGGTACCCAAGATCCATTATTTATCCGATCTGTAATCCACCCAGCGGGTTCATTCACACCTGATCTCCCGGTGGATCTGCCCGAATGGCGCAGAATAAACATGTAATAAATCAATGGACTATAAGTGTCAAAAGATTAAAATTAAACGCTCTTTCAAGGCACGTCTCTGTGGCTCAACAGGTGGTGACACAGTCCCCCGAGATGGGACGGGGTCCAGCCCAGTTGCAGCCGAGAATTTACGACGCATTCGCCTTCTCTATTATACATTTATTATCATCGTATATGTCGTGGTATGTATTATGTGAGTGTTTTGACCAACCCAAGAAATCAACTATATGTATAACGATGTGGAAAAACAGCCACACTACTTACTTATTTATTATAACGATGGTGTTGGAGATGTGCGAACTAGGTATATTAATTCTCATCATCAGGAGTTCTTATTTATTTTATTAAAATTATAATATAAATATCAGAGCGGTAACCATTTTTTTTTCTAGGCCCCAAAAACTGCAAAAGCAATAATTATTTTTAAAACAAAAGACTCGACTAAAACAACTAAGATGACAATACCCCAGCTATACTGAAAAAATTGATTAAACCCCAATAAAGGTTTAAAAAAAAAGGTCAATAATAATTATACTTGGATAGGTACCCTAATTTCTAATTTATTCATGTACCTACCTACCTAAAACAAATTTGCCTAATTACACAAAGACATATAAAAACGTATCATTTACCTCGACCCTGATTTGAAGCTTAACTTGAAGAGGTGCTTATTTGACGTTTGGTAGGCTGCAAGGTTTCGACCTCTTTTTGATTCTTCTGCGAAAGAAACAAATAGCAGATATAGAACCCGACCTGCCGACCTGAATGTACCGACTATCGCATTTCACTGTTTCAATAGCATAATTTAAAAACTACAATTCATTAAAATGTATTCAATCATCATAAAGCCGAGCCAGATCAAAGGGAATCAGCAAGAAATGCCACTAAACAAACAACTCACGAGACGAAAAGCGTGTGAAATGGCATTGGACACAGACAGTGGCGTTGCATTTTGCATTACGATACAAGCCAGTGCCGCCCGACAAAATGTTATTTTATACCAGAAAATGATCGAAATGTGCCTTATAACTCGCAACAAATTCCCTGATGATGATTATAAACTCATAAAACAGGAGGAGACTCGACGCGAGCCCACATCTTAAAAAGTATCTGAAACACTACAAAGAATCTTTCTTAAATTCCTCTCGACGAATTATTGTAAGTGGGTGCTTGAGAAAGTTTCTTTGAAAAAGTGCTTGAGAAAGTGAGTTTCTTGACACTTTATTATCTACAAATCTACAAAGAGAAGTCGAGGTCTTCTAACCAAATTTGTCCGATATTCTAAGTTTAGGAACTTTGAATGAGTTTGAACTTTCAATATCATCCATCAACCTTTTATGTTTTCAAGTTTCTGTCGTTTTTTTTTCACTTTGACTTAACTAAAATTTCTCTATTGAACTTTCAAATTCTATTAGAAGTTATCTTAAATTTCTCTTGAGAAATTTTAACTTCATCTCGATATTTAAATAATTGATATTTATCATTATCATTAGAAAGGTCTTCTTTCGAAATAGTTATTCTGAATCCTTTTTAACCCTGATCTGAAAGCTTTAAAGACTCGTCTTGACAACTTTTCAAATGTTTCATTTTCGATTTTTTCTATCTTCTGATTTCTACAGTTCATGTTAACTTAGGAATGAAATTTATTTGACATTCCTCGACTTTTGTTCAAGTTTTCTTTTTAATTCGCCTGTACGAAATTTTCGTCGAGACTGCTTGCGTTTACTTTTAAATTGGAGGACACTTTGACTTCTTAAGTTGACTGTCCTCTTGGAAACTAAGGGCGTTTCCAACGATTTTTGAAGTTCATCGTTGCGACTTACACTTCTACAGTTCATCTTATGGTCTTGAAATTTAATTTTGATAACTTAAAAATTTATTTATATTTATAAAATTTTTATTCTGTCAAAAATTGTCAAAATGAACGTGGACGTCGTAAAAATAAACTTGAAAGTTTCCAAAATGAAATTTACGACCTTAAGTTGAATTCGGTAGAGGAGTCTAAGTGGCAACGAATTTCAAAAATCATTAGAAACACCCAATTGAAAAGTTACTAAATAAATTAAAGTTTCCAAAATATTTACAGTTGTAATTTTTTTTTACGCTGTCAAAAATTGTCAAAATGAGCTTGAAAATTGTCAAAATAAACTTGAACGGTTCTTGGTTGTCATAATAAAATTTTAAGCCCCAGATAGAACTGTGAGTCGGTTACTAAAGAACATTAAAAGTGGTCCAAATAAACTTCAATGTCAAAATTAAACTTTAATATTTTAAGCATTTAAGCAGTAGAGATGAAGCGCCGTGAATTATTGCTAGAGAACATAAAAAGTCGTCAAAAGAAACTTTAAAGTTGTCAGAACGAAATGAAAATTGTCAAAATGTACTTGAAAGCTGCCAAAATAAAAATTTAAGATCATACCTAAGAAGAACTGTAGAAGTCTTCTTACTCCAAAAATCAGTAGAAACGCTGTCGAAAGGTAACTACAGCATTACTACTGAAAAGTTGTAAAAATGAACTCACAAGTTGTCAAAATTAACTTGAAAGTAGTGATAGTGAACTTTAAAGTGTCAAAGTACTCGAAAAATGCTAAAAATAAAGTTGAAAGTTGTCAAAATGAAATTAGAAGATCCTAAGATGAACTGCGCGTAGAAGTTTAAACCGAAACGAACTCCAAAAATCAGTAGAAACACTCTTGGAAGGTAACTAGAGAACATTAAAAGCAGAGAGAACATCAAAATGAATTTAAAAGTTAGAAAAAATAACTTGAAAGGTGTCAAAATAAACATGAAAGTGTCAGAATAACCTGGAAAGAGGAAAGCTATCAAAATGATTTGGAAGCCTCTAAGTGAACTTGAAGATTGCAAAAAAAATTTAAAGTTGTCAAAATGAAATCTTAAAGTCATAAGAAGAATTGTAGAAGCCAAAGTGGAACTGAGATTCAAAAATCAGTCGAAAAGCAATGGAATTATTATTACAGAACATATAATGTTGTCAAGAGGAATTTTAAAATTGTCAAAACGAAATGAAAATTGTTAAAATGTGCTTGAAAGCTGTCAAAATAAAAATTCAAGATCATAAGATGAACTATATAGAAGTCTAAGTTGAAACGCACTTCAGAAATCAGTAAAACCGCTTTTGAAAGCTTACTAAAGAACATAAAAAGTTGTCAAAATAAACTTTAAAGCTGCGATATTGAACATGAAAATGTCAAAATGAACTTTAAAGTTATCAAAATGAAACTTGGAGATTTTAAAATGAACTGTAGAAGCCCAAGTCGAAATGAACTTCAAAAATCAGTAGAAAAGCTCTTCAATTATTACTAGAGAACATAAAAAGTTGTCAAAAATAACTTGAGAACGTGATATTGAACTTGAAAGTGTCAAAATGAACTTCTAAATGTCCAAAAATAAACTTGAAAATTGTCATAATGAAATTTCAAGATCAAAAAATGAACTGTAAAAGTCTAAGTCAAAACTCCAAAAATCAATAGAAACGCTCTTGAAAGGTTACTGAAGAACATTAAAGTTGTCAAAATGAACTTTAAGTGAACTGAATTTGAAATTGTCAAAATTAACTAGAAAGTAGAAAGGCCAAAAATAAATTTTTAAGTTATCAAAATTAAATTTCAAGATCATAACGCTCACCGGCTGCAATAGTGGCACAACTCAAAAATCCTTAAATTCGCACTAACTGTTGCATCAAATGTTAAATTTAATACCCTTCCTTGCAACAAGACTGGCACAAAATTAGGTATCATAGATTTCCCGATATGGCGAATTTTGTCACTAAAGCATTATAACAATTTATGCTTCTAAGTCGGACCAACGCACATTTTCAGTATGCCACTGACTTTGTAGGAGGATGTCTTCTTGTGTACGTACAATAGTGACACTTTTGATTTGTGCCGGTATAGTACGAGTTTTATTATTTGATATAAATTTATTTATTTTGTAAATCTTTAAAGTCAAATATCTCCAATATTACTATTTTTGAGTTGTGCCACTATTGCAGCCGGTGAACGATAAGGTGAACTGTAGAAGTCGCAACGAACTTCAAAAATCGTTGGAAACGCTCTTAGTTTCCAAGAGGACAGTAAAGTTGTCAAAATAAACTTGCAACCTGTCAAAATGAACTTTAAAGTTGTCAAAATGCACTCGAAGTTCGTCAAAACAAACTTAAGAAGTCAAAGTGTCATCCAATTCAAAAGTAAACGCAAGCAGTCTCGACGAAAATTTCTCGACGTTTGACTAGTTTGACAACTTTCAATATTCTTTAGTAACCTTTCAACCGTGTTTCTACTGATCTCTACAGAGTTCAAACTAAGGTCTTGGAATTTAATTTTGGCAACTTTTAACATTTCAAACGCTTTTTACTGATTTTTGAAGTTCGCTTGACTTTCTTAATTCAAAATATTTACTTATTTGAGATTCTACATAATGTACTCTTCTTCTTTTTAAAATGTCGACAAACTTCAAGTGCATATTTGTTTACATTTACCAAATTTACCTTAAGTGTACTGGCGGATAAAACTCTCGAAATATGCTTATACCTAATAATTCTATGGGACTTCTTAGTCATCTTAAAATTTTTATGTTTGCCTTGACAACACCAACACACTTGATAGACTTACCTATGTTTCTTTTTATTAAGCTTCGCTTATGACTTTCAGTTCTTTTTTCATTTAATTAAAGCTTTTTCATGGCTATATTTTTATATTTTTTCGTGGTCTTTTGGTCTTATTAAATTATTCGTCTATTAAAATTGAGTTTCTTTGACAATTAAAACTTAAAATTCACCTTTAGAGAGGGTACCTACTTGAATTATTTTTTTGATGTCCCTGATTCGTCTTGACAATCTCAAGTTAAGTGAACTTAATGTTATCGTCCTCTCAATGATACCCCTAAAAAAAGCTTAGGCTTATATTCTTTTATAAGTAGGTATTGTTTCTCATGTTACACTGTCGAATACCTACTGAACACACTCATCCAGCCGTTAGAGAAAAATATTGGGGAAGCTTACTGCAGCTCTTTAGAAATACATTTTTCTACCTCAAATTTTGAAGTCAACTGAATAGAAAACTTTTTTACACAAAAGTACGAGCGAGCTTGGTCGAAAATTTATACAGCGATTTGACATTTTTCAAAAAAGTAGGTAAGTACTCTTATGTATGTATACTTATGCCCAAATATTCATTGAAATATATTTTTTATATAAATTTTTGTCTAATTTTTTCCAAATAATAACGCGAAAATATGGCCCATTAAAAAATAATGATTCTGTATTTTTATAGCCTGGCATGATCACTACTCATATCTCTAAATAAAGTCTTGGTTAAATCCAAATATTTCCATTCATATAGTGATGACTGATGAAGAAAAAAATCATAAACTTACAACTAACAAAGTAACGCCACTGAGATGAACATTAAGGTCCAGGTGTACGTCCTGGCATGACTTTACAAGGCAAACAATGGGCGTGCAGTTTGCATGCAGAGGAGCGAGGAGCTTCTCCATTGAAGGGCCCGAATGAGTGCGGTTAGGCCCTTTATGCGGAGATAAGGCCAGGGTTGATCCCGTCGACTGCGCCAATGACAGGGTGTACATTACCCGCTTGTTAGGGCACAAAGGGAACTGCACCGCATAAATATCGCCCTCTGACAGCTATTACTGGCTGTGCCCTTCACTTGCCAGCCCACCTAAGACGGGACCGGATAGGGAAGGCACAAGATAACTGTGATTGTTGATTGTTTCCGTTGTTTGGAAAGTGGATGAATTGATGACCGGAGAAATCATTATACTTACTTTGGCACTTTATGTTCCAAAGTGGGGTAAAGTTATTGTTTGAAACGAGATGAACAAGTCTAAATTTTCAATGTTTTAATGGTTAGAGTGAGATGATTTATAATAGTCGATTCTAAAAGTGCCGATTTGAATATACCTACTTATCTGGTTGTGAGAGTTTTATCTATAACCTGTTTCTAATCCCTTAACCATCATCAGAACCGATCGCTGTTTTTGATATTCCTATACAATGGGACAGCCTCAAGTGCGGTTTCTTAACTTGCTTATTGGATTTATTTTACAAAAAATTTGGCCAAACGGTGAAGGTATTTTCGGGAATTTAGACGAATAAACTTCTTAAAATGGACTCAAACTGGTTTATCTATGGATGGATTTCTTAATTCTTATATCCGATTGTCGTCAAGTTTGGTTTCTGAAAATATCCCATGCAACTGATGTACTTTTTTCAAGTTCTTCATAAAAAAGTGGCCTAAAATTGACATGATAGAAGTTTTAACGTTTGGAACACCATCATCCTTTTCTTCGAATAATGGCATTCTCGTATGTATAATATCGTAATAATGACAGACATCGAGGAAAATACTTTTTATTTTATTTTTATATTCTGAGGGTTTTTATAGAATAATTATCTTCCTTACTGATGATTATGCCTGAAATTACTCACTTTTTAACTTTACTTGATCGGGTGGAACGTGGAGCTACGGAATAAGCTGATGCCGCATTCCCATTTTTACATGTCCCGAACTTTAGGCTTTAGGTGACATTCCACCAGATACATTCCACCAGATACCAGACTTTTGACGCAGCGTCGCGTCAAAAGTTTGTTTACCATTACACCTTATGAGAATGCTTCCACAGAGTCCGGTGGAGCAAAACGATGGACTCCCGTTAAGCTCAATGGTAAACAAAATTTTGGCGAAGCGCATCTCGCTGCTACGGCGGTGTAAGAAGTTCCTAGAAGCCAACAATTCAAGTTTTTATAACGTAATCATGCGCATCTCTTCCACTGAACAGTCGTATAGATTCTCTATACCCTAACAGGGGTAAAAACAAATGAGTTCGTTTTAGCATCCTTCATCTTTGATTCTTGAACGTTAGAGAATATGTGTACAATCTGGCGCTTTATGTCCAAATTTGTTACATTTAAAACATTTAGCTCCTTTACTCTTTTGCCTGCATTCAATTGAACGCGATGTCCTTTCAGGCCACAATTAAAACATCTAATGTCAAATTTTGTTCTGCTTTGACTGTACTCCTGTTTGTGTCAACCCTATCAATTTTCTTAGAATCATGCAGATTCTCTGTTAAATTAAGGTTCTCTTATATTTTCATAAATTTGAAGTTTTTCCTTAATATTATTCCTATAGTGCCATATAAAATAAAATTTGGAACTCATCAACTCATCTGTTATTCCAATTTATGATATAAGTACCTAATGGATCAAAGCGCTATATCTTCTCTTCTACCTATTAGGTACAATCAAGTCAAGAAATAACAGGACAAAATTCCAATTTCATTTAGGAAATTTCAGTGATCAAGTTTTTACCAAATTTTCTCAATAGGTAACCGTTACATTAGATAATCGTTACAATAATCCCAATAACCGTTTTGTAACTTTTCTCTTTTTAGAAATCTACTTTTTACATTATTCTGCTGAATTTTGACTGATTGAAAAGCCTCTATCTATATAAGTACTTCTAAATACTGTTGGCATTTTAAAAATATTTTTGAAACGCTTCTTTTTTAAGGCTATAAACATGACTCCTCTCCTATTAAAACAAGCTTTTGCTTGTGTTTTATTTGGTTTTAAAGACCTGGCAAACGGTGCATTCAGATTTTTGAATTCGCAGAAAATATTCCTTCAGATATAATTACTTAGAAGTAATTGCTGGAATCAATCATGCAAAGCCGTCTAATCCAATGCTAAGATGTGCGTTTTGATAAACCTCTACCGCTATAAGTTTATAAGAAATTCTTGAAGCTTATTCCGCGACATCCATTCAGCAGGCGAGTTCTTCTCAAGTTTTGCAGCAATTACCCGGTTCATAGGGAAATTAGCACCAAATGAGCCGTAATTAGCGACTAATTTACGTGTGCAGGTATGAATATTCTTCCCATCTGTATAGTCATTACCTGGCAGTCACGTTCAGACATGAGAGTGTGAGCGATAATCCATCTTGTAGCTGTTTATAAGTCCAAGTCAACCTTCCGAGACCTGGCTCGCAAATTACCAATGAATTACCCGAGGAACCGTCAACGATTAACTCGGTGTGCAATATGCTGCATACAAACCGCTGCATTTCCCAGCTGATGAAAAATTAACTTTTAATGAACAGAGCGGGTAACATGTGAAATTATATCAAACTAATAGCTCGTTTCCTGCATTAATATTTAATAAATTCGTCAAAACAGCTGATTTAACCCGACGCGCACGATGTGGCGAATTTTTATTGCCTTTTAAGACTCATAAAGGAGATTACGCGATAAACTTACGTATAATTATTATGTGAGAATTATCTATTAAAAATCACTTTGCAATTTCAACCTGATAAACGGTTAACTATAATAATAGCAAGTCTGCTTTTAATAAAGTGGGGTACACTTTACCTACCTTATCGCTGAGATACCTAATTATGTCAGAATTTTAGTAATTCGAGAAGCCTTTCTAGTTAGAAACCAAATACCTAAATCTGTCAAAAATTGTCGACTTTAAGTCATATTTAAGACTTCTTTGCAGATATGTTCTTTATGAGATTAAATTCTCATGCTTCAAATGTTTTTGATGTTCTTCGTACGTCAGCGCAATCATATGAGGAGTATATTAAGTGCTAGCAGGAAGTCAAAATTTTTTATGAGAGTTTGAGAAGAAAGCTCGTTGCAATATTTCTTAAGTACCTAGGTAGTTATCTACAGGGTGATTCGTATATACAAGAACCGACAAAGAGCAGGGGCGTGTATAGGGGACCCATGCAGGTGCGATTTATTCAGTTATAGAACTTAGTAAAACCTAATTTGGTACAGGTTGTGTGTGTGTAGGTTTGTAACTTTATTATTTTATTTATTTATTTTTTCGTTTTACGAATTTTTGTTGAAAACAAAAAAGTTTTTTGAAAAATAATATAAGAGAAATAAAAGTTTTAGAATTAAATTCCCCATAACATAAAGTACCTAATAACTTCTTAAATCGACCAACGGATTAAAACATGACATGACTGTCATAGTCTGGGACTGTCGTGTTGCTGGGGTAATTTTAAGTCCAAAATGTCCAATGAACATATACCCGGAACGCTATCCTAACCAATCTAGAAGCATTTGAAATTTTAGAAGTCTATTAACTCTTCTTAGAATTGAAGTGGCTCTGCGAAGAGTCTCATCAGAATCAGCACAAATAGTTTGTTCCTTGCTGGCCAAGGAACTGCAGAACCTCTTCCAATCCATCGGTTTGTATAATTTTGAGAAGAAATTCTGTTATACTTCGTCGACCAAAGTGTGGAGGTGCGCCATCGTGCTGAATCCACATTCGTTTTGTCTTATATTATTAATAGGAACTTCATCCAGTATATATTGGAAGATTATTTTCAATAAAACTCGTATAGGTATAACGAATGGCTGTGAGACGATCTTCCCATTAATTTCAAATAGGTACTTCTAGCTCAGTTAGGATAGCGTTCCAGGTATATGTTCATTAGATATTTTTGACTTGAAATTCCCCAGCAACACAGTCCCAGGCAATGGCAGTCATGTCGTGGGACACCCTGTATATAGTTAATTTTACTTTTACATTCTTAGGTTATACATTACATATATATAGGGCCAAATTCTTCACCTATTTATCGAAGACTTCACCTTCATTCACAAAAATTACTAAGAAAGCACCAGGTCAAGCACCATGACAAGCAGCAACTAAATCAGGTTGGTATACATGCACCCGAATTTCCAATCTGCGCGAGATCTCCGAAATCCTCCCATTGCTAGATAGAAATTTCGGAAACAACGCTCGTTCTGGCGACAAGGTCATCAATCTTACTCCCTCTTGGTGCTTGGGAGATGGAATTAATTACTTCAAATGCTTTCTACCAAGACCTTATTAACTATAAGATAGGTAATAGGTATAGGTACATGCTGAAAAACCACCATTTCTCTGTAAACTATAACAGCTCTCCATATAATTTTTATACGGGGGGGGGGGGGGGGGGACTGATTTTATTGAAAATTGGCTGGAGGAGGGAAGATTGTTATGTGAATATCATATAATTTTCCCTACGACGCCGCATTTTCCATTCATGTTGTCATCTCGTAAATATGCCACTTAGACCTTCGTCAATGAAGGTAGGTATACAGCGTGGGCAAAAAATAAGACCAAGTTTTTTATTTTAAATAAGGACATATCCCGTATATACGCATTTTAGTAGGTAACTTTTCAGATTGCCTGCTAGAAAATTCAGCAAGAATGATTTTTAAAGATGAACTTTGTAGGTAACGAGTCGGTACCTTAGGTAATTAATGGAATTAATGGAGTTATAAACAAATGAGAAAGGCCATTTTCAAATTTCTAAGCAGCTCATTATATTGAAAACGGCTCAAAATATCAGAAAACGGGTTACGTGTCCCTCATGTGGGATCCTATTAGGTATACCTATTTTGTGCATTAAATTGTTATTTAGGTACAGACAGGGTGATGAAAAAACTGATAATACCTATTTTTCACCCTGTATATAACTATTTCACACACACACAATAGAATATCTATATAGATACGCACATGGAACATTGAAGTACATCATATGGACACGTACCTAATCCATTTTCTGATATCTTTCGTTGTGAGCTGCTTTAAAATTTGAAAATCGACTTTTTCATTTGTTTATATACCTAAGTAACTCATTAATTAGGTACCTACTCGTTACCGATAAAGTTCAACTTTAAAAATCTTTCTTACTGAATTTTCTGGCACAGAGAATCTGAAAATGAAATAGGTATTAATAGGTATAGCTAATAGCTACCTATACCTACAGGGCTTATTAAAAAAGATCTTATTTTTGGCCCATGTTGTATACCTGAATTGACGAAGGTATGTGTGCCTATATCGTATTCGCAACTTTTTTTTTACCTCCTCGCGCCAATTTTCAATAAAACCAGTGACTCGCCTTAAGTAGGTATAGGTCTCTATAGTACCTATATAAGATAAAAAGCATTAATCCATACATATTGGGCACCCTGTACCTATAGGGATATACCTCCCAGTAAGTAAAATATTATCTCCCGATAAAAGAATCACAAATTCGGCTCAAATTAACAGCTTTATTATACTTATTATAATAGGTAGATATAACAGGTATAGAATCAACTTCAACTTGGGGTTTTAACTCCCCCTCCCAACTCTCCAAATTCCCCTAACTGATAGCCTCAAATGCATCCTACATCCTGACACTCTATCAGATCTCCCGGTATACGCACCCCGTCCGCCACCCCCGCGTGTTGACAATGGCCCCGGCGGCGGCGCATGGGCGGAGCACTGGGGGACCTTGGGAGGTCAGGAGGGGGATATGGAGTGCCTGTCTACATACCGTGTCACCACCGCGGCCGCAGAGCAGTGATTGATGGACCACCCACCGCCGACGATAGGCGTGGTCAGCGGTGAAATGCAGCAGTGTTGTCAGATCGTGAAGTGTTAATGTGGGTATAGTTTGTCGACATCATAATAATTATTGTAGAATAAGTGGACATTATCATTTATTCCAAAAATGGATTTGATGCTTATGCTATTATCAAAGCAATGACCTAATAGTATAATCATATACCTACCTACATATTATATGTACTTCACGATCTGATCACGCCTTTATACCTACCTATCTACAGTGGTCCAGGTAAAATGCAGTAGATATCTAAGGTAAGTAGGTACATAATTAGGTACCTACAGGGGGATTTTGGAAACAATGGGAGATAACAGAGTCGAAGGTTAAATTACAAGAAATGTGTACCTACAATAATTGTAGGCACAGATAACTTACCTATACCTATCTAGGTATATTGCCTACTTATTAAGAATCTGAAACAAAATGTATAGCTAATTTAGGGAGTTCCTGAAATATGCTGAAAAAGCTGATAAATCGAGATTTTTTATTTTAGTCATCGGCATCTACCTTTTTTATTATTGAAATGGGTAAATTATTTTTTGTAAGTAATAGGCTTAGGTACATAAGTCATCAAAAGCTATCCATTTGAAATTACAAACATTTTCTAAGCCGACTAAGTACCTACCTATAAGTAAGATCCTAGAGTTTTCATTGTCAACTTTTGTTTTTCTTATATACCTAGGTATGTATACTTATGCATGGTTATGCATGGTTCTTATGCCATATTATTTTTTTATGTCGTTCGGTGTAAAAAACAATAAAACCAAAAAAATTAAGGGTTAAATACCTAGGTACTTATATAGGTACCTACCTATCTACTTATAGGTACTTTACATTGAAAATAAATTTCAAAAAGGTATCTAGACTTTTGTTCCCTTCAAAGAAAATATTTTCACCGAATGAAGTCAGCATAGCATAAGTCAAACCTATCTTCCGTTATGGTTTTTTTGATGACATTCTTGGGTTGAAAAAATTTCTCAATTTTTTGTGAAATTACTTAGGTAGGTAGATAAATAAAATCTTGAATAATCTTTCTTTTATGATATATATTTTCGATTTTCTTGATTATTTTAATACCTACTAATATATACCTACTTAGATAGGTACCGAATGACGTGAAAAACAATATGGCGGCCATAATAAAGAAAAAAATGCAAGTAAATACCTATACAAAGTACCTAGGTATAAACCTAAAAATAACTGACACCGAACTGCGCCATCTGCACATTGAGTTCACGCATTGAGTTTGGAGTTTGATATCATATTTGCTTACCCTGCCTTCTCGAACCTTTAATTAAACCAATAAAAGTCTGTGACTATGGAGCTAGTTCTCCAAACCCTCTATACACATACATGCGTAGGTATACCTATTCATTACAGGGGTGTTTCCTTAATCCAGTACCTACAGTAAATTAAAGTAAACATTCCTTAATAAATTGGGGGGGGGGGGGGGGTTAATGAACAATAAGTAGGTATAGTATGGCGGGGCATATAAAAATGGGAATGAGGAAGGATCTCAGGAACATCAGTAAGAGATGATTTATGACATCGGCAGAATCGAATCCCTAGATCAGATTCGATCAATATTCAGATAGGTATATTATCAATATTAGATAAAATTCGATTTACGAAAATTATCAAAAGTAATGGATTAGTTCATTTTATCGGTTAAAATTAGTAGAATTAGAAAACCTGAAACAGGCCAATTTTCGAATTTAATTTTTTGGTCGTAAGATTTTTATACAGAGTGTTCATTATTAACTAAATAATCACGTCATTGCATTTCTTTTAAATGGGACATTATTATATAGTTATAGGTAGGTATATTAGGTAGGACATTTTCAGATTGTCTAAGAAAATTCAGTAATAATGGTTTTCACATGCAATTGCAGCATAAGTATAAATTGAGTAGGTTATGAGTTATAAATAAATAAAAATAACCATTTTTCATTTTGAAAGCAGCATACCTATACATCGGAAACGGCTCCAAATATCGGACAAAAGGCTTAAGGTTTTTATGGTTTACTTTTAGGTAGGTACTTGAAATTTCTGTACGCAGGGCGATTTAAAATCTGATAATTTCCATCACCCTGTATTAAAACTTTATCCACATAGGATATCGTGTGAAAAGTTAAGATAGGGGACATAAGCCGTTTCAGATATTTATTGGAGCCGTTGCCGATGATGCACCTACGACACTGTTTTCAGTATTAAAAATTGTGATTTTCACTTGCGTTTATAACTCATATAAACTACTCAATTTAAGCTGCAGCTGACATAAAAACTGCTCAACTGGATTTTCTCGGAAAATCTGAAAATGTATTAGTACTTATACAGGGTGTCCTATTTAAAAAAATGCAATGACGTCGTTACTTGGCCAAGGAACACCCTGTATAAAAAATGTTACGCCGATGGAACAAAAATTCAAAAATTGACATTTCGCCGGGTTTTTTTAATTCTGCAAAATATTATAACAAACAAAATGAATTCATCCGTTACTTTTGAGAAGCAGCACTGTATAAAAAGAAGATTGCATAGAAAATTGACCCTAATTTTTTGAACGAAAATTACACGTTTTTGTCGGCTACGAGAAAAACAACGACCTCATTATTTTCTAAGAACATTTGCTAAGAAAAGCAGGTATAAACTTAGGTAGGTATAAAAAATATCTATAGGTATAAGTTTAGGTAATACCTATAGATATCCTGCATGAAGTTTAGTGAAGTACTTAGGTACTGTGTGAAGTGCTGATGTTGGTAGGTATACTCTGTGAAAATTGAGTAAGAAATAAGTATACCTACCTACCTATACCTAAACCTAGCTATACCTACATATACCTAAGATATTCTGCATGAAGTTTCACTTTATGCAGGTATACCTTTATACCTAGGTATAGATGCCCCATATGTACCACCTACCTATTAACATTTTGATAAAAATGTAAAAATTTCATTGTGGTTGGTCCTTCCTACCTACCTAATCATTTTTGCAAGTCCTTTGCGATCTTATTTTTTAAGTGGAAAAGTATAAAGTTTATGCGGAACTCTTAGACAAAAATAATTGAAAATAGATTATCAAGTGTGAATTTAATAAAAATTAATAAAAAATAATTAAGAATAAGTAGGTATAAGTTCTATACCTACTTACTAAAAAAACTCTAAGGGGTATAGTGCTGGTTAACCTCCTTGCAGGGAAGCGATGAGTTGAATAAAAATATCTTTGATATTGCGGGGATTTTTTTTGTGGTATAGGTAGGTAGATACCTCTACCTATATACTTAGTTTTTTTTTATGTTTCCAAATTGTTTCAGAAAAATATAACGTACTTATATCTACCTGTTGAAATGTGCATTTTTACCCCATTTCAAGACGTCCTCATGCAGGAGAGGCTTTAAAAAATATTTTTATGACCCACCCCCTTAAAAGTTTTTACAAAAACTTCAGCTTAATTTTTTGTAAGTATTTGTTTTTTTACCATTTTTATCCCATTTCAAAAGGTACCTACTCAAAATAAGAGGCTTCAAAAAATAGTTTTTTGTTTAACCCCACCCTTCTTAAAATTTCTCAAAAATACTTCAGTTTATTTTTTGGACCTGTATAGGTACTATTTTTACCATTACCCATTTCAAGGTGGTTCTCAGGAGAGGCTTCAGAAAATATTTTTATGAAATCCCCCTCCTCCCATAAATGTTTAAAAAAAAACTACAGCTTAATTTTTTGTATACCTACCTATACCTGTACGTATTTATTTGTTTATGTACCTATTTAATGAAATTATCATGTATAGGTTATATTAAATTACCTTCCTATTAGGTACCTTGTTATATCTAATTTTGAACTGAACCTGATGTCCAATAAAATCATTAGACCTATCAATTCTCGTAGGTACCTATAGGCTATAGGTACATTATTATATACAGGGTGGTAAAAAATTCGATGTTCACCATTGCATGGGATCTCGGAAACAAGAGATACAGGTTCGGGTAAATTAGAGAAAAATTGCACAATTGCCTATTAACAATCAGAAAGAGAATTTATGTAAACTTCAGACTTGCTGAAATATCCCGAAGGTTTCAAAAATCTTCTAAGCCCACTATATCCCATCAGGCTTTTCATAGACGATTTTTTTTTCTTATGGTCGCTATAGGTTTTCCGTCCTCTTCGGTATTAAAATACCTATCAAGAGAACAAAAAATCTAGCACTTCAGAAAAATATTTTCAAAATTTTCTTATTTTCTTGAAAAAAAAAGCAAATTATTTCACCGAATGGCGTCGATATGACGTCGCGAGCTGGCATTGCTTGCCTTAGGTATGGGTTTTTATGACATTCGGTTAAAGAAAGGGTTTTTCTTCAAAAAAAGAATAATAGGTATGTACCTACCTACTTTAGAAGATTTTTTTAATGTGATAGATTTTGGGTTTTTTTAAATCAAACGACATAAAAAATAATATGGCAGCATATAAGAAAAACACAAGTCGGCTATGAAAACCAAGGGATCCAGCAGTACCTATATGGACGCATGGGCTTTGAAATTTTTTGACGACTTAATGTAAACCTAAAAAAAATAATTTATTCATTTTCAATAATAAATAAATTTGACTTGAAATGACTGAAATAAGAAATCTCGATTTTTCAGCTTTTTTGGGATATTTTAGCAACGCCTGAAGTTTCCACATTTTTTGTTTTTGATAATTATTAATGAGCATAAAATTGTACAACTTTTCTCTAATCAACAGACCTTTTACCGACGATCTTTTACCGTTTCCGAGATCCTATATACCTACTTAGTGAGCATCGAATTGTTAACAACCCTGTAGATTTTTTTTCTAAACATTTTTTAGCTATGGCAGCGAAGAAACTATAGCTACCTAAGGTTTAAAATATAATTTTTAGCAAACTATAGGTATTTTAAAGGGGGATGATGGGGAGATAAATATCTATTTTAATTTACCTACCCCTTCTCCCACTTTCTCCCTTCCATGTACCTACCTAATTATACCCTCAATAAATGAAATAAACATGCAGTAAAAAGAACCTCACTCACACTATTTAATTACGTACAGGTAGTGGTCCAGCTCCAGCATCAGATAAAAAAAAAACACTCGATAAAAAAAACGATCATCTCACACCATAAGTGCAACACCGCGTGACCGTCTCTCCTCTTCCCTCTGGCCCCTCCTCTTACATCAAACAACCCCGCCCACAACTCCCCACCATCACACATACCGGCGATCCCTTCCTCGTAACCCGGCCACAAGCCAGTCTATCCGAGTCCTGCTGAAAGCACCGCGACCAGTGAATTGTGTACTCCGTGGAACCGACCTCCAGGTACACCAAAAGAACCTTCTTACAGACTGTGTGTAGACGTTTCTATAGTGATCTGTTTCAACTCTTTCCGACACCAGAAAAAAAAGAGGAAAGACAAAGTGACTCTTCCGTTTGATAAAGCACACCATAATCTTTGAGTAAGAAGAAAAAGAAGAAATTCTCCGGGTATCTATCACTATTAGTTAATTAATTAAGAAGAACTTTAGTCTTATAAAGTAAAATGCCTAGAAATTTATAATTAATACCTATAGGTACTTACCTAAACCAATAGTTATTAGGTTTGGTGTATGCGTGCTCAATGCTCATTTTTGTAACTATCACAACTGGTATAGACTGGCAGAAGTATCTACCTATAACTAAAAGAATTTGGACCGATCTGTAATAAGATACTCGAAGAAGATACACCATCAGAAATCTGACAGGAAATTAAGTGAAGAATAAAGGAATAAACAAATTTGCAAATCATGACCTATTCAGGTATCCTAGATTGAGGAAGGTATAGTACTTACCTATACAAAAAAAAAAAACTCTAGGCATCTCACTAAAATCGCTCTAAACTTTAGCTGGTGATTGCTTGTGTAAGTAGTGTGGAACATTTCTCTGAACCAAATAACCGCGGCAGGAACATTTGCCTAATAAAAGACTGAGGGATATGATATGAAGTAGTCCTCCAGGTGCAAGTGATTCATAAGAAAATGTTACTGGGAGCGATGCCGGAGGAAAGCGTACCGGAGGGGTTGTTGCCGCCCCGGTCGCGGGCCACTGACTTCTCCATTGCCGCCATCATGGCTAAGCAAAGAGTTCTGCGGCCGACGGGCGGAAGAGATCCGGAACTGCACCAGGAAGTGGTGGCTGAAGACGGTTAGTATGACTGTTTCCTCTTTGTCTGTTTTGTTATTTTTATTTTTTACCAATTCCTACCTGATTTGATAAATTTTTGTGATTTTTTTTAACTTTTTTGTAACACTTCGTAGGAAGGTAGGTATATAGATAAATATAATTTAGTATAGGTAGGTACATATTACCTACCTAATAGATTTTTGGAAAATTGCAATCTCATGTCGTAGTTGAAAGTATGTATTCATATATATATACCTAACCTAAACCGATGTTACCTTATGTACCTACCTAGGTATATGTCACGCATTAAGTATGTATAATTAGGTATATAGTAGGTATGTAATTGTAGGTACTTACCTAAGTCGCTTTATCATGGTACCTATATACCTACCACCTATTTTATACTCCATCCGTCGTTATAGGACTTTATGGCTTTGCTGTTATGGCCAGGTATATAGGTAAAGGGGTCTTAAATCTTGGAGGCTAATATTAAGTATTCTGGATCTTTCAAAGAGGATAGGTGCAAAGAAGATATGATAAAAATCCATATATGTTTATGTGTTTCAACAGTGATTATTTACTTTTTTGATTTCGCTTAAAAACAGTATTTTTAGCTTAAAAATTGAATATTTTTAGTTTAGGTAATATATAGCGAAATTTTTTATTAAATTTACAAAATAGTGGAGTAGGTACATATAACTTTGAAAGACACATTTTTTAGTCCATTGAAGGAAGCAACAAAATGTTGATATACTATACCTATCTACGGCACTTCCTAAAAATTGTTGTTTTGATTTATTTTTTATACTAATAATTATGTGTGTTTATACCTTATACCTAGTAACTACCTATTTATATACCTACTGCTTTGTACGTTATTTCCTTTATATTTTTTATTGCGTACATACAATTCATTTTATATAGAAATTTACGACTTCTTTCATAAACTTCGAATTATTATTGAAGAAGTAAGTATAAGGTACCTATATGATACCATCAACCTTATAACTTCGTAGAAATAAAAAATCAATCTACATTATCTTGCTGCCAAAATCTTCGTATATGTACCTATGTAGGTATGCAGGAAACATGTGGAAAGTGCTTTTCCAGTTTTTCCCCATCAATACATTTAGCAATAAATGACTTCATCACATTTTCGTCCTGTTCATTTTCTTATTACATAATATTATATAATTACCTACTTAGAGTAATTTTGCGGTTTGGTAAGAATGTTATACCTTATAAATAGCTATAGGTATTATTAGGTAGGTACGTATAATACAGGGTGATCTAGATTTTAATACATTAATTTTGAGAATGTATTAAATGATATAATAGAGAATTACAAAGTAAAGGGATACTTTTCTTAATATATAGACATAGGTACCTCGAAAAATGCACCATAACTTAGAATAAATGAAGTTTTATGTTTTGTTTCACATGTTTTGAAACATCCTCTATACTATATCTCTTATATTACGCCTGCACGAAACTACAAAACTTGTTCTTTCAAAATTTTACAAGAAGAGAATTTTATTCAGAATATGATGGGTAATTTAGCAGTAAAGTTTTACAAAAATATACAGTGGAGTATACTATTTTTGACTTGAATAGTAGATGCAGATTTATTGATAAAGGCAGTGTGCAAGATCTCAAAATGATGACTTTTGTCTCTCAGATATTAAATTAATAAGTATAAAGTTTTTTTTTAATGAAACTTCTAATATTTATATTATAGTTTTTTTTATATTATTCTTATATTCTTATTCTTGTTCTTCTTATTCTTATTCATATTTTTATTCTTGTTCTTATTCTTATTCTTATTCCTATTCTTATTCTTGTTCTTATTCTTATAATATTATTATATTTATACTATTCTTTATACTTCTAGTATCTAAGTTAATGCGGATTTTCGAGGTATGTCTATACAGGGTGTACCAGCTCGATTTAGACAACGGTAAGGGCCGTGTAGGTCTCGTCAAGACGAAACGTTTTTTTATTTTAAGTTTTTGGATTTGGACCTTCGTTGCGGAAATATGGCCGACTTCCGGTTTTTCGTTTTTTGGCTCCCAGTTTCGGCATTTTTAGATTCTCGCCCAAACTGAAACTAGTTTTGGAAACTCCTTAGCTTCAGTTACAACTTTCATATTGAAGTCATGGTTCTATCTCTGTTGGATTCAAAATCTTAATTTTTCAATTTGATTCAATTTAAATTGATTCAAAGACTTAAAATTTAAAGTCTTGGGCATGTCGCCATTTTGAATCCAACAGAGACAGAACCTTGACTTCAATATGAAAGTTGTAACTGAAGCTAAGGAGTTTCCAAAACTAGTTTCAGTTTGGGCAAGAACCTAAAAATGCCGAAACTGGAGCCAAAAAACTAAAAACCGGAAGTCGGCCATATTTCCGCAACGAAGGTCCAAATCCAAAAACTTCAAATAAAAAAAACGTTTCGTCTTTACGAGACCTACACGGCCCTTACCGTTGTCTAAATCGAGCTGGTACACCCTGTATATTGAATTAAGAAAAATCCCCTTATTTTGTAATTCTCTATCACCTCTCGAAATTATTGTATTAAAATTTGGACCACCCAGAAAATCTGAAAACAGTAAAATCGCAATAATTTTATATCGAAATTATTTTCATGTTCAAACTGGTTATCACAAAAAATCCTTCGGTTCAGTGACAATTTATTCCAGACTTTCCAGGCAGTGCGAATATCCCAAGTCAGGGAAAGCGTTGCCGCTGATAATGTCTGCCGAAGTTGTGGATTATAAAATTCGGAAAAAACTGCATGGATCACAGAATTCCTTATCCACATTTTAGTTGAACCTGCATGCAGTAACTAAAAGTATAGGTAGGTACTAACAGGACAGGGTATGGGGAGTAGTTATACTTATAGGTATAGCGGTCTGTGTAGTCTGAACCTCGCATGGTTCCAGCAATTTTTTTCAAATTGAAGTTTTTATACAGGGATGCATGCCAAGAGACTATGAGGGTGTCCCATATAAAAGTACCATGCCCAAATTCTGTTAATTATCCTGAACGCGCAGTTAATATGAAGAAAATTTTTGTGAAACGATACAGTCAACGTGAGAATAATTAGGTATATTAATAATCTCGGTGTAAAATATTTATACAGGGTGAGTCGCGAGAACCTTAGAGCATTCGTATAAATGGAAAAATGGTCGAAATATAGAAAACTGCATGAATACCTATTTCGTCATTTATATGTTTCAATTTTCACGAACTACGAACTAAAATATTTACAACCCTATACCACTTCAGCTGTTCAGCTGTTCAACTTTCTTATTTTAAATGGCACACCCTGTGTATATTATTGCATTTTCAGATTGTCTGACAAAATGAAATAAATAATAACAAATGGTTTTCATAACAATGATTTACGGAAAACGGCTTTTTTGACTAGACATCTTATAACTTTTCGCGCGGTATATTATAGCATGGTGCGTGGATAAATATCTATACAAAGTGATGAAAAATTAGTGATAATTCAAAATTATTTTTTATTTTTGATAGTTTTTCTGTAAGTACCTACCATAGAATAGTACATGAAAAGTTAAGATAGGTACAAGTACAACGTTTTAAGTTGGTCACCAATAATAATTACAACGTTTTAGGTCAACCTATACGGGAGAAATCGTCACGTTAGGACCGGTGCTGGTGCTAGTAGTGCTCATTCATTGATGCTCTAATTTTGATAATATTCAAGTTTTGGTATGCTAGTCAATGTAAAATACCCGGATAGTTTCATCGTATCAACTTCTACAATTATTATTAGACACAAACACACTTTCTACCAATGGCACTTATATTAAGAAAACAATAAAAGAGTATCATAACATGTTGAAAGTGTCAATTGACACGTGTATAAGAGCAAGCCCAAGCAGCATTAAAGTAGTAGTTACTGGGATTGTAAGTGATGGGAACTTTCACGAAGTAATTATTACGTATCTAAGACTAAATTTATGACACGAAAGTTATTATTACATCAATTTAGAGTTTTAAGGTAGCTGTGTAGTTATTTATACGATATATCGACACCACAAAGTAATGTTACTTTATAGTATATTTGAAGTCTAAATAACGTCATCGTCACTAATAAAACTACCTCAAAATCGTTAAAACTTTGAAGTAACTAACTGATAGTTGCAATAACTTTGACAAGTTACCTAATATTTACTTCAAAGTTTTTTATACTTAAGAGTAGTTGTTTAAGTTGCGGCCACTTTGTTGGGACTTGAAATTAAACTATCAAGTCGTAGAACCATGTAGTAAAGTTCAAAGTAAAGGTAACGTTTTGGCTACGGATGAAAAATACTTCAAAGTGATTATCACCACTTGTTTTATATCACAGTTACTTCAAGGTTCCAGTTACTGTTAAAAAAACACAATAAAGAAACGACAACTTTGAAGAAGCATTTATGAGGCATGATGAGCAGGGGTAGAGCATGCTCAAAGTGCCTTTAAACACCCGTATGCACTGGTCAGAGTTCTATTTGTAATATCTATCCAGTGAAATCGCGAAAACATAGCAAATATATACGCTCAAAATCGTAGGTATGTTATTAAACTCGTAGGTAATATTATTAAACAAATAAGTAACAAGCAGTTTTTTAATTTTTAATAACAAGAAGTTTGATTTGTCACTTCAATCAATCACTGCACTGAAATAGTGAATTGCAGTGGAGGTTATGTTGTGTCTCGATCTGATATTCTTTTATTATTCACAGCTGTCATATATAAATAAGTGTGCATTTAGCCATTATTAAAGTTCCAGTTTGGCACCGTGTAGTACAACTTGGAACTTTATGGTGCGCATTGGGACGTATAAGTGGATTTACCGTTATCGCTACGGCACAGTAATATAATTCTTGCCTGTATTTTTTACTTTGCAGTAACAATCACTATAAATAGGATGTTTCTAAGTTTTTGTCACTGGCAATAGTGTGAATGCAGTAGTGAATACTTTTAATACCCGATTCGAAGTCAACTTCACTTTGAGGTAATTTTCTACAGTTGACGCCATTTTCATTCACATTTCATGAACCGCCATTACGGCATTTTATAATTATAACATACAAAATGTAACAATTTTTACATATTTATTTAATTGTATCTTATTTAGAAGTATTCTAATAGTACAAAACGCTCCAAAAGTGATTCTACAATCTAAATATCTACTTAATACATTTTTGTAATAATTTTTCGATTTTTTTTTCATTTTATTCTTACCAAAAAATTACCAAAAAATATATTTCGAGCGAGCGCGTTGTTATTTTTCGACCTTCGATCATTGATATTCACGATAAACTTATCATGGTTTCAATTTTTAACCCACTGCTAATCACTACATAAAATGTAACGAAAGACAAATGTTCCGCTGCTAACTCTGTAATAATATTAACTGACTCTCTTAACCTGCCGCATTTTGTATGAATCAGTGAAAGTGGACAGGCTGATATAGAGAATGATGTAAACTTTTTCCATAGTTGCAAGACAAAGAGAGTGAGTACACCAGACGACAGCGCATGGGATAAACACGAGATTCCATTCAAGTAGCAGATACCACGCTATTACGTACCAGCTACGTCAGCGTAACGTAATTATATTAGTTCCAGAGTCGTCGCTATAACGTATCTCTCACCGGAAAATTGTTCCCCATTTTCGTGCCTGGCACGTTGTAGAACCGTTCCAATACCGTTCCTATAACCAGTGGCAAAAACTTTAAAGTTTCGGCGATAGTCGTTGATACGTAGTTACGACTAAAAATGCTGCTTGGGAGAGGTCTGAGCCTGCATAGCTCCGCCACTGTCATACACTGACTATGAGGTTTTGGTCTTATATCTTATATATGTACCTATATACGCTTTGAATATAGCTCTCGTTCGCTCACCTTATTATCTCACAACACTAGTGCTTATAAGTATAAGACATCAACGTATTTCATTGATACCTATACTTTCACTACAACGTTTACAGAGTGTTCAAAAATTACGAAAAGTTCAATTATTACTAAAGCATTACAAACAATTGTACCTACAAAAACGCTTCGTTTTCGTGATACGCGCAGAGTGTTAAAATAAAAATAAAAATACCTACCAAAGTTTTTTTTTCATAACAAAAAAGGGAGCATCGGTTTTAACTGTGTAGGTGAAACATAGTCACTCTCCCGCTCTCCACTCTGGTAATTTGGCTTCGAGAACTAGCTCATTTAGCCACAGACACATTTTTAATATAAGTAAATATTAGGTAAACCTAAATAGTTTTATAGACAAACACAGCACCCAAGAGCACGAGTGGGATTTGAACCCATGTGGTGACAGCGCCAACATATGTTAGGCTATGCTCTTTTAACCCGCTCAGCTACCGCTCGCTCCAGTTTTTCCTTATAACTCGAGTAAATTTAAACCGATTTTGATGAAACTCGCCTCGTGAACAATTTAAACAAACAAAAACCATCAATTTGGATATTTCAAGTTTTGTAGATGTCTTCCAGTGGTGTAGATAGGTATTCGTTTTTCCTCTTTTGTCCTTATCTTGTACGCCACTGACTTAATTTTAAATATAAAAGCACTATTCAATAGCCCGTACATTTTAGTACAAAAAAGTAGGTACCTAAAGGTACTACTTTGCTTTTTGATACGGCTTTTCGGTTTTTGAGTTTTTTTTTTTTGAGGCCGAGAGGTTCTTGAGATATTTAAAATTATCTCTGGTAATGTTACATTGCAAAATTAATAACGCCGATTTCATAAAAAGTTATCCGATTAGAATTCTTCAAAAGGGAAATTCAAATACGTTATTACAAAAACGCAGTCTATGAAAAAAACTAGGAAATACTTTTTTGCTCTTAAATTGCCATTAAATAATATTTTTTTTTATTTGCAATAAAGTCAGTGGCGTAAAAAATAGAGAGGGAAAAGAGGGAGAAAACCTGAATAACGTCACTGGAAGACATCATCTACAAAACCTGAATTAGACAAAAAGACAAATTAAAGAGCTTTGTTTGCTTATTGCTCATGTCGACTTTCATGAAAATCGGTTCAAATTTAAACGAGCTACCAGAAACTCCCTATATTTTCTTCACTTTTGACATGCACCATGATGTATCTCGGAAAATGATTATTTTGACGCTCTCTACTATACCCCTAAAAGTTTTTCGGTATGTTTATGATACACCCTGCGTACATTATCAACTGACTAATAACAATAAAGATCTCTGCGAACGACACAACTAAGACGATGATCTCCTGAAGTCAGAGCACATCGACGTTTCGTTGTAATTTAAGCTCATCAGTCTACCATATCAACTAAGAACACATCAGGAGAGGAATGGGTTACTAGAATGTAACTTATTGCATGCAATGTTTACCAACATACCTCAGTTTTGTTAGACTTATATTTATTCTTATATACATTATAGAAAATGTGTTAGGTACCGACTAAGTAAAGACTAAGTAAAGGCAATTAGTGCGAAACATTTTAATGATTTCATTATCCTGCTGCTGACAGTAGCGCCACGGTTATTATGACTTCGAATTTCAAATTAAAATTAAAAAGTGTAATTACCAATAGGTAATTAATTTTTATTTTTCATTTTTTATATCTATATATTAGGTAGGTATACAAGTATCTAGTGAGTTGGTTATAATGTTAAGTTGCTAAATTGGTGGATTTGACTTGAAAATTTATAGTGAAAAATACCCTCCTATACCTAATCCTAATATACTCACCATGTAGAGGTACTTATATGTGATGGTTCTGTTTAAGATCGTTAATCATTATTATTATTTTATTGATTCTAAAAACATAGTTATAAAATAAATAATAAAATAATATCTAAACAATCCCCTCTGATTTGCCAACAGGTTCCCCCTTGTCTCTCCCGGCGTCACCCTGCCCCTCCTCGCCCAGCAGCGACGTAGAAGTGGACGTGGAGGAGTGCAGCGATGTAGGAGGCTCCCCCGCTCCCAGGACTCGTTCCTCTCCCGTCCCCAGTGATGGGGCGGAAAGCTCCGGGGGATGCGCGACACCCCCAGCCGCCACCGCCAAGAACGCCGCTCCTAAGGTGCTCTGCAATTGCGAGGAGCTTCTGACGGTCGAATGCCATCTGGAGACCAAGGAGCTGTGGGATAAGTTCCACGACCTGGGGACCGAGATGATCATTACCAAGACTGGAAGGTGAGTTGTAGATGTTTTTTTATTTTATTCTTGCTATATGGAGAATGCTATATATTTTTTTTGTTGAATTTTTTGTAAATACCTTATAATGACCTATTATGACTCTATGTTAATTGGGTCGCAAATTTTTGGCCCGCAATTTTGTTTTTGGCACTTTTTTTGACCCAGATTTGAGATTTGCACTTTTTTTAGTTTTTGGTCCGAATACAACGGTTTTTTTTTTGGAAAACTAACTTTTTGCCACTTGAGCCTACAAAATAGTGAAATTTACTGTTTTTGCGCTTGGTTGACACCTGGTTAGAGTTCCAAGAAAAAGTTCCAAGAAAAGTTCCAAACTCCAAATTCGGGTTCAGCGGATTCATCTTCACCAAAACACCTACAGGGTGATATAATAAAACCTACCTACGTACCTATAGTAAAACCTATGAGAATTTCTCTTAAAGGGAGGCGCATTATTTTTAGTAGCGCAAAGGGCGTAGAATGTTTAAAGGCGGTCCCGTCTCCTCGTATTTTCTGCTTTTCCGTCAAATTTTTTAAGTTTTTTTTTATAATTTTAAACACAAGCAAATTTATGTTAATTACGGTGGAAACATTGAATCGGTGGAAGAAATATTTTCCTCGGCTTTTTATTGCCCTTTCTTTTGGTAAAATTTTCTTACGTTTTTCTTATTTTTTGCTTTTTATTCAAAATTTCTTGAAATTTTTTTTCTAAACACGCGCTGCTGTAGTAGTAGGTACCTCTAAGGCTTATGGATAAAGGCCAGGTCATCTTCAACATTTTCTAAGTTAGGTATTGGTACATAGGGATGTTTCCGATTACGATGTATGTAAATTGGCGCAAATGATAAAATCTTGTAAATCTAAGAATATATCGCTTTTTGAATTTCAGTGCCAGCTTAAAGTAGACCGGTTTTTATTAATTTGTCTGTAGGGTAAACTAGAAAAAATTAATACCAATTTCAATGCAAAATTCTGGTGATATTCAAAATTGCAATCATTTCAAAAAACGTTCTTGAAAAGTGAAAATTGACTCATATAGTAATATATTTTTTATGCGTGTACCTATAGAAAATATTAGCCTGCTCTTTTTAAAAATTAAAAAAAAATATTACGAAGGACATGGGTTTCTCTCATTTACGGTTTGTTTATATTGGTATGGCTCTTTTTGCCTTAAGATCTTCAGCAGGATGATTATGTATGAGTTTGAGTTACTCATCCATTTAAGAACGCTTAGGAGTAATGGTAATAATAACCCTGAATTTAAAAAAATTAGGCATCATTTGTTGTTGGATCGTATGAGGAAATGAAAACATAATTTCGGTGGGCATTGAAAAAAAAATCATCTCTAAGACACACCTATAGGTACTGTAAAAGTGTAAGTAAATGATTGTTTATGATGATTCTCTCCAAATTATGATTTCATTTTCTCACACCATAGATAACATCATACTCTAAATATAGCAATGCGTAAAATATCTTGATTCCGAATTAATTTTTTACCATCACCATCGATCCAAACACAAATTCTTCCACTCTTAATAATATCATGTTTCGTTCCCCTCATAATCTCTAACTCGTTGAAAAGGATCCTTCTCTGTGACCGCATATCCTACAACTTATATTCAAGTTTGGCTCCATCGGATATCAACACCATCAAATCGTCCACATTACACTTCACCTCCTAGGAACTTCACCGCATGGTTTATACATTACTTATATTTTAAAAACCAAGTCCACGTCGTGTTTATAAACATCATGTAGACACCGATTCGAGTCCCTCATCTCAACTGTGCGGACCTGCTGAGAGGCTCATGGAATGTCAGTCCTGTCAACCACCCGTCAGCCTCTAGACAATGTCCCAGGAATTAAAATTACTGCTTGTCTGAATTAATGCAATCAGAAATCTGAAAAAAGCCAGGTTCTCTCTTCTCTAACTAGTGTCTAGTTATAATATGCATGGAATTATGAACAGCGTTGTCGTAAATTTACTGCTCGTTATAACGTATAAATGTTGAGAGTGTCGTTAAAAACCTAATTTCTATGAATTTAAAATTATGGCATATAATATCAAGATGATTCTAATGGTTATGATGAAGTCTAGAACGATTATGGGCTTGGCTTATGGTTATTAAAAACATAAACAGTGAAGCACTTAAAAATTTAAGTTATTAGTTGCCTATACACTATTATAGTTAGTTACTTAATCAAAATTAGAAACTCGGAAAATAAATCAATTTGATATACCTAACACCCAAACCAACATAACACCACATCAAACGGTCACAATTGATGAACTAGCACTCCAGCAGCAGCACTTTCGAAATGATGATGGTGGGTGTTCTAATTATTACGAAATTGATGTACTAAATTGCTCCTGAAAGCTTCCGTAGAGAATTGAAATTCAACTTTCATGAATGGAGTACTGAATCGAGCAAAACAAAAGGAAGTCGAATGCGAGCAATTAGGCGAATCTGGTCCATCAAATCAACACACACCTATATGGTTGAGCATTGCCGTCGGAGTGCTTTGGAAGTTGCCGCCGTCATTAAGAGTAGTGCCAACGTTCCGGAACGAAAATCCTCACTCTGGCCATTCACGCCGATCTCCACTAATTTATTCCTTATTATTATTACTTACAGACTGTGAGAAAAACTATGACATGGCTACCATGGAACATAAGGAAGAATTACATCATGGAGGTGCAGCGGCGTAGAAATAGCGATTCCTTTATTTCTGCATGTCGTTTCAAAACTGAAGAAATTATTATTTTTACAATTTTAGATTTTATAAAGACAATATTTATCATTTTTAAAAGTAACTTTTTTGATCAAAAAAAGGTTGCAACGTTTAGATTTTTTAAAGAAATCTTTACACAACGCACCACTGCGCATGAATCTTGTATGGTATAAGAGAATTTGTATGAAGTTTTGAATCCATCGTGTTGCTAAGTCTTTATGGTCACAGCATTTGAATTGTCAGAATTTTGTGAATTTGAAAAAGAGTTGTCTCTTTGACCATTCCAACTCCACCGACAAGTGACAATGAAAGAACCTGCATCTGCATGTCTTCTGGATCAGTCAATATTACACCGCGATCAGTATCTGGTCCTCGTTAAAAACTCTTTTGAGCAAATTTTACTTCAGTTCCATGCGCAGCTCGGTCACGTCTTCATAACTTTTTCTCTAATTTTTTGGTGAATTTTTATATTGTTTAATGCTTGATTTTAATTTTTACTTAGAAAAATGCATTTTTAAATTTTCTTCCCATGTTCATAAAGTCGCACTTATGTCCGACTGCGCCGTATTTCTAAATCCTGATTTAACTAAAGTAGAACTTAGTTTTCATGGAAACAATTGTTGCAACAGATGTTACTATGGTGATTCTCTGAAAGACCTTCTTACCCTTAATAAACTTGGTTTTAAAAAATGGTGCAATTAGGGCTTAATATAATGACCATTTCAAATTTTATATTTATTTTTGTGGAATTCACAGCTATTCTCAGATAGCAGAGACACGTGATCTCATCTACCTAATTAAAGGCAACCAATTATATAAGAGACTTCAAAATAAGGTAAATTCATCCTCATTTTACGAATTCGTCGTAAAGTGACGTGTTTTTAACGTCATACATATATACGTGTGGAAATTGAGAGATGAAGTAAGGAAATTTTTTTTTCATTTGGAACTATGTAGTCAAACTGAAAATCTGAAACCAGAGCTACAATTTTTCGTTTATGGAATTGCAGCTTTTAACGTAATTTTTTTCGTTAATAAATGACGTATTTTATTGGTGACGACATTTCTTCGTCATTAAGACGTCATTCTCACGTCACCAAATTCGTCATACGTCGTCATCGAACACCAAAAAATGACGTCATATTGATGTTGCTCTGCTACCTTGGTTATTAGGGCTCATTAATCTAACGGGCAGTTTTTGAAACTTTGTCAATGACCTATTTTAATATTTTTCTGTCATTGCCATAAGTAACAGATTTGTTATATTTTCCATCTATAGAATCGATGCCTTCTTTAGTGACGACCACAGAAATCTGATAGTAATTGACATAAATAATGTCACAATCAGCAATATAGTAATTTTTAGTCAGGAGGGATTTTCAGAAAGTCAAGAGAATGAGAACTGATTTTGAAAAGAGATCATAACCATTTTCACCAAAGTTATTTGAACCATTTTAACAATGTTTTCAAAAAAATATTCCCTTTTGAGTCAATCAGTCTCTTAACATTCACTTAAATAAAAGAAAATACCAATGTAATATCCTTATTATCATTGTTGACACGATAGACTGATGAGCTTTAATACAAGCGAAACATAAATGTATTTGTCTCCAATAGACCGTTTGGAGTAGCTATTTGCTCATCGGAGGAACTAATATATTTATTATCAAACTAATAAATTTGAATAGATATAAGAAATTTTCAGGGCCTTAGCCGGTTTCTATGATAGCTCTAAGAGCATCACAAAAACGCTCAAAAAGACTATGTAATTTTGGAGTAAGGCGTGTAATAGAATTCCCAGTATAAGCGAAATTTTTTCTTGAACTAAAAACACAGAGCGTGCGTGAAGGAATTTTCAAAAACATTGTGAACGTTTCAGTCACATCAGCTATTTAATAATGCAAGTTAAAAAATAATTTTTCCGTGATCAATTTTCCCAAGTTTCTTGATGACAATAGTAAAAACGGCACTACGATAGTGGTGACGTTATGATAATTATCAGTCGCGACTGTCTACACGCACTTACCATAATTATTTTGCAGTTTTTCGCCGCACATAGTGCGCACAGTCTAAACATTTAACGTCCGTTACAGCCGCGGCAGTTGTGACGTGTCTCGCTTATTAAACATCGCCACAAACTCGGATAAAAACTTATTTAATAAAAAAAAAAAACGTAGAATAACTTGCTAATACCAAAAAAAAAATTAACTCCCGTATTTGTATTTATATAAATAGAAAACAGTCCATGAGTTCCGTGACACCTGGCATAAATGACAGGATCAGATAATTGCATCATTCGAACGACACCGTTGCAAGATTAATTGCGACGCCACTGTATCAAAAAATTCTTCTCTCTTCACTTTCTAAGACAGACCTCCTGTCTGTCAGTCTGTCAGTCCGTTTTCATGTCCATTTCTTCTCTTATCTGGCTGGCAATCTGACCCTGTATCTCATTGATATTCCAAAGCCCCGGAGCGAAATAGCTTCTTATAGAACCTGCGATAGAAACACCGATTCTATTAAAGCGTTTAGCGTCACATCTAGGCGGGGTTCACCAGACTAATAATCATTTAATAGGTGTTGTCGTTTATAATAACCATAATCATGACTTATAGGGTTTGAGGTAAATTTTTTATAACGACCTCTAATCGCTCCAATCATGTGAAATTGTTTTTACACGTTACCTGTATCTACCTATCTATACCTATTATATTCATAATACCCGATCTCTTTTTAATGGCACCAGAAACAGGAATGAAAATAAAATGATCAAATAAATAACGGGACAAATTGCAGATCGGGTCCCCCGATAATCGAATTCGAAACACACAGTGTGGATAATTGATCTAACAAGTGAATGATTGGCCCTGCGAGGAGTGAACGCGGAAGGGCGTAGGGCGATCATCTCGAGTCATAAAGCCGATTAGGTTGTCTATAAATGTCCAGCAAGCCATGAAGTAGCGCCGAGCACGACCTACTATAGGGAGAGGCTGTTTGTAATTGAATAGCAAGCGGCGGCTCATAATGGAAATGCATCCAGCAGGCGGCGGTCGATGCTATGTTGTTACAAGAGGGTGACTTCGATCGAATCACATGACAATTATTATCCCTACACCGGGATTTGGATATTCCGGACTCCTGTCTGAGTATCTAAATCCTATCGGGACAGATTTGATTCATGACACTAATTGGGGTATTTATTTTTTGAGATTTCAATCAAGATTTTTTATACCTAATTCCTTATTAGTTACATATATTATTTTATTATAATACTCATTTTAGTCATAATAGGCCATTTTGTGGCAATAATAGCTCAAGATTGATATAAAATCGTAATGTCAGCATTACTGCGCAATCATTTTTGAATAATTTTCATTTTAATGCGTTAAGAATTTTTATATTACCTATTCTGACATAAACTATAAAGTTCCAGTCAATAATTGCAGTGAAACTTGAGGATCGCGTCAAAAGAGTGAGAATTTTGAGGATTTAAAAAAAAGAAAAAAATGAAGCACAATTTTGCTAATAATATAAAATAAGTAATCTGATTAATTAAATTGGGTATTAAAAAATCAACTCGAAATAACGTCAACTAGACGTGACTAGAATAAGTGTCAACTTCTTTGTGATTTTTTAAAAACCATCAAAAAAGCTACATATTAAAAAAAATATTTTTTTTAAGTTTGCACTAAACTTATTTTCTGATTCCCTTTTAGTTTCTGTAGGTTTTCCAGTAACACGCAATTGCCATAAATTGCATGTACCGCCTACATAGCTTAATCTGCAGTTTAGAAAAATAATATTATTGGGCTAAAAGTTATAGACAGATAGACACCTAGGTACATTAAGTTTTCTATGTTGAAATCCTTAAGGTATGTAGTAAAAAAAAACAACAAATTTTCAGAAATTTTGTAAAAAACACTTTTATCGAAAAATTATCATGATTGAACATTTGAAGAATTTTTATTAATCTCTTAAAAGAAGCAAAAAAAAAAACTGGATTAATATGTTATATAAGTATATGAAGATACAGGGTGTCAAACTTTTATAAATAAATGTTAATTTGCTTTGTATATTTTCGAAACCTTTATTCGAGATATTTTGGTGTCTGTTGGTTTATAGACACATATATGCATGCTAGGTCGAGATACAGTATGCAAAACATTCAGAGACTGGATTGTCTACCAAAGGCGAAAATTTTGGGGGGGTCACCCCTTTCTACCACCATGCATTTTCTATGCCCCTGGATATTTTTCTAAGTTTGAAAAAATTGTAGGGTATTTTATACCTATACTTATATAGGCTATTTTTCATTTTAGGGTAGATGCAGCTAGTTGCGAAGGTAAAAAATTTAAAATTCACCCCTCAGTATTTTCGCCCCTCGTACCCATTTAGCATAGTGCATCTCGATCTAAACATTTAGACTTATTTCAGTGCAGGGAATCTCATCCTGTATAATTTATGGAAGTTATATCTGAGACACTGTAGATATATTCGTAAGAGAGCTTCGTTTCCGAGATATTACACGCGGGGTGTGAAAGTTTTACATTTTTTTTTTGCATTTTTCAAGCTTTCCCTTAGAATTTTTAAAATAATGAATTGAAGTTTGGGCCACCTGTTACACTTCAAAAACTCAATATTTGCATGGGGACTCTCGATTTTTTGTGTGCCCTTCTGCTCGCTAGTAAACAATTTTCGAATGTTTAATTTAATTTCGAGACTTTTTCATTTCTTTTTTTGGTATCAGATTTTTCGTAAACCGTACCAGTTTCTAGATAAAGCCAAAAAAATAAGGTTTCATTGCAAATAAATAATTTATTATTTATAATAATAAATTATAATAAAAATTAAACAGAAAATCCGAATAATTATTGTATCAATTATCCGAATAATAATAATAATAATAATCAATATCACCCTGTAGATGTTGAAAAACGACGCTAAGAGCCCCAAATAGTGAGTTTTTGAAGTGTAACAGGTATGTAGAGGTACCATAATTTTCAATTCATCATTTGAAAAAATTCTAGGGGTAAGTACCTACCTATAAACTTGAAAAAAAAAACAAAAAAATAAAACTTTCACACCCTGTGTATATCTCGGAAAAAAATCTCTCACGGTTTGTATAAATTTTTCATGTTAAAAAAATTGTCTTTTTCAAGCAGTTAAAGTCCTGCTACAAAAAACTGACTCACCCTATATGTATAAAAAAAAAAAACTAAAAGTTCAAGTTAATTTTCACTTTAATGAGCTATTCGTGGAAAGAAGTGATTTTTAACATTAAAAATGGTCCTGATTTGGTTTTAAAACAGCCTTACATTAGGTCGCAAAAAATGAAGCTCAGAACAGCATTCCTCGTGATTAAGTGGGCTTTAAGGATTAAGCTCTTCCAGCTTAAATTGTTTCCTTGATGGTCATGCAGTAACGATTTTGCCAGTGTCAAAATAAAAAATTAAGCTCCTGTAAATTTGAACCGATTTTGATAAAACTTGGCATGAACAATAAGCAAACAAAGCTCTCTAATTTGGCTATTTCAGGTTTTGCAGAAGTCTTCCAGTGGCGTAGACGATATTCAGGGTTGGTGCCCATTTTCCCTCCCTATATTTTACGCCACTGATTTTATTGCAAATAACTTTGGAAAATTACTGATTTCATAAAAGTTTCTGATTAGAAGTTGTAATGCATTAATGTTATTCTTAATGATAAGTAGTGACATTACCTGAAGAAACTTCAAATATCTCAAAAACGGCTTGTTGTATCCGTGCATGAGCTATCGAGTTTGAATCCGTGCATGGTATTTGAATCAAGTCAGTGGCGTAAAAGATATAGAGGGAAAAGGGGGTTTAATCCTAAATATCTACCCCACTGGAAAACACCTACAAAACCTGCAAAGGCCAAATTAAAGATCTTTGTTTGTTTATTGCGTTCATACTAGTTGCATCAAAATCAATTTAAATTTACACGAGTTATAGGTAACCAAAAACTGTTATATTTCTTAAAAATTTGATACCCTGATTTTTTAAACGAAACGTCATTTTGAGCTGAATTTTTTTTTTTATGAGGGGAACTACCCCTTTAAATTTGGCCCTATATCTCTGAAACACACCTGTAATAAGTATAGATTACACTCGAGTAATGGAAACAAACAGACCTATATGCCTAACTGTGGTGGTACACTTTAACTTTCGATTGGCAACATGGTTAACGAAAATTAAATAAAATATGAAACTATAAAACAAAAACTGAAGAAAAAAATAAACAAGATTTAGCACAGTTTCGGAGGTATGAATGTCTCTCTCTAGAAATTCAATCCATGCAAGAAAAAATAAATTCTTTCTTAATATTAATGAAAAAAAAAAAAACGACGTAAGTATACCTCTGGTGAAATAAAGCAAACAATAATAATTATAGATAATCTCAGTTTAAACTCTCCTTATAAAAAACCATAGAGATAGAATAGAGAGGAGACGACATGACACAAATGGGATCAGGTCCGCCATATTGATACCACTTTTATGTCAAACTTATGTTATGACATAAGTGAACGCTTTTTATTGAATTTCATTTGATTTAAGGACTGTCTTTAAGATTTTTGGTGTTAAATTGAAAAGCCAAAGATGGTTTCTTGTGCAGTTCGTACCTGCTGTAGTAGAGACTGCGTTGATAAAAGAAAATCCTCCAAAATAACATTCCAAAGGTAAGTGTCAACAATATACAGGACCGTGCCTATTTGCATAGTACACTAAAAATCTAAAATTGAAAATGACCATTTATGATTATTTGCCGGATATTTTACATTCTTATATTGACTTGAAAAACACAAAAGTCTGCAATATCTATCTGAAGACGTGTTAAAAATATGTATGAAATGTGAGAAACATTTTTATTTATGGAAATTTTACAAATTAAAATTAAGTCTGACCCTGTCAAGACGCCATATTGTTACTCCTATAAGCTCCACCCAGTGATGCCGTTTTTTAATGTACTATTAGGTGATCATAGCGGCTCCTCTCTATTCTATCTCTATGTAAAAAACAGACTAATAAAATGGATTAATTTCTGTTTTTTTTATAAAGGGCTACCGGCTAGCTACAAAGTTACAAAAAAGTTACAAAAAAGTTACAAAAAGTTACAAACCCCTTCCTAAAACCTGAATATTGTAGAAAATCAATATTTTTATAAACTTCACCACATCTACAAAAAATTAGCAATTAATTTTTTTTTATTAATTGTTCCCCAATATTTCCACCCATTAACGCACTCCGCGATTTTTTCATCCCTATAATGACCATTTGAAGGATTCGTGCAATAAAACACCACTCTTTAGACACCACGCGCAGATTCAGGCCATACGTACTGCTACTCTTAGGTAGAAATTTCTCTCACAAAAGTTTATTTAAGTTAAGGAAAAAAAGATCTTAATCGTATGTTCCGAATTATTGATCCAGAAAGATTTTTTTCAGTTACCTTGTCACGATATACCTTTGAAGTGATCTAAAAAATTCTTACTATCGAGT